>CM070671.1:28655422-29255422 GCA_036346575.1 Dendrocalamus sinicus
ACAAGTAGCCAGACCACGACAGCTAGAGTGGTCAAGAGAATTAAGCCACTTACAATGATGAGGACTATGAAATACTCCTTGTGGCAATGATCATGGTGGCATCTGTCTTCTGATATAAAATAGAGTCTGTCAATGCAACTATATTTGCATACCATGAAAACAAAGTACTTAATAAATTATACAGAACTCTCCAATATTACCAAAAGAAGACTCACCATGATTGATCATGCAAATTAATCCATGGGTCTCGTTGCACTTTTTTCCAGTAAGTTCAGCACGACTATTGACCAAAGTACACATATCATTGATGGTGGCTGGACCGCACACAGTATCGCTGCAGTCGGCATGCAATGGCTCTCCAGGAAAGGCGGTCTCATTCCAAAGAGATGAATCATCGGACCATTTCCAACCAAAACCAGTACTAGTGTTGTAGCGACGCCCTCCAACCCAGCAGCCCGAGGAGGAAGCTCCACAGAGAGACTTTGCAAAATTTAGCTCTTGAACTGATGATAATGCAGCCAGATGGCCACTGAAGTTATGGCAGAGTGCCTCAGATCTATCCCAAGAAAGGGAGCTTGATTTGTACATGAAGCATTTATTCTGATCAGGACTGATTTGCCATCCGTCAGGGCATGAAGCTGCAGAAAATTGACAATCGTTGATGTTAATAACTTATTGGGAACCATCAATGATCTGGCATCTAGAGACACTTAAGACAGTCACATGAGGATGAATACAAGTCGTTTATCCTATTACAAGCTCATCTGCCCAAAAACCTTACCAACATCTTGATTCAATACATGATATAGGAAGGTTAAGTACATATTGGGCTCTATATGTCTGGCTGGCAACCAGAACTGGGCACAAAGAGCGCAGCCATAGCGAGTATGACTGGTTTTGAATTAACTAAAATGCAAGTTTTGTGCCAAGTGCTGCACCAAAATCAATCAGGACGAATCATCTGGTTCTGGGTGCAGAAAATCACACAGTAACGCGTGAGCGTGATATCAAATAAGTTTTTCTAACGAACCAAACAATGGATTTTTATAGTTGTTGGTCACCACACCAGGACCAAAATATCAAAGAGGGGAATGAACTATCAAAGGTTTGTTCTTTCTCTTCTAGGTTCTTCGTAGTGAGGCAAGTTCACATGTTTTGGCAGGAAGTTGCAACTGCAAGGCATAGGTAGCACACTACTAATCAAAACACGCCTTACAAACAAGAAAATATTTCGATTTCGTTATGTTGTGCTTTGTATGCTGTGTCCTCTATCATGAGAAACAACCTTACAGACCAACGGATCATGCAGGATTTTTACAAGGAAACCATCACTCCTAGAGAAGCGCCTAGTCCAGAATTGGGAAAGAAAACAAGAAAAGATGGATCTAGCTGTATATGCAGAGGGAGAAAAGGAGAAAACTCACAGGTTTGAGCAAGAGCAGCAGGGCTGGTGACGGAGAGCACGAAGGAGGCGAGGAAGACGGAGAGGACGAGGGCGGTTGCCGCCATGGCCGCCGCCGTCTCCTCCGGGAAGCGCAGGGGCGCAGCTAGTTGCGTTTTCTCACCGATGAGAGGGGAGGAGAGGAGTGGGAGACTGAGCGGCGGTCCATAAAGGAGCGCGTACTACACCAGCGACCAGCGCACCCACAGGGTCCCCTGCCAGTCTCCTCTTGACTACTCGGCGTTAATTTCTCCCTCTGCCTCTGCCGTTCTCTACTCTCTTTCGATCCGTTCACACGTCTAGCATTTTTTTAAAAAAAACATTAATCTGGGAATGTCTGTTTTCGAAAATATAGTCTTTTCTCTAAGTTCGGTGTCGTCTGCCACGCTATAGTAGCTCAGCAGATCCTATCAAATCACCGGAACTGGGAAGCACCTGCCGAGTAGCATCAACTTACCATATCTGAGACCTATCGAGCAAGGGTGGCTCGGCAAGACGCTGCCGAGTAGCAGCAAATCAGCAGGTGGTTGAATTATCATGATTAATACTAATGTTGCATGATGGCGGGTATGGTGATGGAGATGGCAGAGGGGTGATGATGGAGGAAGGGGCGCAGGTGTCGAGGACGACGCTGGCAACTGTGGTAGGAGGTGGTAGCCAGAGGCGTATCTAATGTGGGGCATGGGTGTTCAGCTGAACACCCAAATTTTTTGACCAAAAACCTAGTATATATAAGATATAATACATATACATATATTTAATCGGACCAAAATAACTATTTCTAGCCTCTAGTCCATCACCATTCAACCAGCTGACCGCCCTGACCGGAAACGCACCGCGGCCTGCGGCTCAGCCATTAATTCACGTGATAGAAACGGCGTCCTCGTCTCCCCGATGGCCTGGTCCATCCGATCCCCATCCTGCCCGATCCCTAACCCTAGCCGAGCTGCTCGAGCAAGCGAGCAGCAACCCGCGACCCCACGTCGACCGTGCGGTCCGCGCCTCCGGCATCGCGTCGGCCCTCTGCTCCGCGCCGGTCTTTGCATGACCGCCATCCGGGCTCCACTCTCGCGCCACATGACCGACGATCGCGCCTTGGCCATTCGCTCCGCCGCTCTGCGCGCGCACCGTGGGCCGACCGATCGCCGGATCGCGCCACGCCATCTCGCCCTTCCGGCGTCTCCACTCCACCTGCGGCCGCATGATTTTCCAAAAAGAAATATTGGAGGTATGCGTTGCTTCTTAGCTATTTGATTTTACCAATATAATTGGCTTGAGTATAGTGTAGAACGAGATACTGTTTTCTGCTTCATTTGTTATTTGTTCAAGGATAAAACTAATTGTACTGGTGGAGATAGTTTTGTGAATGGGGGATTTAGAAATTGGAACTATAAAAATAGGTTTGACAAACATGTTGGAGCAATTACTAGTGCCCACAATGAAGCTCAAGAGAAGTACAATTTATTCATTAAACCTAAAGCATCAATTGAGGAATCTTTTGCTTCAAACTCAAAACAACAAAAGGCATGAAGCATCGCCGAGTTAATTTGTGAACTTTTGCAATTATTTTGTAATTTCTTTATATTATTTGATATATTACCTCTAGTATGAACAATTGTATGTTAACTATTGCTACTGTAAATCTTTATGTTTTGTATTGAAAATTTTTTGTACAACTTCGAACACCCATTCTAAAATTCCTGCGTCCGCCACTGGTGGTAGCGGCAAAGGGAGTGCTCACCGCCCCCAGTGCTAGCGAGGAGGCACGTGGGGAGGTGGTGGGTGTGGCGGCGGAGGTGTGGGGGAGATGTGGATGAGTGGATGAGGATATTGTCGGGTGTAGACATGGTAATAGAAGTTGGGGGAGGCGCATCCAATAGTACAAAAATTGATTGATTTTGAAGCAAAAAATATTCAACTAATGAATAGTCACTCCCATAAAATAAACTCCAAAATAAACATAGGATTTGCAGAAAAACTTGTAATGAAAATGGCAAGCTATCTCTAGTAAAAAAAAAGGGCCCAGCTGCTAGGTTGGGCCTAGCATGTTTGCTATCATCGTAGAAATCCCATTCTTACTATAAGAGTTATATTGTCCGAAAGAAAAAGAAACACCAAAGTTTTTAAATTTATGATCTATTCGTTGTAGAAAGATTTTGAATTTTTAAATTGAATAACAGAGAACCTTCTCATAAAAATATCTCTCTTTTGATATTGAGAAACTAGGTGGGTGCATATACAGACGCACTGCAAGGACCAAGGAATATCATTAACATGGTATGGTACATGCTATGATTTTCCTTGACAAAACAAATGATACAAAAGAATTCATTAATTCCATTGTTTTAAAAAATTATGTAATAAAACTAATTAAACATAAATAGAGCTAAGATGAGAAAGTAGAGCACATAATGTACAAAACAATTTGAGAAATATTGTTTACCTTCATCAATGACAAAAAACCTCATATCTGCATTTTTGTAAAGATGGCCTAGAAAAGACATATAAGCTGTGCATTCCTTTCCCAAGCTCTTCATGTGATGGTACAAGGACTTTCGATATTATTGTAGCCCATGTGTTTCCATAATCTTGTGTGCTACACCCTATCACATAGTAAAATAAGATTAGGAACCTAATTATCCAACTAAATTAACTATAAGATGTTTGTTTCAACTCTATAGAGTAGCGAGGAGAAATATTATATCTGCATAGTTTTAAGAATTGCTAGGCAAAGAAATATGTCCACATGTGAAATTGCAGGGTGAGATGTTACTCTATTCGATAGAAAGATGCTACTCTATAGTGTAAGCGGAAGTGTTAAATATCACTCAACTAAATGCTTAAGAAAATTAGTTAAATTTCTTACCATCAAAGACGGAACTCAATAGACCCATTCGGTATCATAGGACATCCGGTCTATTTTTTTTTTACAAAGGACAGCCCATATATACCATATTTAGATCCTGTTCTTTTCAGCTTCTAAAAATTGCTTTTTAGCTTTTCTACAGTAACTAGTTTTTAAACGGAGTATCTTTTTAAAATAAGGTCTACTAGTTAATTATAGTATATACTGTACCGACTTCATTTATATCTGCAAAAACCGCACGTGAGTTTCTATTACTCTGTAATCTCTTGTACAAACAGTCCAAAAGCCACAAGCTGCAGCCAAAAACCATGAACCACAGTAAAAAAGGACAGGCCCTTAAGGCCCCGCTCGGTTGGGCTGAAAAGCTATAGTTTATGGCTGAAATTGCACTGTAGTTGCTGAAATTTTACTGTAGCTGAAAGTGGTTTATTTAGCGTAATTAAATTTAAAAAATTTAAAAATAGAAAAAAAATATGTTAGCTCATTACGGACAACGTGAACGAATACGGGAAAAAACCGGTAAAAAAGTTCAAAAAAGCTAAAAGTTCAGAAAAAGATGAAATTTATGAATAGTAAAAAATAAATCAGAAGTCAGAAGTTAAAACTAAAATGAGCGGGCCTAAATCCCCTATCTCAAAATCTGTGCACCCTTAGGCCCGCTTCGTATCTTTCCAGCCCACCAAATCAACCCACCCAACCAACATGTGGACGCCCATCACATATGCCAACCGCGACTCGCGTGCGGCGTGCGTGACCACGCGTCTCGACTCTCGCCCTCTCCTGCGCCGGCCTCGTCCCTGCTCGCCGTCCGCACACGGCGCAGCGGTGCTGCCCTGGCCTCGCTTCCCGGTCGCGGTCGCCGGTGCCGGGGCCCTCCGCACCTGCCCTCACTGGTCCCTGTTCACTCGTTCGTCCCAAAAGATACGTCGGAAAGGAGCGGCCGAGACGCTCCCCTTTCTCCGGCGCCGGCGCGGTGAGCTCTTCTCTTCGCCTCTTTTCCTCCCCTTCCTTTGTTTCCACCGTTCGTCAGATCTGCCCCCCCTCCACCTTCTCCGGCGGCCGGCGCGGTGAGCTCCAGCCGGAGATCCCCTGTCAACATTCTCGTGGGGTATATTTTCTTTGTTGTGAGGAATCTCATCCAAATCTTTCTTTCTAGGATGGATACTCCAATCCATGCAGTTTGTTGCGTGGCGGAGTACTAATAGGAGCAGTTTATTTTCCATTGTTGGGTGTTCAACTGAACCCCCGTGCCCCACGTTAGGTCCCCCCTGATTAGGGCTAGCACACGCTTGAGCTCCTACTGCACAAACTAGAAATGACCAATTTTAATTGCTCTTGCAATCTTGCTATGTAATTAGGAATCACCTCCAAGTTCTTGATGTTTACAGGGAACGAACGAATAAAGAATTATGAGCTCCCTCTGCCCTTTCGCAAAAGCTACTGCTGGTGGCGGTGTATGCCCCGTCAAATCCGACAAGAACAGCGGCGGCACCGTATGCCCTGTCACCGGCAAGAATCACAGCGGTGCTGACCACAAGGAAAGCGCAGACCATGCCGAAGAAAAGAGTACCAATCCTCGCATGGTGCCCCCAAAGTGCCCCTTTGGCTATGACTCCAACACGTTCAAGCTCGGTCCACTCAGCTGCATGGTCTGCCAGGCACTGCTCCATGAAAGCAGCAAATGCATGCCGTGCTCACATAAGTTCTGCAAGTGCGCCTTGCGCTTTGCATCTAGATCAAACACACTTTGTGATTCCTTTGCCTAGATAGGTTCTGATCTGATTGCCTTGGCAGGGCATGTATATCGCGCTTTAAGGACTGCCCATTGTGTGGTGCTGATATAGAGGGGATTGAGCCCGATGCCGAGCTTCAAGCCCTTGTTGATCGCTTCATTGACGGCCATGCCCGAATCAAGAGATCCCATTCTGCAGGGGATGAGGAAGTGGCAGATGGCAAGAACAAGGTCATATATGAGGATGTTTCCATGGAGAGAGGTGCTTTTCTGGTGCAGCAAGCTATGAGGGTCAGTAACCAAAGCAACTCCATTAGCCTCTTACCTTGAGCTCTTTAACATGTGAAATTTAAATAACTTATCATTCTTCATTCTGTTAATTTCTTGATGGTATTGATGTTATGACAATGCTTCTAACTTCCACACTTCCAGGCTTTTCGTGCTCAGAACATTGAAAGTGCAAAGTCGAGGCTAAGTATTTGTGCAGAAGACATCAGGGAGGAATTGAAATCTTCAGAAGATAACCTAGACCTATGTTCTCAGCTTGGAGCTGTGTTAGGAATGCTTGGAGACTGCTGGTATGGCCCTTTTCTCTTGACTATTGCTCCTTGCTAGTTGTTTCTCTTTGCAATCTAAGAAACTTAACTCTGGAAATCAAACTAGGAAATGTACTGTTGGTATATCCCACTAGATTTTTTACTTCTTATTAGCTGTTGGCTGTATTCTGGAGGTTCGGTGCTTTGTCTGTCATGCGCAAGGCCCCCATTCTAGTCTATGACAGCAAATGAGCAAGAAGTTTTCTGTGAACTTGCTGTTGATATGTTGATCATGTATTGAGTTAAGTTCTTGCATGTTTTTACTAATTGAGATAACAATTCTTATTCATGTATTGTAATACCCGAATATGCTAACTTTTAAATAGCTGTAGCTTTCCTAAAAAAAAGAAAAAAAGGAAGGAAAGAAAAGAAAGAAAGAAAACTTCAGTGCTTTGTGTCTGCTATGCAGCATAAGGGCCCATTCTAGTCTAAGATAGCACATCAGCACGATTTTTTCTGTGGATTGGCCTATGATAGTTCGATTGTATATTGAGTTGATCTTTCAGAGAACAGTTCTTACTCGTGTATTCTAGTATCTGATTGTTCTATGTTTTGACTAGATGTTGCCTTTTCCTTCAAAAAAATGAAAGGACAAATCTCACTATAGCTAAGTTTATTGTTCTTTTCATTAAAGAATTAAACAATGCTGTATCTCGATGCATGCCTACTTTAGAATGACACATCAGATGTGAGCCAATTTGCATTACTCATGGTTTGTGCAGACTAACTGATTCACAGAGGGGTCTCTAGCAGGGTTTTAAGCTGATAGTTATGCCAGTTACAGGCTGGCTGCAACTTGTTTGTATGGTACATTCACAATTGGGAAAAGTGGAAAACCATTAACGATGTCCTACACCAGGCAGCAAGCTGGTGCCAATCACAGGCTGATAGCTTGCGTAATAGTCAGTTAGCAAGATCCTAGTTCTGGTCATGATGTCTGGTACCTACTTATATAAAAGTCACAGGGCCTGTCATATGTCTCTGATGACCCCCATTCTGCTTCTGTGTTAGTACTGAATATTTTTTCTTTCAGTCTGTTATAATATTCTGACTCAGCTTTATCCAATTAGTGTGTTGTACACTCGTTCCTTTCATTATATTCATTACACATTATCATAGTGACAATTAGATCTTATTTTACTTTGTTTGTTGATAACTAAACTCATTGCACACTACTTCCCCCCTCGTCCTCATCATTGTACTGTGTTTTTTCAGTCGGACCTTGGGAGATGCTCCTTCAGCGATCACTTACTATGAAGAAAGTGCTGAGTTCCTCTCGAAGTTGCCCACAAAGGATCTCGAGGTTGTATTCAATTTTAGTACCATTGTAATGTAATTAAGAAGTTCCTTCTGTTGATTTAACTTTTGCATTCATCCACAGTTGGTCCATACGCTTTCAGTTTCACTAAATAAAATTGGAGACCTTCGCTACTATGACGGGGACCTACAATCTGCAAGAAGTTATTATGCCCGTTCATTGGATGTTCGCAGAAATGCAATAAAAGAACACTCACATGTGGCTTCCCAGGTAATTGCTATGGTGTTAATTAAGAATTTAAGATTAAGCATAAATGCAAGCAAGATAGTTATGTCTTAGACATTAAATTGATGGAACCTTAGGCCAGTCTCAGTGGAGGTTTCATGTTCTAGTTTCCAACACACCCATATTTTGGAAACAGTGCAGAAGAGTTTCATCTCCATGAAACTCTCTCTACTCCTATGAAACTTTTATCATCTCTCTCTTCATCAGTACAGTGCCATGTCAGCATATTTAATGCCCATGAAACTTCATGAAACCCCCACTGAGACTGGCCTTATGCATCCTTCTCTTTTGTCCCTACTCCTTAGTTGGTGATCTTTTCGTTACCAGTGGACTTTGTTTGAAAAAAAATATTCCAGCTATTTCTTTTTTGGACAATGTTATTGAACTGGATGTGTTACATTGTGATGAGAAAGGGAAGGATAAAGTAGTGAGCAGTAAAACCAAATGCTCAGGAAGTGGGCAGGACAGAATTTTAAATAACTCGACCTGCGGGGGGTAAGACGGCCCCCCGGGCATTAACTTAAGAAGAAGATCTTCTCACGCAGATCGAGAAAAACCCCCGAACCCCTACTCTACCCTTACACAGCGGCATCATTGCCCGTGTGAGAACGACCAACGACCTAGGCGGGCCTTAGACCTGTGCTTTGGTGTGGTAGCAGGTGAGGGGATTTTTCCCCCCAGCCTGAAATTCGCTCCCACTGGGAGTCGAACCCAGGACCTGGGGGGTGCTACTAGAGCGCTTTAGCCATTACGCTAGAGGCCCGTTCGCGGCAGGACAGAATTTTTATCTGCACTTCTGATGCAAGTTCTTGTTTTGATTGCATAGTGGCGAGCACCTGTACTTTTTACCTTTTGTTAATGTGCTCTTCTTGAATCTTTGACTTGAACAAATCATTTTCATGCAAAGTGGATGAAAAACGTGCTTCACTGCAGATTTTTAGTTAAGTTTGTCCCTTTCTAGGATCCAAAGGTGAATTATTGTTTTCCTGGACAAACTGCAATGCTAAAATGTCAATATTAGGTTCCCTTGTTTGGTTGCCTTCAGTATTTTTACACAACAAATCTCTGTTATCTATTAAAAATGTTCCTTTCAAGAACAGTATGGTTTGACTTTGAACAAGTAGGCTTGATTTATTCAACAGGGTTTTAAATGTTCTCTTATAACTACGCTGTTACATAGAAGTATAGAACAGATAGATGATTCATACATAGTGTGGTTTGCTTTGGTTGCTATTATTTGACAATCTGGCAACTGTTGGATATAGGTCATTGATCTAGCAACTTCTCTAGCCAAAGTTGCGGATGTCGATAGAAATCTTGGGAATGAAAATGCGGCAGTTGAGGGTTTTGAGGAAGCAATTAAATGCCTTGAGAAGTTGAAGCTGGATTCTCAACAAGCTAGTCTTGAGCAACGGGTAGCTAAAATTTACCCCTGTTTTACCTTCTCTCGTCTTTGTGCTCCTGTGTATTGTTCTGGACTAACTTTCGTTGTGTACTTTTGCAGCGCCACTCAGTTCTTGACTTTCTACACAAACAACTGGATGATAAGTAAGATACATGGTTCTCCTAAGCACGTACCCACAGACAGGATATGTACTATCCATAATGGGGTTCAACTGCAGTATTCTTCTGATGCATATGGAAGGAGTTGCTCCAGAAATGGTGATTAGTGTGTATTACCACTTGAAGTTTGTCGCGACACAACACAATTACTCTCACATTGTAAATGTTTCTTGTGTCTGCTGGGCGAGGGGTGTACACCCTCTGGATTGTTTCTTTCTTAAGGTGAAACGGTACGGTAGGATGAAACTTGTCTGAAGACTGAAGTTCCTTCTTGCTTTGCCGTGTCATGTGATCCCATTGTATATTGACAGTAAGACAAGAAAATACTAAAGCACGGACGCTTTGTTTCCTTCAGTGATTCCTGTCATTCTGTTTGCATAATTTTAGTGGCATTGTGGTAATCTGGATCAGGAATCTCAAAGAGTCAGAAAGAAAGAATACAGGTCTTACATTAATATCTTGTGACAAACGGATCTTCGACCAGAAGCCAATCCTTCTTCGGCAAAGATGTGCAACTGATGCAAATTTGGCTTGTGCGGAATGCTAGTCTTGTCACATGTTATTAATATGTTTAATTTTCTTTTGGCAGCAGCCCGTGGTTAATTAGCTTCACATACTGTTTTGGTGATGGATAATTAGCCACACATAATGTTTTGGTGATGGATGATCAGGAGCCGTCTGATTCGTTTCGTTCGTTGTCTTGCATCGCATCTGAATGAACAGAGCGCCCATTTCAAAAGCCCAAGCGGCCATTTTCGTCTTTTCTACGTACCGGACCACTGCAAAAATTTTTAAAAAAAATATCCACGGATGGCTAATTTTGCATGGATGATCGAACATATACATATACTATCTATTATTGCAGTAACATGCATGCATGCTTTAATTTTACACTCGTTTCTCTTCACTTAGATCTGAAAGAGAGAATAGATCTTTGGCACTTTGGCCTATGTATCGGCTAGGTTCTTTAGCGTTTATGTTTATAGCTTTTGTTTTATTGTATAATATCAGTTTTTAAATGGTGTATTTTTTTTAAGATAAGGCTTACAGGTATATTGTAGTACAAAATGTGCTGAGTTCAGCTATATCGGCCAAAATTGCATGTGACTATTTTTCTGTGCATACCGCCTCTCGTGAACAATCCAGAATTCAAAAATTTCAGTTATAAGTCACAACTTAAAAAAAACCCCACCCATCATTTAGTGCATATATGTAGTTACAGACAAACTAAAACTAGGAATGATACCATGGATGGCCATTCTAGATAATACATATGTTGCTCTGTGAAGAATAAAAATACAAAGTATGCTATTACCATTAATTACCTAAACTAAATCAATACTGCGATTCATATTAGTGCTTTTTTCAGAAACAAAAATGACAAAAATCTATTGCTGAAGTGCCAATTTTTCTTGTGCGCGCTAGGGGTGCTTTCTGTGTACAATTCATGTAGTTATTCTGCATCGCCCAACCCCCACAACACATAGTCAAGCTCTTTTCAATTTATGGTTTATAGTTTTCCTCAAACAAACAAACGAGACGATTTCTTAACCGTCATTTTGAAGCGACTTATTAGAACAGCTTTTTTAAAACGACTTATCGGTATTCGATTCATTCACATAAATGCTCGCGCTAGA
Source organism: Dendrocalamus sinicus (assembly GCA_036346575.1). Classification (NCBI taxonomy): domain Eukaryota; kingdom Viridiplantae; phylum Streptophyta; class Magnoliopsida; order Poales; family Poaceae; genus Dendrocalamus; species Dendrocalamus sinicus. The sequence continues at coordinate 28,666,801 of CM070671.1, forward strand.
ACCAAAAACCATAAACCTCAGGAGCTATATAAGTCATAAGCTACCGTCGAAAATAACCCATCCATAAGCTAGTAAGCTCCACATTTGAAAATCCAGGATTCCATCATGCACTGCACAATGACTTACACGTGTACTTTCCGTTGTGTTATCTATTATATTATTGAAAACAAAGGGCAAAGAAAAATAAAGCCACCATGTTCGCTTTTAAGGACTAAATATTACCATATTTGTTGGTAGTAAAAAGAGAAATATTTACACCGCCGATTGTTGGTGGTCAATTGTAACGGTGAAGATTTTATGGATCAATACGAGAATTGTACTATGTCCTCATTCTTTTTGGCTTTTCAGCCAGCTTTTGGCTTCAATTTCTTTTAGCAATCACTATTTATTAGACTAATAAACCAAAACTAAAAGTCATAAGCCACAGCCCAAGAAGAACATGCTCTACAGGTATGGAACTTTATACTCTACACGCTTTTTTGTCCATCACTGAAGGACCATGTGAGAAGGTTCACGATTTTGTTGTGATGAACCATTGCCAAATTAGAGGAGATGAGATTTGGGTGGTTATCGGTAAGACCGGCTGGCCCAGCGGTTATACTGGTTGGAGCTAGTGGTCTGACTAGCTAGAAGGTTTTGCTTCGGCTAAAACTTGCTATCTTAGGAATTTTGGTCATGGGTTGATTTCAATTGTGTTTGGTCAGTGCATGTGTTGCATGCAACATGTTTTGACTAACGTGGGTCAATTTTATGAAAAACTTGTGCCTGGAAACGATTTCTTTATCTTAGATGTGCAAAGAGGCTTGGAGTCAACTATAGTCAACAGTGAGGATCGGGACTACGTTCATGGAGGAGTTGAGGCCTAGAATGATTAAAGATACAAGATGAGATGGTTGAGCTCAAGTATGGGACAAGGTAGGTGGGAAATATTAAAGGAAAGGTTCAATCGATGGGTTGTACCATGTGGCTTGATCAGTCCAAGTGAGTCGTGGTCCAGTGAAATCGAAACATGAGAGACTTGCCAATGACTGGCAAGTCAGTGGTGCATCTATATATGGCAAATATGGTGATTGCTTGTAAAGAAGATAAAGATCGGGTCAAAGAAGAGTATTTTGGTAAGATGGCTAAATACCAGAAACTATATTGGATCAAAACCACGGTACTTGAGTAGTGCTTAGGAAAGCAGTTTAAGTCAAGGAAAGGCTGAAATGATCAAGTGGATCAAAGTATGAAAACTTAGTAGATTTGAGTTCCTGTGCTTTGAAAACATGCATAAATGTGTACGTAAAACCCATGTTGTGTGGGGTTAATGGGTTTTTCCCCATATGTGCTAGTGGATAGTATCTATTAATGTTAGATGTGTACTGATTGTGGGCCTATTCTTTTTAGTTTCGGCTTATGGTTTTTGGCTATGACTTATGCCTTTGGCTATGACTTATGCCTTTTGGTCTGTTTATGAGAGACAGTATGGAGTAACAGAATCTCACGTACCGTTTTAGCTAATATAAATGAAGTCACTATAGTGTGTACTACAACCAACTAATAGACACTGCCTTGAAAAGACATTCCGTTTGAAAGCTAGTTACTATAGAAAAGCTGAAAAACAACTTTTAGAAGCTGAAAAGAAGATGCACTGCCGTATCTATTTAACATATTTGGATAGAGACTTGCTAGTTAACCATCCAACCCCTCCTCATTCTAGCCAAGTGTTTTAGGATTAGGGTTTAAGAAGTGCGAGTGTTATGGTATGCTCTCTTGTCTTCCAGGTGAAGGGCTTATAAAACCTTTATTCTTATGTAGTAATACACCAACTTTATTCTTCTCTTATGGAATCTCCTTGATTTGGTTGATTTACTCTTATTCTTATTGCATCAAAGCAAACTAACGGTGATCACAAGAGAACAACTGCATATGTCTCTGAACCAATGTTCTACTTTCACCTTGCGCTTGGGTTAGGATTTGTTGTTGGCCTCTGTAGGGGTGGATCTACAATGGTTCATAAGTGTTCAGCTGAATATCCAAAATTTTTGGCAAAAAAACTCACTATATATAATGTTAAACTTTGATCCAGGAGAAAACGCACACATTACAAATAAACTGAGAGAACACAGGAGAATTTCTAAATTTCTCTATTCTCTTATTTTCTCCCCCTTTTCTTTGATTTCCTTACAAAATTGGCTACAAGCCTCCTCAATATATAGGCTAATAATCTCCTACTCGTATATGTATTCGGATTTCAAGTTGGACACAACTTCAACTTGAGTTACACATGGAGACAGACTCTACCACGTCTTGGATTCGAAGTCAAGATTATTTCTAACAATCTCCCCCTTAATCTTGATTTGACATACTCTAGTTTTAGTCTCAATGCATTACGAACTACCAGCCACGCCTCCACATGAAGCGTTCTACATGCAAGCTACATGTAGGAACTCAACTCAACTGGCACAGGTTCATTCAAATGCAAAGATTCTAAAACATTGAAACTTATTAAACTCATACTTGATATAGAACGGTGATACATTTCCTCAACGTTCCGATTTCTTTTCACCTTGCTTGAGTTTGGACGACGACACATCTTCTTGACGCCCCTGACTTAACTCACCATTAGAGCACTGTTGATTCATCATCACTGAGCGCTTCAACAACAAACACTTTCTTCATCTTCGGCTTGGAGCATTCTGAAGCAAAGTGTTCATAATCATTACAATTATAACACCTCACTTTTGCCTTATCAAACTTCTGATTCTGACGGCCTTGGCCACCACCCCTGGAAATGTTCTTGCCTTCATGTTTCAATGATCGGATATCCCACTCAGCACGGGTCAACAAGAGCTGTTCGTCACCTTTGTTACTATTGTCGTCGATGTGTTCCTCATACGCCTTAAGACGACCAATGACCTCCTCCATGGTCATTGTCTTTAGGTCTCCAAATTGCTTTATGATCAAAGCAATTGGGAGAAACTGTGAGGGAACAACACGAAGCAATTTCTTCACTACGTACAACTCTTCCATCATCTCGCCAAGGGTCCGAATCTTGTTGACGATGATCGTCAACCGGACGGCGAAGTCATTGATCGACTCCGTTTCCTTTATACGCAGCACCTCAAACTTGGTCTTGAGAGTTTATACCTTTGCTTCCTTCACACGATCGGCACCAAGATGCATCATCTTTAATACCTTTCACACAGCTTTGGCCATCCCCTTTTCAGCCAATAGGAAGAGTGTTTCTTCTAGGATGCCCTGATAGATGGCCGCCAATGCCATTTGATGCTTGCGTACATCGACGTTGCCATTCTCGATCGCATCTCACACTCCTTGAGCCTTCATGACACCTTCATCTTGATTGCCCATGCTGCATAATTGCTCATCGTGAGCATCGGATAATGCAGCGAGACAATGGAACTCTCCTTCACCATCATATTGGATGATGCCTCGTCACCGGTGACACCACTTCCTGGAGAATGCGACATGATCTTGAGCACAGATCAAGATCTCGGGCTACTTTGAAGTGGCTCTTGGACCGAGGGAACAGAAGGACGTGCCGTGCACATCTTTTTTCCAGGAGAGCTGCGCGAAGACGAGCGACGTGCACCTCAGGAGCACCGCGTGAGACGCGTTGAAAACGGAATCGCCAAGACAATTTTTCCAGCGACTCGGTTCTCGCCTAGGCTTTGATACCACTTGTTAAACTTTGATCTACGAGAAAACACACACATTGCAAATAAACTGAGAGAACACAGGAGAATTTCTGAATTTCTCTATTCTCTTATTTGCTCCCCCTTTTCTTTGCTTTTCTTACAAAATTGGCTACAAGCCTCCTCAATATATAGGCTAATAATCTCCTACTCATATATGTATTCGGACTTCAAGTTGGACACAACTTCAACTTACGTTACACACGGAGACAGACTCTACCACGTCTTGGACTCAAAGTCAAGATTATTTCTAACATATAAGGTATAATACATACATATATATATTTAGTTTGGTCAAATTAGCTATATTCGTACCCAACCAGCCTAAATAGCCAGGGGGATTATTTGGCCCACTCGCCGCATCCATCACTGGTTAGCTGACCTAGCCCATTTGCACAGCAAGCCCAAGCCGGTGATCCCCAAACCACCAAACAACCAAACCGGGAGGGAGGGTGGCGGCTAACCACCCTAACCCTAACTAGTCACTCCATCTCACCATCTCAGTAGTGGGTAGTGGCTACTCACTCCATTCCTTAGTCCTTAGTACTCCATGGTGTGGCTCCGCAGCTCCGTGCGATTGTGCCTCTTGTTCCTGTCCTCCCGGGCTCCTAGCTGACCAATGCAGCCTGCCGTTCACGCGGGCTCTGGCTCGACTCCGTGTGACCATGCCTCTGCCTTCGCCATCGGTGACTGCCCGCCACCAGTCGCTTGCGGCCTGCCCTAGTTCCCAGTCCCCCTGGCCCTTACGTGACTATGTCAATTTCTCTCTCTCTCTCTCTCTCTTAGTTCACAATTTCATATGTGCAGATCGAGATGGGGGGAGGGGCTGGCATAGATCTTCATTCTCCAGGCTTCATCCATTTACAGATTTACTGGCTGGCCAGAGGATGAAAGCATTACCATTAGTTATTTAGTTTAATATGTTGAACTTATTACTTGCAAACATGGCCTGTGTGTGTTGTTTTATCAAGGTTTTTGTGTAGAGTCAGTAGAGATCATCAGATCGATTAGACAATCACTTAGATTAGCAAACATTATGAGATAGTCAAATGTTTTCCCCTTCTTTCCCAATGTGCGCTTCAGTGCTTGATGCGTTGTTCTTGTGGCTGAGAGAATGAGAGATGCTGAATGGACCTACAGTTATGTGATTTTTATTCAGGTTCGTTAGACAGGTTAGGCATTTGGGCAAGATCTTGAGCAAATATGTAGTTTGTAGACATTGTTGGGTTTTATGCTGCATTGATTTGTATGGCACATTGCGAGAAGGAACTGACAGAGGTAGTTTCCCATTTTCTAGTTCGATTTACTTCCCACGCTAATGACTGTTACCTTAGTGTGTTGATAAGTTCATTTGTTGACATAATGTTGCTCTTCCCAGTATTTTGTTTCCTGCTGAGCTTATTAAGAGCATCAACATCCTCATGTTTATTCTGAGCTCTGAATGTGATTCTTGGAGGTATTTTCTTTAATCTTTATTTTTTTTCTTATCCACTTGTCTGGGTTAAAGTTCTCACTATTTTAGCTAAGCTTCTTCTTCGTAGATACGAAATGTTGTTGCACCAGATAGATCCGTCCTAATAATTTGTGGTTGAGTTGCAAGGCTGACATTTGAAACTGCAATTCCACACAAATTGAAGTTTTCCATGGTTGGCTTAGTATGTCAATCTCTCTCTCTCTCACACACACACACACAAACAAATCTCTCCGAGGCTTGGGAATAAGGTGGAGTTTAATCACTGAATTATACTTGGTTTACTTAATACATTGTGTTTTGCTTGGATTGATATGTTTTTATCTTTAGTTTCCATGCTACCTTTTGCCATCTTTTGCGCCATGGAAGGATACAACTTCCTCTTAGATGGGATGTTCTTGCTAATAGGAAAAAGTGCAAAAAAAAATTATAGAATTAGCAAGGTATGCAACTATCATTAATCTCTATAATTTGCTGTTTAATTCATACCATTATGCTCGTCTTATGTTGCCTATTTCCTTATAAGAAATCATTAATTTTTATATTTATTGTATTTTTATTATATCTATATATATGCATTATTGTATCGATGTTTTGGACGAAATGATGTGTCGCGGTATCGGTATATTGGTATTGACGTATCCGAATAACCTAGCTCTAAAGTCCGAATATCCATCCTAAAAATCTTAGATCTGCCACTAGGACTTTGGTTTATATTTTGTACCATGCTTTTTAAGAAAACATGGAGGATTGCTTATTTGTGCTCCCAAGGGTTGAAAGCCTGGGCTTTTGGCTTTTTTGTGTAGACTTTTTACTATAGCGATTGTTAGCTTTTTATGAGTCAAAAAATTAGAAAAAATAGTAAAAAGTTTTTAAAAAGAAAACAATGCTAAATCTTTTGGGATAATGCAAAAGAATAAGAAAAAAGAAAGCCAAATTTTAGAAGCCAAAAAAGCTGAATCCATTTGAAACGAGAGCAATAAATGTTATCAATTCCAGCCATATATTTTGAGTTTATGTTCAGGAACTAAAGGTCTAAGTCAAATGAATCCAGTATTAGATAATAGACAAATTTATATTGCCTATCTATAAGGACAAGAACCCAATCCTAGAGAATAGACAAATTCATATTGCCTATCTATAAGAGCATCCATAGTGTTTAAAGGCTAAATACTACCTATATTATGCCCAGGGGATTCGGCCTAGGGAGGCATGCCACATCAGCCTTCATTACGAATAAGCCCTCCACTTTCTGTGAAATCATGTGTAGCTCCTTAGTTTTTGCGGATATGGCCCAACCACGTCATCTTTTAATGAAAAGGTCCTCTATTTTTATGAAATTATGAATCGTTCCTTGGTTTTTCAGGAAGGCCCTCCTTTTACGAGATAAAGCCTCGCGGTTTCCTCATAATTATGTACGGGTCCTTGGTTTTTTTAGAAAAAACCTTTGCTTTTTCTGAATTATGTACAGATCCTTGATTTTTAGAAAAGGCTCCGCACGAGTTGTCTGCTCTTTTGCTTCGGTCCATGTGTTAGTTAGCGCGGTGTGGCGTTGCACTTCTGCTTGATAAAGCCTAGCGGTTTTCCTAAAAATACGTACGGGTCTTTGATTTTTTGCCAAAAAAACCTTCATTTGTCCTAACTTATGTATAGGTCCTTGATTTTTTTTTTCAGAAAAGGCTCCCCACAAATTGTCGGCTCTTTGGCTCTGATCCATACGTTAGCTAGCGTGACATGGCACCGTGCTTCTGCTGCTAGTAGCCTCTAAGTTAGGATCGAGCCTCTAAGCCAACTGTGGTGTATGAAGGCAGTAGCTCACAATTATAATTAAAAAAGAAAAATTCTATACTCCAACCGCTACCCATCCCAATCCCTGCTCCAACTGCCATCCATCCTAGCTGACAGGTGAGGCCATGCCGTTTTTTAATTGGCAGGAAGCTGACTTAAGTCTTGAGGCAACGGTAAGCAAATTTGGTTGGAGACAACTTTGTGCAGTGTTATTTTAAAAAAAGAAAAGAAAAGAAAAGAAAAGAAAAGAAAAAACTGTACAGTGTTGAGAGAGCTCCAAGAGCTTCTCTCTCCTCTTGACCCAACCGGAACAGAATATTTTTTGTAGATCTCAGTAGCACAGCACCGGCACTCACACGGCATGAACTAAACATTAAGCAGATACGCCACTGCGATTAATTAAAGTATCAACCTTACAACAGAAAGCAGGTTCATAGCAAATCCACACTAGGCACGGCCGTCAGTGTTTGAAGCTGTAACACAACTTTGCAAAAGAGTGGCAGAACAGTCACCTACTGCCAATAAACGACGATCGAGCGCAAAATGCACCATGAACTGGCTGTAAATGAACCTAAACCGTAGGTCAGTAAACCAGTTCTCCATCTCAAAAGGTAATAACCATGCACACTGGCAGCAAAAAGAGTCACCATGCTTAATAAGATCAGGGGCTCATGACTTGTTGGAGCGGGAACGCAGTCTGCTTGCAACATATTCAGGGCTTCGTTCAATCAACTTCCTCCTCTTTGGCGCTGGCTTAGGCGGAGTGACACACCCAACGTCCTGATTCTTAGCCTGACAATCCAGAGAAGATGTCAACACAGACTCGCTTCTGCTATCATCCTTGTAGCCATCTGCAGGACTCTTCACTTGGTGGTCGGTTCCTTCGTTCTGGTTAACTTTCCTTCCAATTTGTACATCCTCTAGTCCCTGCTTGGCAGCCGGCGCATGTTCAGAAATGGATGGGGTTGCTGATTTGGTAGATGGCAACTTGTTCGAGGAGTCAGCTGAGCTTGAATCTGCTGAGTTGGCTGATGCTCGCCGTGTTTCAACGAGATAGTGTGCCACAGATTTGTAACCAAGGCTTACAACCTTCATGAAGGAACATGCCTCTTTGCTCAGAACGTCGGAGCAATAAAAAATGAAATATGCACACTAGATTTTTAGAACCCCACTTAATGATCATGATAACAAAATGAAATATGCACACTGGAGTTTTAGAACCCCACTTAATGATCATGACTTTGATCTGCTGTGATACAGTCCACTATTAAGTTTTCTCCCCACTTTTGATCATTACAAAATAACTACAAGGAATAAATGTTAAAATCACTTTGACTTCAAATGGCACTTTATTCTAAAAGGATACGTGTTTTAGTATTTGTACCTTTCTATACACACAACCAGTTGGGAACCATCCTTTCTTAGTTCTGCAGATACTGCAATTGCAAATGCCGCGACAAACTGGACATATCCAATTAGGATTCTTCTTAGCTTCTAGCACATTCTCGCCATATCTGCATTAATTATAAAATGTCAATCAAAAAATGACAACTAAATGAAAAATGCAGAGCCACAGGGGAAATAGAGCTCTATTGGTAGGTTTTGGAAATTTAGATATATGTAGTCTGTTTTAACATTTCAGTAACAAAAATGGAGGGGAAAATTTACTGTTGTCAATAGCAAAGACCTATATATTGCTGAAAATTTCTCACTTGATAACCCAATACATGTAAAAAGTAAAGGCTAGGGGATTTTCAATTCATAGAACTCGAGATCAAATTCCCCCATCCTCCATGTTTCCATGCCAAAAGCTTTCAAAATTTCAGAACTCATATCTTGAACATTAGGAATTCTATATTGACTTACAAAATATAAGTTGGAAAGCTTTCAAATTTGTTCCTGTAACTTGAGTACTGTTAGCCTGCTAAAAAGATGCAGAAGCAAGCTTATAATAAAAAGATGGAATTCTGTTGTGTGATAATGTGCAACTCCTCATTTCACCATTTGAAAGCCATTTTGGCACATTTATCATACAAAACATTGCTTAGGCATGTTGTAGGTTGAAATTGAAGTTGTTTGTAATATTTCTCAACCTTAGGGGTTTTTATGCAAATCTACCATTTTAAGGCCAATGCCAACCTGAACCAGAGAGAGGACTTCTTCATGTTGGCTTGAGAGAGAGATAGGGTTAGGGAGAATGGAGGAGATGCTTTGTTGCCACCAAATCCACAAATTTGAGTGAGAAGATTGGAGATTTGGAGCCTCCCCATCTTGTTGGCTCTAATTTTTGTACTTGTTTCATCTCTAAGTGAAGAATCATCTTGTTGTTGCCTGCAGTTTTTCTCTGTGAGGGGTTTCCATGTAAATCTTGGTGTCTCCCATTGGTTTGGTATTCTCTTTGCCGTATGAGATGATTTGAGTTATCATCTTGGTTGCTATTAATTTCTTTGCTTAAGTTGATGATGCATGGTTTGAGTTGACATATGAGATGGCATATATGTGTTCTTTGATATATGGATGACGATGTTGAAATATTGACATTCTAGTGAGCTAATCTTGCAAGTATATTCATATTGGGAAGTTTGGAAAGTTTGGTACTTGTAGGTTTGAGGCCAAAGAGCTGTTTGGTTGCATGCACATAAGGTGTTTGGTGAAATGCTTGTGAGGAATTAGCCCACTGCTCTTGTCGCTTCTGCTGTCCCACTGCACTCACAAGTGATATCAGAGCTATTTTATATCAAAGCCACTTATTTATTTGCTATCTTTTGTGAAGATGTCAGCTTTGGAAGTGAGCAAATTTGATGGCAATGGTAACTTTTAGTTATGGCAAGTGAAAATATATTCTATTTTGGTTGACAAGGGTTTAGATAATGCGTTGGAAGATGGCGATCTAGATTTGATAACGTCAAGTGATGAGATGAAGAAGTTAGATAAGAAAGCATTAGGTGATCCATTTGGCTCTTGTCGATAGTGTATTGCGGCAAGTTTGTAGGGATAAGACCGCTTTGGCTCTTTGGAAGAAATTGAAAGCTCTCTATTTGGATAAGTCACTCTCAAGTCATTTCTCTCTCATGATGCGCTTGTTTAGGATGCGTATGCAAGAAGCACTCCTATTAAGCAATATATTGTTGAATTCAACAAGAATGAGACTTTTGGTCATTTCTGTCAGTGAAAGGCTATGGTGGAAACACAAACAGAAAAGGAAGGTCAAATATTTGAGATCAGACAATGGCAAAGAGTTCTGATCGAGTGAGTTTGAGGTGTACTGCTAGGACGCTAGCATTACTTTACACTACACCACAGTTTGTACTCCACAGCAAAATGGAGTAGCGGAACATATGAATAGGACACTATTGGAGAGGAACCGTTGCATGCTCTCTCATGCCAGGTTACCACAGAGTCTTTGGGCAGAGGCGGTTACCACAACATACTATTTAGTCAACCACTCGCCATCGACAACTATTGCTTGCAAGACACTAGAGGAGGTGTGGTCTGGCAAGAGACCTCAATATCATCACTTGAGGGTATTTGGTTGTCCGGCGTATGCTCAAATTCACCAGAACAAACTAGAGCCTCGAGCATTGAAGTGTGTCTTTCTTGGTTATGGTGATGGAGATAAGGGGTATCGTTTGTGGTGTAAAGATTCAAGACCCTCTAAGGTGATCGTCAGTAGAGATGTGATCTTCGATGAGATGGTGATCATTACTCCAGCTTGTCGATAGTTGGTAGAGACTTCTACTTTGGGTAGAGCTTCTACAGGTGGTTGTTCTGAGATAGAGCATGTAGCACAGAGGGTAACATTTGAGGTGGAGACTCCAGTGACCGAGTCTACCACAGTTGATAGTCAGCAGCAACAGTAGTAGCCATTATTGCTAGAGCATGCAGGTGATGTCTAGGGTGACATAGATAATGCAGAGCATGAGTCAGATGGAGCTTATAGTTAGTCAGAGGATACAATTTCAGGTGGAGCTTCAGAGGCTTCAGATTCTCCTATAGCACATCATCTTGCAGGCAAAGAAGACCACTACAACACTATGGAGATTGGTCACACCAGTTGCAAGAGGCAGAGGTACAATTGCTTTGGCTTTGACAGTTGTTGAGGATAGTGTCCATGATGAGCCTAGCAGTTTCCATGAGGCAGTTAATAGTTCTCAGGCAGGTAGTTGGGTCCAGGCTATGATAGAGGAGATGGAATCACTGCAAAAGAATCACACTTGGGACTTGGTGTTGTCACCTAAAAGGCGCAAAATTGTTGGTTGCAAATGGGTGTTTAAGCTCAAAGAGGCTTCTCTGGGAGTTGATAGTCCAAGGTTCAAAGCTAGATTAGTGGTGAAGGGCTTCAGTCAGAAAGAAGGGATAGATTACCATGAAGTATTATCTCCGGTTGTGAAGCACACTTCGATTAGGGATTTGCTAGCTTTGGTTGCTCTATTTGACTTGGAATTGAAGCAAATGGATGTGAAGACAACATTTCTTCATGGGGAGCTTGAGGAGGAGATCTTTATGGCACAACCAGAAGACTTTGTGGCTGAAGGCAAAGAAGGCATTGTTTGTTTGCTTAGAAAGTCATTGTATGGCTTGAAGCAGTCTCCAAGGCAATGGTACCACATGTTTGATATTTATGTGAGTAGCCATGGATTTAAGAGAAGTTCATATGATGCTTGTGTGTTTCAGTAGGTACTTGCAGATGGCTTTAGAGTGCATATGTTATATTATGTCGATGACATCCTTATTGTAGGCAAGAGTCATTCTGCTATTGATGAAGTGAAGGCCATACTCAAGAGTGAGTTTGAGATGAAATATTTGGGTGCAACTAAAAGGTTATTGGGCATGGACATTCACCATGATAGGTCCTAAGGCAAACTTTGGCTCTCACAGAGTCAGTATAATGAGAATGTTCTGCTTCGATTTCACATGTCATAGGTGAAGTCAGTTTCTACTCCTTTAGCAGCACATTTCAGGTTGTCTTCTTCATCAAGGCCATTGGATATACAAGAGAAAGTACATATCTAGAGTAAGTACATATCTAGAGTTCCTTACATCTGTGTAGTTGGCAGTTTGATGTATGCTATGGTTTACACACGTCTTGATATTGCTCATGTAGTTAGTGTGGTGAGTCGTTTCATGTCAAGGCTAGGTAAAAAACTGTAGCACCCAGAAAGTAATAATAATAATAATAATAATAATAATAATAATAATAATAATAATAATAATAATAATAATAATAATAATAATAATAATAATAATAATAATAATAATAATAAAAGACCAAAACCCACCAAACCCTAATCTCACCTTAACCTTAATATATAAAAGGATCTCATCTTTTTTCCTCCCTGGGGGCCGTCTTCTCTCCCAGGCATCTCTTCCTCTCAATCTTCTTCTCTCTCCTAGGCACCTCAATATCTCTCTCCTCCGTTTGTGGCCGCATGAGACTGCATGGGGACTGCATGGCGCGGGCGTTGTAGGCTGCGGTGGCAACGCCGCCGCCGGCCGGCGGTGAGGTTCATGCGGCGGCGCTGTGTCGCACACCCGCATACGCGCCTCGCGCTCTCGGCTTCCATGGCACGATGGCGGCGGCCCGCGGGTTGGCGTCGGTGGCGGCGCGGCGGCCGGCCGGTGTCGCGGCGGCGCCACGCCTCGCCTACACGCGCGCTGCGCGCGCGCGCACGCACGCCGCTGCTTGCCCACGCGGCCATGGCGGCATCGGCGGCGGCGCGGCGCGGCGGCGGCAAGCGCGCAGCGGCGCGGCGGCGGCAACCGCGGCCGTTGCCGATCGGTGCTCGGCGGCGGCGGCGGCGCGCCGCGCCGCGCGCTCTTGCTCGCACGCGACCGCTAGCTCGAGCAGCCATAGCGGCGGCGGTGGTGAGAGGCGCTTCGGCGGCGGTGGCGGCAGCCAGCGGCCGGCAGGCACCCGGTGTTGGCAACGGCGACGTACGCTCAGTCGCACGCGCGTGTACACGCTGTATCCGAGCCTTGCTGCGCCCATGTCCTCGCGGTGTCTAGAGGCAGGCGCGTCCGAACGCGCGTTCGCGCGGCCGAACTCGCGTTCGTGCTGCCGAACTCGTGTTCGCGCAGCCGAACGGCCATTCGCGCAGGTCGAACCCGTGTTCGTGCGACCGAACGACCGTTCGTGCGATCGAACGGCTATTTCTTTCCAGTCAAACTTACCACCTATCGTTTCTGTATCAATTTATCATATCTGATCGGTTGTCCTTCGTATCACTTTGTAGGTTCTCACGTAGCTGTTGAGGGAGCAGCGGGGCAGTTGCGTCTCTCGGCTCCATCGTGCAGCGTGTCCGTCGAGCGTACTCAAGGCAAGTATCTCGCGGCCATAACCCCTGCATTTCATATTTTACATCTCCCATGATTGCTTGCTACCGTTGCTATTGAGTACCATTACCATATCGCTAAAGTTGGTCTATCTATTATCATATCACCAACGCTCACCTATCCACTATCATGGCACTAAAGCGTACCTGTTTACGATCATATCACCAAAACTTACCGGGCTTTTATCATATCACTAATGTTACCTGATTAATACCATACCCTGAAAGTTACCTACTTGTTATCATATTACTAACGCTTGCCCGATTGTTGTCACATGTTAATGCCTGCCAGTTATGTACTTCTAATATTGTATTTGTACCATGAGGTTCTAGGTTATCTTATTTTCCATGCTTTATGTTAATTAATACCTTAGACTCTTAGATGTATTAAAGTGCTATGGTTAATGTCTAAGTTGCAAGCTTTAATTATTAATTATAATTGTTGTTTAAATTGTGGTTGGGGTAGTATAGGAGTGACTTCAACTTAAGGTTAACCACTACTAATCTTTAGCTTCGGAATGATATATTTAATTACCGGTTCCCTGATTCATTACTTGTATGTTATTGTTTGATTGGGTTCGATGGAATTATGTATGATATTGTTAACCTGACTAATAACAACTTATCACGTAATAAAATCTAGTTGTTTGACAACCCCTTGGTGTGAGTTAAGTTGTAATGCTGGGTGTGAATCATTCATGGATCCTTACCATCGTCATGTTATCCTTCTTCATCTCCCATCTGATTTTATCTCCAGTCCTCAACCTCAGCAATCCTTTTCACTCCTTGTAATCGTGCATGAACTTATCTCCAATTATTTTAATTCCACATTTCGCATCTTTCATGATTACTTATTACCATTGTCATTGAGTACAATTATCATATCAATGAATTACCTGGTTCTTATCATATCACTGAATTTACCTGGCTAATATCCTGTCACCAAGTTACCCGGGTATTATCATCACTCTAGTACTTGCCTGGTTGTTGTAATAGTATTCATGCTTGCCTGTTTATTATTATGCTTGCCTAGTTACGATCATATTGTTAATTCTTGTCTAGTTCTTATCAAATTGTTAACGCTTGCTTGATTATTATTAATGCTTGATGGTTATATACCCTTAATATTGTATTCCTGCCATGATGTTCTAGATTACTTTATTTCACATGCCTTTAGGTTTATCATAATACTCTGTTAATAATGTTATAAGATTCATGCTTTTAAGTAATGTGTAGAGTTCACGCTTAAACCGTTAATGGGGGTAGCGGGTGATCATGTTGTAGACTTAGGTTAAAATCACTAGCAGTCCTTTAAGTATCACGTTTCTATGTTTAATCCTCTCGATATCATGATGTATTGCCGGTACAGTTCCTTATGTGAGTCATGATCGTTATACCTTAATAAATGTTAATTTGACTAATAATCACTTATCACATAATAAAACTTGATTGGTTGGTAAACTTGTGTGAGCTACATTATAATACCTCTTTAGGTTGATTACTATAGCACTATCATCTTATCATTATTCCACATTGCCTCTTATTAGAAACTATGTCTTTCCATTTTTAACCCTAGCATATCTTTTCACATCTCATAACTTATTATAGGCTTATCCTCGCCATCTCTTAGTTACCTTATTTTTGTCTATTAATCTAACCATGATGCATCGGTTACTTTATCACCTAGTATTATCAATCCTGTCTCTTCGGTCTCATTGGATTAAATCATTACTCTCATAACTTTACCTTAATTCAATCGCAACTCTTTAATTATATCATGGATAATTCGCTAAATAACAAACTAAGGGTTATCACGCCGGGGCTACCCACATATAGGGGTCATTTCCACCCAACCTGGTAACGTACGGGGGCCGTACATTCTCGTTACACAGGATATTACATCCCGTCTACGGTTATACAGTCGAGGACAAGGTTGTGCCTGGCTATTCTCGTATAACCGGGTATGTGGGATGAGGTCGTCGGCACCCTTGCTATAACTTGTTATAACTTGCTATAACTTGTCACATAACAAATATCTTTAATACACAGTTCTCATAATATCCGTCTCCTAATCATGACAGTATCTCCGATATCAGTTGCTCGTTGGTTGCCTTTTGTCCATTACTTATTTGTCATGCTTGCCTTTATTTCATATGGTTGCATCGCCTGTCTTACTTTTGTGTTGCGACCGTAGTTGGGTACTTGCTGAGATTTCCAAATCTCACGCTTGCTCTTTTCAGTCCCAGGTAAAAGGCCGGTGGAGTGATAGCATCATGCATGGGTGGGAGCACTCGAGTTTTCAGCACCGTGGTTTGCCACTGTTTTGTTGTTTCATTCGTTTCTTATTTGGTTAGAAATGGACCGGTCCCATATTTTACATATTTATTCCAGCTTCCGTTGGTTTTCTATTAAAGTGTTAATAAAGTTTTAAACTCTTTGTGATTTCTTTTGTTGCTCTTATTCTTTTGTTGCTCTTATTTATTCTTCACTTTTGCGATGACGTTCCATAGTAATATCCCATATAGTTACGTGGGGTGTTACAAAAACATGGAAAGGCAGTACAATGGATCCTTGGGTATCTTTGTGGTACAAGCAAATATGGTTTGATATTTGATCAAAGGGTAGCAAATCCGGGACAAGTTGGTTATTCAGATTCTGACTTCGTTGGGGATCTTGATGAAAAGCGTTCTCTCACCGGTTATGTATTTTAGCTTTGTGGGTCTTGCATTAGCTGGAGGGCGTCCTTATAGTCTATAGTTGCATTGTCAACCACAGAAGTTGAGTTTATGTCTTTGACTGAGGCGGTGAAGGAAGCTATTTGGTTGCATAGTTTTCTTGGTGATTTGGGCATTGAGCAAGTTGATCGTGTTGTGTTTTGTGATAGTCAAAGTGCGATTCATCTTGCAAAAGATGAGAAGTTTCATGAAAGAACCAAGCATATTGATATGCACAACTTATTCATTAAGCTTCATGTGAAAGAGAAGACATTATATGTTGAGAAGATTGGCACAAAAGACAACCCAACGGATATATTAACCAAGGTGGTCCCAAAGGCCCAGTTTGAGCATTGCTTGGACTTGGTTAGTGTTCGTGCTTACCCGAGCTATAGCTCCATTTGGGGCATTGGAGGCGATGAGTTTGTTACATGTTGATTTATTTGGAGATAAAGCATTTGAAGATTGGACTCTTGACATCAAGAATCTTGATGTGTTTATTCTATGGCTCAATTATCACTTAAGTAGAGAATTGTGATAATGTGCAGCTCCTAATTTCACCATTTGGAAGCCATTTTGGCTCATTTATCATGCAAAACATTGCAAGGTACGTTGTTGGCAGAACTTGGTGTTGTTTGTAATATTTCTTAACCTTAGGGGCTTTTCTATAAATCTGCCATTTTAAAGCCCAAGCCAACCTAAACCGGAGAGAGGACTTCTCCATTTTGGCTTGAGAGAGAGCTAGGGTTAGGGAGAAAGGAGGAGATGCTTTGTTGCCACCAAATTCACAAATTTGAGTGAGAAGATTGGAGATTTGGAGAGAAGATTGGTGATTCGGAGCCTCCCCATCTTGTCGGTTCCAATTTTTGTATTCGTTTCATCTCTACAGTGAAGAATCGTCTTGCCGTCGCCCGTGGTTTTTACCCATGAGGGGTTTCCATGTAAATCTTGGTGTCTCCCCTTGGTTTGGTATTTTCTTTGCCATATGAGATGATTTGAGTCATCATCTTGGTTGCTATTGATTTCTTTACTTAAGTTGATGATGTATGGTTTGAGTTAACATATGAGATGGTGTATATGTGTTCTTTGATATATGAATGGTAATGTTGGGATATTGACATTCTAGTGAGTTAATCTTGCAAGTATATTCATATTGGGAAGTTTGGACTGCTTGATGTTTGTAGGTTTGAAGCCAAAGGGCTGTTTGGTTGCATGCACACATGGTGTTTGATGAAATGCTTGTGAGAATTTAGTTCGCTGTTCTTGTCGCTTCCACTATCCCATTGCGCCCACATGTTGCAAGTCATACACTATCATAAATAACGCCATCCTTAAATATTAGCAACAAAAACGATAGAAAAGGAAGTATGTCCACAATCCATTATTGTACACTTCTTACAAGATTGGTAACAAAGGTGTCACAAAAGGGTGCATGTTCACAGTCCATTAATATACAATACTGTGTTTCTTTTTCTCAACAAAACTAACATACACTTGAGAGTTAATAAGACTCACCTCATGTACAAACAATTTCCACAGAACTGCCCTTTGACAATCTGGCATTTACAGCAACTTGTATGATGACCAAGAGTTTTCTGTCTGTACCATCGAAGCATTAAAAAATTATGTCAAAGTTGAACAAAGATGACAAGCAGTACATATGTTCGTATACTGTAATCAGGCATCCTCAATCTTTTATTACGCGTACAACGCATCGCGAGTCATGACTACAATAACTTCCATATCATGCATCACGAAAAACTCTTGAATAAGAATAACAACTAGGTGTCTACCCAGTCAAAATGGAAATTATACCTCGAAGTAAATATGATTCTTATGTAGAAGGTGTGCTTTAGGCTAAATTTAATCTTTATTTTTTCTCATTTTCTCTTTACTGTAAGAACAACACACGACTTTTTTTTACCTTAAAATAACAATCAACATTATTACATATACGCATGACCTAGCAAAGGAACCTGCAGCAAAATTACAACATTCTCAAGTAGTACGTACTTCCAGGATAGCTTACCGACACTGATGACAGGTTTGGCCCCTCACTTGATCATAGATGCACTTACCATCTTGGCCATAACCACCCACAAGGAGAGTCCAGGGCGCCTCACATGTACCTAAAAGCTTCTCATGCTCTTCAGTGTAAAGTTCTTCCTTGGATCCTTCCTTAAGTAAATCAGAACGTCCACCTTCAAGATTTTTCTCCTTTTCTGTAAGAATTTCACAATAGCTAACTGGATCCAGGCTCTTCAACCTAAATTAAAAATGAGTTCAACAGAAGAAGATTCGTATTATTGTCATGTAAGGAACCCACAGTAAAGGCTCAAGACGGCTCAAGACTGAAGGAAATGAATATCAACCAACTGGAGTGTAAATACGTAAAACTATTGAATTTGAACCTGTGCCATAAACTATTGAATTTAGACTTGTGGTATAAAACTACTGAATTTGAATCTAAACTGGATTTTAAATAAGAAAAACTATTGAATTTGAACGGACTATTGAATTTAAACTTAATCAACATGTAAATTGTTGCCCCATGGTGGTGATCATTTCGGCTTGAGCTTCTGGCTTCCGGCTTATTTTTCACTATTTGTAAATTTCGTCTTTTTTGAATTTTTAGCTTTTTGTTGAGCTTTTTTTCCGGTTCTTTTTTCCCGTATTTGTTTGTATTATACATAATGGGCTAACATATTTTTTATATTTTTAATTTTTTAAAATTTAATTATGCTAAATAAGCCTCTGTCAGTTACAGTGTTTTTTCAGCCAATTACAATACTTTTCAGCCATAAGCCACTCAAAAAAAGCCATAGAAGAAAGTAAAACAATTGAATTTGAAACTGTGGCATAAACTGGAGTGTAAATATCCCATGAGAAAGTAACGCATTTTAAGAAACTAAGAATTGAAGGTACCCATTTTAGAATGCCCACTGGAAAGGCATATTTCAGGGTTAAGATATGTGCGTATACGTGTAGTCGCCCCGGGGGCCATGTTCAACCATATCCATTAATGTCCAAGTGGCACGCACGACCTAAGATGGAACGACCAGGTTCGCCCATAGCCATTAATGTACCATATGCATTAATGTCTAAGTGGCACGCACAAGCTAAAGATGAACGGCCGGCCAGGTTCATTCATACCAAGTGGAAGGCTTTCTTCTTCGACTTATGGCTTCCCTAGTAATTTAAAGGACATGTCTTTTTAATACGGAATTTATAAATTAATTATATTATATATTGTATTGATTTTATGTATATTAATAAAAAATTGCACATGAGTGTCTCTCTGTACTCTCGTGAGCAAGCAAACAACCAGAGTATAAAAAGCTTACCTACTAATTTAAACAACGTGTCTTTATAAGATATGATTTATAAATTGATTGTAGTAAACACTATACTGACTTCACTTATATTAATAAAAAATTACATGCGAGTATCTCTCTTTGTATACTTGCAAGCTAGCGAACAACAAAAGTATAAAAATTTAAGCCAAAAGCCATCTAAAAAACACCCGAAATATATGGAGGAAAGAACTAAAAGGGGGGATAGAAGACTATAAAAATTAACAAAGATTTAAGCTTTAAAACTGAAACGAACAGTCAGGAAGGAAAATGTACGGAGGTAAGTAGTAGAACGGGAGAGGATACTACCAAAATTACGTGAACAAGAACTGAAAGGTCATATTCATACGGCAAGAAATGAAACACCATGAGAACCAAGCTACAGATTTTCTCAAAGATTACTTGAACATTAGATGCAGGTAGCCACACAAGAACTAAACTGCATAAAATAACAGATTTTTGTAGCAACACACATACAAATTTATCAACGTATCAAAACTTAAGAGTGGTCCGCGCAAATCAACGTATCAAGACTTAAGAGTGGTCCGCGCAAGAATCTAAGAGACGGAACAAGATCGAAGCTCTGGTCAACAGAAGATTCGCTCCGAACCTGAGGGACCGGCGCGCTGGCGACGGGGAAGCGGGCTTCGTCCTGGACGCGCCGGGGGAGCCCGGCGTCTCCGGCTTCCGTCGCCAGCCACCGCGACCACCGCCGCCGGCGGCGGCGGCGGCAGTAGCGGACTGGTTCAAGCGGTGGGCGAGGTCGAGGATGCCCAGCTTCTGCATCCGCTCCATGTTCTCCCGGATCCTCGCGTCCCTCTTCTGCTCGTACCCGTCCGCCTCTTTCACCGCCGCCGCAACTGGAACCTTTGGCGGCCGCCCGAGCCTCATGCGCAACGCCGGTGCGAGCTCCCCCGCGGCGGCGGATGCCGCGGCCTTGCCCCCGGTGCTCACCATTGCTTGTTGCGGCGGGCGCGGGGTTTCTTCCTGTCGTCTATTGCCAGATCGGACGGTAGTACATTTATAAGCACCCCGTCGGATTTAAAGACTACAGAGGATGCGAAGCAAAGGGACACGAGAATTACATATGAATAGATAAGTGTACTATGTATAGGTGTTTAGTGTTATA
Organism: Dendrocalamus sinicus; assembly: GCA_036346575.1. Lineage (NCBI taxonomy): Eukaryota > Viridiplantae > Streptophyta > Magnoliopsida > Poales > Poaceae > Dendrocalamus > Dendrocalamus sinicus. The sequence continues at coordinate 28,687,286 of CM070671.1, forward strand.
AAATAGCCTTCCCTCTCTATTTAAAAAGAGTTCTACTTATAGAGTAGAAGAAGAAGGTGAGTAAAGACGTTACATATCTACCCTTAGAGCTTAGCTTACTTCTAATGGTAATTTTGTCCTTCACGCATGTGGGTCCCGCCGCATCTAAGAGAATCTGGAGCTGGTTCGAGGACTTCGCTCGGGTTGCTTTGCGGATCTCGTCTGAGGTTGGCTTTTGGACCCTGTCCGATGTTGGCCTTTGGATCTTGCCCGAGATGGGCATTTGGACTTCATCTTGGATTGGCCTTCGGACCTCATCGGAGGTGGACGCTGGACCTCGTCCTGAGTTGGTCTGGGGACCTTGTCTGGGGTGGATCCCCAATGTCTGATGCCACGTTGAAGTTATCGTCGGCTTGAGATAGCGCAGGGACCCTTCCCCAACACTAGCCCCTCAGTCAATCCGGGTGGTCGTCAATAGCCTGCTTGGGCTGATGCACCAACTTGTAAAAGGGATCGACGCATAGCCTTAGGTAGACGATTCTTCTGGTTATCAACGGCACACTCCGCCAACATGTTAATTTACCTTAGCGCTCGTGTGAATTCCAGGTGACAAGCTATCACTACTACAGAAAACTGTATTACAGACGGTTCAAAAACGTCATCACAGACGGTTTTGTGAGCCGTCTGAATTTATGGGTCAGTAATGATATGAGGTCATCACAGACGGCTTTCGAACCGTCTGTGGTGTAAATATCACAGATGGTTTTTAACTAAAAATCGTCTGTGCTAGTTGATAATCACATATGGTTTTTAACTAAAAACCGTATGTGATTATCAACTAGCACAGACGGTTTTTAGTTAAAAACCATCTGTGATATTCTCTTCTACCCCTAAATCTATTTCTGTTTATTGGCTAGCCTCAAGAAATGCTAGCCATGCCCTTTGAAACAAGCAGATCAACATGTACATGTATACATCCAATTCACATCATAATTCATTTCACAAACATAAAACATTACAAACATAAAATATCCATTTCGCAAATCAAATAATTGAAATGAAATAAGATTATAGCTTAAAATTACAATATCCCAAAACAACGAGCAAGTTACCCATCTAGCTAGCACAACAAGAAAAGAGAAAAAGCAAAGATCCTCTATGCCTAGGCCTTCTCGCCCCTGATGCAACGCATGAGCTGGATGTCTTTGACGTCCACCATCGTCGACGTTGACATGAGCTAGTTTCTTCTGCGGTGTCTTGCCTCCCATAGACTTGTGCGTCGTCTGAGGAGAACAACAAGGAGGAGGAGGAGGGGGAGGACAGCAAAGAGGAGGAGGAGAACAACAAGGAGGCTGGGTTTTGGTTATTATTCATAGGGGAGGGAGAGGTGGGAGTGCGAAAATTTTTGGCGCGGGGACGGAGAGGTGGAGCTACGATCTGTGGGGTGAGGTTGGTGGATTTCTATTGGCTAGGATTAGGTTGAGGAGGATCGACAGGCCCAGTGGTCAGATTATGACAGACAGTTCATACAAACCATCTGTGATACTCTCTATCATAGACGGTTGGTAGCTAGAACTATCTATGATGAATGAATATCACAGACGGTTCTATATACGAACCGTCTGTGAATTAGGGCATAAGTTTTATATACCGATGCAATATAAACAACTAGTCTCAAAAGATAAAATAGCAAAGTTCTATATGGCTTATATATACTCATTTGAAAGGTTTCGATGAGATGTACAACTTTTCAGTTGAAGCAAAATCCAAATTCCGAAGGGAAGACCAAGAAAAAGGGCAAAAACATAAACCAAAAACTTGCGATATAGGTTTAGGTCAAAAGATGGCTGATTTCAGGGTCTTGTTGGGTGATTGGCACAAGCGGATCATTTTTTTTATCAGGCTCATCGTTAGCTTTCCAACGAGTACAAGAATGTCGAAAACGGACACCGTATGCAAAAGTTATGCCCGTTTTACTGAAAGTGTCTCAAAACTGAATCCTACTCGGACTCAGGCGGGAAATTATGAAATTTTGGGGGATTGCAAGGCGGGAAACATATCACAGACTATTTTTAATACAAACCGCCTGTGATAACATCATTATCACAGACGGTTTTTAATAAGAACCGTCTGTGATACTTCACAGACAGTTCTTGATAAGAACCGTCTGTGATGTCTGCCATTATCACAGACAGTTCTTATCTAGAACCATCTGTGATACTTCACAGACGATTTGTATTAAAAATTTTCTGTGATAATGAAGTTATCACAGATGGTTCATATTAAAAACCGTATGTGAAAGTAACACAGACGGTTATTCGTACGAACCGTCTGTGATACTTGCAGCACAGACGGTTCTTAGGAACTGTGTATGATGTAAGCGTCCAATTTAGCCTCTTTTGCAGTAGTGTATGCATGCACTCCTGAGGGAGGTGCCCTTGGTGGTCATCAAGTAGGTATGTGTCTACCTTAAGTTTAATATACATTTGTATAAAAATTAACCATGCAATTTGATAATTGAAATAAATATAAATTTGCACAAATGTTTGTTCAATATAATCAAAGTATTGACTCGCCTGATTCACAAGCCGGTTGGTCTTAGCATTCTTGTCTTGCCTCGAACTAGGGCTTTTCTGCGTCCTTGTACTCTACTTGGACGGTTGTATAAAAAAGCACACAAACAAGTGAGCAAAGTAAATAAATATCAAAGAAAATTTAAATGAACTCCAATAGATAGATCTTGAATTTAGGAAAATTTAGAAACAAATTTTATTAAATCTGGAGCTCAAGTGAGCGATAACGGGCTCTCCAATTTTAAATTTGGATAAAAAATAAATAGAGGAGAGAGACATTCTCTCTCTGAAAGGTGGGGTCTACTAGATTTTAAATTAATTTTTAAATAAAAAGGCTTACTGAGACTGATAGCTGGGTCCCACGGGATTTTAAATTAAATTTGATTTATTTTCTAAAAGAGAAGGGGTCTTGAAGCTGACATGTGGGACTGGTGCACTATGCAAACAGTAATTTGGGCCTACTTGTTAGTGGCTTTAACTTTTAAAATTGGGTTTAAAATGAATTTAAATGCTGACGGGCCCACATGTTAGTGAGACGAAGCTTAATTAAGTGGGGTGGAGTCAATGGGTTAGAGGCTGATTAACGAAAGCTAAGAAAGATGATTAATTTAAACAAATCATGTGCATTAACTCTAATCATGTCACTATAGTCATCTTTCTCCCACTAAGCATGGTGTGGCTCGCTGACAGCGATAAGGGCCACAACGGTTGGAGGGAAAGGCCAAAATGGGACCCTTGGCTAGAGGTGGGAATTGGGCGTGCCGCGTGCGGACGCCCGGCCCACTGCGCTTGCGCCGGCTCGGCCCGATCATTTCGCCGTGTCGCGTCGTGCCGCCCGCCGCTCGCCAGCCAGGCCCAAGCACGGCCCAAAGCCCGCCGTGCCGGCGTTCGTGCCGTGCCGGCGTTCATGCCGTGCCAGCCCAAGCCCAGCCCAAAGTAACTATACACGACGAAAGCGACGACGACAATGGTAGCGGTGGCCGCTATTTTCCTTTCTCTTGTACCCGCCTTATTAAAAACCTACTTAAAATTCGATACTATTGTCTCATGCCATTCCACCTCCGAACTTGGTCATCTAGTCCAATGGTATGCATATCTTGGTGCAAATTGAACTGTGGCGTACGTGGACATCTAGCTCATCGCCCGACAATCTAGCATAGGGTTGCCTAACTAGTCAACTAGAAAAGCTCAAGGAGAGTCATGAGTGTAGCTTACTATAGTTAAGAAATCAATTTTAAATAGTTTTTGGAACATTTAGTAACTACTTGGAATACACACACCAATAACAGTCTATCTCTGTTTACATAATGGTTAATTGTAACATACGTGGGGTGGTTATCTCATCAAATGCTCGAATTAAAATGGTAGTAGGTGAAGGGAGCTATGTTAGAATTAGAAGCGCATGTAGTAGTAATTTGCTTACATAAAATAAAATCACAATGGGGGTGAGCTATGTTGTCAAATTATAATATATGTTAGAATATGTTGATTTGATTGATCTTCTTCTCCAGCAGTCCAGCCCTACGATTTTACACAAAGAAGCAAGAAAGCCGTAAGGATGCGACTTAGGGTTCGGTGGTGGTGACCTAAAGAGGAGCAACATTGAAAATACTCATTACTTAGGGTTCCGTGAGGATGCGACTTAGGGTTCACTTTTTTCATTCATTAGATTAAGATCCAACCATCCTCATCTTTCTCCTCATCTTATATATATATATATATATATATATATATATATATATATATATATATATATATATATATATATATATATATATATATATATATATATATATATATATATATATATATATATATATATATATATATATATATATGTACATACATACATCACACATTCACATCTCCAAAACCTAGCTCAATCTTCAAATTTGGCATTTTAAGGACTGCTCCGTACAGATATACATGTCACAACGGATATATAGGATCTTTTCGTGATGACATTAGAATTTACAAGGGCTAGAATAGAAGAAATCAAAATAGATAAAACCTATTCGTAGATTTCAGAAAACATGAAGGACTTAATCGCAAAAATATCTAAAACCCTAACCCTCCTTCACCGCCGCCCAGTTCATTCCTCCCCCGATCCAGCGCCTCCCTCAGTCCCTTCTCCCCACGATCTCCCTGCCGCCCCTCCTCCCCAGATCTACCTGTCGCCCCTTCCCCGCCGCCGCCCCCCTCCTCCCCTACCGCCCCCTCCTTCCCCTCCTCCCCCGCCGCCCCTCCTCCCCAGATCTACCTCACCGCCCCCTTCTCGCCCGACCGCCCCTCCCCCCCGCCGCCCCCTCCTCCCGGCAGCCCCTCCCCGCCGCCCCTCCTCGCCGGCCGCCCTTCCCCGCCGCCCCCCTCCCCCCCGCCCCTCCTTCCCCCTCCTCCTCCCCTCCTCCCAGATCTCCCTTGCCGCCCTCCTCACCCGCGGTCCCTTCCCACCGCCGCCTCCCCCACCGCCTCCTTCCCCGTCCTCCCCGCCGCCTCCTCCCAGATCTCCCTCGCCGCCTCGCCGCCCCGCCTTCCCCCGCGCCCCCTACTCCTCCACGCCCCTTTCTCCCCCGCAGCCCCACTCCTCCCCCCGTCGCCCCACTCCTCCCCCGGTCGCCCCCATCTTGCCCCGCTGCCCTGGCTCCGAGCGATGGCGACGACGACATCGACTACAGCCACCAGCGGCGGATGGCCGGCGGCGACTGGGGCACCGACACGAGATGCTGCCCTCGGCTCCGGCTACAGCGCTCCTCCTCCTGCGGCGAGCTCCGGTGACCGGTGTGCCTCCTTCCCCTTTACTCTCTCTCTGGTCTCTGCTCTGTGATGGATGATGGATTGTGCTTGTGGGGATTGGGGAATCTGGGGATGGCCGTGGCCTGTGAGATGTCGACGGGATGGGGGGCTGGGGGAGGCGAGGTAGAGGCCGAGGCGGCTGGCCGCTGGCGTCGGCGTTCCTGCCGTGCCGCCCATGCCCGCGCGTGCTTCCCGTGCCATGCCGGCCCAAGCACGGCACGATCTACCGTGCCGTGCCGTGCCGCCCACCGTGCCGGTTTGCTAGGCCCAGCCTGGCCCACCGTTCGTGCCGGGCCGGGCCAGCCCGCCACGTGTCGGGACGTGCCGTGCTTGGGCCGTGCCGGGCCGGCCGTGCTTTGGGCTGGCCCAAAAAAGCACGGCCCAAGTCCCAGCTCTACCCTTGGCCCAGCGCGAACCTCCTGGTGGGGCGATGCGGGCTAATTTGGAGCCTAGGGTGGTCCATAATGAGCTCTAGAGGTGGCGGAAGGTCGAGCATGCAGTACGATGCTATGGGGCACTAGGGCCTAATTCCTCGATATAGGGGCATCTACGGGTGAAGAGGAGCTTACTAGAAGTGGAGGCGGAGCTCGGGGATGAGGAGGTTGGGCTAGTGTTAGAGGACCAGAGAGGGGTTAATGCGGGCAGCTCATCAGAGAAGACAATGTTGCTTGGTGAGGCTCGAGGGAGCTTTGAGGTCCTCGGGCGGTGCTTTAGGCATGGCCAATTAGACTGAGATGCGGCAGAGCTCAAATGGAGTTGGTGGATGTGATTTGACTAGAGGGAAGGAAGATGGTAGCTTGGGTGGCTTGCAGGTGTGGTCGAGTGCACGAGGGTGTGCTTGCGAGCACAAGGAGGCAATTCCTGACCTTTTATAGTCAAAAGGAGGCCTTGGCCGTTGAGGTGCCTCGATGGGGGTTGTGGTGTCCTGAGGCAGCGGGGCTAGGTAAGGTGGAGGCACTTGGCACAGACAGGACACAAAGCTAGCATGCGACATATGAGAGAGGAGTTAAGGTACGGGACAACTCAGTAGCAATGGGTGACTGGGGAACATGGGCACGCAAGGCGGGCGCACTTAGGCATGGCGTGGACACGGTGGGCATATAGAGAGGAGAGGGAGAGAGGGAAGGCTAGGCATAGGGCTAGCTCAGTGAGGGTGGCACACGACTATGGAGGGGCAGTGGTGCACAGGAGGGGACAACGTTGAGTGTGGATACAATGGAGGTGGGTCAGGGGCACGCGTGGCGTGATGCACATAGGCGCAGTGCATGCACGGTGAGGGCCAAGCTGGCGAGGGCCATTCCAGGCCTGACTAGGGGCCAGATTAGGCCAAGCCAAGGCCATTGGACCGAGGGGAGGCCGGGGTGGGATGGGATAGGCCCAAGAACTTTGGAGGATTTTTGAAAATTCAAAATTTTGGCTAAAATTGAGATAAAGTTTTGAATTGTAAAAGAATTTGAAGTCAATTTTTTAATTTCAATCAAACACGTACAAGACCCAAAAATGGGATGTTACATCTCCCATTGGGAAAAACTTAGCACTTGGGATGAAGCTCATGAATGCCTAGCTAGTTGGGGAGGCGAGACCGTTGCCATCTCCCATCGAAAAAAACTCGGCGCTCAGGACAAAGCTTGCAAGCACTTAGCCATTCAGGGAGCCGAGAATGTCGTTGTCCCCCATTGAAAAAACTTGGCACTTGGGACGAAGCTCACAAGCACTGGCACTATTACAGAAAGGCTAATAGTAGACGCCAAATCACAGACGGTTTTGTGAAACCGTCTGTAATGTACACTATTACAGACGGTTTTAATTTGAAGGCCGTCTGTGGTATTTGTGGCGGGAAAAGGAGTATCACGAGCGGTTCTTCCGATGAACCGTGCAGCGATATGAAATATCACTGACGGTTTTATTTAATAACCGTGCGTGATAATCTGAGATTATCACGACGGTTTTTATTAAAAACCGTCGTGTTGTGTCGACTATCACAGCGGTTGTTGTTAAGAACTGCAGGAATGTTCATGACGGTTTTTCACAAGAACCGCTGTGATGTCCTTTGTCTGTCATAATCTAGATCGAGAGGTTAATATATAAGTACACATTGCTTCTAATAACTTAACTACTGAGAACTACGAAGAGGTCACAAATTTAAGGCAAATTTATTACAAAAGTCGCATGTAAAGAGTTTCCCAGTTGTATTCTTTTGGGCTTCGTAGCTTCTTCTTCAACTTGGGGACTTGGAGGATCAACCGCTAAATTCTCGAACGCCGTTAAGATTGCCCTTGTCCTCGGCACTTCCTCGTGCGGCTGGGCAAATGATCGCACATCCATAATGTTGTGCAGGATAGCATGAAAAGATTCTCGAGAATCTGCCGTTTACGCTTGATCGGCAAGGCTATCCATCGATCTGCAATGCGTGTAGAGCTTCTTCCGCATTGCGCACATTGTGGAGAAGAACCGGGTGAGGGCTGTTTCCCTTTCTTGAGCGGCGGCGAGCGCCTCCGTCGACGGCGGAGGATCGAGTCAAGCCGACGGATGCAAGAAAGTCGGGAAGGAGAGCGGGGCGGTGCGGAGAAGCTGCTCGGATGCAAATTGCTGGCGCTGTGTAAGGTTCCGACCAACAATTCGTGATGAGCAGATGAGAGGAAGGAGATGATCACAAGAACGATGTAGTAGAAGCCATGTTGTATTGTATATTGTATTGTACGTGCGTAGAAGAGACTCGGATTAGGGCGCATATTTAACCTTTAGCACAAACGGTTCGTATACCCAAACATTAATGATATAGACACTTCGTATAATGATCGAGAGACGTTAATTAGACGATCGAAACACGGCGTTCGGCATCGAACACGCGCAAAGCGTTACAGTGCGAAGCTTATCACGAGCGGTTTTTATAAAAACCGTCAGCGATATTATTATCACGAGCGGTTTTAGTTAAAACCGCTGCGTGATAATGACTACGGCATTTATTGCGCTTTCGGACCGCATCGTCTTCATTTCGATCCAGATCTAGCCATCGCTGCGCACTTTTTCACTCGGGAGGAAGCTAGAGCGATTTGGCGATTAATTTGGTGGGAAGAGGCGAGATTGAGCTTTGAATTAAGATTCAGACTTTCTGGTTGTTTGTAGATATGGTTAGTAATGAAATTTATTTATTTTTAATTGCATTACAATTTAGGTGTAAGTAATCTATGAGTGGTTATTGAAGATGGTTAATTAATTTGCAAAATTGTTGGTTATATAATAGCTATTGTGTTTGTAATATGAATTGAGATAGGAAATTAAGTCTCAATATAATAAATGTGGCCGGTATATATGTAGTTATAATTAGTTATTCTAGATTTTAATACTAATTGTTGTTATATATGTACGTAACGTAGGACCGAAGTTGGATGGATGCCGCGAGCCGTGTGAGTGAAGAGTACATTAATGGTGTTTCTGCTTTTATAAGAGCCGCCGAGGAGGATATGTTGAATAAGGGTGGAATATATGTGGTGTCCATGCATCGATCATGAATTTGAAGATGTTTAAGAACCGGCGCAAATTGAAGCGCACTTGATTCGGAGGGTTTCAAAAGGATTATACGTGTTGGACCAGTCATGGCGAAGTGAATGATCATATGCCACCGGATGACATCGCCGGTGAAGTGAATGATATGCCCCCGGATGACATCGCAGGTGAAGTGAATGACATGCCGCCGGCTGATGTCGATTGTGGCTCGGATTCGGATAGGTTGCACGATGATAATCTGGATCAGATGCTTCGCGATGTAGAAGAGAACTATGATGAGAGAGAGTATGTTAAATTCCGTGGCTTGATGGAGGACTCAGAGAAACCTTTGTACACGGGCTGCAAGTACAGCAAGATTTCACGGTGCCAGTGCTTGCATGGTGTCAAAGTTCCGTCTGGTTACTCTGGCAACGTGAAGAAACTTGTTTCGATGCAAGATTTGAAGTTAAATGGCATGAAGTCTCATGATTGTCATGTCTTGATGACACGATGCTCCCTATTGCAATTAGAAATATTTTGCGATCAAAGTCCGAGAGACAATCATGAGGCTATGTTATTTCTTTAACACAATTGCTCAGAAGGTCATTGATCCCGAAGGACTAGATGCTCTGCAGGACGAGGTGGTGATGACTCTATGTCACCTTGAAATGTATTTCCCTCCTTCGTTTTTCGATATCATGGTCCATCTCATTGTTCACGTTGTGTGGGAGATAAAAATGTGCGGTCCGTATTCCTCGTAGCATGTACCCATTTGAGAGGTTCATGGGAATTCTCAAGTCCTACGTACGGAATCGTTCTCGGCCGGAGGGCAACATCGTCGAAGGTTATGCAAGCGAAGAGGTCATTGAGTTTTGTGTCGATTATATGGCTCAGATTCAACCGATAGGTGTCCCTCAATCTCGTCATGAGGGGAGGCTGAAGGGTCTCGGAACTATCGGAAGGAAAGCAATCACTCCAGATATGGACATGTATACTCAAGCCCATTTCACGGTGTTGCAACACATGACTGAAGTGGCGCCTTATGTGGACCAGCACAAGGGTGTGCTTCGGCAATAGAATCCGGAGCGGCCGGATGTTTGGATCATGAGGCAACACAACCGTCGGTTCAACCAATGGTTGAAGGAGCAAATCGCTAGGAGCTCGCCGAGTGAGACGCTGACATGGTTGGCAAAAGGGCCGACATTTACAGTTGTGACATGGCAAGGATATGACATAAATGGGTACACATTCTATACGCAATCTCGGGATGTCAAGAGCACTAACGAGCAGCGGTGTCCGCATAGATGCATTCAGATGCCGATGGGTCGAGAAACTCGTACTATGGCTTCATAGAAGAGATTTGGGAGCTCGACTATGTGGTTTTCAAGATCCCCTTATTTATTTGCCGTTGGGTGCATCTCCCAGTGAAGGTTGACAAATGCGGTGTCACGACCGTGGACCTCCAACGTGTCGGGTACAAAGATGAACCATTCGTGCTCGCCAATCAAGTTGTTCAAGTTTTCTATGTAACCGACCCGGCAAATAAGAAACGCCATGTAGTTCTTCATGGAAAAAGGAGAATTGTCGGAGTGGAGAATGTAGTGGACGAGGAGGAATACAATCAATTTGACGAGTTACCTCCTTTTGGAAATGGCATAAGGGTCGACGATGAACAACGTGGATTAAACTAGTTACGTGCGCATTGATCATGATGAAGGGCTAATTTTTAAAGGAAATAAGCAAGTACAATAAGAATGTATATGTGAAAATGTGTGACAATTTTGAGATGTATATGTGAAAATGTGTGATGTAGTCAATTTTGAGATGTATATGTGGAAATGTGTGATGTAGACAATTTTGAGATGTATATGTGAAAATGTGTGATGTAGTCAATTTTGAGATGTATATGTGAAAATGTGTGATGTAGTCAATTTTGAGATGTATATGTGAAAATGTGTGATGTAGTCAATTTTGAGATGTATATGTGGAAATGTGTGATGTAGTCAATTTTGAGATGTATATGTGAAAATGTGTGATGTAGTCAATTTTGAGATGTATATGTGAAAATGTGTGATGTAGTCAATTTTGAGATGTATATGTGAAAATGTGTGATGTATTTGAGAATGACAAAATGTATCAAGAAATACACTTTGTGTGAATGCAATGGTTGGTGTTGTATATGAATGCAATTTGTTTGGTAGTTGATATGAATGCATTTGTGTAGTTATTGGTGGTCTTAATTGCAACAATGGCAAAGGCTTATCACGAGCGGTTCTAAATTTAGAACTGTGCGTGATAACATATCACAGACGGTTCTAAGTTTAGAACCGTCTATGATAGTAAACTATCACAGACGGTTTTTAACTCAAAAACGTCTATGATATGTTATCACAGACGGTTCTAAGTTTAGAACCGCTCGTGATAATCGTCCCACATATACCCTCTCGCTAGGGTTTTCCGTGTGCGCTGCAGTTATTCGATTAATTCTAAATCCCGAGCCCGTCGTCGCCGCCGCCTCCCCGAGCCCTCGCCGGCTGCCTCCCCCAGCCCTCGCCGGCCGCCTCCCCGGACGAAGACGTCGCCGCAGCCTCCTCCTCCTCCGTCGCCGCCTCCCCGAGCCCGTCGCCTCCTCCTCCGTCGCCGCCTCCCCGAGCCTATCGCCTCCTCCCCCTCCGTCGCCGCCGCCTCCTCCTGCGTCGCCGCCTCCTCCTCCTCCGTCGCCTCCCCGAGCCCGTCGCCTCCTCCCCCTCCGTCGCCGCCGCCTCCTCCTGCGTCGCCGCCTCCTCCTCCTCCGTCGCCTCCCCGAGCCCGTCGCCTCCTCCTCCTCTGTCGTCGTCGCCGCCTCCTCCTCCTCCTCCTCCGTCGCCGCCGCCTCCTCCTCCAGCGTCCCTAAGGTCACCAAAACCGTAAGGTCATCAAATCCCTCCCCGAGCTTCATGCTTACTGTTAGTGTTTAGGGTTGATGCTTGATGCTTCATACTGTTATGGTTAGTTGCTTAGTACATATTTAGGGTTGATTCTTCATGCTTACTGTTAGTGTTTAGGGTTGATGCTTGATGCTTCATACTGTTATGGTTAGTTGCTTAGTACATATTTAGGGTTGATGCTTCATGCTTACTGTTAGTGTTTAGAGTTGATGCTTGGTACATATTACATTGGTACATTGTTTACTGCAGTAGCTTAATTAGTTTGCTATTTGGTACATACTACATTGGTACATTAGTACATTGGTACTACAAAATGAGCAACATGTCACCCGCGCATTCTTCAACATCATCGCGGGCGTCGCTCCAACATCAAGGCGCCAAGGAAGAGGGCTATCAAAGAAGCTCGAGGCGGCGGATCATCACGCGTGAATGCATCGGGGTCCCTATCCTTCCTCAGCGATGCGCATTCGAACCATGGTCGGAGTAGTTGCACGAGCAATTGAGATCACATACAATTCGTGGAAGAACGTGCGACACTCGGAAACGTGGTCGTGGACCGAAATTTTGGCATCGTTCGAGTTCCCGAAGAACACCTCGACATCGTGCAACAACAAACCTACAAAGCGGCGTGCAAAGCATGGAAGAACTTCAAGAGCACGCTTGTCAAGAAATACGTGGAGACGGACGAAACGCTGTTCATACATACCCATTCCCGGAACCACAATGGGAAGAGTTCAAGCGATGAAAGCGACCAAGATTTCAAAAGTACAAGTGTGGCGCACAAGGCCCTCCGGCAAAAATACACACCCTCACGGACTTGGCACACTGGGTATGCGGGTAAAATCGCGCGATGGATGAAGGAGGATGAGTGGCAACGCACAGGACATCGCCCGCCGTTTTCCAATATCCGGACGACCGCGCTCGAAATTGGATTAGAGCAAGGTCATCTACAACGACATCGGGGACATCACCTTTCAAACCCTTCGACCAGCAAGTGACCGGCGCTGGTAAGATATCGATCGAACTACGTAGCTTGTAATTACTCCACAACTTGCAATTGAAATGACATGTCGTGCTCTTGCGGGAAGAGCTGAGTTTTCAATCTACCAGGATCATTCCGGGGAACAAGGAGAATGATATGCTCTCCATGGCCTGGAAACAAGGAGCACCGGGCGTCGAGAGGCCTTGGGCTTTACGTTCCTTGGAAACATGGTTTCCAAGATGACTCCGACATGTATCGGCGCAGAAGAGAAACAAAGCCGGCGTGGCGCACAGCTACGAGAAGAGCTCAAGGCATCTCTTAAAGAGGAGATCTGGGTTCGATGGCTGATATAATCGAGATGAGTGCGAAAGCAGACGAGAAAGTCGGCGGCTGCCACCGCCGCTCTGTGCTAGCTAGCCCGCACAACCATCCGAGTAGCTGCGCGTCCAATCCGACGCAAACCCAGTCCAAATTTCCTGTGGACGACATCACGGTAATAATTATTACCTCTCGAATGCTTACTCCATTGGTAGGCCTATTCGAGTAGCTAATTTTGTATCGTTATGTAGGAGCCTCGACATGCAGGGCTCCAAGTGAGATATGGCTCCATTCCCTTATGCTGCGCTTGGGGCGGGCATATTAAATGCAGTATCGGGGCCATGGTGCACGGTCAAGCTTTAGCGCCGAGCCGCAAAAGTTAATGTGGATGGTGTGTATGCCAATTTTGAGGTGGTCCCGCTACAAAGCCCCCAACGACGAGATCGTGAATCTAGGACAGGCCATTGGAACATTCATCCGGTGGCCCAAAACCGACATCTCCTGAGGCTTCTTCACGGTGGCGGGACCGGAAGTGCGATGCGAACCACAACAACTTGCACTGGTGCCATCTCCACACGCGGTCACGAACCACGACTACCGCACGGTGCTATCTCCACCGTGCTATCTCCACGGTGCTATTCTCGCGAGCAACTTGCACCGTCTATACCATTACGATCGACTAGCATAAAGTCGACCCACAATCGAGCGATGGCGGGGCAAATCAAAGACGAAGGATGATGGCGAATTCCGTCCATGCCATTGGCCCGCAAATTGTGCTAGCTCAGCCGATGGTAGTCGGAAGAGCTCCAAAAACTAGGACTTGGTTGCCAAAGATTCCACCTTTGGTATATGGAAGTGTCCAATAAGCCGAGGCGAACGGCGCTCGGTATAGCCGTCAAATTCAAGCGGAACATTTCTTGCACGGCTCGGGATGTGTCTTCACGGTGACCTTTGACGATATATTTCATCTTTTCACGCTCAACGCTCTTGACGCCTCACTCGATCGATCTTTGACGCCGTAAGTCTGTACAATCAAAGTCTCTGTTCACGTAATACCGATATATGTCACAATTTGTTGCTTTCCTATGTTATATATAGATTCATGCTGATCGAAGCTAGATCATCGAAATCACAAATTGGTTTCTGGACCCACGCTTGGTCGCCATTGATACCATCATCGAGAATGCATCCTTCGTCGAGGACTATATTACAAAAGCAACTGCTGCTCACCAAGATAAGGAATTTGTTCTTATGCCATACAATGAGAATTTTCATTGGATTTTAATTGTAATTATACCAAAATGGAACAAGGCTATATACCTTGATTCTCTAAGTAAGAACAAATTCAAGTACACACTATCGCCCGAATACTCGATAGGTACGTACATTGTACATTGTACTCTTTCTTTCCTTCCGAATAACTCATCTAACTTTTGAATAACGAAGGTCGTTCGCCACATCGTTCAACAAACACGTGACTCGACGACGGGGCCAAGGCCTTGAAACATGATCGCAAGTTTGGGTATTCGCTAGCTACACATTAATTAATCATATACAACACATAGTAGTAATGCCACTTGATTTAACACATTATATTTTTGCGATGCCACCAGCGGGAGCGGAAACACATGTGGATACTACATGTGCCACCATATGAGACTACTCCTCGATTCCACCAAGATCACTAATTCTAAGGTTTGTCAATCTTCCCACATTTATTTCATACATGTCGAGTTTTATATATGCGCGCGTTGATATTCCTATCGACAGTGCGTCCATCTCTACATCTGCATTGACACACCGGATTTTGCAAAAATTCGAGGAGAGCTCATTTGGTTTTTGTGGTCAAAAGTCGTGCGATCGGATGGAGAGTTCCACTTGCCCGAATGATTTTTATTGTAATTCTAAGTGCAAATACAGATGTAGATCTTTTACAATTGTGTATTTGTTAATGGATATTTTATTTCAACTCAATGAATTGATTTGCGAAATGGATGCTTTATGTTTGTGAAATGAAGTGCGTTGTCAATTGGATGTTTTATGTCCGTGAAATGAATTGAGATGTGAAATATATCTGAAATGAAATGAGATGTGTGAGTTGTATATGTTTATGTCGTGATTATCGCTTGTTTGAGAGGGCATGGCTAGCATTTCTGAGGCTAGCTATAGCGTAAATAGATTCTGGCTGGGAGGAGTATCACAGACGGTTTTCATTAAAACCGTGCAGCGATTATGCGATATCACAGATGGTTTGTCATTAAAAACCGTCAGTGATTATCGATATCACGAGCGGTTTTGTACTAAAAACCGCTCGTGATATCGATAATCCTGACGATTGTTAATGACAAACCGTCTGTGATATCGCATAATCCTGACGGTTGTTAATGACAAACCGTCGTGATATCGCATAATCACGAGCGGTTCAAAAACCGTCGTGATAACTTGGATTATCACTGACCCATAATTTCAGACGGTTCTGAAAACCGTCTGTGATGACGTTTCTGAACCGTCTGTAATGTGGATTTCTGTAGTAGTGTGGTCAGTTAGGGAGGTGAGAACATCACTGTCTCATTGAAAAAACTTGGTGCTTAGCACAAAGCTCATGAGCGCCTGGTCGATTGGGGAGGCGAGAACGTTGCTGTCTTACATCAGAAAAAATTGGCGCTTGGGGTGAAGCTTGTGAAAAAAAATAGGCGGGGTGAGATTTTATTGACTCAGACCCCGAGGGTGAGTTGTCAAAGACCTAGCCCCGAGGTTGGATGCAAGGCGACGTGACACCGGAGGGCGAGTTGTTGGAGACCCTACCTCGAAGGGTGGGAGTTATGTGACTCGACCCCAGAGGGTGAGTTCCTACAAACTCGACCTCGGAGGGTGGGTGTTAGGCAACTCAACCCTAAAGGGTGAGTTGTCATAGACCCAACCCTGGAGGGTGAGTGTTTGTCCACACCGAGGCTAAGACATCGAGGCATATGGGAGCCCAGAAAGCTAGGGGGAACCCCTAGTCGAGGAGATGCCATTGAGGTGATGTGAAGTTTGACCGAGGCAAAGCCATCAAGGCAGCTGAACCACGCTGAGGCCAAACCATCAAGGCATGTTGGGGCCCACCGAGGTGAATTCGTCAAGCTAGGGGAAGCCCATAGTCGAGGAGATATTAAGTGAAGTGAAGTTGGGCCGAGGGAAAGCCATCGATGCTGAGCTAAACAACACTAAGGCTAAGCCATTAAGGTGTATTGGAGCCCACCGAGGTGAATTCGTCAAGCTATGGGGAGCCCCTATTCGAGGAGACACCATTGAGGCAAAGCAAAGTTTGGCTGAGACAAAGCCATTGAGGCTAAGCTAAACCATGCTGAGGCCAAACCATCGAGGCATGTTAGAGCTCGCCAAGGTGAATCCATCGAGCTAGAGGGAGCCCCTAGTCAAAGAGAGGCTATTGAGGTGAAGCAAAGTTCAACCGAGGCAAAGCCATCTAGGCCGAGCTAAACCATGCTAAGGCCAAACCATCGAGGCATGTTGGAGCCCATAGAGGTGAATTCGTCAAGCTAGGGGAGGCCCTAGTCATGGAGACACCATCGAGGTGAAAAAAGTTTGGCCAAGGCTAAGTCATCTAGGCTGAGCTAAACAACACCAAGACCAAGCCATCGAGGCGTATTGTAGCCCACAGAGGTGTATCCATTGAACTATGAGGAGCCCCTATTCGAGGAGACACCATTAAGGCAAAGCGAAGTTTGGCTGAGGCAAAGCCGTTGAGGCTGAGCTGAACCACATTGAGGCCAAACTATCGAGATGTGTTGGAGCTCACCAAGGTGAATCCATCGAGCTAGGGGGAACCCCTAGTAGAGGAGACACCATTGAGGTGGAGCAATATTTGGCCGAGGCAAAGCCATCGATATTGAGCTAAACAACACCAAGGCTATGCCATCGATGCATGTTGGAGCCTATCGAGATGAATCCATTGAGCTAGAGAGAGCCCCTAGTCGAGGAGACACCATCAAGACGAACCAAAGTTTGGCCTCAACACTATCAAGACGAAGTGAAGTTTGACCAAGGCAAAGCCATCAAGGCTAAGCTGAACCACGCTGAGGCTAGGCCATCAAGGCATGTTGGAGCTCACTGAGATGAATTTGTCAAGATAGGGGAGCCCCTAGTCGAGGAGGCACCATCGAGGTGAAGTGAAGTTTGGCCAAGAAAAAGTCATCGAGGTCAAGTTGAACCATGCTAAGGCCAGGCCATCGAGGCATGTTGGAGCCCACCGAGGTGAATACGTGAAGCTAGGGGGAGCCCCTAGTCGAGAAGACACTATCGAGGCAAAGTGAAGTTCGGTTGAGGCAAAGTAGTTGAGGCCGAGTTGAACCATGTCGAGGCTATGCCATTGAGGCATGTTGGAGCTTGCCGAGGTGAATACATCAAGCTATGGGAGCCCCAAGTTGAGGAGATGCCATCAAGATAAAGCAAAGTTTGGCTGAGGTAATACCCTCATGGCCAAGCTGCGCCATGCCAAGGCCAAGCCATCGAGACATGTTAGAGCAACTAGGAGGAACCCCTAGTCAAGGAGATGCCATTGAGGTGAAGTGAAGTTTAGCTGAGGCAAAGTCATCGAGGATGAACTGAACCACACTGAGGCCAAGCCATCGAGGAGTGCCATTTCCACCTGCCACTCTTCTATCAGCAGGTTCTTCATCACGTTCTACTTCTATTGGTGGTGGTGGATTACCTTGTATGCGAAGAACTAACAGGCTATTTGCACTTATAGGCCATGTAATACTCACATCAATGTTGCCATGACGGACATGTTCAATAGTATGGTTAACCACTGCTTCATGACCTTCATTTGTGACTCACTCTCCACTTCACCACAGTCTAAACTGAATAACTGCGTAGATTGTTAGTGCATTAGCCCTGGTTATGAAGAACACCCCTTCTTAAGCTGCTCCAGGTAATAATAGTGGCTAAATCTGTGGTGTTCATTTGGCTATTGAAATCCTCCTGGTCTCCAAACCACTTTCGCTCAATGCTCACAATCCTATCTCCTTCTATCACCTTCAGTATGGCTCTCAACACATCAGTGACAAGTAGAGAGCCCTTAGGAAGGACAAAGCCAAACCCACTAGTCTTATACACATGACCAACAATAGTGTGGTTGCTGTAATGTTTGGACATAGATATCTTGAGATATGGTATCTCATCAAATATTACTGCAATAGCAAACTATTGACCAAGGAGAAGAATCCTCAAGAAGCAAAAGTATGTCGCCCTCCTGTGTTAGCTCTGGCGATTCTAATGGCAATCCTCTCAGCTCTGCTTCCTCCTTCAGTGTGCCTTGCTCTTGCTAATCTTCTAGCTACCCTTCCTTCTAGTGCTTCCCCCTTCTCCGGGGTGTCTGGTCATGTCGAGCGATGTCCTCTTCGTAGATTGGGACTTTTCCTCGGGCAAGCATTTTGAAGGCTTCATAGGCTTGAGGTTTGGCTCAATGGTCCACTCACCTCAGTCCTCAACCTCTGGATTTCTATTGCTTTCCATGTTCTCTCGCTTTACCTTCTGTTTATCTCAAGTTTTAGTTGGCAAAGTGCTTCAGTGCTGTCTACGGGGGTGAGTCCTTGGGTTTTCAGGTCAAAAGGGCCTATGATTTTGGCTGTAGGCAAGTGGTTCTGCTAATCTGTGGAATCAAGAGCTGTTCTACTAAGCACTTCATAGTTCACTTTCATATTTGGAGGGATGGAGGAGTAGATTTATGTAAAGAAAATCGTCTTTGGGTTTCTGAGAATCAGAATAAATAGACGATTGTGTTGTCTTCATAAGAATCAGTCTGAAGGCTGCCCCAAAATTTAGAAGTGAGTTTCTTTTGCTAAGCAGCTGATGGTTAAGTTCTTGGAAGATCATCTCTTCATCAACATTGGATCCATCCAAGTGCAAATTCTCTTCCTCAGCCTGCAAGCCATTCTCTGGGATGGCCTTCGGTTCTCAGTCTAGTCATCATCACCTACTTGACCTAGAGGTTTTGAATTTCAAACGGACTCTATCATTGCAGTCTGTGCTTGCTTTGGGTGATGGTGATTTCAAGGAAACTTCTGGTTCTCGATGCTTGCATTTGGGACACTTTGCCTTGCATTAATCAGATTCATTATTGTACTTGCTTCAATTATGGCCATAGAGCTTCGATTTGTTTATCTTCTTGTTTGCTTGCTAACAAGAGTTGGGTTCCTGCCCTATGCCCCAATATTGCGATGTTGGCTCAACAGAGAGGTGGGAATTCTCATGGCCCAGCCTAGGCAACGGGCATTGCTTCCCATGCAACGGCTGATTCATCTCCCCTTGCTCCACTTTGCTCTAACCCCCCCACTCACAATGCAACTCCCCAGCCACAACCCCCCCCCCCATCTTCCTCACTCTGCTCCAATGGCCAACTTCCAGGTACTCAACCCAGGCCGCTTTCTCCCGACGGGCCTTTTCATCGAGGATGGAGGTCAATTTCAACCCACATAAAATACTCTCAGCAAATGTTAAAGTTTAATTTAGTCATATTAAATCCTTTTAATTAATAAAATTTTCATTTATGCTTTAATTAATTCAAAAAAAATCCAAATGGTGAATTTTATTTAAAAAACTTCAAAAAGGCTTTGAAGATTAGGATGTTACATTCCACCTTTATGCTAAGTGAATAGTATCTTAGATAGGTATTGGTTACTCTATCTATTTAACAGGTTGAAATAAAGACTTGGTAGTTAATCATCCAACCATCCTCTCATTAAGACCAAGTGTTCTAGAGTCAGGGTTTGAGAGAAGTTGAGTGTTGTGTTGTGCTCTCTTGTTCTTTAGGTAGAGTGGCTATAAAACCTTCATACTCAAGTAGCAATACATCAATTTGTGTTTATCATCATGGATTGATCTTTTGTTGATTGATTTGCTTTTATTTTAGTTGGTTTTGCTCCTGTCTTTCTCCCCCCCTTTTGGTCTTGATGTGCCAAAGACGTGTAAGAGATGGAGATGACTTCCAGAAATCAATCCCCATCCACCTAGACACTTTGTTTGCAAGTTCTTAAAGAAACCCGTTTTTGCTTGGAATTGACCTCCCCGAGTGATTTCTTGATCCAAGTATTTTTGTCTCGATTTTTTTAGTGTTCTCGATTCCTGTGACATGTAAAAATGCATCTTAAGCTATCTTCTACCCACGAGCAAGTTATATTCACTGTTATCATATTTTGTCTGATTTTAGTGCAATCTTGCTTAAATCTGAAAAAAGGTTTGAACTTTGATATGGATTCTTACGATGCTTGGTTAGAATAGATTCCTGAGACTTTAAACAAGGTGTGTACAAAATTTCATAGCATTTGAACTTGTAATTTAAAAGTTGCACCAATTCTTGGATCTCCTCGAGCTGATTTCAGTCAGATCGATCGAACCTCCAAGAGGCCAGTCATACCGACTTGGACCTGGCGGCCTGACTGCCAGGGGGTCAGAGCGGCAGCAGGTAGCCGGTCAGACCGTCAGGGTTTCGTATTTTTCCAGTGGTTGTTCTCTTGAGTAATTTATTGTCTTTTTTGCTGTTGATCCTATTTTTTATAACTCTGTAGTTATTTCAGTAAAAGATCAAAAACACTTTTAAAAAATTAAACGATACTATTCACACCTCTATTCCCTTTTAGTCGTACAATATCCCATTCGCAACACGTCTAATTAGAAGAAAAAATGTTTGCCCACGTCACACGTACTTGTACATCATGAATGCGTGACCACCAATCGCAGCGTGAGCTTTTGTGAAAATGTGCAGTGAATTACCCAGCTGCAGTCTTAGTCACGGTGGGCAATCGACCGCCGCACGACTCACGACAAGCACTGCCGGGACTCCGAACAAACAAGGGGGAAACGAGCAATCGACAGTTGACGTAGCCGGTCGAATCGATCATTGACGATTGACTACGACCGTCCACTGCATTTGTTGCAGAAATGCTGCAGTACTTTCCTAGGAGTTTTTTAAAAAATAATTTCTAAATTACAGTAATATGTCAATGTTTTTTATTTTACACTAATGATTCTGCATCGTTTCAGCGTTGAGCGCTTAGGCTAGTCGTCCAATGATTGAGTGACAAGTGTCCAAGTTTAGGCTAATCGTCCAATGATTAAGTGACAAGCGCCTAAGTTTAGGCTTGTCGCCCGTCATCTAACCGTTAGGCGACTAGCCCCTAATCGCTCAATCCACATAAACTGTACTACTTGAATATTTTAGAGAAAGGTATGCAAATGTGCTAAGTGTCCAAGTAATACTAGTCGCTCAACCGTTAAGCGACTTGGACATTTGTCATCCAACCGTTAGGCGACTAGTCCAAATCGCTCAACAGTGAAGCAACAGAGGATCATTAGTGTAAAATAAAAATGCACATATATTTCTATAATTCAAAATAAAAGATACATTATTTTAAAAATCACTTTCCTAGTCTATAAATATTTTTAAAAGTATTTAAATTATACATATGAAAACGATACATATGTTTATTTCAGAGAATATTTTTATAATATTATTGTTTTATTATATTTTGTAAATATATTATAACAAAAATAAGTGACCACAATTATATTTTACGACCGTATCGATATCTACAACGACTAATGGAGTATAAAGTAAGGCGCCCAATGCAGTACTCGCTTGAGCACACACCATAAAGCTGGATGAGAGAACGTGTGGCCGCAAGCCTGCCTAACCATTAACCACCGTGCATCCCGCCACCAAGCCCTTGCTCCTCCTCGTCGAACATTCGTGAATGGCGTGAATCAAGCAGCCTCCGTGTGGTCTGCCACTGAGGTTGCCTATGGACCGTAGGGGTGAAAAACGGTAACGAGTAATTCGTTTTATCTGATATTTGTATATGAGAAAACGTAAATATGATAAGCAAAATCCGTATTCGAAGATGTTCGTATTTGTATTAGAGAATATCCGTATCTGTATTTGAGAATATTCGTATTCGCATTTGTATTCGAGAATATTTGTATCCGTATTCGTATTCGAGACTATTCGGTTCATATTTGATCCATTTCTAGAACCCATGAAAAATCCGTACGAATTTTGTGATTCAAAATTTAAATTTATGTGGTTTAAAACCGGTAACCGGTCAAAAACAGGTGAAAAATCGGCAAAACCGCTAGGAATCCGTTTTATCCGATATTCGTATCCGAGAAAATCCATATTCGAAAATATACGTATTCGTATTCGAGAATATTCTTATCCATATTTGAGAATATTCGAATTTATATTCATATTCGTTTTAAAATATGAATTCGTATTTAAAACTATTTGATCGTATCCTATCCGATTCGACCCATAAGAGCAAGGCTAATAATACAGCCTTCAGCTAGCTGTATGGACACTTACAGCTCACTTATCAGTCCATTCATATAGTAGTTTACAGCCAGCTGAAGGCTGTATGACCCACCCCTTTCTCTCACAAAGTTTCTTGGTTCTTGTGCTTTAGCTGGCTGTAAACGTACAGCCCACCTCTCTTCTCTCTCCTCCTCTCTCTCCTTCACCTCAGCATACAACCTACTAATAGCCTCTTATTATACTTGCTCTAATGGACAGTGCATAGACCGGTACATACATTCATAGTTGGTCTGGCCGTTCACACTTTGTCTGCACGAGTTTACACGTTGTAGTGCTGTACGTAGCAAGCGATCGAGGAGACTGGCGCGCGGATGACTTGGGCGTTCACTCGATCGATCGAGATGCTTACATAAGTGCCATCCACGAAGCTGGCTGCACGTACGTACGTAGCGAAAGAGCGCAACAAATTAACTGAGCAACCAGCCGATCGATCGATCGATAGCAACAGGCAACCGCGCGCGCGCGATCGCCATGC
Source organism: Dendrocalamus sinicus (assembly GCA_036346575.1). Lineage (NCBI taxonomy): Eukaryota > Viridiplantae > Streptophyta > Magnoliopsida > Poales > Poaceae > Dendrocalamus > Dendrocalamus sinicus. Next base: position 28,710,189 of record CM070671.1, read on the forward strand.
GTTCCACTTCCACCGCCAGCTGCTTCCTGCTCCTCGTCGTGGCCGCCTCCCACGCACTGCAACTCCGGCCGCCGGTTGCCGGCGCGTGCGTGCCGCGTGAGAGGGACGCGCTGCTGGCCTTCAAGGAAGGCATCACTGCCGACCCCGCCGGCCGCCTCGCCTCATGGCGGCGAGGCGAGGACTGCTGCCAGTGGAGAGGAGTCCGGTGCAGTAACTGGACCGGCCATGTCCGCAAACTTCAGCTCCGCAATGTATGTGCAGAATATGGTCCTGATGAAAAGACAGCTTTGGTTGGTCAGCTTACTCCTTTGCTCTCTCTGAACCATCTGGAGCACCTCGATCTTAGTGGAAACTCTCTGGAGGGGCCGACCCGTCGTGTTCCGGAGTTCTTGGGCTCTCTCAAGAGTCTGAGATATTTGAACCTCTCCTTCATACCGTTCATCGGTATGCTGCCTCCTCAGCTCGGTAATCTTTCAAAGCTGCACTATCTCGACCTCTCCGGCACAGTTAGTGATTTTTTTTCTGAAAGAACCCTATCAACAGATTTATCATGGTTAACAAATCTACCTTCTCTACACTATCTCAACCTAAACGGGGTAAATCTCAGTATAGTAGATGATTGGCCTCATGTCGTGAACATGATTCCTTCCTTGAGGGTCCTCTATCTTTCTGCATGCTGTTTTGAACGTGCAAACCAATGGCTCCCATACCTAAACCTCACAAAACTTGATAAGCTTGACCTCTCTATCAACTTGTTTTTTCACCCATCCGCGTCTTGTTGGTTTTGGAACTTGACAAGCCTCAAATACCTCGACCTTGCAATGACCTCTTTGTACGGTCAATTTCCAAATGCACTGGGAGACATGACATCCCTCCAAGTCTTTGATTTTTCATACAACGATGCCGCGAGCATTATAGCGCCAAACTTGCTGAGGAACCTATGCAATTTGGAAATTATAAACCTTGAAAGGAGCCTTTCGTCTGGGAACATAACAAAATTATTTGAGAGTTTGTTTCATTGTCCATCTAAGAAACTGCGGGAATTGCATTTGGCGGGCAACAATATCACTGGAACGCTACCAACTGGGATGGGCCAATTTATCAGCTTAGTCACTCTCGACCTCTCCTGGAACAAACTCACTGGACTTGTGATGAGGAACCTGTGTAATCTAGAAATTCTAAACCTTGAAAGCAGCCTTTGGTTTGGGAACATAACAGAACTATTTGAGAGTTTCTCGCATTGTCCATCTAAGAAACTGCAGGAATTGTATTTGGCGGACAACAATATTACTGGAACGCTACCAACTGGGATGGGCCAATTTACCAACTTAGTCATTCTCGACCTCTTGCACAACAAACTCACTGGATCTGTGCCCTCGGAGATCAGTATGCTCATGAATTTGACTACGATGTACCTAAACTCCAATGACTTGCATGGAGTCATCACAGAAAAACATTTTGCCGGTCTGCAGAGCTTAAAATACATAGGCTTGTCTGATAATCACTTGAACATTGTGGTAGGCTCTGAGTGGCTTCCCCCCTTTAGGCTAAAATATGCAGATTTTGCATCTTGCCAAATTGGTCCTCAGTTTCCAGCTTGGCTTCAATGGTCAGTGGATATTGAGGTGATCGATATTTCAAGCAATGCTATAACTGATCAGCTTCCAGATTGGTTTTCTACAGCATTCTCAAAGGCTACATATTTGGACATCTCCCACAATCGAATCAGCGGTGGCTTGCCACCAAATATGGAAACCATGTCAGTTAGGTATCTCTTTGTAGATTCAAACCAAATAACTGGCCAAATACCTCCTTTGCCAATAAACCTCACTGATGTGTTTATCTCAAAAAATGCTCTTTCGGGACGTGTTCCAGAATCTATCTGCAAATCTCAAGAGTTGGAGATCTTAGATCTAGCAGACAATCTTTTGGAGGGACAATTTCCTCAATGTTCTGGGATAAAAGATCTAGCAGGTCTTTTTTTAAGTAACAATAGGTTCTCAGGCAAGTTCCCATCTGTTACACTTTTTGGACCCTGGCCGCATGCCTAGGTCCAACTGAGTGCCACAGGTTTAAATGGGCTGAACACAACTAAGCCCACGGAGCAACGGAGCAACAACCTTATAAGTGGTACTGGGCCTTCTCCCCCCAAAAGACTAGTCCAATGGGTGGGGGCTCCCTCACACTTATAAGTTGTGCTCGCTCCTCTCCCACAATCCATGTGGGACTATTCTAACAATCTCCCCCTCACACATGGATTGGACACTTCTGCAATCCTGAGGTCCAAGGAGATGTTAGACACCTGAGCTCTGATACCAATTGTTACACTTTTGGACCCTAGCCGCATGCCTAGGTCCAACCGGGTGCCGCAGGTTTAAATGGGCTGAACACAGCTAAGCCCACGGAGCAACGGAGCAACAACCTTATAAGTGGTATTGGGTCTTCTCCCCCCAAAAGACTAGTCCAATGGGTGGGGGCTCCCTCACACTTATAAGTTGTGCTAGCTCCTCTCCCACAATCCATGTGGGACTATTCCTAACAATCTCCCCCTCACACATGGATTGGGCACTTCTGCAACCATGCGGTCCAAGGAGATGTTAGGCACCTGGGCTCTGATACCACTTGTTACAACTTTTGGACCCAGGAGAAAACGCGCACATCACAAATAATCTGAGAGAACACAGAAGAAATTTCTGAATTTCTTTATTCTCTTATTTGCTCCCCCTCTTTCTTGCTTTTCTTTCTTTTTGGATACAAAACTGGGTACAAGTCCCCCCAATATATAGGGATAAAACTCTCCTACTCCTATTCCGATTCGGACTTCAAGTTGGACTCAACTTCAACTTGAGTTAACTCGGAAACGAACTCTACTACGACATGGACTCTAAGTCAAGATTATTTCTAACAATCTTCCCCTTAATCTTGACTTGACACACTCTAGTTTTAGTCTCAATACATTATGAACTACCAGCCACGCCTCCACATGAAGCATTCTACATGTAAACTGCATGTAGGAACTCAACTCAACTAGTACGGGTCCACTAGATGCAAAGATTCTAAAAACATTGAGGTAGTCGGACTCAACTACGACTTACTAAACTCATACTTGATGCAGAACGGTGATACATCTCCTCTCCTCTGCCTTGTTGCGTTGCTTCGGAACGACCGCGTTGCTTTGCTTCTCTCGACGCTGGCTTTTGTTGCTCCAGTTGTACGACGCGTGCACGGAGGCCTCGGGAGCACGGCTCGAGACGAGCGCGAAACGGAATCGTCGAGACGATTTTTCCAGCGACTCGCTTCTCACCTAGGTCCAACTGAGTGCCACAGGTTTAAATGGGCTGAACACAACTAAGCCCACGGAGCAACGGAGCAACAACCTTATAAGTGGTACTGGGCCTTCTCCCCCCAAAAGACTAGTCCAATGGGTGGGGACTCCCTCACACTTATAAGTTGTGCTTGTTCCTCTCCCACAATCCATGTGGGACTATTCTAACAATCTCCCCCTCACACATGGATTGGACACTTCTGCAACCCTGAGGTCCAAGGAGATGTTAGACACCTGGGCTCTGATACCAATTGTTACACTTTTTGGACCCTGGCCGCATGCCTAGGTCCAACTGAGTGCCACAGGTTTAAATGGGCTGAACACAACTAAGCCCACGGAGCAACGGAGCAACAACCTTATAAGTGGTACTGGGCCTTCTCCCCCCAAAAGACTAGTCCAATGGGTGGGGGCTCCCTCACACTTATAAGTTGTGCTCGCTCCTCTCCCACAATCCATGTGGGACTATTCTAACACCATCTTTCCTGCAAAGCTGCTCAAATCTGGAATTTCTGGATTTGTCAAAGAACAATTTCTCTGGAAGATTACCTATGTGGATTGGAGACTTTGTGAGATTACGATGTCTACAGCTAAGCTACAATACGTTCTATGGTAATATTCCACCCAGCATCACCAATCTTAGAAATCTTTCTAGATTGATTCTAGTAGGCAATAGATTATCAGGTGTCATACCTTGCCATTTGTCAAATTTAACAACGATGGCAGGAAAGAATGATCTGCAATATACATATGTTGGTTTTCGTTTGTCTGTGGTCATGAAGCGGCAAGAACGTTATTATGGTGATTACATGCTCACCATTGACTTGTCGTCCAACCTCTTAACTGGTGGAATTCCAGATGATATAGCTTCTCTAGCACTGATAAATCTGAATTTGTCAATCAATTTCTTGAGTGGAAAAATTCCCGATAAGATTGGGTCCATGCAATCATTGGAATCGTTAGACCTCTCAAGGAACAAACTTTTCGGAGAAATCCCACTTGGCCTATCAAATCTCACATATTTGAGCTACCTGGACTTGTCGTATAATAATCTGACAGGAAAAATACCATCAGGACCACAACTTGACACCCTCTACGCGAACAATCCATTTTTGTATAGCGGCAACAATGGTCTTTGTGGACCTCCTCTTCAAACGAATTGCTCTGGAGGTATTGCATCAAAGCAAGGTGACGGTGATCACCAGAGAACAACTGCATGTGTCCCGGACCCAATGTTCTACTTTCACTTTGGGCTTGGCTCAGGATTTGTTGTTGGCCTTTGGGTTATATTTTGTACCATGCTCTTCAAGAAAACATGGAGGGTTGCTTATTTATGCTTTTTTGACAAGGTGTATGACAAAATATACGTATTTGTCGTTGTCACTTGGGCAAGCTTGGCACAAAAGAACACATTAAGGTAATTGTGAAGCTTCAGCCCGTAGTGTGTATTTTTTTCTGGTGCCATGGTGCTGCCACATTTATTTGGCTACGCATGTTGTTTCCTTTAATTTGAAGTTAAAACAATATAAATGTTGCTTAGTTCATGTGATGTATCTACACCATTCCGGTTGTACTTGTCATTAGACCAAATAATAAATGTTATCAATTCCAGCCATGTATTTTGTGTTTCTGATCTATTCAGGAACTAAAGGTCTCAGCCACAAGTGCCCAATCTTAGAGAATAGACAAATTCGCATTGCCTATCTATAAGGGCATTCACAGTGTTTAAAGGCTAGATAGCCTAAGTTAGAACCCACTACCAGCCTCTCAGCCTAACACAATTTAATTTTCTGTGGGGTATAAAGGCAGTAGCTCTCACTGCCATCCATCCCAATCCCTACTCTAACTGCCATCCATCCCAGCTGACAGGCGAGGCCGTGCAGTGTTTTAACTGGAGGAAGGTGCAGTATTTAGAGGCAGTCTCCAGAAGCTTCTCTCTCCTCTTGGACCCAACCGGAACAGAATATTTTTGTACATCTCAATAGCACAGCACAGGCACTCACACGGCATTGCGGTTAATTAAAGTATCAAGCTTACAACAGAAAGCAGGTTCATAGCAAAATCCACATTAGGCACGGCCGTCAGTGTTTCAAGCTGTAACACAACTTTGCAAGAGAGTGGCACCACAATCACCTACTGCCACTAAACGACGATCGAACGCAAAATGCACTGTGAACTGCCTCCATCGCAAAAGGTAATGACCACGCACACTGGCAGCAAAAAGAGTCACCATGCTTAATAACATCAAGTGCTCATGACTTGTTGGACCGGGAACGCAGTCTGCTTGCAACACAGTCAGGGCTTCGTTCAATAAACTTTCTCTTCTTTGGCGCTGGCTTAGATGGAGTGACACGCCCAAATGTCTGTGGTAGTATAAACCTAACCGGTAGGGAGTGTTTGTGTGATCATTATGACTAATGTCTATGTGGTCGGTACGACCAGTCTCTGTATGATCGTTACAACCAGAAACTTTGTGGTCGTTACGATCGATGTCTGTGTGGTCGTTATGACCGGTCCTCTTGCGTGGTCGTAGGCGCCATGATCATTGGCACCGAGTGTGTGTGTGGTCGTTGGCGCCATGGTTATGGTGCCAAGTACAGTCGTTGGTTACTGTAGCAGTCATTAGCACTATAGCTTTTGTGGTCTCTGTAGCAGTTGTCAGTACGAGTGGTTGTGGAATGACGTAGGTTTTCAGTCAGTCAGCAAACTGCTCGGCATGGGTAGGCGTCGTGGTAGTTGAGACCGGAAAAACCGGACCTCAGTCATCTAGTTTTTTGTAGAAAGGAGTCTGTAAATTGAGTGGTGTAGAAGTTGAAGAAGTAGAAGAGAAAGAAAGAAATACAAGAAAAACTGCCCAAAGACTCTGGTCTCTGAACACTTTGAAACTCTTGTTCCTTCTTGCCTCTGAATTCTCTGTTAGTCGTTAGACAACAGAGAACTCTTGTTTGATTTGGGCATGTTGATCCGTGGTAGTATTCCAACACTTGGTATCAGAGCCCGGTGCATGCCCAAATACTTACAGTTCGAATCGATGGCCATCACCACACAGCAGGCAGCAAAGGAGAGCGACGGAGTACCCCCGGATGTGCTCGGTGCTCTGTCTGGGCAACCAGAAGTACCAGCGTGTAAATTGCGGTACTTCCGCTTGCCGGAAGCTCCAGCTATCCGAGCGAAGCCTTTTTTTCTAGAGAGCACCCTCGGGGTGATTTTTGAGTTCGTGGAATCCGGAAGTACCGGAGTTTTAACGTCAGAACTACCGTTTGAGCGGTAGTTCCACAGTCCGAAGCGGTACTTCTGGAGCACAGAAGCTCCGGTAGAAAGGGCGAAACCTTTTTTTCCAAAGAGTGCCAACTTTTGGTTCTGGCCAAAGCGGAATTACCGCGCCGACTACCCAGAACTATCGAACAACGGAACTACCAAATTTATAATGGCGGTAGTTCCGTGCCGACATTCAACGGCTAGTTTAGAAGCTCTAACATAGCCGTTACTGTCGCGTCAGAGCCGGAGCGGAAGTACCCTGAATTTTTCTAGAATTTCCCTCCAACGGCTGCTTTTGGTTGCTGAGGGTATAAATACCCATACCTCTGCTCAAGGACAGTAAGAATAGACCCAATTGAATATCTTTGAGTATTGAGCATTCACTCCACACCTCATTTACTCTTTGTGCATTCATTTGAGATGGTTGAGCCAAAAAATGCTTTGCATCCAATAGTTTGATCTTTTGGCACTTAATTGTGGTAAAGTGAAGTTTGAGATTTGTTACTCTTGGTGTTTGCCGGCACCTGGACGGCTTGGTGGAGATTGCTCGATGATCTTCTCAAGAAGCTTGTGAGTAGACCCGGCGTGTGTAAAGGTTGGAGCTCACCTACCCGGAGCGGGGAAGAGCTACCTTTAGTAATTTGAGGTGGAAGGCTTAATTTGTGGGGCCGATCCAATTTGGACTAACCTCAATGTGGACTAGGGGAAATCGGCAAGTTTCCGAACACCACAGTAAAACATTATGTGCATTTGTCTCTCTTGTCTCATTATAACACTTGTTCATTTAACTCTTTGTGATTATTTATTTGTGCTAGTATTCTTGTAAATCCTCAACTTTACTAGAATTGTGTAGGTCTTAAGTGCATTATACTATTGTCACATTAAATTGTAAGAAATTAATTAAGAGGCAAAAAAATTTAAAAACCTCCTATTCACCCCGTCCAGTCGGTTATTCTTGATCCTACAGTTAGCGAGCATGTCATAGCTCAGGAATTGCCAACATTTGGATTGTGGTATCTGGACAATGGGACCAGTAACCATATGACTGGACAACGATCGTTCTTCACCGAGCTTGGTGAAAGCGTCATCGGCAGGGTAAACTTCAGTGATAGATCAACAGTACAAATCAAGGGGAAATGATCAATCCTATTCGAGCGTAAGAATAGAGAACAGTGGCTGCTGATAGAGGTATACTAGTACTGTATCCCTAGCCTTTCGTCGGTCTCTCCCACCTTGCAGTCGCTGGGCTGAGACTGTAGGTTTGCAAGCTTGCCTAAGATTTAGTTGGTTGGTTAGGGCTTGATGTTTTGACTGGCTTACCTCACTAATCTGTATCGGCTTAATTGCATGCGCGCTGTAGCTAGTTAGGAAAGGCGGCTTGACCGTGTTGACTCGCGATCGAGCTGCTTGTAATTAAGAATGTGAATGCATGATGCAAGGAAATGTGTGGATCTGTTATTACGCTACCCGAAGGTGAATGTACTGATACGTATAAATTAAGAATGCGTACCGTATATAGCCATTTTAAAAAACTGCAAAATTCCGATATTAATTGTTCAGTGATAGTACTGTGGCAATGTTCACCGACAGCCCTATCGTGTAACAGGATCCCACATTTTCATTGAAGGGCTGATCAACAAGATTAGTCACCGATAGTTAGCACTGTCGGAGAAACTTTTCTACTAAAGGACTATCGGAGAAATTTAGTCATCACCCTATCCGATTCAAGGGAGGGTATATGATGAAGATCCCCATCGGAGAACCATATACCTGGCAGCTTCTAACGTTTCTATGAGAGTTTTTGGCTGTAGGAGCAAAAATAATCTGTTGTGGTGTTGAAGATTTCGTGGATATAAAAATCCTACTATTGAGCTATAGTATGTTCTCTAGGAATATTTGTGGGGACCAGGATTTACATCCACACTTGCTGTGTATACCGAGCTAGTCCCATAATCAGTAGCTGACACATGCAGCAAAACATTGACAAATATCATATCTATATAGATGACTAAATATGAAACTACATTGATAAGTAAGCGTAAATGAACTAGATGACCCATGTTTTACATCATGGGCCGATAGGCCAGACACAGATGAAGTCTTGAAGTGGAAAATTAATTAGATATAGATTCCATTAGGATATGCCCACAGATAATCGACTTTGCCTCATCATTAGGTTTCCCTCCACCTATCTCTAGTGGAATTCCTCCACCTATATCCATACCACTTTGCTAGTCATTAGGTTTCCCACCGAAGTTTTATAAAACTAACCAAGTGTAGCTTCCTCCACAATGCCTGTAACCGGAGCCATGACTATTCGAATAGATTATACACTTAGTAGAGATTGTACAGTTTTAATCATAAGATATGATCAACTTGTACTGTTGGCCAATGACACGTTTCCTTAGATGTGTGGCGAAAATGATCATAATAAGGCATTTCGACTGCCTCATCCCAGCACATTTCCCATCCGATGGGGGAACCCCTCAACACTGGTGACAGTGACTGTTACGGGTCACCCTTAGAATGTAACCGTTACGAGTTACATTTTCAATGAGGGCCCAATATTGTGAGGGAAGTCAACATCCGTTGTCCTCATAAGAAATCTGTCTCGAAAGAAATCCACCTACATCTATGCACAGGAGTCATGCTGAGGCTAAGCAATTTAACTGGCCAGATCGCGCCCATGCTTGACCTATAGTTGCATGATTATGAGTTTAGAAAGGGCAGCGCACGATTCAGTTCTTAATTGACTTAGACAAGATAATCTATAAACCCATATTTCGTGCAGTCCCTGCACCGGTCTCATCCATCCACTCACCCAAGCCTCCGCTATTTTATAAAACATCATCCTGTTTCCAGTGGTAACCTATGTTCCACACCCAATATCCATCCAAGTATCCCAAAGCTTTTGTTGGCAATGTTTGTGGCCTAGGATGACAAGGTATAGGAAATTTCAATAATCAAGGGTGGGGTATAGCACACATAATCATTTCATGGCATAGCTAAGCATCAACATTTAACATAACATTTAATAAATAACCTTAAGCATGCAAGTATTAATTTACAATAAGGTAATTGCATTTGAAAACTAGGTTCAATATGGTCAATTATAAAGACCGACCTAGCTCAGGAACTGATGTCGTGTGGTCTTGACCAACAATGATGGTAGCATCTGAAGCGTGAAAATCTATTATCGTGAAAATGCCCAAATTCAAATTGAATCCAAATAAAATTCAAATGATCTCCAAAAATTATGATTTTGGTATTGATGAAAAGATCTTGAATTTAGAAACAAAAATCACTTCGTTTGGATTTAAAAATGGAGAAACAAGCTCTCCAACATTTGACTCGGGAGGGAAAATATGAAAATCCTAACAGGCAGGGTCCACTAAGATTTTAATTTCTTTTCTCTATACTTTTATTAAAGAAACAGTCAACGGCTCACACGTGAGACTAGGCGAACATGGACTCGGTCTATAAGGACTGGGTTTATGAGCCAATTCTAATCAGTGAGGTCCACATGCCATATTAACACTAACCCAAATCTAACACTAATTAATTAATTAGCACTAACTATCATAGGGCCTACTTGTTAGCCGCTCATGCTTCTCCCTTGCTTATATAGAAGGCACGTTACGAGAAGCCATGGCCGGCTTGGCCATGCTTGGTGTCGGCGAGGTGTCAGCGGCATGCATAGGAATGGTGAAGGGAGGTGATGACAAACTCACCAGTGGGACTTGTGGCCAAGGCTAGTGTCCAGAGGCGGCATTTGCATCGGTGTTGGACGATGGATATGAGAGCGACACGGCTACAGCCTACAAGCGTGGCGTAGCAGTGGTGATGGCGAGGGTGCTGAACAGGAGGAGGAGGGATGCCAATGGGGTAGTGACAAAACCGAGGATGGGAGGAATTGGTGGGAAGCAACGACAGCGACGACGAGTCTATGAGTTGTACAACACCGGGGTGTAGCTGGGTTGATTTCGGCGACGGTGGCGGAAAGGAGGCCAAATGACTTGGCTACAACAAGAAAAGAGCGGGGAAAGTGAGGCGGCCAAAGTAAAGGGTGGCAATGGTTCAGCTGTCAACATAACTTGTATTTGCTTGCGCTTGAAAAATAATTACTAATAGTCTAGGGTACAAAATATAATATATGCACAATTAAATTGTCATGTATACCTTAAATTGCACACTATACATTAAATTAATTTTCTTAACTACTTCACTTACTAATGGCCAAAGGTTGAATGGCTAGAGGCATACTAACTGAACAACCTACATTTAGTCACTAACACTCGGGCCCACTGGTCATGAACACACAGAGAGAGCAGCAGCAGAGAGAACAGGGGAGGCGGCGGCACAGGGTGTTGGGGCATTGCCGGCGGCGAAGGGGCTGTTGAGAGGAGGCGGCGACCATAAAAACGGGTGACTGGGAGGGAGAGGTGGCTAGGGGTGGCCGTGTCGCGGGTCGCAGCGCTTGGGGCGAGCTCATCGGGCTTCGCAGCGGCCGGGAATGGGGAAGAAAGCGATGACGCAGTCTGGGTGGGGGAGGAAGGTAGATAGCGCACGCACGAGCATAAGGTGGTTGAGAGGAGCTCACCAGAGTGGACGGTGAAGATGGAGATGAGCCAAAGCAGGTTGGTGGAATCCTGGGGCGGCGCGGCGAGTTCGTTGTGGTAGCGGTGACCTGGAGCAAGGCAGCACAAATTAGAGGAATAGGTGAACCAAGGTATGGGAGAGGATGCTCTAGGAGGGAGGAATCGAGCTAAGACTCACCTGGGTGGAAATGGCGTCGGTGGCGGTGCTTTCGTCCATAAGCGAGGAAGAGGTAGCCGCCAAGCTGCTGGTGACTGGTGAGGGGAACCCAAATTAATAGAGTGGGAACACAGAGGAGGGGGCTTGGAACACGAAGTGACACGAGCCAAAAATGGAGGAGCTCACCGGAGTGTCGGGAACGGCATGGGGCTCGGCGGTGCACGGCCGGACTTGGAGGAGACAACGGTGTTCCGGGCATTTGAGTGAGCTTGAAGGTGGGGGGACGGGAAGTGAAGAGAATGTGTCCTGGCCACGGTGATGACGCGCTTAGCTCGGCTTAAAAGGAGATGAGACCTCGGCGAAAGGAGGCGGGCCGGCGCTGGTTGACCCAGCTATGCGCAGCTGGGCAAGCTCGGGCCGGGAGAGGAAGGGGATGGAAAAAGTTTTAGACATTTATTTGAAATGCCAAATTCAATTCAAATTCGAATTGTGGTTTTGAATTCTCCCAAAAAGCTTGATCGGTTCCAAAATGAACGAAATTTTTTTGAGAGTTGCGAAATTTTAAAAGGTTTCAAATTTGTGTGAAATTTGGGATGTTACAATATTTCGGCCAGCTAGAATCACCAAAACTTACACAGCTTTATCATTTGAATCTAGCAGGCAATAGTCTATCCGGCCCATTGCCTCGCAATTTGTCAGATTTAACGTGGATGGCAGAAGAGATTATTTATTGCAATTCATTGTCTAGAAAACATGTTATTGAAAGAGATATGTCTTCTTACTACTATTACGACCCAACTGGCTATAGTTTCTCTCTGGTGATGAAGGGGTAAGAGCTTCATTATTTTTGTGGGACAACTAGGGACCCGTCTAGCATTGATTTAACTTTGAACTACTTAATTGGTGGAATTCCAGATGAAATAGCTCCTCTTCATGCATTATAAATTTGAATTTATCATTTAATCAATTCAGTGGAAATATTCCTTACAAGATCGGGGCCTTGCAGTCATTGGAGTCACTCGACCTCTCAAAGAACAACCTTTCAGGAGAAATCCCGCCAAGCCTGTCGAATCTAACATATTTAAAGTTGGGCTTAAAAGCTCATGGCTTATGGCTGAAAACACTGTGTGTGGTGAAAAAAATCAGAATGATGTGAGGCTTATTTAGCATAATTAAATTTAAAAAATTAAAAAATATGTTAGCCCAATATGTATAATACAAACGAATACGGGAAAAAAGAACTGGCAAAAAAGCTCAACAAAAAGCCAAAAGTTCAGAAAAAAACGAAATTTATGAATAGTGAAAAACAAGCCAGAAGCTAGAAGCTCAAACCGAACCGATCAGGACAAGCTACATGTACTTGTCCTATAACAATCTTACAGGAGGACGTCAACTCGACACCCTCTACATGAACGAACCGACTATGTACAATGGCAACAGCAATCTTTGCGGCCCTCCTCTTCAAATGAGTTGCTCAGGCAATAATGCATCAAAGCGTGGTGATCAAAGGAGAAATGAACAGGACTCTGAGGCAATGTTCTTTTACTCTGGACTTGGGTCAGGATTTGTGGTTGGCCTTTGGGTGGTGTTTTTTGCCATGCTATTCAAGAAAACATGGAGAAATGCTTATTGTCGCTTCTTCAACAAAGATACATGACAAAACGTATGTACTTTGTGATGGTTACTTGAGGAAGGTTGGCCCAAAAAACAACTACACGTCGAGTTGAGACAATTGGAAAGCTTGACTGACTGGAAAGGCCTGCTGCAGATGAAGCCATACTAAAAGCAACTAATGTTCTGTTGGTGCTATTGTGAGTGCTATGAATAAATGAAGGTGAAAACGTATCACCGCTTGTTTGGCTGTGCTTGGAAGCTAAAATAATGAATGTTGCTTAATAGACGTATCAACTATTTTGTACTTGTCATGAACCCGAGGAGTGAGTGTTATCCATTCCACCCATGTCTGTATTTTTGTGTTGATCACTACTTGATCCCGCACACCTGCAATCGGTGGCTTTGCCTCTTGAGTATATTTGCCGTATGGTAAACAGTACCAAATGACAACAGAAATAAAAAGAACTGTTGGCGCTAGATACAAGTTGTTGTTCTTTTGCAGCATGATCTTAAGGATCCTTACTACGTACAGGATAGCAGAGGCGGATACCAAAAATTTTTGACAAAAAACCACTATATACAAGACATAATACTAATTTATACTAGTAGTTGGATCAAATTTATGCTGTTCATACTCAGTCAGCCTAAATGGCACTAGATCGGGGCTTGTTCTTTTTGGCTGAAACTTATACCTTTTGGCTGCGGTTTGTGGCTTTTGGGTTGTTCGTGCGAGAGATTATAGAGTAACAGAAACTCACGTGCGGTTTTTATCGATATAAATAAAGTCGGTACAGTATGTACAACAATTAACTAGTAGACCCTATCTTGAATATATACTCCGTTTAAAAACTAGTTACTACAGAAAAAATCGAAAAACAGTTTTTAGAAGCTGAAAATAACAGAACCCCTTTTGGCCATTTGCCCTCTCCCAGGCCCAAATTGGTGCAGTCTCTTCTCTCACTCAAGTCTCTCCTCTTTGGCTCACTCCGTCTGGCGGCGTATGAGGCTTCTGGTCTTTTGCCCGCTCCCGTGCGCCCCCACCGCCACCACTCCTTCCAGTTGACCCTGCACTCTTCCTGTCGCTCCGCAACGTCGGGAGCAGCGTCCCCACGTGTGCCAGTGCCGCCTTCCGCACCCTGCTCGACACCTCGCCACTCCAGTCTGAGGTGAGGGAGGCTTCTTCTTGGATTGCTACTCTGATAGACGTTTATGGCGAGATCCTGTTGTTGGCACACAGAAGATGGTATATCTTCGATAATTTTGGCGCTTTTTTCTGCTTTAGTAGCTTTGCCTATTGCGGTGAGAACTAAGAACACATCATTTCAGGAAACCTTCGTTTTGGAAGAAAAGTTTTTTTTTTTTTAAAGAAGATACTTCAAATATTCCTTTTCTATCAATATTTTCTTGCTCTGATTCTTTGTAGGGGTTGAATTTACAAGTGTTTGATTGCGCAGGAAGGGCCTGTTATGGGTTGTTTTGATGCTGCAGTTGTATCGAAATATGTGGATTGACATGTATTGTTTTGAGAAAATCAGTGAGCTATGGGATGTGGACGCTACTTTTGCATTGGCATCTGTGGATTGAAGCGCGCTGATTTCAGCTAACTGAAGAGCTTGTAAATGTGAATTGGAGTTTTTGGAGATCAGTACTGTGCTCTGGGGTTTGGTTAGGGACTATGGGTAATAGGATCTTCTTTTCCTAGGGTCTGATCTGTATTTGCCGTAGCGGCTGTTGCAAGGAGTGTTTTTTGGCTGATTGCTGTCTCTCTGGCAAAGTTTTTGTTTTCAAAGAGTTTTTCTGTTCAATAGTTGGGAAAATTGCTCTCATGCCACAAACTTAAGTGTCATCATCTCATTTGTCACATACTTAAGTGGCTTTGTTATTATGCCACAAACTTGAGTGTTTTGTCCTTTATTTTGCCATTTAATTTCATTTTGCATTTTCAGGGACATGAACTGACCCTTTTGCCCCTGGCCCCACCGGGAAGGGCTGCTCAGCTTCCGCTGCACCGCCACCGCCGTCGCCTCCTTCGACCCCGCTCAGGATGACGAGCTCCTCGTCCTCGACGCCCTCTCCGCCTCCTCCTAGCCGTAGTCCCCCGTCCTCTCCCTCGCCTTCCTCTCCAAGCTCCTCGACGCCGTCCTCTCCTCCGACGCCGCCTTCCGCAACGTCCTCGCCATCGGCCCCGTCGCCGCCGCGCTGTCCAGGCAGCCGGCCGATGGCCTCGCCGCCGACCTCCTCGACCGCGCCGTCAAGACCCTCGACGTCCTCAACGTGGTCTCCCTCACGCTCGCCTCGCTCCGCGGCTCGCACCGCGCGGCGCTCACCGCCGCCTCCTGCCTCCTCGGTCAGCCTCTGCACCGCTCCCACTTTGCCCGCTCGCGCCGGGCCATCTCCAGGCTATTCCCTGACACCGCCAAGGTCGCCGCGCCGTCCCCTTCCTGCTGCACCGCGCCATGGAGGCGCACCTCGCGCCGCCACCACAGGCACCTGCGGCTGCCTCCGCCGGCGCTGGATGCGGGCTCGGGCTGGCCTTCTACACCATGAGCTCGGTTCTCGTATTCGCCATGTGGGCGCTGGTCGCCGCGGTGCCGTGCCAGGACGGGTCGTCCGCTGCTACCAACCCCCCGGTCGCGCCGCTGAAGCAGGCGCAGTGGGGGACTGCTACTGTCGCCTCCCCCGTCCTCTCCAAGCTCGTTGACTGCGGCTGGGAGGAGGCGGAGAGGGCGGCGAGGCGGTCGGCGACGTGAGCCTGGAGGGCGTCGAGGACAAGGAGCTCATCGTCCTGAGCGGGGTTGAAGGAGGCGACGGCGGTGGCGCTGCGGCGGAAGCTGAGCAACCCTTCCCGGTGGGGCCGGGGGCAAAAGGGTCAGTTCATGTCCCTAAAAATACAAAATGAAATTAAATGGCAAAACAAAGGACAAAACACTCAAGTTTGTGGCATAATAACAAAGTCACTTAAGTATGTGGCAAATGAGAGAATGACACTTAAGTTTGTGGCATGAGAGCAATTTTCCCCAATTAGTTGGATTTCAGTTTATGGAACATGGCTAGTACAGTTTCAGATTGCTAGTAGCAATAGCTTGATTGTTAACAGGGCTACAAAGTAGTAGTTTGGCTTAGTGCCATTTGCGCTTCATGAAAAGAAAATGTTCGAAGTGCTTTATTTGACAGAAAATTGTAGTGATCATCGTGGGTTCAACAATACTCTTGAGTTCCTCTCCGCTCTGTTTTTCTTGTTATAGACCTTTCATAGTCTTAGCTCCATGTATATCAAGAGAGTTATAATGATCGCCGCGTAGGTCGATCGGATTTATTGTCTGCAAGGCTGACAGTCTGCGTGAAGGAACAGGCATTACACGCTTGTTAGCTCACAACTGCGATCGCCGGTTCGCCGCAGCCCGCTGGTCTCGTCGGCGGCTGGGGTCGGGGGTGGCCATATGTGAGCTGTTATTTTTGTCACGTGATTATTTCCTAGCCGTTTGATTGAGGGGACACGGATGGGAACACGGGAGAGGGACAAGAAAGCCCCATTCGGGAACGGCGAGGAGGCGGCGGCAGTGAAGGAGCCAGAGGCCTCGTGGGCAGCAGTGTCGGTGCATCCCGAGTAGTCTATGGCGGGAAATTTTTCTAGACAGCATTGAATGGTGGAGAGGTTAATACGAACGGTGGATATGATTTTAGCAATGAAAAATAGTTTAGAATAGCGATTTCGTAGAATCATTCAGAAAAAAGTTGTTTATTTATTTTGATTTTTAGAAAAACCTAAAAAAGACAGACCACCGGCGTTGCATCCGGGTCAGACGGTGATTAGGGGTGAAAACGGATCGGGTTAATCCCGACCGATCCGGCACCGAATCCGATTGATATCGAATCTGACTAGTACCGAATCCGGACAAAAAAAATATGGGTTAGGATATGGTAACAGCAATATCCGTCCAAATCCGAATATCCGTCCGAATCCGATACGTCTTCAAGTATGATTTCAGGTTAGTGCTACTATTTGATGTTTCATTTTCTTTTGTAATGGTAAAATAAAATCTTCCACATCAACTATTAAATAGTAACATCAAGTCAGTGCGTCCTACTCCATTTACTGCACTGTACAAACAAGTAGGGGTGCAAACGAATTGGGTTAATCCCGACCGATCCGACACCGAATCCGATTGGTACCGAATCCGATTGATACCGAATTCGGAGAAAAAATATGGGTTAGGATATGGTAACAGCAATATCCGTCCGAATCTGATCCGTTTTCACCTCTAACGGTGATGCCTACGCATGTACGTTTGATAGGATAGTGTGGGCCCGCGCTTCCAGAGACCATGGACTCCCCAATCTCCGCAATCCCCGGCGTGATTACTGAACGCAGGCGTGTGCGTGCATGGCCGTGTTAGAGGGGTATCTGTCCACCGATCTACTTAAAAAAATTATACATTAACCGACGACACCCAAATCGCTATTGGCGTACATATCCATTCACAACACGTCTAATCAGGAAAAAAAATGGTCACCAATCGTAGCGTGAGCTCTAGGGCAAATGTTCAGTGGTAATTAATTACTCAGCTGCTGTATCAGTGGCGGTGGTCAATCGACCTTCGCACGACTCGCGGCATGCGCTACAACGATCCGTGAAATGGATGAGCTAATCAGTTTTATCTAGTTTTTAGTAAATATTATCTACTTAGCATATATAGGAAACTCGATAACCCCTTATATATGAGTTTTAACTCATATATAATACTTATGCACGATTTTCAAACCGTATAAGACTGAATCCACTAAGTTCTTAATCTTTATCCAACTTTATCTTCTCAGCTTCTCTTTAATCTAAACTGCTCTCCCAAGCACCATGGTTTTGCTCCAAGATAGTTTTCAGTATTTTGATCAAACTGCTAAAATACCCTTTCTTGACCCATCATCTCCTTCTATTGCAAGCAATTATCATGTTTGCCATGTGTAGGTATACTACTAGCTTGCCATTCATCGGTAAGTCTCTCATTTTCCGTTCTACCAGATCACGCATCACTTAAATCAACCAAGTCACATGGTGCAATCCGTTGCCCGAACTCCCATTTAATATTTTCCGACTTCTTTGTTCCATGCTTAAGGTTATCTATCTCACCCGACATCCGTAGGCCTTGTTCTTTTCAGCTTCTAAAAGCTGCTTTTTGGCTTTTCTATAGTAACTAACTTTTAAACGAAGTATTTTTTCAAAATAGGGTCTATTAGTTAATTGTAGTACATACTTTCCTGACTTCATTTATATCGGCAAAAACCACACATGAGTTTCTGTTACTCTGCAATCTCTCGAATAAACAGCCCAAAAGTCACAAGCCGCAGCCAAAAAGAACACGCCCGTAATCATTCTAGTCCTTAGCTCTTTTATGAGCATAGCCCTAATCTTTGCCATTAATTATGATTAACTCCAAACAAACCTGCAAATCCTAAGTTTGATAGGATAGTATGGGCATGCGCTTCCAGAGATCATGGACTCCCCAATCTCCGCAATCCCTGGTGTGATTATTGAACTCAGGCGTGTGCGTGCATGTCATGTTAGTGTGGTATCTGTCCACCGATCTACTTAAAAAATTATACATTAACTATTAATGTATATATCCATTCACAACACGTTTAATCTATTTATTACTAAAAATTGATGACAGACGTTTTAGAGTCACTAAGAAAAAGATAAAAAACTAGAAATTCTTACAAAAAAAAGCAAAACATTCGGCCCTTAATCAAATGGGTCCTAATTAAGCAAAACTATAGTAGCGGTCAGATGTTATTGCTTAAAAAATATTTTTTCTTAATTTAAAAGAGATGATAATTCATATTAAGATGTTATTGCTTAAAGATATATTCCTTCTTAATCTAGAACATAAGATAATTCTTATTAAAAAACAAATCTTAAAGTTCCAGGACAGTTTCCCCTCCATTCAATTTCTTTTTTAAGTAGTAAAAAAAATCTAATATAGTACTGTGGTACATGGCAAGGTGGCTGGGCCCACGCCCACTTTGGCTACCCATGTGGTGACGTGAGAGGCCGACAGCGCCGAGAGACACGAACTACTCATCGACACATCTTTACTATTATAAAAGAACGAGTTGGTGGTTGTACGTTCATTCTCCTCCAACCGCTCTACTCCCTCAACTTCTCAATATTCTCCACTTCCCAACCGATCAGAGCAACTATAGAAATAACACAATTCTCTATATATTTAATGAGTTTCGTTGCAACGCACGAATATGTAACTAGTTAGGCTACGAAGTATCAACGGCTGCTAGCATAGGACAGACATGCGGACTAGGATTGAGGTGTCGTTCGGTTGGGCTAAAATAAATTGACTTATGGTTAAAATTATACTGTAGCTAATGGTAGCTTATTTGACGTAATTAAATTTTAAAAATTTAAGAATAGAAAAACATATTAGCCTATCACAAACAACGTAAATGAGTACGGGAAAAAAAGAACCGGTAAAAAAACTCAAAAAAGCTAAAAAGTTATAAAAGATGAAATTTGAAAATAGTGAAATATAAGGTAGAAATCAGAAACTCAAGTCGAAATGAGCGGACCCGATTAAGATCGTCCGTCTGTTGTTCCTTTTTTATTTATGTCCGTGTTTCTTATAGAGGTTAGTAAATCAGCAATAGTGTCATTGCCCATATAATTGGGGACATTATTGATACATGCACTTTCAAGCACCTCGTAGTTGAGCGGTACTGTCATCAACAGTACCAAGATGGAAAAGGACTGCTGAACATGGAAAAAAGTTGTTTTGTCAGCTGCCGTGCAAGCGTCTGTGCAGCCTAACTCATCATGGTTCGGGACCGATGCGATCCCGTCAAACTACGTTCGCATGGTTGCTGCCTGGTCCGTGTAGCGCAGCACTTGTCACTGTGTTGTGCTATTGCGTTGATTACCTCAAGACACTTTTAGACGGATTACCTCAAGACTTGAAGCTTAAAGGATCGCAGTCGTCGTCTGTGACTATGCTTGAGAGACCCGACTTAGCGTGTGAATCGGTCTACACGTTATGTCGGGTCTCTCAAGCATAGGCACGCACGTCAGCTAACATCGGTCAAGCGCAACGAGGAGCCCGTTCAGTCCGCGAGGTAAGAGCGTGCGCGACTGGAGCACCAAGAGCAGTGATAGCGACGGAGGAAAAAATTAATTACTAAAAATTCTCATTAAAACAAAAATATTATGATCATTTGTTTGATGGACCTCCACAGAATAGAGGAATTAAGAATGAGATCATCAACATGTGTTCACTTGGCTATACCGATATAAACTATATGATGTGCATGCATTATAAGCATTGCAATAATGAAAAAACAATGATGATATAAATGAAAAAATATTATGTAATGCTATATTTATTGTTTGTTATGCAAATATTTTCGTCAAAATTTATGTGGGGGAGAAAGTTCTAGTCACATGTGATAAGTATTGAAGAAAAAAGTGAATACTTTCTCTCTTATAATATATAATATTAGAATATCATAAATAAAGTTTGGCAACAATCTATTTTTTAAAAAGTAAAATTACATATATATTATCCAGTCATTAAAATATATTTTAAAGATGATACTCAAGAAAATGCACGGATCACCTTGCTAGTTAGAAAAAATGTAGGCGCAATTAAATTACTCAGCTGCGTCCCAGTGGCGGTGGGCAGTCGACCGCCGCACGACTCACGGCATGCCCTGCAGGGACTCCGACCAAATAAGGAAAAACGAGCATCTGACAGTATATTGCACTACTAGTACTTACAGTATAAATTGGGCAGTACTAGCTGTTGGATTATGTGGGCCAAGCCCATATAATAAGAATAATTCCTATTAAATCTCAAAGGCCCACTCATGCAAAGGAGGCATGCATGTGACCTTTAGTACCATATTGCTAGTTCTAGGAGAGGAAGACCACCTTAAAAGGGATGGTGCACTCCTAGTCACTTGAGGCATGTGTGGGAGAGAACTAGAGGATAACACGCGCTGCGCTCGCTGCCGCCTCGCCGGGCCGGGCCGGGCCGGCCGGCCGGGCGGGCGGGCGAGCGCGCGGCGCGGCGCCACGGCACTGCGTGAATGGTCCGCCAAAATCCGCTCCAGTGCTTGCGCGACGCGGCTTCCTTTGCGATTTTATCTTTTCTTTGTTTTGTGTGGCGGTGAATCCGGATCGGTTCGCAACTAATCCGGTTGATTCTGAGTTATGGAGAACGTCAGCGCGTCTTGATCACGCGTCCCGGTTTTCTATAAATCACGAGTCGCCGCCTCCATACAAGATATGCGAAAATCAATCTAGGGTTTTGCCTCCTCCATCCATTGTGCTGCGCCGTCCCACGTAGTCTACTCCGTCCGTCCGCGGCGTGCATCGCTGTTCGGAGAGCGGTCTCGGAACCGTCGCCTTGAAGTCTGCACCGGAGAGGCGAATAAGGTTTTGGGAAGCGCTCTGCGCGGCGCTCGCCGCTGTAGCTCGCTCGTCTTCCTCGTCGTTCGGCTTGGCGAATCGTCATCGACCGTGTCATCCTCACCGTGCTGCGGCGTCTACATCGGCAAACCGATCGAGCGAAACCATCGATGCATACGGTCATGTTCTCCGTATTAGATCTGTTCATATACGTTTCTGGTTTACATGTCTAGATCTTTTATGCCCGTGATGGTTCTCGTTATTTTGCGTGCATGGTGTCATGATTTATTTATGGAATAAATTAAACCTACATGTGCTTATATATTCAACAATCCAAAAACCTTATTGTAGGCATTGTGGTTTTACTATGGCTGGATTTGCCGATGCACCGAGGCGGATAAATTCTCCGGTGTGCACTTTAAGAGATGGCGGATCGGGGTCACTCGTGGCTTCTTGCTATGAATGTATTCAGGTTAGTAATGGCAAGCCCAAGGTGTTCTTGATGCTGAAAAGCAGAAAGAATTCGAGACTGCCACTACTCTCTTTGTTGGATGCATTCTTAGTGTTCTTGCTGACCGTCTGTGCGAGGTGTATATGCACATGACAGACGCGAAGGAGTTATGGGATGCACTGAATTCCAAATACGGTGCTACTGATGCCAGCAATGACATGTATGTCATGGAGCAATTTCATGACTACAAGATGGTTGATAACCGTTCTGTAGTAGATCAGGCTCATGAGATACAGGCCATTGCCAAGGAACTCGAACTCCTGAAGTGTGCCTTACCCGACAAGTTTGTGGCTGGATGTATTATTGCGAAATTACCTTCTTCATGGAGGAATTTGAACAAGACTCAAACACAAGAGACAAGAATACTCTGTTGAGAATCTGATTGGGTCTCTTGAAATTGAGGAGAAAGCTCGGAAAAGGACGCTGTGTGTCTAAGGGTGATGGAGGGCGTCTAGTGCCAATGTGGTACGAAACCCTCAAGCAAGAACAAAGGAAATTTGTTAAAGCCCAACAGACAACCAACTTCAAGAAGAAGAAGAACAACAACAATCGGGATGATAGAACTTGCTTTGTGTGCGGTGAGCTGGTCACATGGCCAAGAAGTGCCCACAACGCAAAGGAAAGAAGGCACTGCGGATGACTTCTAAGTCATCAGCGTGACCATTGGCAAGGCGGAGATGGGATGGTATGGTAATTTACCTCTCGTTCTTTCAGTTAGT
Source organism: Dendrocalamus sinicus (assembly GCA_036346575.1). Classification (NCBI taxonomy): domain Eukaryota; kingdom Viridiplantae; phylum Streptophyta; class Magnoliopsida; order Poales; family Poaceae; genus Dendrocalamus; species Dendrocalamus sinicus. Next base: position 28,732,778 of record CM070671.1, read on the forward strand.
CAATCTACCAATTGGTGGATTGATACAGAGCTAATGTACATGTGTGTGCTGATATTTCGTTGTTTTCTTCTTATCAGTCGCCCGAGATTCCTCCGTCCTAATGGGGAATGGGTCACATGCTCTGTTCATGGTGTTGGTACGGTAGATCTGAAGTTTACTTGGGAAAGATCGTGCGGTGAAGAACGTGCAGCATGTCCCTTCTATAGACAAGAATCTCGTTAGTGGCTCCGTTTATGTAGAGACGGGCTTAAGTTGGTATTTGAGTCTAATAAAGTAGTCGTGTCTAAACATGGACATTTTATTGGTAAAGGCTATGAGTGCGGAGGCTTGTTCCGCTTTTCCTTTCAGATTTCTGCAATAAGGCGTAAAACCATATTTGTGGCGGTGTGGATGATGAGGCTAATGTTTGGCACTCACGTCTATGTCATATTAATTTTGGTTTGATGTCTCGGCTTTCGATATGAGTTTAATTCCAAACGTTTCCATCACCAAAGGTTCTAAATGCCATAGTGTGTGCAATCAAAGCAACCTCGTAAGCCTCACAAGGTGCCGAGGAGAGAAACTTGGCACCACTAGAACTCCCGCATTCAGATCTTTACGAGATGAATGGCGTGTTGACGAAGGGTGGAAAACGATATTTCATGACATTGATTGATGATGCAACTAGGTTCTCATTATGTGTATTTATTGAAAACGAAAGATGAGGCTTTAGACTATTTTAAAATCTATAAGGCGAAGTTGAAAACCGGTTAAATAGAAAGATAAAAAGACTTAGGTCGATCGTGGTGGAGAGTATTTCTCAAGCGAATTTGACTTATTTTGTGAGAACATGGCATTATACATGAGAGGACGCCTCCTTATTCCCCCGAGTCAAATGGGATTGCCGAAAGGAAAAACCGCACGTTGACTGACTTGGTGAATGCCATGTTAGATACTGCGGGATTACCTAAGGCATGGTGGGGGGAGGCTTTGCTAACGTCTAATCACGTATTAAATAGAGTTCCTAACAGAAATAAGGACAAAACACCATACGAGGTATGGATTGGGAGAAAACCATCACTTTCTTACTTGCGTACATGGGGGTGCTTGGCGAAAGTTAATGTGCCAATAACTAAGAAACGCAAGCTTGGACCTAAAACTGTGGACTGCGTTTTTATGGGATATGCTAATCATAGCATTGCCTATAGATTTTTGATAGTTAAAACTGAGGTACCTGACATGCATGTTGGTACAATTATGGAGTCTCGAGATGCAACATTCTTTGAGAATATTTTTCCTATGAAGGATACACATAACACTACTAGTCAACCTTCTGAAATAATTCCCAGTTCAATCACATCACCTGAACCTTTTGAACATACACATGAACTTGTCAATGAGGAGGATGATGTGGAGCTCCTAGAAGGAGCAAGAGACAAAGGATATTCAAATCCTTTGGTGATGATTTCTTGTGTACCTTGTGGACGACACTCCCAAGTCTATTTGAGCGTATGCATCCCCGATGCGGACTCTTTGGAAGGAGGTCATCAGTAGTGAAATGGATTCCATTATCGCTAATGGAACACGGGAGCCGACAGATAAACCTTATGGGTGCAAACCTGTAGGGTGCAAGTGGGTGTTCAAAAAGAAGCTTAGGCCGATGGTACTATTGAAAAATATAAGGCTCGGCTTGTTGCCAAGGGCTATACTCGAGAAGAAGGCGAAGATTTCTTTGACACTTACTCACTGTTGCTAGACTGACCACAATTCGAGTACTACTTGCTTTGGCTGCCTCACATGGTCTTCTCGTTCATCAAATGGACGTTAAGACAGCTTTTCTTAACGGAGAGTGGATGAGGAAATTTACATGGAACGACTGATGGATTTGTAGTAGAAGGTCAAAAAGGCAAGGTGTTAAAGCTGTTGAAATCTTTGTATGGTCTCAAACAAGCCCCTAAGCGGTGGCATGAGAAGTTCGATAGAACACCGACATCTGCAGCTTTGCTGTCAATGAGGCGAGATAAATGTGTATACTATCGTTATGGTGGGGTGAGGAGTTATTCTATGTTTGTATGTGGATGACATCTTGATTTTTGGGACAAGCATTAGTGTGATAAATGAGGTCAAATCATACTTGTCTCAAAACTTTGATATGAAAGATCCGGGAGTGGTGATGTTATTCTAAACATTAAATTGGTTAGAGGTGAGGATGGGATTACACTTTTGCAATCTCATTATGTGGAAAAGGTCTTGAGCCGTTTTGGCTTTTACGACGACAAGCCTTCTCCAACACCTTATGATCCTAGCGTGTTACTTCGTAAGAATAAGAAAATTGCTAGGAATCAGTGGAATACTCCCGGATAATTGGCTCACTAATGTACCTAGCTAGTGCAACAAGGCCGGACATCTCCTTTGCTGTGAGCAAATTGAGTCGGTTTACATCTAACCCGGAGATGATCACTGGAAGGCGCTTGAGCGAGTGTTGCGCTATCTGAAAGGTACCTCGAACTTTGGACTTCATTATACTGGGTACCGTCGGTCTTTGGAGGGTTATAGTGATTCCAAGCTGGATCTCGATGCGATGAGATCAAAGCCACTAGTGGATATGTTTTCACTATTGGTGGTGGTCTTTGTTTCATGGAGGTCTTGCAAGCAGACCATTTTGACGAGGTCAACCATGGAAGCGAGCTTGCGGCACTAGACACTGCTATTGTTGAGGCGAGAATGGCTACGAGATCTATTGATGGATCTACCTACGGTGGAAAAGCCGATGCCGGCTATCCTTATGAATCGTGATAATCAAACCGTTATCGCTAAAGTGAGCGATTCTAAGGATAATATGAAATCGTCGAGCATGTTAAGAGACGATTGAAGTGCATCAGAAATTGAGAAACTCGGAGTTATAACCTTGGATTACATCCAAGCAGATAAAAACTCGCGAGATCCCTTTACAAAGGGACTATCACGGAATGTGATAGATAGTGCATCGAAGGAGATGGGTATGAGACCCATGTGAGTTATCTATGGTAGTAACCCAACCTATGTGATCGGAGATCCCGTGAATTAGGATCCAGGAAAAACAAGCCATTAGTTAATCAAGGAGAGTAATTTCAACCCTCTCTATGTGAAGATGCAATACTCTCGAAATCGCAAGGCGAGGTTGACTAAGGTCTTAATGTGTTCCATTGGCTTTTAGAAGCGAAGACGCTATCTGCAGAGCGTTCTTGAAAGAACACACCTATATGAGCCCGATTGTTAGTCGCGATCTATGGAGATCTTGGGTAATCTCCTACTAAGCTCATGAAGAGACCAAGGAGTATGACTTATACGCTCCAACCGAGGGGTAGCCTACTGGCGGCCTAGTATCAGTTAAGTCTTTAAGTGAAGCTTGCTTGCACCAAACTTGCAATTCAAGGCATAGTCCATTGTTCAAGTTGTGAGTAAGTGTAGCTTGGAGTTCTAGGTGGATGTTCAACCTTAATCGGTCTCCATCGAAATCTTGATATATAAACAAGACATTGGAATTGAGGCAAATCTCGTGGGACTTTGAGATCCGGTGGGGATTGTTGGATTATGTGGGCCAAGCCCATATAATAAGAATAATTCCTATTAAATCTCAAAGGCCCACTCATGCAAAGGAGGCATGCATGTGACCTTTAGTACCATATTGCTAGTTCTAGGAGAGGAAGACCACCTTAAAAGGGATGGTGCACTCCTAGTCACTTGAGGCATGTGTGGGAGAGAACTAGAGGATAACACGCGCGCGCTCGCTCGCCTCGCCTCGCCTCGCCGGGCCGGGCGGGCCGGCTGGCTGGTCTGGCTGGCTCGGGCGCGCGCGCGCACTGCACTGCGTGAATGGTCCGCCAAAATCCGCTCAGTGCTTGCGCAGACGCGCTTCCTTTGCGATTTATCTTTTGCTGTTTTGTGTGGCGGTGAATCCGGATCGGTTACGCAACTAATCCGGTTCGGTTACGAGTTATGGAGAACGTGCAGGCGTCTTGATCACGCGTCCTGGTTTTCTATAAATACGGAGTCGCCGCCTCCATACAGATACGCGAAAATCAATCTAGGGTTTTGCCTCCTCCATCCATTGTGCTGCGCCGTCCCACGTAGTCTACTCCGTCCCGTCCGCCGGCGTGCACTGTCGTTCGGGAGAGCAGGTCTCCGGAACCGTCGCGCCAAGTCTGCACCGAGAGGCGAATAAGGTTTTTGGGAAGCGCTCTGCGCGACTGCTCGCTGTAGCTCTGGCTCGTCTTCCTCGTCGTTCGGCCTCGGCGAATCGTCATCGACTTCGTGTCATCCTCACCGTGCCTGCGGCGTCTACATCGGCAAACCGATCGAACGTAACCATCGATGCATGCACGTCATGTTCTCCGTATTAGATCTGTTCATATACGGTTTCTGGTTTACATGTCTAGATCTTTTATGCCTGTGATGGTTCTGTTATTTTGCGTGCATGGTGTCATGATTTATTTATGGAATAAATTAAACCTACATGTGCTTATATATTCAACACTAGCTCATGCACACACACCATACGCTAGACCAGAAGCAAGCCTGCCAAACACCATGCATCCCATCGCCAAATCGTTCTTGCTCCTCGTCGTCGTAGCGGCGCCACCTCGACGTCCTTCACCACCCATGCGCCGGCGCCGCGCGCGGCCGGCCGCCGTGCCATCGGCGCCGGCGCGCAAGATCGCTGCGTGCGCGGAGCGGACGCCCGCTGAGTTCAAGCGGGGCATCACCAGCGACCCGTGGGCCTCCTTGGCTCCTGGCGCGAGGTGGCGGGCGGGGCTACCCGGCCGGAGAGGCGTCCGGTGCAGCAACCGGACCGGCCATGTCCTCGAGCTTCATCTTCGCGTTGACGCCGACGATTCACGTGGCATCGGTTATGATGAAACGGCTTTGGTCGGCCAGATAAGTCCATCTCTGCTCTCCTTGCAGCACCTGGAATATCTCGATCTCAGCTTGAACAAACTCCAGGGGCCGACGGGTCATGTCCCAGAGTTCTTGGGCTCCCTCAAGAACCTGAGATATCTTAACCTCTCCGGCGTGCCGTTTTCCGGTAGTGTGCCTCAGCTTGGCAACCTCTCAAAGCTGCACTATCTTGACCTCTCAAGCTCCTATTTTATTATCCTCTTAGGCAGTGCACACATGTACTCCACAGATATCTCATGGTTAACACATCTGCCTTTGTTACGGTACCTCAACATGGCGTTTTTAGACCTGAGCACGGTGGTTGATTGGGCTCATGTGGTGAACACGATTCCTTCTTTGAGGGCCCTTCACCTTGCTAGTTGCTCCCTTGAAAGTGCAAACCAATCGCTGCCGCACCTTAACCTCACAAATCTTGAGGAGCTCGATCTCTCCGGGAACTACTTTGACCACCCAATTGAATCTTGTTGGTTTTGGAAAGTAAAAGGCCTCAAGTACCTCACCCTTGCGAGGACCGGTTTGTACGGTCAATTTCCAAGAGCTCTAGGAGACTTGAAATCCCTCCCCAAGTCCTTGACCTTTCTTCATCTAGTAGTGATAACTTGGGCATCATGACAGCAAACATGACAAATCTATGCGATTTGGAAATCCTGGATCTCAGTTATAGTCGCTTGCGCGGAAACATAATAGAGTTATTAGAGAGATTACCGCAATGTTCGCCCAACAAATTGAACGAACTGGATTTGTCAAACAATAATATCACCGGAATGCTACCAAATTGGATAGGGCAATTGGCCAGCTTAATCACTCTTGACCTCTCTAACAACCACCTCACTGGACCTGTGCCTTCTCAGATCGGCGTGTTCAATAATTTGACTTACCTGGACCTACGCGGCAATAACCTCGATGGTGTGATCACACATGAACACTTTGCTAGTCTGAACAGCTTAAAGACAATAGACCTATCTGGTAATTCCTTCAAGATTATGGTGGATCCTGAGTGGTTGCCTCCCTTTAGACTTGAATATGCATATTTTGCGCCTTGCCAGATGGGTCCTCTATTTCCCCATTGGCTGAAATGGCAGGTCGATATTCTTTATCTTGATATATCCTGCGCGGGTATAACTGATGCGCTTCCAGACTGGTTTGTAAGCACCTTTTCAAAAGCCATACAATTGAACATTTCCAACAACGGAATCAGTGGTAGCTTGCCAGCAAGCTTGGAGGCTATGACGCCATTAAGAAGACTCTATTTGAATTCAAACAAGCTAACTGGTCAAATACCTCAGTTGCCGATACACCTCTCCATATTGGACATCTCCAGGAACTCTTTATCTGGACCTCTGCCATCAAACTTTGGAGCTCCATACATATCAGAGCTGAGTCTCTTCTCCAATCGTATCACCGGTCATATTCCACGATCTTTTTTTGAATTGCAATACCTGCATATCTTAAACTTAGCCGACAATCTTCTTGAAGGAGAATTTCCTCAATGTTGAGCCGAGGGATGCGAGAGTACTACTTCTAAGTAACAATAGGATCTCTGGAAAGTTCCCATCATTTTTGAAAAGATGCACAAGGTTAATTATCCTGGATCTAGCATGGAATAAGTTCTCTGGAAGATTGCCCATGTGGATTGGAAACTTTGTGAAACCAGAGATGGTACGACTGAGCCACAATATGTTCTCTAAAAGTATTCCGGCAACCATACCAATCTTACAAACCTTGCTCATCTAAATCTAGCAGACAATAGTATATCAGGTGTCTTACCCCGGCATTTTTCAAATTTAACGGGTATGACAGGAGGGCGCCAACCCACTAGTTTCGAATCTGTTATGAATATATATATATGTCTGTGATCACGAAGAGGCAACAACGTTATTATGATGATGGTGAAATTTATGACATGGTGAGCATAGACTTATCATCGAACTACTTAACTGGTGAAATTCCAGAAGATATAGCCTCTCTTGATGCAGTTATAAATTTGAATTTATCGAGGAATTACTTGAGTGGAAAAATTCCACACAAGGTTGGGTCCATGCAGTCATCGGAATCACTTGACCTCTCGAGGAACAAGCTTTATGGAGAAATCCCACCAAGCCTGTCAAATCTAACATATTTAAGCTACATGGACTTGTCTTACAACAACCTCACAGGACGAATACCAGCAGGGCGTCCGCTTGACACCCTCTACATGGAAAACCCATATATGTACAATGGCAACAATGGTCTTTGTGGACCTCCTCTTAAGAAGAATTGCTCAGACAATAGTGCATCAAAGCGTGGTGTTCAAAAGGGAAGTGAAAGATATTCTGACCGAATGTTCTTTTACTTTGGACTTGGGTTAGGATTTGTTGTTGGTCTCTGGGTGGTATTTTGTGCCATCTTATTCAAGAAAGCATGGAGGATTGCTTATTTCCGCCTCTTCGACAAGGTATATGATAAAGTGTATGTGTTTGTCGTTGTTACTTGGGCGAGCTTGGCCCAAAAGACGGCTGCACATTAAGCCAGTTGGATAGATTGGCTAGCTAGGCAGATGCAAATTAAGTCATACTACAAAGCGACTAATAATGTTCAGTTGGTGAAACTGTGCTTCCACTACCACTAGCTAGATGTAGCTGTCTTTATTTGGTTGTGCATGTTGTTTTGCTTAGTTCCTGTGATGTACGTACACTATCAGCTTGTACCTTTTTTTTTTGAACCACTATCAGTTTGTGCTTGTGATGATTGGTGAAGTCATGGAATGAATACTACATCAATCCAACCATTTGTGTCTGTCAATCCATAGCGAGAGGGATAATAGACAAATGCAGCTTGCCTAAACCTGTAACTGTAATAAAAGCAAAATGAACCCTTTAAGCCCCCCCTGAAGGAGCAGCCGTCCCTACTTACGAGTTACGATGCATCACAATTTGAACAGGAGCAAACTGCAACAGAATATTTTGTTGGATCCTAGCACATCACAGGCATTAAAAAGGCAACGCACGAGATAAATATTATGCAGACATGATATTGTGATTAATTAAGCATTAAGCGTAACATCAGAAAGTAGGGCCGCAGCCAATCCAGACGAGGCAGAGTCATCATTTTTTGAAGCCGAAACACTTCGCAAAAGAGTGGCACCACAATCACCTACTGCCAAAAAGTAGAACGACAATCGAACGCAAAATGTACCATGAAATGCCTATAAATGAACCTACACCCTAGGTCAGTAAATCTGTTCCCCATCCCAACAGGTGACGACAATGCGCGCGGGCAGCAGAAGAAAAGTTCATGCTCATAATAAGATCAGGTGTTCATGACTTATTGCACCAGGACAGCCGTCTACTTGCAACACAGTCAGAGCTTCAATCAACTTCCTCTTCTTTGGTCCCGGATTTGATGTAGTGGCGCACGCAACACCCTGATTAGCCTGACAATCTAGCTGAGAATCGTATGTCACCAGTTCGCCACAGACTCGCTTCTGCTATCGTCCCTGTAGCCATCAGCAGTCTTCACTTGGACATTGAGACTATTTTTATTTCATGCTTGTTTGCTGGGATGTTGTTCCCTTCATTCTGGTCGATTTTAGTTGGGTTACCATGTCCAACATCTTTCATGTAGCCATCCAAATTCTTCACTTGGTGGTCAGTTCCTTCGTTCAGGCTAACTTAGTGGTAAGTACTACGAACGTTGGTGCTCGACCGGGAGAGCAGGTAGCTTAGCTTGCTGTACGCCGCCGGGCACCCACCGCCTGCACCTCCAGCCGCACCTCCTCCGCCGCCGGTCGAGAGAGAGGACAGTGGCCGGGGAAGTTGAGCGTGAGCATGATCGCGAGAGGAAATTTGGGCCCAGCCTGAGTGGGGGAGGGAAGCAATTGGGCTGGGTCTTTGCGTCCCGGTACTGAGCCCAGTACAACTACGAACTTGTGTGCATTGCGTCGTGGGTCTTTCTACATGTGAATCAGTGTCGGATTCAGAATAGTAATACTCGCCAATTTACCTCATCAAGAACTTCACATGAAAGAAGTATAAAATGCATCTTTCAAATGGGGCAATACAGAGGGAATATAAGAATGCATGTGCTACAATCTTTCCTGAAGAGTGCACTTGCCCAGGTACAATCAACTTGGAGCAATTTAGGTATCATTCTATTTCATATACTGCATGATTGAGTTTGACCCTAGTGCTGATTCCTTAAAAGAGTCAGCGATAATTGGATCCTCCGATATCTTTATATATCTAGGTATTAGATAAATTTATCTCAAGAAAGTCTTTAAGTACAGTCTAGCAGCAAATTATCTTTTTTTCCTTTGTAATGGAGGTTCTGACTGGGCAACAGGCACTCCTAACAGACCAATGGAACATCAATTCAGCTTCATGCAGTTTCATATCAAAGCAAAAGTCCACTTGAAGGCAATCTGTTGTGCCGTGACACCCCTGGCTCGGCCTCCCCTCCGACTCCCCTTACCTGTGAATGGTGAAGGGAGGTGATGACGAACTCACCAGTGGGACTTGTGGCCAAGGTTAGTGTCCAGAGGCGGCATTTGCGTCGGTGTTGGATGATGGAGATGAGAGCGACACGGCTACAACCATTGCATAGCAGTGGTGATGGCGAGGGTGTTGAACTGGAGGAGAAGGGATGCAGATGGGGTAGTGACAAAACCAAGGATGGGAGGAATTGGTGGGAAGCGATGACGAGTCTACGAGTTGTATAGCACTGGGATGTAGCCGGGTTGACTTCGGCGACGGTGGCGGAAAGGAGGCCAAATGACTTGGCTATAACAAGAACAGAGGGGGTAAAATGAGGCAGCCGAAGTTGAGTGTGGCAATGGTTCAGCTGCCAACATAACTTGTATTTGCTTGCGCTTGAAAAATAATTACTAATAGTCTAGAGTACAAAATATAGGATCGTCGATGGCAATCAGAGGGAGTGAATGATTACAGCGCTTAGCGAAAACTTTTCTTATATTTTTTTACCTGCAATTATAACAAGGACAAAAACAAAACAAAACAAAAAAGAAAAAAAGGCAAACAAACAAAGCAAAACCAAACTCACGCATGAATGTTCTGGATGTGACCGATTGCACTTTATTGCTCAAACTTGGATCTCTCTCTCTCTCTGCTCAACATGGCATCACGTGATCTCTTGGCAACCCTTCTCAGCGTGGCATCGCTTTGCCCTCTGGACACATGCGTTTGTCGTGCGAGAAAAAGCTCACCACCCGAGATCGAAGACGTCGCTGTTGTTCCGCTTTTCAGCCGCGAGTGCACAAAAACCGAAGAGCGAAACAAAAACGCGTTCCCAAAAAGTCGTGCTGTCAACTCGGCCAGCCCCCACCTTTAATTATGCGACAGAATCTGTATTTTTACAACTCGATCGCGATTCCGATTCCAAAACAGTGCCATCTCCGAAACTAAACACAAATATTAGATCTTAATCCTAATACCACTTGTTCAACTGGGCCTAAATTTTTTTATCTCAACCAGACTTTTAGCCTACTAATTTTCAAATGACCTAAAACCCTTCCTGACACGGGTTTTCACACTAACTTTTCAACTCATCACGTGTCGAAGCCTCCAGGAACGTACCTCATGTATCTTCTCTACGCATTATCCATCTTTAATCTCTATGTGCTCCATCGTGAACTCGACCACCTTGTGACATCCTCGACTGCCTGGACCTCAGATTTCCCCCTCCTAGTCCCGGTCTTCCTCGTCACCGACCATGACCGTCTCCACGACCAACCTGCACATGCAAAGATCAAAGAACGTTTTTCCCGGCACAAGTTCTCACCAACTTGACCGATATTAGTCCAGCACACGCCTCGAATAACAATACTAAGCAACGTTGTCAATTATTCATCATCATAAAAATTCTAGATCTAGCCACATGGTCTAACACAAAATGTAATATATGGCACTGTCTTTTTCAGCTTTTCGTTTCTACTTTTGACTTTTTTACAGTAACTAGTTTTTAAATAGGATGTCTTTTTAAGATGGGGTCTACTAGTTAATTGTAGTACATACTGTACCGACTTCATTTATATCGGCAAAAACCGTACGTGAGTTTCTGTTACTCTGTAATCTCTCGCACGAATAGCCTAAAAGTCATAAGCCATAGCCAAAAACCAAAAGGCTCAGCCAAAAAGAACAGACCATACACACTTATATTTTAACGGAAACTCTAGTTAAATTTGTACTTTAAATTAAATACTACTCACGTGCTAATTGCTTTCAAATGGCGTTAAACACTAGGTAATTTTAATTAATATCAAATTAAGTGTAGTCTAGTAGACTATAGGTTTATAACAACTTGCATTTTCATAACAAAATACTAACGACCTAGGGTATACGAAATTATGCATTAACCGTATTTCTTATTGAACTAGTAGTGTGCCTGTGCTAACGCTACGGTAAAATACAAAACAAGATAAAATTTGTAAAAAATAAAACGAACAATCAGATTCATTAAGATTTACGTCTCATATATTGTATAACCAAATATTTTTATCACATAATAAATGTCACATAAATACGTGACCGGTCGGAACCACCCAACACGCAATGCTCAAAAGCTTACGACCGATTCCCAAGTCTTGCGACCGCTTCGCGAGACCATACGACCGGCATGTGTTATTAGTATTTCCAGGTTCCAACTGATCTTAAATGCATAATAAGATGTGTGCTAAAATAGACAAAAAATGGTTATCATGTAACAATCAAATGAGTCCTTGTTATTAGAATACTACAAATTGCAATTTCTTACATGACAACAGATTCTCATTTATTCATCAAAGAACTATTTGTTAAAGCCTAAAAGCAAGCACACTTAAAATCAAACACAAACTCTCATAATTTAGTATTCATTCAGAAACTCTAATCCCAAGAAAGATTAGTAGAAGCACAAGACAATCAGACAGATCCGCTATGCGCTATGGCTCATTATGTACCGATAAACGACCAAAAAACTCAAGTTTATCATTCCAAGTTCAACATATATCATAAGCACCCATCGATTGGCAACATATGTAATAGACATTGGAAAATTAAGAGGCAAGCGGAGGAAGGTCCAAACTGCCATATTTGACGTCAACTTGCTGGCCCCAACCAACAGCACATATTCCTCTCACACAAAGGCTCATACATTGCACAAGACTTTTGCATGCATTCCCAAAGAAAGAAGAGCAATCTTGAGCGTTAGGAAAGAAAAGGAACAGGATCTTATTAGCTTTGTCTTTGGCTTTTAGATTTGGAGGATCAAAACATCACAACAATCTTAACATTGAACATTACACAAGTCCTTGTTTCATTCAGCAAAAATTACTTAAAACATTAAGGCCATTTTCTCTGAAAGAAAACATTAGGGCCATGGCTATCAACACCAGGGGAACACATTTCATAATGTCACAATATAAACATAAGTAAATCATTTTGTATACCTTTTCAACACAGAAAGTCCACTTCGTGCAGCTTCTTCTCTTGATTTATCATCCTTAGCCTACAAGAAACGATTGTGTACAATAAACTTTTTGTGGTAATAGAATTTGCTGATTGTACAGTGCATATAGGAGTGCTAACAAATCCAAGAGCATTTCAAATTCTAGTTGCAGCAAGCATGAATAACATTGTGATACATACATTGCCCCCTCAGCTTCTTAACTGCTGAAATCTCCTGTTGCATCACCTACGTACGTTTGAAACTGATAAAAGAATAAAGTAAAACCAAAATGCAGTGGTAAATCCCAGGGATGTTGCAGCTTAGGGCATTCAGGATGTAACACACATGGACAGCAAAATAGCGATAACCTAGCATTAGAATAACTTGTAGTTATTTTACCTTTTGTCAAATATAGTTTTTCATCCCGATTCGCGGATATCAAATCATGTAGAAGGCTCACCGAACAATTCACGAACTCTCTTCAGATATGGGCCCATTCGGAGAAAATGATACTTTACAGGCATTATACTGGTTCTTTAAAAGTCACACAACGAAAGTACATGGAGAGACTTATTTACCCGAATAGATTCAAGGATTGAAGTTCTTATTTACCCGAATAGATTCAAGGATTGAAGTAATAACTGGTTTTGCAACCTCTCCTTCAACAAAGTGAAAAAAGTGTGAAACATCAATGACCTTGTGATAATACAACCATGGAAGAATTTGGTGTAGGCCAGCGGATGTGCTTCCGCGATCTGATCTGCGGTATCACGAAGAGATATCCAAGGGATATAATTAGTTCCAACATAAGCATCATGCTATGCCGCACAAGACTGTAGACATGTGTACCAGACTCTTACAATTAATACATGGTTTGATGTTCAAACTAAATATTTTTTTAGTACTATATTGTTATATTTTAAAAGTAAAATAGACATTTTGACATAGATACGATATTCTGGGTTTGTGGCATAATTTCGGCAGGTCTTCTCTACTTCATCAAATATGTACAATGTGGTCGTAAGCGCCAAAGTGGTCGAAAATGCCACCGTAGTCATAAAGGCCAACGTGGTCGTAAATACCAACATGGCCGTAAGCGCCAAAGTATTCGTAAACGACACAACGTGTTCGTAAATCGGTTTAGCAGCTTCCGACCACGGCCAATGTGGCCGTAACAACTTCCGTCCACGGACAACGTGGTCGTAAACCCTTTCAACCAGGCTTAGAATGAACTGCAGTGGGCGTAACTCTCCCGGCAGGTTTCCAACTTTCGACTAAATGGTCGTAAATTGCCCTGGTGGCTTTTGACCACAACCAACTTGGTGGTAAAACTTCACGGACCTTGGACCACGACCAGCATGGTCGAACCCGCATCTCGACCACGCCGGTCGATCTTGATATGTCCAGAAGTAGTTCGTGAAGCGTCGGCACGCACCGGATCCGTAGTTAGTGAAGTTGGCATTGTTGTAGTTCCTAAATGGGCCCCCTTGCCCACCACCGCCGACCAGCGACGCCACATCGAGCGTATGCGTTAGCACGGCACACTACAAGTTAATCTTATGCATAGTTTAGTACTTCGTCATTGACACGTATGCATTTCTTGACGCTCTAAGTTTAATAAGAAAAACTATAGTATATCCTGCAATTTTGTCACTCTTCGTAAATACTATCTTGTTGGTTTGGACTTTGGCAATAGAAATGGCCTTCTACTCTTAAATACTACTTTGTTTGTTGGGACTTTGGCAGTAGGGATGATCTTTTAACTATTCACACAATATCATTCTTTGCACCAAGCATTCAAACCACAAGGCCACAAAGCTGATGGTCAAAAGACAAAAGGAAATACTGTATATCGTATGATGAAGCAATATGCATGATAATTTCAGTATGGTTCTGTATTTTCCTAATCTTGTTTGATTCATTTCCCTTGATTACTTTTGTCGAGTCAACTTTGCAGCACATACATTGGCATGAATGGTACTGTGAGTATATAGAGCTAAATTATGAGATGATATGTCATAATAGAAACACGTGGACTAACTTACTGGAAGGAATTTTGAAGATTTCTTCATGATAGCCGATGTGCTTCCAAGGCATCTGAACGCGACCACCAAATCATGGACGACTCTCATCACGATGTACAAGCAGTAAAATCACTAACTTTAAATAAAATGTTTATTAAGAAAAGCGATAATAACCTGTGCTAAAATCCATCCAATAAGCCAATCAATGTCACTCCGATGATTTGATATTATAAGGGCATGCTCTTTGCCTATAGAATCCTTCAGATAAGGTCATAGTCAAAACCCATCCTTTTCTTAAAATGCTCTTAATGAATATCGAAATCACATCAATTCCCACATGAAAATATTGGGACTTAACTCCTTACCCATTAGCTGATAAGTTTCTGGATCTGCATGCAATTGTATCTGCGAAATTTGCAAGGAATTATTGAAACCAGGGAACATATTGAGAATGTGAAATCAATTATTATTTCAAAAAAGATCAGAATGTGAAATCAATTATTATTTCAAAAAAGATCCAAAAAACTTGCTTTGCAGACAAGCACTTAAAAAGTGTGTTTAAGTACAGGAAAACTATGCATTGTATTTGGATTGCCAAGCGAGCGAAGCGATGAATTGCTTATCAAAAGAAACATCAGGTTGATCTTATTTATATGAAATTAACAATATAACTGAAAAATCATATGATACAGAGCACTGCTAGTAGCGTTAGCACAGGCACACTAACACGGAGTCAATACCCTTTGGCCTGCGTCAGCTTGGCTGCACACATAATCAAGACAAGGAAAATTAGTCCTTGCAAACATACCAAATAGCATATTTCATGACATAGAATACAAATGTATCAAGTAAAAAGAACAACACATGCTCGGAGATATCTATAAGTGACCTCGGATGTAGCAACATGCCATGCCAATACCCACTCGCGCTTGTAGATCGGCACGAGGATGTTGAGCGTGGTGCGGAGACGCGGCGCTCGTCGCGCCCTGCGCAGCGGCGGCGCCGCCGGTGGTGGTGCTGCGGTCCGACCACTGCTGCCGCCGCCTCGCGCGGGCCTCCTCCGCTGCTTCTTCGTGCGCCCCAAACCAACAACCGAGAAGAGGGGGAAACGGCCGCCACCGCAACCGCCCCGACGGTCGCCTCCACCGGCAGCCCGTAGTCGCCGCGCTCGGCTCGAGGCCGCCGCCGTGCCCGCGCTGAGCCGCCATCCATCGCTCGACCCCCACCAGCGCCGCTGCGCCCGAGGCGCCCACCGCCGCCTCCGCCTCCGCCACCGCTTGGCACCACCGCCTCCTGTTGCTCCCTTCCCCGATCCGATCGCCGCTCGCACCACCGCCCTCACCGCCGCCCGCCCGAAGTCCCCGCCGCCGCTCATAGTCCCGCTCCCGCCTCCGTCGCGGCAGATCTGAAGCTAGGGTTCGGTTTCACCGCCGCAAACCCGGATCGGGCCGCCATCTCGGCCGATCGAGGCTACGGGCGATTGCATGGATTTGGGGAGGTGGGAGGGAGGGTCGGGCGTGTGCGTGTGCGTGGGCGCGGGGTGGGTTCTGGGTTCAATGAGGAGGCGGCGCGCGGGGGGGGGAGGAGGAGCGGACAGGGGCTGCTGATGGAGAAGCCGCCCGGCCGGCGGGGCGACACGGCGCCGCCAGAGGCGAAGGAGATGGGAGCGAGCGCGAGGGCCATGCTCCCATCGGGCGCGTACTTGCGCGGCCGGCCCGCTTCTTGCGGTTGTGGTGAAGAGCGGCGAGACGTCCTTGGTCTTCATTTACTTAGATCAGCCAATCTACCAGGCTAGGCTACCTATTCTTGCTGCTGCTCTGCTTCGCCTTCGCCGGATCTGCAGACTGGCCGGCGGGCGGGCAGGAAGAAGGTGGGGCGACGGTGGATCGGGAGGCTCAGCAGCGGTGGTGGGGGAGAAGGAGGGGCGTCGGGTGGTGAGAAAGGGGTGGCAGCGGATCGGCATGCTGACCGGCCGGTGGGCGGGGAGATGGGGGCGGCGGATGTGCAGGCTGAGCGGCGGCGGATCGGGAGGGCAGATAAGGGAACAGAGGGAGAATGAGGAAGACGAGAGTTCGATGCGCACTGTCGCCTCGCCCGGTCGAAATATTTGATAATTTGCTCTATTTTTATGTGGATCGTTGGATATGAGTGGGTAAGGAGAGAGAAAGGTGGAAATTGATCTTTGATCATTGATTTCACTGGTTGGTTTTCCTGGGGATACGAATTGGTGTGGATGCAGAAAAACTCATGACTGCTGGGGGCACAATTTGGGGTGGTCGTAGGAAAGAACTGAACTGGTGGATTTTAGGGGTAGAGATTCGCACCCCAACACAAATAGTGCCGACACACTAACTATCCACGGTTACCATCTAATGCTAATTTATTTTAAGTAATTATATAATTAAGTGAGGCCGTATTGTCATGTATACCTGAAATTGCACACTATATATTGAATTAATTTTCTTAACTACTGCACTAACTAATGGCCAAAGGTTCAATGGTTAGAGGCATACTAACTAAACTACCTACCTTATCAGTAACACTCAGGCCCACTGGTCGTGAACACACACACAGAGAGAGAGCAACAGAGAGAACAGGGGAGGCGGCGGCACAGGGTGCAGGGCATTGCCAGCGGCGAAGGGGCTGTGGTGGGGAGGCGGCGACCATAAAAACGGGTCATTGGGAGGGAGAGGTGGCTAGGGGTGGCCGCGTCGCGGGTCGCAGCACTCGGGGCGAGCTCATGGGGCTGCGCGCAGCGGCCGGGAATGGGGAAGAAAGCTGCAGGTAAGGGAAACTCAAATTAATTGAGTGGGAACACAGAGGAGGGGGCTTGGAACACGAAGTGACACGAGCCAAAAATGGAGGAGCTCACCGGAGTGTCGGGAACGGCATGGGGCTTGGCGGTGCACGGCCGGACTTGGAGGAGACAACGGTGTTCCGGGCATTTGAGTGAGCGAGAAGGTGGGGGGGGATGGGAACTGAAGAGAATGTGTCCTGGCCACGGTGATGACGCGCTTAGCTCGGCTTAAAAGGAGATGAGACCTCGGCATCTTCTCGGGGCGTCGCGGTGATTGCGCGTGAGTTCTCACGACCTGCTCTGCCACGGCTCGTGGGGCATAGAGAACAGGACGGGTGGCGGCGGTCGGCTGGGACAAGCGGAAGAAGGAAAGGGAAGGGGAAGAGAGGGGATGGAAAAGGTTATAGACATTTATTTGAAATGCGAAATTCAATTCAAATTCAAACTTTGGTTTTGAATTCTCCCAAAATGCTTGATCAGTTCCAAAATGAACGAGATTTTTTTGAGAGTTGCAAAAGTTTAAAAGGTTTCAAATTTGAGTGAAATTTGGGATGTTACAATATTTCGGCCAGCTAGTATCACCAAAAACTTACACAACTTTATCATTTGAATCTAGCAGGCAGTAGTCTATCCGGCCCATTGCCTCGCAATTTGTCAAATTTAACGTGGATGGTAGAAGAGATTATTTATTGTAATTCATTGTCTAGAAAACATGTTATTGAAAGAGATATTTCTTCTTACTACTATTACGACCCAACCGGCTATAGTTTGTCTGTGGTGATGAAGGGGTAAGAGCTTCATTATTTTTGTGGGACAACTAGTGACCTGTGCAGCATTGGTTTAACTTTGAACTACTTAATTGGTGGAATTCCAGAAGAAATAGCTCCTCTTCATGCATTATAAATTTGAATTTATCATTTAATCCATTGAGTGGAAATATTCCTTACAAGCTCGGGGCCTTGCAGTCATTGGAGTCACTCGACCTCTCAAAGAACAACATTTAAGGAGAAATCCCGCCAAGGCCTGTCGAATCTAACATATTTAAGTTACATGGACTTGTCCTACAACAATCTTACAGGAGAAATACCATCAGGACGTCAACTCGACACCCTCTACATGAACGAACCGACTGTGTACAATGGCAACATCGATCTTTGCGACCGTCCTCTTCAAATGAGTTGCTCAGGCAATAATGCATCAAAGCGTGGTGATCACAGGAGAAATGAACAGGACTCTTGAGGCAATGTTCTGTTACTCTGGACTTGGGTCAGGATTTGTGGTTGGCCTTTGGCCTGCTGCAGATGAAGCCATACTACAAGCAACTACTGTTCTGTTGGTGCTATTGTGAGTGCTATGAATAAATGAAGGTGAAAACGTATCACCGCTTGTTTGGTTGTGCTTGAAGCTAAAATAATGAATGTTGCTTAATAGACGTATCAACTATTTTGTACTTGTCATGAACCCGAGGAGTGAGTGTTATCCATTTTACCCATGTCTGTATTTTTGTGTTGATCAATCGGTGGCTTTGCCTCTTGACTATATTTGCCGGATGATAAACAGTACCGAATGACAACAGAAAAAATAATAATAAAAACTCTAGCGCTAGATACAAGCGGTTGTTCGGTTGCAGCATGATCTCACGGATCCTTACTACATACAGGATAGCGGTGGCGGACTCACCATGATTTATGGGAATTCAGCTGAATACCAAAAATTTTTGGTAAAGAATCCACTATATACAAGGTATAATACATATGTATACTAGTAGTTGGGCTAAATTCATCCTGTTCATACCCAGTCAGCCTGAATTGGCATCGGATCCTTTTGGCCCATTTCATTCTCCTAAGCCTAAGCCCAAATCAGCACAGTCTCTCCTCTCACTCAAGTCTCTCCTCTTTGGCTGACTCCGTCTAGCAGTGCAGGAGGCTTCTGGTTTTCTGCCCGCTCCCCGCACGCCTCCGTCACCACCACCTCCTTCCAATTGACCCCACGCTCTTCCCATCGCTTCATAGTGTCAGAAGTAGCGTCCCTGCACACGCCAGCTCCTCCTTCCTTACCGCCTTCCGCGCCCTGCCTGACGCCTTGCCGCTCCAGTCCGAGGTGAGGCTTCTTCTTGGATCACTACTCTGATAGGCATTTATGGCAAAATCTCGTTGTTGGCACACAAAAGATGGTATATCTTCGATAATTTTGGCGCTTTTTTCTACTTTAGTAGCTTGGCCTATTGCAGTGAGAACTAAGAACACATCATTTCAAGAAACCCTCCTCTTGGAAGAAAAGCTTTATTTCTTTTTTGCAAAAGAAGATACTTCAAATATTCCTTTTCTATCAATATTTTCTTGCTCTGATTCTTTGTAGGGGTTGAATTTAGAAGTGTTTGATTGCGTAGGAAAGACCTGTTATGGGTTGTTTTGATGCTGCAATTGTATCAAAATATGTGGATTGACATGTATTGTTTTGAGATAATCAATGAGCTATGGGATGTGGACGCTGCTTTTGCATTGGCATCTGTGGATTGAAGCCCGCTGATTTCAGGTAACTGAAGAGCTTGTAAATGTGAATTGGAGTTTTTGGAGATCAGTACAGTGCTCTGGGGTTTGGTTAGGGACTATGGGTAATAGGATCTTCTTTTCCTAGGGTCTGATCTGTATTTGCCGTAGTGGCTGTTGCAAGGAGTGTTGCAAGTAAAATGTTCCAAGTTCTTTATTTGACAGAAATTGTAGTGATCATCGTGAGTTCAACAATATTCTTGAGTTCCTCTCCACTCTGCTTTTCTTGTTATAGACCTTTCAGAGTCTTAGCTCCATGTATATCAAGAGAGTTATAATCTTGACATGGTAAAGTTTGGTGTAACTACCTTTTCACCTGAAGAAAAAAGGGATGATTTTTATGTTACTTTGTATTACAGGTAGGGGTGGGAAACAGTAATAGATAATCTGTTTTATCCTATATTCATATATGAGAAAACGCGAATATGATAAACAAAATTTGTATTAAAAAATGTTCATATTTGCATTCGATAATATTTATATCCATATTTGAGAATGTTCGTATTTGTATTCGTATTATTCGTATTTGAGACTATTTGATTCATCTGTTTCCTATGGCAGCTGGTCGGCCCAACGAACAAGCCCAGCGGCCAGTCACTCACTCACTAGGCTGCCCCCCTAAGAGCAACTCCAACCGGTTTTTTATCCTGCTCTTCATTGTATATTTACCTAATATGACTCAAGAAATGGACTCCAACCGGTTCTTTATCCTCCTCTTCATTTTTATCGAGTCGCTATTTTCTCCCGGCCGCTAGCTAGATTTGGCGAGCGCCTCCTCACTCGCTTCTCAAATAGCTAGGGCATTGGAATGCTAACTCAAATAGAGAGCTGAAAATAATAGCTAGCCTCTTCATCCTAGGAAATAGAGAGGGAGAAATGACTAATGGGATGGAGTTGCTCTAAGGCCCCTAACTAGTAACTAGTAAGGCAGGCAGGAAATCACGGGCTCTGCCCCTAAGGCCATGTCCATATGCTGTGTCTGCATAAGTCCTAACCCTAAATCAGAATCCCGAATCCCTCAACGCAACGCTGAAGCCAGCTAAGTTTCTATCCTCCTCCTCCTCAAATCCGCAATCCTGCCTCCGCTCGTTTCTTTCGAGTCGGAGCTCTGTGCCGCGCCCGGGCCTAGGGTTAGGGTTTCGGATTGGGCTCTTCCTCTCCGAGAACTCGATTCGGCTCCTCCTTTGGCTGTCGGATTGGGCATTTCTTCTCCAAGAGATTGAATCGGTTCTTCCAATGGCTGCCGGAGCGGGTATTTCTTCTCCAAGAGCTTGATTCGTTTCCTCCTTTGGTTGTCGGATTGGATTTTCCTCCAAGAGCTTGTTTCGGTTGCTCCAATGGCTGTCGGCTCCTCCGGCTGGCCTCTCCCCTGACCCCGGTAGAGGTTTGGGAGGCCGCAGCGAACGGGTGGAGGGGAGGCGGGTGTTGGGGCGTGCTGGTGGTGTTGCTGTGTTGGGTAGCCGGCGGAGCCGTGTGAAGCAGGTGGGGCGGAGCCGCGGGTGGGCCAGGAGGGGGACGGGGGAAGAGGGGCGCCCAGTGGGAGTGGGCGGAGGTGGGTTGCGGCTGGGGCTGGTTTGGGAGGGGGAGGGCTTTGGTCGGGTTTGGAGCCGGAGGATCTGGTCGGCGTTGGGGGTTGATGGAGAAGGGGCGGAAGCAGGGCGCGGAGGATCTGGAGGGTCTCTTGGGTGGTCTGAAGCTTTCGGAGGAGGAGCGGAAGGCTGTCAGAGGTGCTTGGCAGTCGGATTCGAGGGAATCTGGTCGTCCTCCCCAAGCGGTGGGCAAGCTGTTCTCGACGAAGGCTGGATTTGTGGAAGGAATGGTACAGACACTAGGCAAAATCTGGTGCCCCGCGAAAGGAATCCGATGCAAGGAGTTGGGGGATAACTTGTTCCTCTTTACCTTCCTTCAGCCGGGGGGCAAGAGAAGAGCTGTTACGGAGGGTCCGTGGGAAGTTGGAGGTGATATGCTCATTGTGGTGGATTTTGATGAGACTAAGAGGCTTAAGGATTTGGAGTTTACTCATATTCCGGTGTGGATTCATGTATTCAATTTGCCTCTAGGTCTGATGAATGAAAGTACAGGTCGTTCAATTGGGAAAAAGGTGGGGAAACCGTTGGATGTAGAAACTGATGAAGATGGGTCGGTTGTGGGGAGTTTTCTTAGGCTTAAAGCTTTAATTGATGTTCGCAAGCCGCTGTTCAGGGGTGTAATGGTGGAGAAGGGGGATGGGGAGCCAAGCTGCTGGTGCAATTTCAGATATGAATTTCTTCCAAACTTCTGCTACTCCTGTGGTTTGTTGGGTCATGTGGAAAAGGAGTGTGATGAGAAGGTATGGAAGGTGCATGATCATCAGTTTGGGGATTGGATGAGGGCCTCTCCGGCAAAGAAACGTGATCAGCGAAGCCGCTGGTCGGGGGGCAGCAGCTCAGGTGGTAGTTATCAGCACAAGTCGTCGGGTTCTTGGAGGCGGGGGGAGGTGGGGAGGAGGTTGCAGCAGAATGAGGAAGAAAAGAGGGGGAAGGTTTTGGAGGACAATGAGCTGCGTGATGATGGGTCGAGCCTGCTGAAGGTGCTGTCTAACAATACTACAACAGGAGGTGTACCAAAAAATTAATTTTTGGGGACAGTACAAGTACTGACAAGGAGAGTAGGGTGGAGTTGGAGGGGCTGGAGGATGTGAGAAGGGGGGTCCTGGAGGCGAGTAAGGTGGATCCGGCAGGGTTAGCAGCAGGGAAGGGGAATCTGGGTGGGCAGAAGAGGAGGGAGGAGGTAGAGGAGTCATTTTGCAGGAGAGTGCTTTGCCAGGGGTCTCTGAAAAGGCCGGCATGGAGGTGGATGGGGTGGGTTCTACGCCTCTACGGGAGGGTGCGGATGCAGGGTTAAGCAGGGATGGGGAGCTGCCGGTGGAGGAGCTTAAACAGGCCAAGGTTGGGGTAGCGAGGCAAAAAAGATGCGGTCTTCGTTTAAACGCCGCTCGCGCGAGCTTGGGAAATCGAAGGGGGAACAGTTTTCTTCCCCGTCCGTGTCGCGGAAGCGAGGGGGAGAGGATGCCGGGGGGGAGGAAGAAGTGAAGAAGAAGGCTAAACTCCAGACTGTGTCATTGGAGGTGGAGATGGGGGAGGAAAATTCCTTGTTGGCGGGGCTGCATGGTCAGCCCGGCCGGTCCCAATGAGGCTTGTGGCTTGGAACTGCCGGGGGTTGGGGAACGGCCCAGCAGTTCGCGGTCTTCTGGATGTCCAAAAGAAGGAGGACCCCGATGTTTTGTTCCTCTCAGAAACAAAACATGGTGAGAAATGGATGGAGGGCCTCAAGTGGAAGCTGAACATGCCATATGTGGTGGTAAAAGATAGTGTAGGGGCGAAGGGTGGTCTGGCACTGTTTTGGAAGGAGGTGGATTTGCGGGTGCTGAGTTGGTCTAGGTATCATATTGATGCCAAAATCAAGGAGGAGGATGGGTGTGCTTGGCGGTTTACTGGGATTTATGGCGAGCCCCGGAGTGAAGAGAAGGAGAAAACATGGAAGCTGCTTCGAATTTTACTGCATCACAGTAAGCTCCCCTGGCTGTGTTGCGGCGATTTCAATAAAATTCTTTTTAGTTGTGAGAAGGAAGGGGGAGCCCCTAGAGCAGAGAGCAGCATGGTAAAGTTCAGAGATGTTTTGGAGGAGTGTGACCTGCATGATTTGGGCTTCATAGGGGATGCTTTCACCTGGAGGAACCATCACCAAAATGCGTCTAGCTATACTAGGGAAAGACTGGACAGGGCGGTGGCGAATAGTGCATGGCGGGCTCGCTTTCCTTTGGTCCGTGTGATTAATGGTGATCTGGCTCGATGATGTTTATGAGTCAAGTCCCCACCTTTGTTTCCAGCTTGGTCTCCAGTGATCTGGCTGGAGATAGTGTCTAATGGAAACAAGCTTTCCGAGTTCAAAAAAAAACGCTGAAGCCAGCTGCCAGAGCCCAGACTCTAGAGGCAAGGCCAGAGGCCGGCGGAGGAAGGGGCGGCCAGGCAAGCGCGGGGAGGGAGTTTAGGCGATTGGAGGCGGCGCACACCCGGGCGAGCTCGGCGGTACCGATGGGGGTCTTGGCCCTTGGAGGAATTGGAGCCGGGGCCGTGAGATTTGCATCCTACATTGCCCCTCACCCTCAAGCCAGCCGCCAGAGGCCAGATCTGCAATGGTTTCTAAATCATCAAGCAAAGTCAAGGAAAAATAGGAAAAAATGTAAGATACATGAATGACAGTATGATACTAGTTATATTTCTAAGTCTAGAAAATGTCCTTAATGCTTAGTTTCAGAAAATATCATTCCCTTGTAATCTTGATGAACTTCAGACATTTTTTTATATATGAGTATGAGCTTTGTAAGTATTGTACATTGTTTGTGTTGATCCATATTCCATAGTCTTGACTGAGATAAGAAGAAATTGCTTCTGGTCATGTTTCAAGCGATAACCGTCTGGACTTGTCTCTTTGAACAAACTGCTGCATTTACTCTCTAATCTGTATTGTACATGTCCATAAAATTTGTGAAGCGAATAAAATTGACTGAAGTTTTTTGACTTATGGAGTAACTAAGCATTTTACTTTCTGAAGGTCATCACCAAGGAAGAGTACCTTTCCAACTTTTGGGAAATTTTGGAGGAATCTCGAAGAGCTCGCATGGGACCATCTGGAAGTTCTCCAGATGCTTCTAAATTCCGGCATTACGGTTCTACTTCTAGATTGTTTGAGAACGATACCTCTATGTTCACATCGGGTACTCATGAGAAAGTTGGAGAGCCTGTAGAAAATAATAAAGGTGAAACTTCTTCACACACCTGAGCTTTTCATGACATTGAATCACTCATTGCATACTTTGGTATTCAGGACACCACTCATGCTTAGAACCTTTAGGCTGTAAACAATTAATTTGTTTCATATACTTTAGGTTCTGATAAGGTTGCAGCAGCAGAACCAGCCAATGGGTGCTCTGTTTGACATTGCTCAGTGCATTTGTTGACAGTTGCTACATAGCAATTGGCTTAAGACATGTATTAATAGAAAGAATGATGTACTAGCTCTCACTTTCAAATTCTAGTCAATGTGCATCTGCGCTCATCTTAATACGTTGTGAGCTGAATTGTTGTCCTAGCTCCTCCTGCTAACATAATAGATGATAAGATTATGTATGTCCTACATGCCTTTCGCTTTCTTCAATTTGTACTATAAATCTGTTTGGCTCTGCCCCTCGTGACAATTGAAGATCGGAAAGCTGAAAAGCTGGAACTTCAAATATCTATGACAACAATTTAGAGACACATATGTCTGTAAACGTGAGTTCTTAAAGCATTGCTCTGTAGTATATTTCACAAATCACAAGTAACAGTTTTTATTTATTGGTGCATGTTTTTTAAGAGAGGTATTTCTATGCTTTTTTCAAAGTGATTTTCACAACTTTTAAAGCAGAACTAAATGATGAATAGTGATTACTTATCCCTTCATGTACTTTGAGATTAATGTTATTCTTGTTAGGAGTGGAGAGCATATAAGCACTATTTTTTTTAATCTGAAGAGTGTAGTTGATCCTGTGGACACTGCGAAGGACAATGGGAATCTTGTCCAAGAATGTCATGCTACATCCGAAGTTAATTCTGGTAAGACTCCTTTTTTCCTGCTCCTTTTTATTTCTTTGATGACATTCTGCTCTGTTTACTAACCAACTTGTGCTGCTACTGCTAGTATAGAATATGAGCGCTGTGTAGATGTGTAGTGTAGACGGTGTAGTTGTAGGAGCCCAGATATTAACATCCGGATTCCTCTGTGATTCCACCGTACTATTCCCTGGTGATTCCACCGTACTATTCCCTGGATCAGTAGATAGTGCTCACAGATTACAGTTCTGAATATCAAAGTTCATATCATGCGGAAGCGTAAATATAATAGTAGACTTACTCATGGGCCGATTAGGCCGAAATCGATAAATTGCAGCAGCGGAAGAACGAAGCACACAGGTGGGACCTTCAGGACATGCCCACAGCACCAAGCGGAGGTTCGCGCCTAGCCCTTGACTTCTTCATCTTCTCGGCCAGCTTGTCCACTCTTGTTGCTGAAGCGAGGTGATTTGACTCCTGATTCTGAATTTTGTCGCAAAAGCGAGCATGAGCACTCCGACCCCGTGCTCCGCGAGCCAATACACAGAATGCAATTAAATAGTATGCATGGCTTATCAAAGGAAGGCTCGGGTTATTTTATTTTTGCGTAGAGTGCTTTTGAATACAATTACTTAAAAATCCCTAAGACCTAGCAGTTTGAACCAAATCATAATGTACAAGGAAATGCATTATTAATATCGATTCAGATTCCATCCACCGTTACATGGTATCTGCACCATATAGCAATTTCTTCACGTTATAGCCGCTTAACTTACCATCGACGACACCCAGGACAATTCCAAACCAGGCGGTCCTTCGCCCTTCAAGTTTCCATTCCCGTTTCCAATGTTTTTAAAACGAACTATATCCGCTAAGTTCCCATATTCGCCCTTGACCGTGTGCGGCTATTCGAATAGTTTTGACTCTCAGAGTTTGTACACTTTCACCACAAGAGACAATCAACTCGTTGCCCCACACGATTCCTTAGTCATGTGGTTGAGCGGACCATCACAAGAACTTTTCAAAGTACCTCGCCTTCCATCATTTCACCCTATGGGTCGCTCCCACTTGCGGTGGGTCCCATACGTTGTGCGGGATGTCCTCCTTCTGAACGTCTAGCAGCTGGCTCCCCACCCCTGCTAACCCGCCACAGCAGAACTTCACCCTCCCCGGGTGTCCCATTCAAGCCGTCACACAGACTGCCACTTGCACTATCCCACACCTCCTCCTGGAAGGATGACTTTCAGGGTCCGGTAAATCTACTAAGCCAAGTTGTATTTTACAGACTTGTGGTTGTACTGTTTTACACGGGTTGACATGACAAGATTCAGTCCTTAGAGGTATCTGGGCGGTTCTACCACAAACCACACTCTCGTGCACCACTGCACCATACCCCCGAACCATCCGCCCAGATATTTAAGCATGTTGGGGTTTTTAGAAACATAAAATAATCATATCCAACATTTATCAGTCATTACCACCATGATTGCCCAACCAATTTTTCTCAGGATTAAAAATGATGCTTGGGCGCTCTCGCGCCCATGAGTATCTAAACAATACTACGCATGGCATATAATTACGGACTTATTTCCGAAAGGTTACTATTATAATTTGTGCTAGGGCGACAATGTTCACATGTTCAAATATTTCAAAGGAGGGGTAATATTAACCAAGTACACAATGGGATATAACTAGAATCTTAAATTAACATGTATTTGCATATAACATAACAGCATGCAATTTGATAATTTAAACAAACGTAATTTGCAGAAAACGTAGGTTCAACATGATCAAAGTATTGACTCGCCTGGCGCGGTTTACCGCGATCTTGGGTTCACACAATGCTTTCTCTTGGGCTTCTGGTCTTTATCTTCGATTCGCTCTTGATCACGCCTGATCCTTTGATTCTTCAAGATTCCCATATCTAATTACGTGCTAAATGGCTGAATACAAATAAAGGCAAGTAACTCAAAAGATCCCAATAAATCCGAATAAACTCAATTTAGTTGTATTATGAGTTAATGGGTGTTTCGAGTGATGTGAGGCATGCTCAGTGGTAGAATAGGGTGACTCGATCTTTTATTAACAGTTTCTTTTATATTTCTATATTTATCAAGGAAGTTCCATGAGTTAAGATGGACCTAAGAATTAATGTACAAGTTTAGCTGGGTATTACTTTGTCGAGCGCTATGGTTCAGGGCATTTTGGCTTAGAGTCTAGGTGTATAGCATTTTATGGTGCGACATTTTATGTACACTTAGTTATTACTAGACATAACTTATTTTGAATTAGGATCCATTGGTTTGGGTTCTGGCTTGCTACATTTATTCATGCTCAACATTATTATTTACTAAGTCTAATATTACGACTTAATCACTGGCACTATTATTATTTTGTCTATTATTAGGCTTAGTTGTAGATTTTAACTTTAAATTGTTCATCCGAGCAAGGCTTGCTTTACAGGGTCACATATCAATATTTGCTATTTAGCAAAATTTACTACTAAGGTTTATTCCATGATGGTCTAACAAATGTCAAGGTATATATGTTTATATTATAAGCAAATGTAAGCTTTATTGTATGTGGATATTTAACCAAGGGCATTATATTTTATTACCTAATCATGACCTCAATTAACTATTTAGTTATACACATAATAAATAATCAGATATTAAACATTAAGTAAGTAGACTTATTTTAACTCCTAATTTAATTTTCTACATTCCTAAATTATTCCTGAATTATCCAAAATTTTCACTACAAATTTATATGAGCTCTAAAATTCATGGTTTTGGTTCCATTGGACAGATCTTGAATTTAGATGAATTTAGAAATTTGTTTCACTCAATTTGGAGTTAAAATGAATAAGTTATGCCCATTTAAAATCCTCATTCCACTTAAATCCAGAAAATATTAAAATCTGACAGGTGGGACCGGAGACTATTTAAATTAAAGGGGCATGGCCCACATGTCGGTGAGACATTTCATCTAATTATTCATTGCCAGCATTAATGACATGTCTTATACTAATTAAGTGTGTCTTAACGCTAATTAATCTACCTTCTACAGTGCCTCTTCCTCCGGCCGAAGAACTGCGAGCTCGCCGCCGGCGAAGGGGGCAGCGGCCGGGCGTGGTTATCCCCAAAATGGGTTGCTCGCGCCCGCGTTTACCCATGAGCGAGGTCTCGCCGGCCAATTTGGCCGGAGGGGCGGCCGGCGACGACCCGGAGCGGCGGCGGAACAGGGGAACGGGTGTTGCGGCGGCACAGGGCATAGGAACTCAATTAATTCGCAAGAGAGCATCTCAGCGAGGACAGGAAGCTACCTCGGGGGTCGGCTTGACTCGGGGGCAGCGGTGGCGGCTTGGCAGCGTGCGGCGGCGGTGAACGGAGGAGGTGCACGGTGCCGGCGAAGTGTGGACCAGGAGGGGCTCGGCGAGAGCGGGAAGCCGCGTGCTCGAGGGTGCTCGGGAAGAAGGAATCGACCGGCGGGCATGCAATCGGCGGGAGGCTGCGGCTGGCCGAGGAAGAAGAGGTGCGCGCGATTCATCGGGCTTCGGCTCGATTGGTTTCTCAGATGCGAGAGAGCGGAGTGGGGAGCTCATGGAGATGCTCAGGGGTTCTTATAGGGGCGCGAGGAGAGCTGCCCTCGAGAGCTTGCTCGGGTGGTCATGTCGGCGAGTGGGGGCTGCAGCGGGAATCCCGGTTAGCGTGCGGAGGCAGGCAGCGGGATTCGGGGGCATGACTACTCGATGCCACTGGCGTGCGCTGGCCGCGGGATCGTGTTGCGCGGGTTTTGACCAAGCGGAGAGGAGGAGGGGGTCCGGGCACGGGAGCGGGTCGGCGCAGACGCACGCGGGACAGGGCGAGGGGACGGGTCGGTGTGGCACAGCGGAAACCGAGGGCGATGGCAGGAAAACAGTGGGCGGGGGTAGGCGCATGGACGCCACGGGGCGAAAAGGAGCTGTGCACCGCAGAGAAGAAATCAGAGTGGCGCGGGCGCACTGGGGAAGAAGAGGAGAACGAGAGGGAGGGGGAAGCGGTCCCGCGGGGCCAGAGAGAGGAGGGCGCTCGGTCGGGAGAGCTGGGCTGGGGTCGCCGCACGCACGGGGGGTGGCTGGGCCGGGGTGACGGCCGGCCCGGCTCCACTTTCCCTTTTTTTATCTCTTTTTCTTTTTTTTACTTTCTTGATGCATTTAGATATGTAATTGTGTGTGTATATTTATATATCCATATAAAATTCTGGCTTTATTTATTTCTCTTCTTGCCAACCTAGCTTTTATATTTATATTTTTGGCATTAAATTTGTGGGTACAAGATTTTTAATATATCTATTCCCATATGTGTATACATATATGTGGGTATTTATTTGATTGCTTTCATGGGTGTTCATGCTATTATTTTTAGGAAATGAGATTTTATGTTTAAACCCAATTCTCTCTCTGTCTTTTATGGATCATCTTTTCAGATTCGTATTTACAAATTTAGTTTTCTATCATTTAAATATGTTTGCTTCTTCTTGATCCTTTTAACTTTTGGAACCTTCACCAAATTTCTCAGAAAAACATCATAAACTCCAAATTCAATTAAAACATATCGCAAAATAATTGAAAAGCTTCACATTTTCAAAATTTAAATTTTCAGGATGTTAGAGTAGTCATGTTACATAAATTTATTCTACCGAGATTTGTTATAGAAGTTATAGCAGGATATTCGTATTTGACCGAATTAAGTACATATTCGATTCGAATTCGTATTTGTTACGACATTCGATTCGTATTTGTATTTGAGAATATTCGAATTCATTTTAAAAATATGGATTCATATTCGTATTTGAGACTATTCGATCATATCCGATCTATTTCCATCCTTGGTCACAGGCATCTAGAGCTGTGGCAGAGGAGAAGCTATCATATTCACAAGCCATTCATCCGGGGGTTTAATAGCCACCTCGATGGTAATAATCTTGTGGTCTGATATGATATTTGCTAATATGATCTTTGGATAGTGGATGGTGGAGAGATCAATACGAACGGTGTACATAATTTTAACCACAAAACGCAGCTTAGAATAGCGATTTCGAAAAACCATTTAGAGAAATTGTCCCATTTATTTTGGTTTTCGGGAAAGCCAAAGCAAAAAAAGAACAGACCAAAAATCGGACGCATCCAACACATAAGGTGATGCTCAGTTGGGCTGAAATAAGCTAGCTTATGACTGAAATTGCACTGTGGCTAGCTGAAATTACGCTGTAGCTAATGATGGCTTATTTGGTGTAACTAAATTTTAAAAAATTTACAAATAGAAAAAACAGGTTGACCCATATGGACAGTGTAAACGAATATGGAAAAAATAATCGGCAAAAAAAGTAAAAAAAAAACTAAAATGCTAGAGAAAAACAAAATTTAGAAATAGTAAAATAATAAATCAGAAATAAAAAATCTAAACCGAAATAAGCTGAGTCCTAAGCTTACTGTTGAGGAACCGACGCTGGAGACCAGTCCGAGCGATTCCTCTGCTTAGAACAAGAACGAATCAATCACAGAATAATAGATTGAACACAGAGAGGTAGAGAGAACTCCTGGTCTTTCTTTATTGCTTTAGATTGCATCGGGGTACATAATGAGGGGGTCTAGGTCCCTATTTATAGTCTATAGTGGGGTGCCCAATTAGATCAGGACTCTGGATAGAGTCCAGGTTTCCTAACACTCCCCCTTGGGCACTCACCCAACATGCTCATGCCTCGTCAAAACTCCATAAAAACCCAGTGGGAAAAATTTGGAGAAAGAGTACATGATACATGTGATGCTGCGATGCACGAATTGCCTCGTTAAAAACCTTGGTCGAGAAACTTCATGAAAAACTCGTCAAGGGAAAAAGAGTACAATTCACCCAAATTCATTTGGTCTGCAAGACTTTATTTTTGGGTACTTAATCTTCATGATCAAGATTTATTAGCGGGCTTGTGAGAATTCTCCCCCTGAATTCTGCACTTCTTTAAGTCTCATCATTCCAATTCCACGCACGCACCTTTCAAAGCTAGATGCGGGTAGTGACTTAGTGAATAAATCTGCGAGATTTTCACATGACTTAGTATGCAGTACTTTAATCTCGTCCATCTTTTGCAATTCATGTGCATAGAAAAACTTGGGGTTGATATGCTTTGTGAGATGACTCTTCACATAGCCCGTTTGCACTTGTGCAACGCAAGCTGCATTATCTTCATAGATAATTGTGGGGTTTGCACAATGTTCATCCCACATTCTTCTGGATGTGGTGAATCATTCGGCGGAGCCAAGCGCACTCGTGCGGCTTCATCTGATGCTATAATTTCGAGTGGTTCGTCAAGTAGCTACGGTGCTTTGCTTAGACGATTTCCATGAAATTGCAGTTCCACCACACAGAATACATAGCCTGCTTGTGACTTAGCGGTATCTGGTCCGACAGATACCCAAGATCTGCATAGCCAATCAAGTTCAGATCTTGATTCTTTCAGAAAACAATCCGAGGTCCTTGCTACCTTGGAGGTATCGGAAAATGTCCTTTATGCCCCGCCAATGCCTTTTGGTGGGCTCTGATCGCATTTACTAATAGGTTCACGGCAAATGCAATGTCTGGTCTAGTGCAGTTTGCTAAATACATGAGTGCTCCCACTGAACTCAAGTATGGGAATTCCGGTCCCAGGACTTCCTCCCCCTCTTCCCTTGGTCGGAAAGGATCTTTTTCTTGCTGTAAAGACCTATCGATCATCGGTACTTTCGAGGGAAATGCCTTCTCAAAGCCAAACCTTTCAAGCACCTTCTGGGTGTAGGTCGACTGATGTACCAAGACTCCTTCAGGGACATGCTCAAGTTGCAGACCTAAGCAAAACTTGGTCTTGCCCAAATCTTTCATTTCAAATTCTGACTCCAAGTAGGAGCTTGCTTATTTTATGTCTTCGGCTGTCCCGATGATATTCAGATCATCTACATACACAGAGATTATACGAATCCATTCAGGATCGCCGTATAAGTACACAAGGACAGTCTTCATTGTTCGTGTAGCCTTTCTTGCAGAGAAAGTCGCTCAGCGATTATACCACATTCTTCCAGATTGTTTCAGTCCATACAATGACTTTCTCGAGTTTCACACTGCAGATTTCTATTTGCTCTGTCTTGGTTCGGAGAGGAATTCCTTGAGGACTTTCATGTAAATCTCGAATCAAGTTATCAGAAAGGTATGCAATCACAACATCCATCAATTTCATTTCTAAATTCAAGTTTACGCCATTGAGATCAAGTATCTAAAGGTAATTCCACTCATGACTGGGAGTAGGTTTCTTCATAATCAACTCCGGGACGTTGAGTGAAACCTGGGCTACCAGCCTTGCTTTGTATCTCACTACTTCATTTCTTTCATTTCTCTTTCGAACAAATACCCACTTGTGCCCAACGGGGTGTATGTGGGGAGGTGTGCGGCATACGGGCCCAAACACCTCTCTTTTATTCAGAGATAGCAATTCAGTTGCTATTGCCTTCTTCCAATCTTCCCAATCTGATCTTTTCTTACATTCAGCGAGCGATGCAGGCTCGGGATCAAGATCGATGATGGTGGTAATTTTCTTTCCGAAGTAGATATCGATATTAGCTGTTGTCCTATTCAGGGACTCTCCCATGTACACATAATTTATAGCTATTTCTTCATGAGTTGCTTCTTCTGGAGCAATTGCTTCTGCTAGAGCTTTACCTTGCACATCGCTTCTTTCAATTGTGGTGGCAAGTCCCTTTAGTTTTTCGGCTCCGATGTGTGCGCACACATCCATGCCGATGGGGATATTCAGATCCGGTATGCCCTTTTCTGAAGGTGTCATACTTGTGCCAGGTCTCAACTGGCTCCCCTTCTCATTCTGGGGGACTTCAATGATTGGCTGTGATAAATCTCTCTTATCCTTTTTCGCCAGGCGTCCCCGGTTACTAAGGATTCGAGGAACCGGAGTTCTCATCCTCTTTTTTAGTTTTCTGAGGCCTCTGGACGAGATTAGGGATACCTTCTGCTTTCTTTGGTATTTCAACCCTCTCCGGTGCAGTGCATGCAGCACATGCGACTTAGTCACGCTCTTCAAATCACTAAAGTGATCGAGCAATGATTTGCTAATGCTTGCAAATCAATTGTCTTCTGACTTCTATTGTTCCACTAGTGCGCGGGTTATCTGCATAGATTCCCATGGTTTGCCACGTAATTTCCCGACATTATTCATCAAGGGGTTGATTTCCTCCCCCTAATGTTGGGAAATTTCCGGTGGTGACCCTTGCGCTAGTTGCATAGGTGAATGGATGTTGTAGGCCAATGGTCTAAAATTGATGAGATTCATTGCATGTAGGACTGCGTGTCCCAACATGTGGCTGGCAAATTCCAATTCTTCAAAAAGGTCGGGCAATAAATTTAATTTTCTTGATTAAAGTCTCTGCCAAACCATTCTGAGTATGGACATGCGATGCGAGTGCTCAACCGCAATTCCCATCGCCATGCAATAATCATCAAATGCCTTGAAGTAAATTCTCCGGCGTTGTCCATTCGAATGGACTTGATATGATGATCTGGAAACACATTTCTGATGCGAATGATCTGCGAGATCAATTTTGCAAAGGCGTGGTTTCTTGTGGACAACAAACCCACATACGACTACTTTGAAGAAGTGTCAATGAGCACAATGAAATACTTAAATGACCCTAAGATGGGCTGAATGGGACCGCAAATGTCTCCTTGGATGCGTTCCAGGAATGCAGTGACTTCATCCTTCACTTTCAGAGTGGAGGGTCTAGTTATTAGTTTCCCGGTGGCACATGCAGGGCACACAAAATCTTCATGATTCGGGAAATTCTTCACATTAATATTATGCCCATGCGAGTTATTTATTATGTTTCTCATCATCCTAAGACCTGGGTGGCCTAATCTGTCATGACAGAGACAGAAGAGGTAAGAGCTTCTAAACACTGTTTTCAGAACAGTGTACGCTGCAGGCGCTTTAATGTTGGTATAATATAGCCCAGTGAAGGAAGTTTTTCTAATATTCTTTTGCCATTCTCTTCGCGCTTCATAATGAGCAGGTATTTCTTACCGTACTCTTCTTCAGTCTCAACGTGTAGACCATTTGCGCGGATATTCTTAAAACTTAGGAGAGTTCTAGTCGATTCTGGGTACAATAAGGCTTCTTCAATAACCAAAGTTGTGCCCATTATGGCTCTTCCTGAACCAATTATACATCCATCGCTTCTGGCGATTGTTGTAAGGCTGCCAGTGCTCTTACAAATCGACTGAAAAAATATAATCTCTCTTAAGATGGTATGCGTTGTGCTGCTGCTGGCTAAGCACACTCCTTCCATAGGGCGCTACACGTGTTCTAATATAGGGTATTTATTAACATGTATGAGAAGGCAATCAACACATAAATAAAATACTCCAATATCAGAACATATCATGCCATCATAAACTGAATAAATGAATGAATTCTTCAAATATCATCCAACCATCATGAGAAGATAACAATTCTTAAGTACCATCCATGCAAATTCTAATATATTCTTCCACACAAAATAAATGACAATTAAAGTCTAAATGCATTCAGTGCACTAGACTTCTTCTGCTATTTTTTCGGGTTGACATTCTCTTCAAGAGAAATTATGGCATTGGCTGCTTCTAGGTCGAGAGGGGGGTGCTGCTGCCTGGATGGTCTAAACCTCCATTAACGCGGGCAGTTGCTCGGAACTCTCCCCCTCAACCGATGCAAAGTGGGCTTCATGCTGCCCTTTGCCATCCCGTTTTGGCTTGCTAGCCTTATTCTCATGTGGAGCGTCTGATTGCCTTTCTGGGCTGCAGTCTTACCCTTCCTTCCCCTTTTCTCTATCAAGGGCTTTCGCACCTTGTTGCTTCCGGCGTTGGCTTCACGGCCAGTGGAGCTCTCAGATGGCTGAGTGACTTAGTTCTTGCAGAGAACTTCGTCCTGAGCTTCCGCAACTTGCATCATATCAATCAATTCGACATATTTCTCATAGCCGTCTTGACGATAATTGCGTGCGGATTATATTGCATTGGGGTGGAAGGATTTTCTCAATTTCCTGTATTGGGATACAAATCCTGTGCAAGGCAGAATTGTTTTCCCTGACCGTCTTAAAGTTGGCAAACCTCAGTCTGATCCATTCTTACTCTGCTTGAGAAAGAATGGTGTACTTTAACCTCTCAAACTGCTTCTTGAGTGCGATCCAGAGTGCTAACGCGCTTTTCTTTGCCATGTACTCATTCTTGAGAGTGAGGCAGAGGTGGTGCCTGAGAAAATGAAGTGTCTGATCATTCTCCTCAGGTTTGGGTTGAGCGTCATTCAGTTCGCTAATCCCAATAGCAGCGCGGAGCTTCCTGGCTCCAAGCCCAATCTCGACATCGGATGCCTACGTCAGATAGTTTTGGCCATGCTGGGCCAGCTCCTCGAACTCCCAGTTCGTGATGCTAGTCATCTAAATGTGTATAAGTCTACTGCTGGTAGACATGCACGGAATAATTCAGTGCGGGTAAATAAATGATACAAAAGGTTCTCGCAATGTTTCAGAATTTTCTATGCATTTGCTATAAATTTTACTGCTAATTCAGTGATTAAAAGCAATTTAAACAATTACAATTAACCAAAACAGTAAATAAATACAGAAAATACAGAGAATAATAATGGCATAAATAAATAAGCTTCAAATGCTAAAAATAATGCAAAATTCGGATTTCCCGAGGTCCTTTTATGCTAAAATATAAAATTTCAGCAAATTCTACAATTTCTGGGGGTTTCTACGCAAATTTCCAGTTCAGAGGAAAATTCGCGTAATTTTCTGATTTACTGAGGGGTTTTCTGCAAAACTCTGGACCCACTCGTAAATTTGAGGGCTTATTCGTAATTTTCGGAACTACGAGGCCTTTGCTGCACAAATTCGGGACTCGAATGCAATATTTAAGGACTTTTCGGTAATATTCATAATTTCAGGGCCTTTGTTTTTTTTTTCACAACCCTCCACCGGCCGGGCCCTTTTTCTTTTTCTTTCCCCGCCCGGGCCAATTGCTCCCCCTCGGCCCACTTATCCGGCCGGCCTATCAGGCCCATTCGGGCAGCACCAAATCGGGGGGTAGGGTTTCCCCTACCCCATTTTCCACAGGCGGCGGCGGCTTATCCCGGCGACCGGCCGGCGCGAGGGCGGTCACGGTGGCTGCCGCCGATGGCCGTGTGGCGGCGCGCCGTCGGGTGAAGCCGACCGGGCGGCGCGTGCGGCGCGCGTCGTGGGGAGAGCGGCCGCGACGCCTTGCGGGCGAGCAATCAGCGGCGTGCCGAGTGCCGCGCCGACGGAGCGGAGCTCGGCGTTAGGCGGCGGCACGGCGAGGCCGTCGCGAGGTGGAAGGCGGCGGCGCTTGCGGGCGGCTAGCGGCCGCGCAATAGCCGGAGGGCTGCGCGATTGGCGGCGAGGTCGGCGCAATCGGCGGAAGGCACACGGGAGGCCGGCGCGCATGGGAAGGCCGGCGCCGGCGGCGGGCGTTCGCGTCGCGGCGCGGAGCCTAAACGCCGGATTCGGCGGCGGCAGCCACGCCGGGCGCGCGCTCGGCGGGCACATGCGAGCGCTTGGTCGGGCCGGCGCATGCGGCGCGCGGCTACGCGGAGGCGGCGGCGGCGGCGTTGGCGGCGCATCCCAAGCGGCAGTGTGTGGCGCGGCGCCGTGCGGCGCGCGCGTCTGTGGCGAGGCGGGAGCCGAGGTCGCCGGCGGGCTCGGTCGGCAAGCCGAGCCCGTGGCGACAACACCAAGGGGCCGAGCAGTAGGGAGGGCGGCGCATATGGGGATGAGCCCGGCTTCGGGCCGGATTTGGTGCGGCCGCTTGACGGCGTCGGTCGTGCGCACCGGCGGAGGAGCCGAGGGCGAGGGACGACGGCGGCTTCTGGCCGGGGCCAGGTGGCACACGCATGCGGGCGGTAACCGGACAGTCGGCGGCGGCGGCCATGCAGGGCCGCCCGTGTCAAATTCCTCCCCTCCTTTTTTTCATTCCATGGTCATACAGGACCCGAACAGAGGAGGATGCAAAATTTTCCTTGTGCATTCTTTTTTCATGTAATTTCTGAACAGAAAATCGATGCAGAATCAAACAAATTCAAGCAGAAATTTTCGTTTGCAATCTACGATGCAATCGACATCTACCCCGTTTCGCAATCTACCGATCGACATTGTGCCGGCGATTTCAGATCTGCTTGCGGTAGATTTGGGGCGGATTTGCATCGTTCTACAGTGCAATCAACATCTACCCCGTTTCACAATCTACCGATCGGCATTGTGCCGGCGACTTCAAGTCTGCTCGCGGTAGATTAGGGCGGATTTGCACCGTAGAATTTCAATCTAGAACGCGAAAAGAAAATACAGATTCAAAAGCGATCAAGAAAATTCAATCTGTGCTTCGATGATTACCTCGTTCACGAGCGAAGTCGTCGCGATAACGTGTTGAGGAACCGACGCCGAGACCATCCGAGCGATTCCTCTGCTTAGAACAAGAACGAATCAATCACAGAATCACAGAATAATAGATTGAACACAGAGAGGTAGAGAGAACTCCTGGTCTTTCTTTATTGCTTTAGATTGTATCGGCGTGTTCAATAATTTGACTTACGTGGACCTAAGCGGCAATAACCTCGATGGTGTGATCACACATGAACACTTTGCTAGTCTGACAAGCTTAATCACTCTTGACCTCTCTAACAACCACCTCACTTGACCTGTGCCTTCTCAGATCGGCGTGTTCAATAATTTGACTTACCTGGACCTAAGCGGCAATAACCTCGATGGTGTGATCACACATGAACACTTTGCTAGTCTGACAAGCTTAATCACTCTTGACCTATCTGGTAATTCCTTCAAGATTATGGTGGATCCTGAGTGGTTGCCTCCCTTTAGACTTGAATATGCATATTTTGCGCCTTGCCAGATGGGTCCTCTATTTCCCCATTGGCTGAAAGGGCATGTCGATATTCTTGATCTTGATATATCCAGCGCGGGTATAACTGATGCGCTTCCAGACTGGTTTGTAAGCACCTTTTCAAAGGCCATACAATTGAACATTTCCAACAACGGAATCAGTGGTAGCTTGCCAGCAAGCTTGGAGGTTATGACGCCATTAAGAAGACTCTATTTGAATTCAAACAAGCTAACTGGTCAAATACCTCAGTTGCCGATATACCTACTGCCAAAAAGTAGAACGACAATCGAACGCAAAATGCACCATGAAATGCCTGCAAATGAACCTACACACTAGGTCAGTAAATCTATTCTCCATCCCAACAGGTAACGACAATGCGCGGGCAGCAGAAGAAAAGTTCATGCTCATAATAAGATCAGGTGTTCATGACTTATTGCACCAGGACAGCAGTCTGCTTGCAACACAGTCAGGGCTTCGTTCAATCAACTTCCCCTTCTTTGGTCCCGGATTTGATGGAGTGGCGCACGCAACACCCTGATTAGCCTGACAATCTAGCTGAGAATCGGATGTCACCAGTTCGCCACGCACCCTCTTCTCGCTATCGTCCCTGTAGCCATCAGCAGTCTTCACTTGGACATTGAGACTATTTTTATTCCATGCTTGTTTGCTGGGATGTTGTTCCCTTCATTCTGGTCGATTTTAGTTGGGTTACCATGTCCAACATCTTTCATGTAGCCATCCAAATTCTTCACTTGGTGGTCAGTTCCTTCGTTCAGGCTAACTTAGCGGTAAGTACTACACACGTTAGTGCTCGACCGGGAGAACAGGTAGCTTAGCTCGCCGTACGCCGGCGGGCACCCACCGCATGCACCTCCAGACGCACCTCCTCCGCCGCCGGTCGAGAGAGAGAGGACAGTGGCTGGGTAGTTGAGTGTGAGCATGACCGCGTGAGGAAATTTGGGCCCAGCCTGTGGGAGGAGGGCA
Organism: Dendrocalamus sinicus; assembly: GCA_036346575.1. Classification (NCBI taxonomy): domain Eukaryota; kingdom Viridiplantae; phylum Streptophyta; class Magnoliopsida; order Poales; family Poaceae; genus Dendrocalamus; species Dendrocalamus sinicus. Next base: position 28,772,060 of record CM070671.1, read on the forward strand.
GCAATTGGGCTGGGCCTTTGCGTCCCGGGACTGAGCCCAGTACAACTCCGAACTTGTGTGCATTGCGTAGTGGGTCTCTGTACATGTGATGAAATACCATTTAGGACACTAAACTTGGATAATTAATCTGACAGGTCCCTGGTCTTGCAAAACCGTGTCGCTTCAGCCGTTTTGACTTTAATTAGTCTGATAATTAAAATGCAGATTCTTTGTTGAAATAAAGGTATCATGAGATGATGCTGATCAACATTTGACCCAAAATTGCCGCATGGATCATCCGCTAGGTATGATCTGGATAGAACAGGAAATAAATCCAACCATCCTAGACATGCTGACATGCATCGGGTCCACGGCACCTATCTTTTCCTCCCTCCTCATGCGTAGTCCCGGAAAACAACCGTTCTCTCCACATCTCATGTATACAAACTAGCAGGGTAGTTCATGTATTTACGTGACTAAATTTATTTCAAAGTTAGTAATATCAAATAATATAATTTAGATGTTTGCTTTTAATGATTTTGTAATTTTTTTATATTATTTGAGATATTATCTCTAGTATGAATAATTGTACTTTAATTTTCACTATTATATGTCTTCATGTTTTCTATTAAACAATCTTTTTGTAACTTTGAATATTCGTTCTGAAATTACTGGATCCGCCACTGTAGGATAGAGACATAGCTAGTTTAACAATCTGCAGGATTCTTCACTTGGTGACCAGTTCCTTCGTTCTGGTTAAATTCGCTGCTCATTATTTCCGCATCCTCTAGTCCCTGCTTGGCAATCGGAGCATGTTCAGAAATGGATGAGGTTTCTGATTTGGTAGATGCCAATTAACTTGCACTCGAGGAGTCAGCTGAGCTTTAGATCCGCTGAGTTGGCTGATGATCGCCGTGTACGTCGATCGGATATGGTGTCTGCAAGGCTGACAATCTGCATGCATGAACGGGTACACGCTTGTTAGCTCACAACTGTGATCGCCGGGACACCGCAGCCCGCAGGTCTCGTCGGCGGCTGGGGTCAGGGGTGGCCATGCATGTCGGGTGCCGCGCCGTAGGATGGGGACGGCGAGGAGCCGGCGGCGGTGAAGGAGCCACAAGTCTCGTGGACAGGGGGTTCAGGGCATCCCGAGCGGTCCGTGGCAGGAAACTCCTCAAGACGACATCAGAGGGTGAAGAGATCAATATAGATGATATATATAGTTTTAATCACAAAAAGCAATTTAGAGTAGCGGTTTTGAAAAACCACTTAGAAAAATTATCTCGTTTATTTTGATTTTTGAGAAAACCAAAAACGAAAAAGAACCGACCAAAAATCGGACGCATCCACGGCACAAGTTTACCACGGGCAGGCGCCCGTGAATCAGCGAATTCGAACGATTATGTCATGAGGAAGCGAAGCATACGCGCGCTAGGAACGCTGGCATACGGCCGGTCCGTCACGAGCTAGCGTGGGTTTCTCCTGCCGACCAGCATTGCATCCGGGTCCGACGCTGGTGCCTACGCATGTACGTTTGATAGGATAGTGTGGGCCCGCGCTTCCAGAGACCATGGACTCCCAGTCTCCGCAATCCCCGGCGTGATTACGGAACGCAGGCGTACGTGTGCGTGCATGTCGTGTTAGTGGGGTATCTGTCCGCCGATCTACTTAAAAATTATACATTAACTGACGGCACCCAAATCGCTATTGGCGTACGTATCATTCACAACACGTCTAATTAGAAGAGAAAAAGGGTTATCCACGTCACGCGTACTTGCACATCATGAATGCGTGATCACCGATCGTAGCGTGAGCTCTAGGGCAAATGTTCAGTGGTAATTAATTACTCAGCTGCTGTATCAGTGGCGGTGGGCAATCGACCGCCGCACGACTCACGGCATGCACTGCAGCGACTCATTAAATAGATGGGTTAGAGCATCCCCAAGAGATAGTCTATATGGCTCTTAATATTTAAATTTTAGAGTTGAAGGGTAAAAAGTAGCTCCAACAGATTCCCAAATAGACTCCTAAAAATAGAACACACCCAAAAAATAGGCTCTCGCTCTCTACTTATAGAGGATGATCTAGACTCCCAATACTGTTTTTCTGGTTTAGGGTATCTGTTGGAGGGAATGATTATTTTGGGACCTTATATCGTGATTAGGATCTGTAAAAAGATATTTAGGGTGTGAATTTATTGGGCATCTCTTGGAGATGCTCTTAGATAGGTCTATCTAATTTTTAGTAAATACTATCTATCTAATTCTTAGTAAATACTCTCTACTTAGTATATATAGGAAACTCGATAACCTTTACATATGAGTTTTAACTCACATACAATATTTATGTATGATTTTTAAAGCGTATAAGACTGAATTCGTTAAGTTCAAAATCCATTTATCCAACTTGATCTCCTCAGCTACACTTTGATTTAAACCGCTCTTCCAAACGCCATGATTTTGCTCCAAGATATTTCTAGTATTTTGTCAAACTACCTAAATACATTTTCTTGATCCGCTCATCTCCTTTTATTGCAAGCAATTCTTATGCTTGTCATATGTAGGAACACCACGGCTTGCCACTTGTCAGCAAGTTTCTCCCATTCTATTCCACCGGATCACGTCTCACTTGGACCAACCAAGCTACATGGTGCAACCTGTTGCTCGAACTTTCCTTTAATATTTTCTGTCTTTTTTGTGCTATGCTTGAGCTCATCCATCTCATCCGGCATCGTTAGTCGTTCTAAGTATTACCTCTTCCATGAGCGTAATTCTGATCTTTACTGTTGATTATGATTTATCCTAAACAAATCTGCAAATCCAAAGTCTGATAGGATAGTGTGGGCATGCGCTTCCAGAGATCATGGACTCCCCAGTCTCCGCAGTCCCAAGCGTGATTACTGAACACAGCCGTACGTGTGCGTGCATGCAATGTTAGTGGGATATCTGTCCACCGATCCACTTAAAAAATTATACATTAACTATTAATGTATATATCTATTCACAACACGTCTAATTAGAAAAATGTGCGTGCAATTAAATTACTCAGCTGCCGTATCAGTGGCGGTGGGCAATCGACCCTGGGCGAACGACTCCAACCGTCGACTCGCATTTATTGCACTACTAGTACTTACAGTATAAATTGGGCACGTGCCCCGTGCAGCACTAGCTCATGCACACTCCATACGCTAGACCAGACGCAGGCCTGCCAAACACCATGCATCCCACTGCCAAATCGTCCTTGCTCCTCGTCGTCGTAGCAGCCGCCACCTCGACGTCCTTCACCACCCATGCGCTGGCGCCGCGCGGGCCGGCCGGCCGTGCCATCGGCAACGGCACCAGCACCGCTTGCGTGCCGCGGGAGCGGGACGCCCTGCTTGAGTTCAAGCGGGGCATCACCAGCGACCCCGTGGGCCTCCTTGCCTCCTGGCAGCGAGGTGGCGGGCAGGACTGCTGCCGCTGGAGAGGCGTCAGGTGCAGCAGCCGGACCGGCCATGTCCTCGAACTTCATCTTCGCAACGTTCACGCCGATGATTTACGTTTCATCGATGATGATGAAACGGCTTTGGTCGGCAAGATAAGTGCATCTCTGCTCTCCTTGCAGCACCTGGAATATCTCGATATCAGCTTGAACAAACTCCAGGGGCCGACAGGCCGTGTCCCAAAGTTCTTGGGCTCTCTCAAGAACCTGAGATATCTTAACCTCTCCGGCGTGCCGTTTTCCGGTACGGTGCCTCCTCAGCTTGGCGACCTCTCAAAGCTGCACTATCTTGACCTCTCAACCTCCTCTATTATTACTTACCCCTCAGACAGTCGTGGACACATGTACTCCACAGATATCTCATGGCTAACCCATCTGCCTTTGTTACGGTACCTCAACATGGCGTCTGTAGACCTGAGCAAGGTGGTTGATTGGTCTCATGTGGTGAACACGATTCCTTCTTTGAGGGCCCTTCATCTTGCTAATTGTTTCCTTGCAAGTGCAAACCAATCGCTGCCGCACCTTAACCTCACAAATCTTGAGGAGCTCGATCTCTCCGAGAATTACTTTGGCCACCCAATTGCATCTTGTTGGTTTTGGAAAGTAAAAGGCCTCAAGTACCTTAAGTTCGCGTCGACCGATTTGTACGGTCAATTTCCAAGAGCTCTAGGAGATTTGAAATCCCTCCAAGTCCTTGACCTTTCTTCATCTAGGAGTGGTAACTTGGGCATCATGACAGCAAACATGACAAATCTATGCAATTTGGAAATCCTGGGTCTCAGTTATAGTAACTTGCGCGGAAACATAATAGAGTTATTAGAGAGATTACCGCAATGTTCGTCCAACAAATTGAACGAACTGGATTTGTCAGGCAATAATATCACCGGAATGCTACCAAATTGGATAGGGCAATTGGCCAGCTTAATCACTCTTGACATCTCTAACAACTACCTCACTGGATCTGTGCCTTCTCAGATCGGCGTGTTCAATAATTTGACTTACGTGGACCTAAGCGGCAATAACCTCGATGGTGTGATCACACATGAACACTTTGCTAGTCTGACAAGCTTAATCACTCTTGACCTCTCTAACAACCACCTCACTTGACCTGTGCCTTCTCAGATCGGCGTGTTCAATAATTTGACTTACCTGGACCTAAGCGGCAATAACCTCGATGGTGTGATCACACATGAACACTTTGCTAGTCTGACAAGCTTAATCACTCTTGACCTATCTGGTAATTCCTTCAAGATTATGGTGGATCCTGAGTGGTTGCCTCCCTTTAGACTTGAATATGCATATTTTGCGCCTTGCCAGATGGGTCCTCTATTTCCCCATTGGCTGAAAGGGCATGTCGATATTCTTGATCTTGATATATCCAGCGCGGGTATAACTGATGCGCTTCCAGACTGGTTTGTAAGCACCTTTTCAAAGGCCATACAATTGAACATTTCCAACAACGGAATCAGTGGTAGCTTGCCAGCAAGCTTGGAGGTTATGACGCCATTAAGAAGACTCTATTTGAATTCAAACAAGCTAACTGGTCAAATACCTCAGTTGCCGATATACCTCGACATATTGGACATCTCCAGGAACTCTTTATCTGGACCTCTGCCATCAAACTTCGGAGCTCCATACATAGAAGATCTGCGTCTCTTCTCCAATCTTATCACCGGTCATATTCCACGATCGATTTGTGGATTACAATCCCTGGTTATCTTAGACTTAGCCGACAATCTTCTTGAAGGAGAATTTCCTCAATGTTTTGGGCCGAGGGATGCGAGAGTACTACTTCTAAATAACAATAGGATCTCTGGAAAGTTCCCATCATTTTTGCAAAGATGCACAATGTTAAATATCCTGGATCTAGCATCGAATAAGTTCTCTTGAAGATTGCCCTGTTGGATAGTCTTACGACCTCCCAGGATCTTTTACGACCGGTTAGAGTCGTTTACGATTGATTAGAATTTACTACGACCGGTTCTGGATGCTTACGACCAGTTCCGACCGCTTCAAACTCTATCGATCAACTTTTCTTCGTAGTCGTAAAATCACTGTAGCAATTACGACCACTCCTTATCGAGCGCTGTCTTCCTCCAGTCGCTCTCGAAATACCGTGATCGAATCCCTCTACGATCACGCAGTGATGCTGGCGATCACTGTTCACCATAGTCGAACACCCTTTTCGACTACGTTTGCTTCCTTCAACGTGATCGGAGTTGTTTCCGATCACGTACTAGTCTTCTCGACTTAGTCGCTGCTCCTTACGACCACCTTCACCGTGGTCGTAGCCTTCTCTGCGTGGTCGAACCCTTTACGACCACGCTCTGCACTCCTTCGATGTAGTCGAAGAATCACTGTTCCTTTGCCGTGATCGTAGCACCTCTCGATCACGTCTGCTGGAACTTTGCCGTGGTCGTAACTCCTCCCGACCACGTTTGCCGTGGTCGTGAGTCCTTTCGACCACGTCTTACGCAATCACACGACAAACCAATGCTCTGTGTTTTCCCCTCTTTTTGGTATTTTCTCAATTGCTTGGTGGTGGTTCACATAGTTACATGACTACCTCTATTTTTATACCCGGTTCTACGACTTTAACACGGGTTCGACTACGATTACAATTTCGACTACGACTTCGATACGACTCTGACTTCGATACATCTTCGATTACGACTGTATCTAGGACTCGGTCTCAATCTTCGACTTCTGATTTCTCCTTCGTCTTGACTTCGATTACTTCCAAACTTTGTGTACGACTTCTAAACAAGATTATTTACAACATGCCCATGTGGATTGGAAACTTTGTGGACCTAGAGATAGTACGACTGAGCCACAATATGTTCTCTGAAAGTATTCCGGCAACCATTACCAATCTTACAATCCTTGCTCATCTAAATCTAGCAGACAATAGTATATCAGGTGTCTTACCCCGGCATTTTTCAAATTTAACGGGTATGACAGGAGGGCGTGAACGCGGTGGTTTCGTAGGTGTTTTGAATATGTCCGTGATCACAAAGAGGCAACAACGTTATTATGATGATGTTGAAATTTATGAAATGGTGAGCATTGACTTATCATCGAACTACTTAACTGGTGAAATTCCAGAAGATATAGCCTCTCTTGATGCAGTTATAAATTTGAATTTATCGAGGAATTACTTGAGTGGAAAAATTCCACACAAGATTGGGGCCATGCAGTCATTGGAATCACTTGACCTCTCGAGGAACAAGCTTTATGGAGAAATCCCACCAAGTCTGTCAAATCTAACATATTTAAGCTACATGGACTTGTCTTACAACAACCTCACAGGACGAATACCAGTAGGGCGTCAGCTTGACACCCTCTACATGGAAAACCCATCTATGTACAATGGCAACAATTGTCTTTGTGGACCTCCTCTTAAGAAGAGTTGCTCAGACAATAGTGCATCAAAGCGTGGTGTTCAAAAGGGAAGTGAAAGAGATTCTGACCGAATGTTCTTTTACTTTGGACTTGGGTTAGGATTTGTTGTTGGTCTCTGAGTGGTATTTTGTGCCATCTTATTCAAGAAAGCATGGAGGATTGCTTATTTCCGCCTCTTCGACAAGGTATATGATAAAGTGTATGTGTTTGTCGTTGTTACTTGGGCAAGCTTGGCCCAAAAGACGGCTGCACATTAAGCCAGTTGGCTAGATAGGCAACTGCAAATTAAGTCATACTACAAAGCGACTAATAATGTTCAGTTGGTGCCACTGTGCTTCCACTACTACTAGCTAGATGTAGCTCTCTTTATTTGGTTGTGCATGTTGTTTTGCTTAGTTCCTGTGATGTATGTACACTATCAGCTTGTACCCTTTTTTTTTTGGAACCGCTATCAGTTTGTGCTTGTGATGATTGGTGAAGCCATGGAATGGATACTACATCAATCCAACCATTTGTGTCTGTCAATCCATAGTGAGATTTCAGGCGGAAAATACTTTATAAAGAAAACCCAATATAAGAGGGATAATAGACAAATGCAACTTGCCTAAACCTGTAACTGTAATAAAAGCAAAATGAACCCTTTAAGCCCCCTGAAGGAGCAGCCGTCCCTACTTACGAGTTACGATGCATCACAATTTGAACAGGACCAAACTGCAACAGAATATTTTGTTGGATCCTAGCACAGCACAGGCATTAAAAAGGCAACGCACGAGATAAATATTATGCAGACATGATATTGTGATTAATTAAGCATTAAGCTTAACATCAGAAAATAGGGCCACTGCCAATCCAGACGAGGCAGAGTCATCATTTTTTGAAGCTGAAACACTTCGCAAAAGAGTGGCACCACAATCACCTACTGCCAAAAAGTAGAACGACAATCGAACGCAAAATGCACCATGAAATGCCTGCAAATGAACCTACACACTAGGTCAGTAAATCTATTCTCCATCCCAACAGGTAACGACAATGCGCGGGCAGCAGAAGAAAAGTTCATGCTCATAATAAGATCAGGTGTTCATGACTTATTGCACCAGGACAGCAGTCTGCTTGCAACACAGTCAGGGCTTCGTTCAATCAACTTCCCCTTCTTTGGTCCCGGATTTGATGGAGTGGCGCACGCAACACCCTGATTAGCCTGACAATCTAGCTGAGAATCGGATGTCACCAGTTCGCCACAGACCCTCTTCTGCTATCGTCCCTGTAGCCATCAGCAGTCTTCACTTGGACATTGAGACTATTTTTATTCCATGCTTGTTTGCTGGGATGTTGTTCCCTTCATTCTGGTCGATTTTAGTTGGGTTACCATGTCCAACATCTTTCATGTAGCCATCCAAATTCTTCACTTGGTGGTCAGTTCCTTCGTTCAGGCTAACTTAGCGGTAAGTACTACACACGTTAGTGCTCGACCGGGAGAACAGGTAGCTTAGCTCGCCGTACGCCGGCGGGCACCCACCGCATGCACCTCCAGACGCACCTCCTCCGCCGCCGGTCGAGAGAGAGAGGACAGTGGCTGGGTAGTTGAGTGTGAGCATGACCGCGTGAGGAAATTTGGGCCCAGCCTGTGGGAGGAGGGCAGCAATTGGGCTGGGCCTTTGCGTCCCGGGACTGAGCCCAGTACAACTCCGAACTTGTGTGCATTGCGTAGTGGGTCTCTGTACATGTGATGAAATACCATTTAGGACACTAAACTTGGATAATTAATCTGACAGGTCCCTGGTCTTGCAAAACCGTGTCGCTTCAGCCGTTTTGACTTTAATTAGTCTGATAATTAAAATGCAGATTCTTTGTTGAAATAAAGGTATCATGAGATGATGCTGATCAACATTTGACCCAAAATTGCCGCATGGATCATCCGCTAGGTATGATCTGGATAGAACAGGAAATAAATCCAACCATCCTAGACATGCTGACATGCATCGGGTCCACGGCACCTATCTTTTCCTCCCTCCCCTCATGCGTAGTCCCGGAAAACAACCGTTCTCTCCACATCTCATGTATACAAACTAGCAGGGTAGTTCATGTATTTACGTGACTAAATTTATTTCAAAGTTAGTAATATCAAATAATATAATTTAGATGTTTGCTTTTAATGATTTTGTAATTTTTTTATATTATTTGAGATATTATCTCTAGTATGAATAATTGTACTTTAATTTTCACTATTATATGTCTTCATGTTTTCTATTAAACAATCTTTTTGTAACTTTGAATATTCGTTCTGAAATTACTGGATCCGCCACTGTAGGATAGAGACATAGCTAGTTTAACAATCTGCAGGATTCTTCACTTGGTGACCAGTTCCTTCGTTCTGGTTAAATTCGCTGCTCATTATTTCCGCATCCTCTAGTCCCTGCTTGGCAATCGGAGCATGTTCAGAAATGGATGAGGTTTCTGATTTGGTAGATGCCAATTAACTTGCACTCGAGGAGTCAGCTGAGCTTTAGATCCGCTGAGTTGGCTGATGATCGCCGTGTACGTCGATCGGATATGGTGTCTGCAAGGCTGACAATCTGCATGCATGAACGGGTACACGCTTGTTAGCTCACAACTGTGATCGCCGGGACACCGCAGCCCGCAGGTCTCGTCGGCGGCTGGGGTCAGGGGTGGCCATGCATGTCGGGTGCCGCGCCGTAGGATGGGGACGGCGAGGAGCCGGCGGCGGTGAAGGAGCCACAAGTCTCGTGGACAGGGGGTTCAGGGCATCCCGAGCGGTCCGTGGCAGGAAACTCCTCAAGACGACATCAGAGGGTGAAGAGATCAATATAGATGATATATATAGTTTTAATCACAAAAAGCAATTTAGAGTAGCGGTTTTGAAAAACCACTTAGAAAAATTATCTCGTTTATTTTGATTTTTGAGAAAACCAAAAACGAAAAAGAACCGACCAAAAATCGGACGCATCCACGGCACAAGTTTACCACGGGCAGGCGCCCGTGAATCAGCGAATTCGAACGATTATGTCATGAGGAAGCGAAGCATACGCGCGCTAGGAACGCTGGCATACGGCCGGTCCGTCACGAGCTAGCGTGGGTTTCTCCTGCCGACCAGCATTGCATCCGGGTCCGACGCTGGTGCCTACGCATGTACGTTTGATAGGATAGTGTGGGCCCGCGCTTCCAGAGACCATGGACTCCCCAGTCTCCGCAATCCCCGGCGTGATTACGGAACGCAGGCGTACGTGTGCGTGCATGTCGTGTTAGTGGGGTATCTGTCCGCCGATCTACTTAAAAATTATACATTAACTGACGGCACCCAAATCGCTATTGGCGTACGTATCATTCACAACACGTCTAATTAGAAGAGAAAAAGGGTTATCCACGTCACGCGTACTTGCACATCATGAATGCGTGATCACCGATCGTAGCGTGAGCTCTAGGGCAAATGTTCAGTGGTAATTAATTACTCAGCTGCTGTATCAGTGGCGGTGGGCAATCGACCGCCGCACGACTCACGGCATGCACTGCAGCGACTCATTAAATAGATAGGTTAGATAGGTCTATCTAATTTTTAGTGAATAATATCTATTTAATTCTTAGTAAATACTATCTATTTAGTATATATAGGAAACTCGATAATCTCTGCATATGAGTTATAATATTTATGTATGATTTTTAAAACGTATAAGACTGAATCCGCTAAATCCAAAATCTTTTATCTAACTTGATCTTCTCAGCTTTTCTTTGATCTAAACCGCTCTCCTAAACGCCGTGATTTTGCTTCAAGGTAGTTTCCAGTATTTTGATCAAACTACCCAAATGCATTTTTTTATCCGGTCATCTCCTTCTATTGCAAGCATTTTTACTCAAATGCTTGCCATATGTAGATACACCATGGCTTGCCACTCGTCAGCAAGTTTCTCCTATTCCATTTCACCAGATCATGTTTCACTTGGACCAACCAAGCCACATGGTTCAATCCGTCGCTCAAACTTTCCTTTAATATTTCTTATCTTTCTTGTGCCATACTTGAGTTTATCCATCTCACCCGGTATTCTTAATCGTTCTAGGTCTTAGCTTTTCCATAAACGTAGTCCTAATCTTTACCATTGATTATGATTGACTCAAAATAAACCTGCAAATCCAAAGTTTGATAGGATAGTGTGAGCATGCGCTTCCAGAGATCATGGACTCGCCAATCTCCGAAGTCCCGGGCGTGATTACTGAACACAGGCCACTACTACAGAAAACCGTATTACAGACGGTTCGAAAACGTCATCACAGACGGTTTTCTGAACCGTCTAAATTTATGGGTCAGTGATAATCGAAGGTTATCACAGACGGTTTTCGAACCGTCTGTGATTATCAGATATCACAGACGGTTTTTAGTTAAAAACCTTCTGTGATTATCACCTATCACAGACGGTTTTTTACTTACAAACCGTCTGTGATTATCAACTATCATAGACGGTTTTTAGTTATAAACCGTCTGTGATATTCTTTTCTACCCCTAAATCTATTTCTGTTTATTGGCTAGCCTCAGGAAATGCTAGCTATGCCATCTGAAACAAGCAGATCAACATGTACATGTATACATACAATTCACATCTCAATTCATTTCACAAACATAAAAGCTCATGGGCCTGACATTTCTGTCAATGGTAAAGGGCTATTACATTTTCATGACCGCATTTGGGTGCCATCCGATTTGCAATTGAAGATAGATATTCTTTGTGAAACTCATAAAACTCCTTATTCTATTCATCCTAGCGTGATTAAGATGTTCAATGACCTTCCATGGCAGTTTTGGTGGCTAGGGATAAAGAAGGATATAGCTAAGTTTGTGTCTCAATGCGCAGTGTGTTAGCAAGTAAAAGCGGATCACCGTAGTCCTGCCAGACTTTCGCAACCATTAGAGATCCTCCACTAGAAATGTAAGGACATTGCTTTGGACTTTATTGATGGTCTTCCTAGATCACCCCGGTGTATGGACTCTATTTGGATCATTGTCAACCACCTCACCAAGACGACTCACTTCATTTCAGTTAAAACCACTTATTCAACCAGTGATCTTGCTAATATCTATGTCAAGGAATACTTATTTACAATGCTTGTCCTTCAGACACCTTGTTTACATTGCTTGTCCTTTATATATCTTGCTTGCATTATCTGTCCCTGACTCACCGTGTTGCGACCGTTGTTGGGTACTTGCTGAGATTTCCAAATCTCATACTTACTCTTTCCATTCTCAGGTAAAAAGCCAGTGGAGTGATAGCAACATTCATAGATGGGAACACTTGAGTTTTCAGCATCGTGGCTTGCCACTATTTATGTCATTTTATTTATTCTTCATTTAGTTAGAAGTAGACCGGTCTCATATTTCAAACATTTACTTTCAGCTTTCACTGGCTCTTAATAAAGTACTTTTAAAGTTTTAATTTTCTTGTGATTTCTATTGTTGCTTTTATTATTTATTCTTACTTTGACGATGATATTCCATAGTAGTATCTTATGTTGGTATGTGGGGTTCTACACTTCTTTTTTTTATTCAGCAATGCGTATAGAACATGTGCTTTATCTAGGTTTTGTAATACAACTCTACAACTCTTTTTTATTCTTCCATAATCTAAGAGTTGTATTTGTTATAGGCTTCTCAAATCAATTTGATTAATCTGACCCACCATAATAGGAGGGGTAGATCTTTCTCTTTTTCCTTTATTAATGTGGTTTTTCTACACTTTGAGAGCAAACTTGGTGGCTTCTTTTACTTCTACTTTAATATTTTTATTAATCTGACCCATCATAATCGAAGGTATAGTTATTTCTCTTTTTTTCTTCGATTAACGTGATAATTTATATTCCTTAAAAGCGAACTTCTACTTTAATAATATAATAGATTACTTATACTTTAATAATATAATAGATTATTTCTATTTTAATAATATAATAGATAGGTATGTAGATCATACTTGAGGTAGCTAGTGGACGACTCCGTATCATGGTTCCGAGACTAACATTTAGTTGGTTGATTAGGACATTACCTTTTGACTAGCTTACCATATTGATCTGTATCGGCTTAGTTGCGCGCTGTGGAGCCACTTGACCGTGTTGACTCGATCGAGCTGCTTGTAGGTGCCATTAAACGGCAGTAAGCACGCACAAAAGATGTAACAAATTAACAATCAGCCGATCGATCGGTAGCGACAGTTAACAAACTAGCCAGTCACCAATTCACCATGCATCCTACTGCCAGATGCTTCTCGCTCCTCGTCGCGGCCGCGACCTTGTCCCTTACCTCCCATGCGCAGCTCCGGCCACCGGCCGCGGGTGCCGCCGGCGCGTGCATGCCGCATGAGAGGGACGCGCTGCTGGCCTTCAAGGAAGGCATCACCGGCGACCCGGCGGGCCGGCTGGCCTCGTGGAGTCCAGGCGTGGACTGCTGCCGGTGGAGGGGCGTCCGGTGCAGCAACCGGACCGGCCGTGTCCTCGTGCTTCGACTCCGAGCTATGCCAGTCCCGTGCTATTTTGATGATGACGGTGATGACGATAACCTTTTCCCCGATGACTTTTTCCCTGGTGACTTTTTCCCCTGTTCAGACGATACAGCTCTGGTCGGCCAGATATCTCCTTCTCTGCTCTCTCTGGAGCATCTGGAGCACCTCGATCTCAGCTGGAACTCTCTGGAGGGGCCTACCGGTCGCCTTCCGGAGTTCCTGGGCTTTATGAAGAACTTGAGATATCTGAACCTCTCCAGCATACCATTTTTCGGTATGCTGCCTCCTCAGCTCGGTAATCTTTCAAACCTGCACTATCTCGACCTTTCCGGCACCGGCACAGGCATGAATTCAACGGATTTGTCATGGCTAACACATCTGCCATTGTTACGGTACCTTGACATGTCGTGGTCAGTAAACCTCAGCATGGTATCTGATTGGGCTCATGTCATGAACACGAATCCTTCTTTGAAAGTCCTCTATCTTTCCACTTGCCAACTTCAGAGTGCAAACCAATCGCTCCCGCACTTAAACCTCACAAAACTTGAGAGGCTCGATCTCTCTAATAACCCTTTTAATCACTCATCCGCATCTTGTTGGTTTTGGAGCTTGACGAGCCTCAAGTACCTCGACCTTGAATTCACTAGTTTATTCGGTCAGATTCCAGATGCACTAGCAGGTATGACATCCCTCCAAGTATTTAATTTTGCGTCAAATGGTAACAAGGGCATTATGGCGCCAAACTTGCTGAGAAACCTATGCAATCTGGCAATCCTAAACCTTGACATGAGCCTGTCATATGGGAACATAACAGAGTTATTTGAGAGTCTGTTGCCATGTTTGTCGACCAACAAACTGGGGGAATTGCATTTGGCATACAACAATATCACTGGATCCCTACCAGCTTTCATCGGCCAATTTACCAGCTTAGTCATACTCGATCTCTCTGGCAACAAACTCACTGGACCTGTGCCCTCTGAGATCAGTATGCTCACAAATTTGACTACGATGTACCTAAACTCCAATGACTTGCATGGTGTCATCACAGAAGAAAATTTTGCCGGTCTGCTGAGCTTAACATACATACATATACTTGTCTGATAATCACTTGAAGATTGTGGTAGGTCCTGGGTGGTTACCCCCCCTTTAGGCTAAAAAGCGCATATTTTGCATCTTGCCAAATGGGTCCTCAGTTTCCTGCCTGGCTTCGACACTTGGCTGACATTGAGGAGATTGACATTTCAAGCAATGGTATAACTGATCAGCTTCCAGACTGGTTTTCTACAGCATTCTCAAAGGCTAAAGATATGTACATCTCCAACAATCGAATCAGCGGTGGCTTGCCACCAAATATGGAAACCATGTCCTTGACGCATCTTTATCTAGATTCAAACCAAATAACTGGCCAAATACCTCCGTTGCCGAGAAACCTCACGAGATTAGACATCTCAGGGAACTCTCTGTCAGGACCTTTGCCATCAAACTTTGGAGTTCCAAATCTCAAGCTTATGGTTCTGTCCTCAAACTACTTCTCGGGTCATATTCCGGGCTCTATTTGCGAATTGAAAAAGTTAATTGTCTTAGATTTAGCCAACAATCTCTTCGAGGGCGAATTTCCTCAATGCTTTGGGATGACAGAAATAAATGCTCTTCTTTTAAGTAACAATAGCTTCTCTGGTCTGTTCCCATCTTTTCTACAAGGCTGCGCAAATCTAGGACTCCTAGATCTATCATGGAATAAGTTCTCTGGACGATTGCCTATGTGGATTGGAGACTTGGATGGATTACAATATCTACGGCTCAGCCACAATTTGTTCCATGGGAACATTCCATCCAACATCACCAATCTTGGACAACTTTATGATCTGAATCTAGCTGGCAATAGATTATCAGGAGTTATACCTTCGCGTTTGTCAAAATTAACGGCAATGATAGGAGTACAGTATTCCGAAGGTTATCAAGAATGGTTATTTTATGTATCTACATTTCACTTATCTGTGATCACGAAGCGGCAAGAACTTTATTATGGCTTGAGAATTTCGGACATGGTGAGTATTGACTTTATCGCTGAATTTATTAACTGGTGGGATTCCAGAAGAAATAGCTTCTCTTACATTGATAAAAAATCTCAATTTGTCAAGGAATTACTTGAGTGGAAAAATTCCAGACAAGGTTGGGTCCATGCATTCATTGGAATCACTCGACCTCTCAAGTAACAAACTTTCTGGGGAAATCCCAAATAGCCTGTCAAATCTAACATATTTGGCCTATTGGACCTGTCGTACAACAATCTGTCAGGGAGAATACCATTAGGATCACAACTTGACACTCTATATGCGAACCATCCATATATGTATAGCGGTAATAATGGTCTTTGTGGGCCTCCTCTTCAAAGGAATTTCTTGGGAGGTATTGCATCGAAGCAAGGTGATGGTGATCACAAGAGAACAACTGCACATGTTCCTGACCCAATGTTCTTTTATCTTGGCCTTGTCTCAGGATTTGTTGTTGGCCTCTGGGTGGTGTTTTGTGCCATGCTCTTCGGGAAAACATGGAGGATTGCTTATTTCCACTTTTTCGACAAGGCATATGACAAAATATATGTATTTGTCTTTGTCAATTGGGCAAGGTTGAAACAAAAGACAACTACACATTAAGCTAATTGGGAAGTTTGGCTAGAATGGCAACTGCAAATCGAGTCACGTTACAAACAAAGCAGCTGGTAGTGTGTGTGTGTGCGTGCGTGTGTGTGTTTTCTAGTGCCATGGTGCCGCCGCTTTTATTTGATTGTGCATGTTGTTTCCTTTGAACTTAAAATGATAAATTTTGCTTAGCTCATGTAATGTATGTACACCATCTGTTTGTCGTACTTTCATTGAGGCCAAGCAATGAATGTTATCAATTCCAGCCACGTCTTCTGTGTTTCTGTTCAGGAATACCCCAATCTTGAGAGAATTGACAAATTCATCTTGCCTGAGCGTAGGTAACAATATGAATTAAACAGAAACCTTTCAAGCTCTATCGGAGGTAACAATATGAATTACACGGACAAATTTGTCTTGTCTCTACCTCACAAGCGTAGCAATTTTAACACGAGCCATCTCGAAGAAAAATATTTTGTATGATCTCGTTCTCCATGGCACAGCACAGTCACTCACACAGCACGAACTAAATATTAGCTGATACGCTATTGCGATTAATTAAAGCATCAAGCTTACAACAGAAAGCATTACCGTAGCAAATCCACTAGTCACAGCCGTCAGTGTTTGAAGCTGTAAGACAACTTTCGTATACCCATCGGAACTGACACACCCAATGTCCTGATTATTAGCCTGACAATCCAGAGAATCGGAGGTCACAACAGGCTAGCTTCTGCTACTGCTTTCAATCTAGCATTGGTCCTCGGCTGTTCTTATGTCATCTTTACCTTGTGGCATCTTCTGGTCGATTTCACCTGGGTTACTATGCATCAATGCATGTCCAACATCTTTCACGTACCCACCAGAAATCTTAACTTGGGATCAGGTCCTTCAGAAATGGATGAAGATTCTAATTTGGCAGATGCCAACATGTTCAAGGAGTCAGCTGAGCTTCAATCCGCTGTTAGAGAAGAATATTAAGTCTTCCCGGCTGAAGTGAATCTGTCCATCTAAATGGACCTCCCACTGGTATCTACACCGTCCAATGCACATCAGATCTATAGGACCGGTATAGCAATAGAGGAGGGTGAATGGTACCTTCAAATTTTTTCTCAAGTATTCGTTAATTCTTCACGCTAATAGCTATGCAAAACTATAAAGATCATGAAACCAAAATTCCGAAAATCTCAGTAATACAGTATTTTAGCCCGTGAACAGTGAAAAATAACACTATTTCAAATCAAAAATCCATTAAACTTTTGATCCATAGATCCAAAGACTTGAAACTTAAACCAAGGCTAAATCATGACCGTAAAAATCTATCCCAATAAAAAATCTTAAAAAAACTCAAGAGAATTAGGATCTTTTGCTCCATAAAGCTTTGCTGCATTAAAACGAGTTAAAACCTAAAATTGAACTAATTCCCAAACCAAATATCTAAATCACTTGAAATTTGGTATGTACTCTCTCTAAGATATCAGGAACCTATTTCAATCGACGATTAAGAAAATCATTACCAAAGTTTTGACATTTTTCTATTGAAAGAAGGTTACACCAAAATCGAGCAAAAATAAAAAAAAATATTGAGTATGACTTGCCCGTAGGTGTATTATGCCAAAGATGGCTTAAAATTTGTTCTCACATGTCACAGCAAGCAAGAACACCAAAGAAATCGAGGCAAAAATAGCTGGATCAAGAAATCACTTAGAGATGTCAGAAAGAGTAAAAATCGGGCAAATTCAAGAACTTGCCAACCAGGCGCCTACATGGGGGATTGATTTTAAGTGGTCATCTCCATCTCTTACATGTCCTTCACACAGCAAGATCAAGAAAGGGAGAGAGAAGATCAAAACTAACCAAATCAATAGCAAAATCGATCAACACAAAAGGGACTTATGGGAGATGAATAAAATTGATATACTGCTACTTGAAGATAAAGGTTTTATAGCTTCTCCACTTGGTCACAAGAGAGCACACCACAACACTCCTATTTCTCTAACCTTAACCCTGGAACACTTGGCTTCAATTGCAATGGTTGGATGATTAATTTGCAAATCTCCATCACAATTCGTTAAATAGATAAGGCAACCAATCACATCTAACTCTAATGAGTGATATCCATTTAGCACAAATGGAGAAAACTCATTAACCCTACCAACACCGGGTTTACTCATATACTACACTTATACACGCTTTTCAAAGCACATAACCCCGAATCAGTAGAGTCCTTAGTCTTTGATCTAACTTGGTCTTTTCAGTTTCTCCTTGACTTAAACCACTCTTCCATGTATCACGGTTTTGATCTAAGATAGTTTTCGATATTTTGGTCGGCTTACTAAAATACCATTTCTTGACCCCGGTTTTCATCTTCCCTTATAAGCAATTGTCATACTTGCCATGTGTAGGTGCACCACTGGTTTGCCACGCGTTAGCAAGTCTCTCTCATTCTGACTCCACCGAACCATGTCACACTTGAACAGACCAAGCCACATGGTGCAACCTGTCGCTCAAATTTCCCTTCAATATTTCTCACCTTCTTTGTGCTATGCATGAGTTTAGTTATCTCATCCGGCATTCTTGATCATTCTGGGTCTCGACTCCTTTATGAGCGTAGCTCCGATCCTCGTCATTGACCATGGTTGACTCCAAGCGTCCCTACATATCCAAAGACCAAGAAGTCATATTTGGACACAAATTCTTCACAACTTGACCCACATTAGCTATAGCATGCATCATGCAACACATATGTACTTACCTAGATCAATCTAAATTATCCTATGACCCAGATTCCTAAAAACCTAGTGGCTAAGGTGAGTAACTAGTTGTTCTCATCTCCACTGCTGCTACCTCAACTCCTCACTTTCCCACGGGCCAATATCTTTTTGCAAGATAGATTGTTGCTATTGCACTCTTTCTTGATCTCCTCTGACACCATTCGTACTCAATGGTCTAGTTTGTGAGAATGTTGAGTTTCTGCAAGAAAATAGTGCAATAAAATATGGTCAATTATCTTAGTGATCTATTAAAGGGAAAGAAAATAGTACATGAAATTATGCTTGTTTTGAGAATACTGATACAAACAATTACAAATAAATATCTCGATGGAAACCATGATGGAGTAGCTTCAATAATTGCATCCTCGATCAATTAAGTATTGGACCTTTTCTTTTTAGCTTTTTAGTGGCTTTTGGCTTCTCTCAGCAATCACTATTCATTAGACTAATAAGCCTGTAGCCCAAAAGAATAAGCACATTGACATGAAACCTGGTTTGATGATAGGATTGTTGTGGGCTTGCGACATCATTTAATTTCATCTTTCGGTTCTAGATGCACCTGTTTGTCTCAAAAAATTCCTGTGCTTGTGTAGATTATGTTGACATAGCACATATATGGTGTGTAAAGCAAACAAGCAATTAATGCAGGAGCTATGCATGCATTAGGTCCAAGTAGGGGTGAAATCCATATAGATAATTCCCACTCGATCATGACCAAATTTGGGAAGCTATTTTACTATCCGGTTAGATCCAGGACCAAATCTACATAGTTAAATCTGGATCCAAGGTCGAATATGGAGCGACTACTATCTGTCGAATCCAGATTTTTCTGTATTATGCTAGATAGTTTCTCGTGTTGTAATCCGGATAGTTGCCTGTATTCTAGAAAAAAAAGAAAAATGCCAAAAAAAAAAGGTTTTAGGCTTTGAAAAATAGCAAAAGACACAAAAACATTCCAAATAAATTCATAGCGGTAATGATTTTACCGGGGGAATAGGAAAAAGCTTTTATAACTCAGGAAATTTCAAGAAATGGATCAAAAATTTAATAATGGATAAAATAATTATTTTAAGATGGAATTTGAAATTTAAGGTGTTACACCTTATGTCGATGTGATCATGTCAAATTTATGTATGAACTTATACTGAAGAGTACTATGTGACTATATGGATGTGATCATGCATACATGTGAGACATATATGTACTCATGTTCAAAAGTTGAAGCTATGGTGGTATGGTTTAGTGTATACTCTTTCCTATGTGTGCGCAACTGGGTGCTATCCAACTATTTTATTTATTCTCGGTCCAAATCCACCTCATGTATGCATCCCAAATACTCCAAATTCATACTTATATTCGGTCTACCCATATACTGCTTTGAATCCGAGGAAAAAATATGAGATAAGTAATATCCACCCGTATCCAACCTGGTTTTACCCCCTAACTCCAAGTCTTGCATTACCAATTTTCATCCAACGATTTCAGCGAGAGCAATGGCACTCTCACTGGATTCTGAAGGGGATCACATCTTGATGATGGCATGCTCTCTTGGTATGGCTCGCGCTACAAATTAATTCAACATATAACGTATCATTTTTTTATGGACACATTATATATATATATATATATATATATATATATATATATATATATATATATATGAAAAATACATTTTACTCCCAGGTGTAATTACATCCATCTTTAATATACCACCTAAACAAACTTGAAATACTCCTTTATCACTTTAGGTATACTTATATACTAATTATTAAGACACTCCAATGTGAACCACACGAAAAAATTGCAAGGGGGTCTATAGTTTTTAGCGTATTTTATAAATACTTTCATATACGTACATAAAAAAGGAGTATGTCGAAAACATGTGCATACCACCTTTGAAAAATTGTTCATACCACCTATATGATTTTAAATGCTCGTATACTACACGTACATACCTTCCGTTACACAAGATACTCTCTATGTTGTGAGATACAACATAAAATATAATTACACTCGGAAGTAGAAAAGAAGCTTCCTATACACACACCAAACGCGTTTCAGATTTTAGATGATACTATACATAAATGAAGTCATGTCATGACGCTTTGTGTCTGTATGGTGGTGATCGGTTCGGCTGAAAAGCTCATGGCTTATGGCTGAAAACACTGTAGCTGGCTGAAAAAAGCACTGTAGCTAACAGAGGCTTATTGACCATAATTAAATTTAAAAAAATTTAAAATAGAAAAAACATATTAGCCCATCACGTATAATGTAAACAAATACGAGGAAAAAAAGAACCGGTAAAAAAACTCAAAAAAAAGCCAAAAGTTCAGAAAAAGACGAAATTTATGAATAGTGCAAAAATAAGCTGAAGCCAGAAGCTGAAGCCATATTGATCAGGGCATATCACCTTTTCCCCCTCATGCTTAGTAAAATGAAGAATCTGGTACCTCCCTTCTTAGTACCTTCTTGGAAGACCTTTGCTGTTACAATTAAGTGGACACTTGGCATCAGGTGATTGGCCTTGTACATATTAAGTGCAGAGTGCCAGCACAATTGTGCATCTCATCTTAACATGATTTTGTTATGTTAACAAATTTAGATCTTTTTCCTAAAGTTGTATGTGCTATATACTAAAGGAATGGTATGGTACATACACCTTTTAATTAAAAAAAGTTTTAAAACTTCTCTCCCTCACTATTTTTCTATTCTCCACCACTCCCACTCGTAGGATGATTAATGGATGGTAGAAAATGAGTATGTAAACGTGCATAATTCGAATACACACATATCATAGGCACTCTTATATACTGATTCTATATTGGGTTAATAAAACAAAAGGGTCCATGAAAGTAGCATCTAGAATTTAAGCATACCTCTGCTGCATAATATTGTGCTTCTTTGCACTCAGACCTGCCTTCAATCAAACTCGCTTGTACCTGAGTATAAGACAAAGGCAGACATGTGGATGCTTCTATGAACTGATCTACCTCTCGATCTTACTTTTAAGCGGCATGTTCCATCCTCAATGTTTGAGCACCGAAATAAGGCTGTGTATACACGTGCCCTCGCCCAGCCACCTTGTATTGTTAGAGTCAGACTCTAGCATGTAACTTCGAATCAAATTATTTTGAAATTTATATGAAAATCAAATTACTAGTTTTATTTTATTTTTCATTTTTCATTTTAGTTAATTTGGATTGTACTTGATATGAATTCTTTCTTTTAATTTGCTATTTTTGTTTAATTATTATTACAAATTTTAGTTATTTATGGATGATACTTTTGAAGTTGTATAGAAATAAAATTGCTAGTTATTCTTTATTTTAAATTTGAATTTCTCTTAATTAGGATTGTGCTTGACATGAATTCTTTCTTTTAGTCTGAGTTGTTGTAACTCGGGTACACCAAATTAAAGTCTAGATGTTCTACTTTTTTGTGACAATTTCTAGATAATTTCTATTTTTCTTAGCAACTTTAAAAGGCATGCCATCGATTTTTAGTGTGTATTATATTTTGCTCAACATTGATACATTTAAGCACCTATGGTATCGTTTTATTTCATACCTGTTGCAATGCATAGGCCTCTTGCTAGTATGCCTCAACTATCTAACTTACATGCATATTTCCACAATTTTAAATTTTATTATCACATGTGAACTACAAATTGATTATGTCAAGCCACGAATTTACAATACGGAATCTTCTGTGATTTCATCGTACTATTCCCTAGATCAATAGATAGTGCACATAGATATATTGCTGAATCATACTTATACATTGCATGAACCATACCATACATTAATATTACATATCAGAATTCAAGTAACCCATAACGGGTAGAGTTTTCATAATGGGCTGATCAGACCAAATGTTACATTACAATAACCAAAAGGGAAAATAGAAGCAGAAAGCAAAAGGTCAAGCCACACCTTACCATGGGCAAGTGACTAGGGGCAAAAAATGCCATAATACTTTTCATCAAAATCTGCCTAAATGAGATAAGGACTAAACTACAAGAGAATGACCTAGTCTCTACTGTCTTCTTCTTTGTTTGGTTCCAAAGCGAGGTAGTAGGCGTAGTGGTCTTGATCCGAAGGTTTTGAGTTATTTTAGCAAGCGAGGATGGGCATAAACAATCATGCTTCGCATAGAGGATTACACTAAAACTCAACCCATATTCATCTGGATAGCGTGACCACTGCTGGATCGATGCAAATTACTTGGCCAGGCGGCACCCATTATTACTTTTGGTTGTGCTATTTTACATTAAGATGTCATGACAAGATTTAGCCCTTAAAGTTATTTGGGTGCATCTACCACTCGTGCTGGCGTGAGGTGATGGCGTTGGCGTGAAGCAGAGCTACCGTAGCATGGGCACACACGGTTCGTGCGGCGAGGCGGCGCAATGGGCGGATAAGGCGACACGGGCGTAGGCGCATGTATAAAGCACTGGTGTGGCGATGTGACAGAGCAGCCCAGCTTGACACAAGTGGCGTGGGAGCACCCGGCGTGGCTGGCGTGACGCGAGCGGTATTTGGAGTGGGAAGGAGGCCGGGCACGGCCAGGCCAGGAGAGAAAGAGACGGAAAGGGAAGAGCGTTGGTATGGCCAAGTGGACCGAAATGGCACCAGGCTAGGAAAGGGGAGAGAGGAGGAAAAAATTCTAAGCTCGCCCAAAACCACTATTCGATTTTTCAATTGCATTTCATTTTTTTTATTTGTGCTTGAATTCTATTTCGGTTTTGTAATTTGTTTTTGCCAAAATTTGAATTACGCTCAAAGATCAAATTTATTCCAAAAAAAACTCAGAATTTCACAAAGTGGTGTGTTACAGATTAGCACCAGCATCTTAGCATAACTTTGATGCCATAGCGACCACAATTATAAGTTCATAACGCTTTGTGTGGATGCTAACCAAGTTCTTTCTCTTCTGGGGTAGCACGGGATGAAAATATATATTACACCCTGCTTCGCTTCATGGAATTGAATTTTGATTCATTCAATTGAATTCCAAATCCTATTCCAGTGGCATTTGAATTTAATTTAGGCCAAGTCGAATTCAAATTTTTTTCTGTTTGGATGTCCGTTGGAATAACTCTGTCTATATAATTTACTATATAGTCTGTACTAAACCAGAAAAAAAAAGAAAGATTATGTTAGACTTGATGAGCTAACCCCAAAAACTAAACCACCTTTTCGTAGAATGAAAGCCAACGTAAAAAACATGTTTACCCATGTCACACGTACATGTACATCGTGAACGTGTGATCGCCAACCTAGCGTGAGCTTTGGTGCAAACATGCAATTAATTACCCAATTGCCGTATCAGTCACGGTGGGCAATCGACCGCCGCACGACTCACGATCTGCACTGCAGGGACTCCGACCAAATAAAGTAAATTTGCCTCGAAAGTACTATCATAATATCATGATCTTACTAGGCTTTATAAAAAGATTACATTAGAAATAAATGATCACATATGTACATTGAAGACCATATCATTATCCAAAATAACTTCTTTTGTGATCAGAGAGTATACACTAAGGGTGCCCCCATCCAGTACTCGCTCGAGCACACACCATATGCTAGATCAGAGAACTTGTGGCCGCAAACCTGACTAACCATTAACACTACTGCAAAACACATCTTTTGTAACACATTAAACATTGTGTTACAAATAAATCTTACAGTAACAAATAATTTATGTTACAAAGACACTCAGTAACACTTAATAAGATGAGAAAAGTGTTACACTGATGTTGAAACCTTTATATGGTGTAATTACACAATGTGTTACAATATGTCTCAATATGTGTTACTAAAGTATTATCCTATAACACATATCATACCTTACTACCATGTGTTACAGTATATCTATGTAACACATATCAGGCCTAGCATTTGCGCCTGGAATGCTACCATTACTCATTTACACTCTAAATTTACCACTATCACTACCACTATTACTCATTTACACTCTAGATTTACATTTTCTCAAACAAGTCACAGATTCTAGATTTTTTATCTCCTTGTGTTTGAAGTATCTCGGGCTACCTTTTTTCCCCTCAAAGTTAGTTTTATTCCATTGCTACAAAAAAGGAAGATTAAGGTAAAGGATAAGATATGAATCATTGGTCACCGATGACACCTTACCACAATATAATATTAAAAATAATACACTATAAACACCTGACCTTAGTACAATTTGATACAAGGATAATACGATCATTAGTTTTCTGTCAGAGATGCCCCAGTAATCTAGCCAACATATGCATTTTGCGAGATAGATCTACCCACATTCCTCTTCCACCCGTCCATGATCCAGATCTTTCATAAAATAAATAATTCCTATACATTCGATTAGCTAATTGAGAAGATAGTGACCGAAGTGTGAAATGCCTTCCTAAAATAGTTTGGGAGGGAAAAGCGTATGTAGTCATCAGAACCAGAGCTTCCTGAATCAGTACTTTTCATGGTGTCATAAATCAGCTAAAACACGAAGATAACCAACCAATGAATATATCATTGATTGTGCTTAATTATTATAACTCAAAAAGTGAAATTATAAGATGCAAATAGCTAGGAACAACAGTAATGCAAACGACCGTGGCCCATAATTTCCTCATAACCTAACAAATCATACTAGGAACATCCAAGATAGTAATGTTGCATTGTTAAGATCATAAATAAAAGTCTTGTCTTGCAATACAACAACAAGCTTGCACATAATGTGACAACTATTTTATGAAAAACAATGAGAATAAAAGTATGCACAAGATGCCTTGTTTGGCACGCATCAATTAATTTCAAAAAATTTTATGTGATCGCAAAAACTAATAAATAGAAGAAAGCATCTAATTTAGTGTCATGATCTCCGAGAGCATTGTTAGTTAGAATGAACTAGCTCGAGTGCACTGCTCAGATAGCAACATGGAAAAAAAGTGCAAATGACATGGGCATCACTAGTGTCCTACAGTCTTGGATATGCTCAGTCAAACTAGACATACAGGTCATGGAATCACTAGTGCACATAACTAGTGCCTATGTAATGCAATCTTTTTTAGACAGAAGAGATTGGTGGCGTGCCTCTTTCTTCTTAATTGAACAGCCAAAATTGAAGTCTTAAAGTTCAGATCTTTCTTCGTGGCACCTGTTTTGGTATTGAACAGGCAAAAGGTGGCGAGGAGACAATGCCGGCTACAAAAGAAAAATTGAACTGACAACTAACTGGCGAGTCCATCCATGTTAAATTCAAGAAGTCAAGCACACAACAAGAATAAATCAAATTACATGTTATTTAATTTGGTTCTAGCCTATATCAATGCACGATGATTATAACATAGCCACATCATGCAGTGCAGGTACCACAAAGTAAACTTATTCACCTTAACATCCTACTGGGAGTTTGTCGTTTTTATATTCTATGAGCTATCACTACTCTCAAGTGTATTCCACTCTGCTGT
Source organism: Dendrocalamus sinicus (assembly GCA_036346575.1). Classification (NCBI taxonomy): domain Eukaryota; kingdom Viridiplantae; phylum Streptophyta; class Magnoliopsida; order Poales; family Poaceae; genus Dendrocalamus; species Dendrocalamus sinicus. The sequence goes on from CM070671.1 coordinate 28,798,293, forward strand.
AACACTGTGTGCAAATTTACTTGTTCTAAACAATCGTATATTTGCACTAAACAATGAACAACGCTAAGAAGGGAGACGAGGGGAAAGAAAAGAAGAGTCTTTGAACAAGTCTTAATGTTCTCGTAGCAGAGCCTCCAGTCAAGGCATCGACAATGTTGAATCTAGATAAGTTCAGCATGTTTTCTGTCGGGACGAAGGAGGGATTAGACAGGGATGATAAAATGAGCTCGAAATTTTATGTTGCTTCATAAGAGGGTGAACAGAACGCATAGAAAATAATGCACAATCTGAAACAAGATTGATTTTGGTGAAATATCTCTTATTAAAGTGCTAAATCTTGTTAATATCTTTTTATCTACTAAGATGTATGATACCACTTCAATTAATGAGCATCCAAATAAACTTTGCGTTTTAGCAGAGAATTTAAAAATATTGGCTATCCTTTCTTTGAAGAAGTATAGGTCATGATTGTTCTAAACTCTTTGCTAAATTCATGAGAATAATTTAAGATATCTTTCTGTCATTTTGAGAGGATACTCAATACGTGCACTCTGAGGCATCATTGGCTTATGAAAAAAGATAGAAAACTTTCTTAGGGAAACGAAATAAATACTCATAATTCTGAGTTACACGTTAGAGAGAAGCAATAATAAAAGGAATTAGCAAAAGAGGAAGCCTAATGATGATTTGAGAGAAAAACATAACAGGGAACGTGATCGGTTTGATCATGGAAATTATAACCCAGTTTAGAGGAATGATAAGTACGAGAATTTTAATTGACACAACTGTAGTCAGTATGGGCATTTCAGAGCTAATTGCAAGAAAAAGAAGAAGCAGAATGAGCAAAAGAATCAAAACAATCAACCAGTTGAGCGTAAAAGCAATTCTTCACCTGATAGTATGTCTAATATTTTTGTATGTACTGAATCTTTACTTACTACTACTTTTCCAAATAGTTAGATTGTTGATTCTAGTGATACATCTCATATTACTAGAGATCATATAACTTTTATTTCTATGTAAATAATTTTAAGGGGAAATAGATATGTCTTTTTGGGCACTAATGCTAAAGTTGATGTACTTGGTATTGAAAATTATGTCTTAAAACTCCCCAATGAAGGAAAATTATTATTACAGGACCCTTTATATTCACCTAGCATGAGAAGAAATTTAATTTCTGTTGCTCATTTAAAATCTATTGGTTATGATATACTGTTCGAAAATAGAAGAGTTAAAATATTGCTCAATGGGAAATTAGTGCATACTAAAACTCATCATGAAGGTCTTTATTTTCTTAATGAACTATCAAATGATAACAATATTGATTGTTTAGTTGGTGAAAATAACTCCATAATGAGGAATACTAATGATAGGAGCACATGCTCAAAATCTTATTTATGGCATTTATGGCTTGGTCACATATCTAAAAAAATAATTAAGAGACTTATTAATTCTAGAATTCTACACTTTAAGTGGGAGAATTTTGGTATTTGTGAGGCATGTATAATAGGTAAGATGGCCTATGTGTCTTTTCTAAAGGTGACAAGATCTAACAACAATCTTGCTATTATTCATTCTGATATTTATGGTGAAATATCTACTCCCACTAAAGGTCAAAATATTTATTTTATCGCATCCATTGATGATTTTTCAATATTTGATTATTTGCATCTTCTTAAACATAAATCGGAAGGATTTGATGTGTTCAAGATATTTAAAACTAAAGTAGAAAATCAATTGAATATAAAGATCAAAGTTTTGAGAATTGATCGTGGAGGAGGATACACTTCAAAAATATTAATTGATTTTTATAAAGAGTATGGAATTATTCATTATTATACCATACCTTACACTCTGCAACAAAATAGTGTTGTTGAACGGAGGAATGTAACATTTATGGGTATGATTAGGTCTATGATGGCATATTCAGATCTTCCTTTGTCTTTTTGGGGTGAATCTTTATATCCTACTATTAATTTATTAAATCATTTGCCATCTACTACTATAACAGTTAGGGATGCAAACGGATTGGATACGGACAGATATTGCTCATCCCGTATCCTTTTCCATATTTTTTGTCGGGGTCGGAGTCGGATACGGATAGCACCGGATACGAATACAAATGATGATATTCTCGGTCACGGATACGGATCGAATGCATGCCGCTCCGAATACGGTTAGTCTTAGTCATGAATATTTAGTCGGATAATGCGCAGAAGCAAATTTTACATGATGACAGGGACAAATTAAGCAACTAGTAAATTGTAGCTAGCAAAGTAGCAACTAGCAAGTAAATTGTAGAGGCTAGTTAAACAAATAGTAGGCTAGTAGCTATCTAGCTACATGTAGGATGCAACATGATTCAAAAGTACGAATTGCTCATAGTCAAGTAGTCTAGTACATCACTAGTTCATTTAAGTTCATTACATTTACATCACATGATAAGTCTACAACGCAGATCTTGTCTAGCAAAAGGCCAACAACGAGTCAGCAAGCCATCTCTAACCATGTTTCAGTGGAGCTCAGCCTCGGTCATTATCTCGTCCTACAATAAAATATCAATTGGAACCCAAAATTATTGAATGAAGAATAGAAACCCAAAATTAATACTTGTAGTCTTGTATAGTTCGGTTCTACTCACTGTCAGTATGTCATTAGAAGTAAATAACCATCAAACTAGAGAAGCAGTAACAGTGTATATATGACAAGTTTTTGGAGACATAACATCAAGGCCATTAACATGATGCATTATACATGTCAGAGGATAGTCCATTTAATCAGTTGACAGTAAATGATAGCCAATTTAATCAGTTGACAGTAAAGACATAGCAAATGATAGTCAATTCAATCATCACTGATCATATAAGTTCGAACAATAAAATAGATAAAATAACTATTTTTTTTGTATTTTTATTTGTAGAATTATCAAACCTCCTCATTTATGTTTGTGGTAGCACATTCTTTATCATCTAGCTCCAAAGCCAACTCATCAATAAGTGATGCTATCTTCTCCTTGGAATCTAAAATTCAAAAATAACATGAGGTTAATAAACAAAAGTTGTAAGCGGTGCAATTTGTAAAATAATTGACTTATTATTTACCTTTCGTAGATGAAGATATCCAATCTTTTATACATATTAGAGCCTCAACCACCTCGGGCTCTAATCGACTACAAAATGGATCAATAACACGGCCACCAGTACTAAAAGCCGACTCTTAAGCAACAGTTGACATTTGAATAGCTAGCACATCACGAGCTAGTCGTGAGAGAACAAGAAACTTCCCTTGGTGTGTGTTCCACCATGACAATATGTCAAACTGTGCACCCTAACCCGTAGGATCAACCCACCGAATTGGTTTCTCTTGTATGTATACCTCAAGTTCATTTATACTACCATGTGTTGTAGCGACATCCTCATACAAGAACTATTCAATGTCATCAAGACCTAAGTTAGAATCACCAAGTGGCTGAGAAGGTCCTTGAGGGTCAGGCTTCGAAGCTTCAGATGTATTGGACATGTAAGCTTGGAATAATTTAGTCATAACATCCATGAAGCGATTAACTTCATGGGCAGCCCTCTCATGATAAATCCTCCCCCATGAAATACTCCATTCAAAAGATAAATTCAAAAGATCCATTTAATGTATTGACATCTTCAAACATTAATTCCATTCAATGTATTGACATCTTCAAACAGCAGTGCTTTCCAGCAGTACCTTAAATCACTGGATGCATCAGCCAGGCCTTTAGCTATAGTCTCCACATCCTTCAACGTGTCACTACCATGAACCTCAGAGAGCAAAGGTTGAATCTCTTCAGCTAAGGCTTCAACTGTTCCATCACATAAGAAATTTAACCACAGAAATAGTATCCAAAAAAATCTCTATTTTTCACAAACAAAATAAGATTCACAAAACTTCATAGATGGAGGAAGCAGCACCCATCGCCCTCTTTTCCAAAAGCATGCAACATAAAGAAGAAAAACCAAACACCACATTCGCACTAAGTGGAGGTCCCCTCCTCTTGACCATGGTCTGAAGACAGTGTTAACCAAACATGCCAAATAGGGCAGAAACACGATATTGATACAATGGACATAATCCTGAAATTTTCAGCAGTTCAACTATATATTGGTATAGCCTGAATCAGTGTTGAACTCTAGCATTTTAAATACCACTAAATTCATTTTAGTGATCTCACAATCAGACCATGTATTTGATTTGCACGTCCAATTTCCACCGCATGCAAGACATACACCAAGACAAATAAATGAAAATCTACTTGGAATCAATAATCAAAATACAAGGACATGATCCATGCCACACATACATGATAAGTTCGGAAAAAACTGTCAGGTTATGAAGAATCAGGCCCAATCATATACATTTGGCAAATTAATGTTTCTTCACAATATCTAAAACGTATTAGGGATTGGGGAAACACTAATGCACTTCCAGATCTGCTTGACAAAACTTCGTCAATGGGGAAAGGGCATTTGAACCATGGAATCCTATTCACACCGGAGAAGGGAGAGGAGGAGGCCGGCCTTGGGTGCTCACCTTTGTCTCACCGAAGTGGCGCCGCTCTATGGGGGAGGAGAGATGGGCGGCGACGGCACCTCCAGTTTGTGGGGGCGGAGGCAGCGGCGCTGGTTTGTGGGGGTGGAGGTGAGCGGCAGCGGCGCCGGTCTATGGGGGAGGAGAGGCGGGCCGGTGGCAGCGTCAGTCTGTGGGGACAGAGAGGCAGGCGGCGGCGGTGCGGTCTGCGAGGGCGGAGAGGCAGCCAACGCGGATCTGTGGGGGAGGAGAGATGGTCGGACGGCGGTGCGGGAGGGGGACTGTGGGAGGACCGAAGGCGAAGGAGGAGACGAAGACGAAGATGAAGCCGAGACAATGACGACGACCTCGATGCGATCTGGATTTTTTGGCAGACGCAGCATTCGCTACTCGCTAGTCGCTAGGGTTAGTGCGGCTCGACGTGTCGCCACTCGCCACTCGGTGGGTCGCTCGGATTGGGCCGGTGATTCCACGATTGTATGGTGGGCCGTGGGCGTTTCTGGATAGTTACCAGATTATTATCCGGTAACTATCCAGAAAAATACTCGGATAATTCCGTATCGTCGGATAATGTCTTTTCCGAATCTGAATCCGAATCCGTTTCCATATTCGACAAAACCTTTGGATATCCGAAAATATGCTCTGAATTTTATCCGAATTAAAATGGACGGACGATCAGTCGGGAAATATCTGCTCCGTTTGCACCCCTAGTAACAGTCACTACTTATGAGTTGTGAATTAGAAGGAAACCATCCTTTTGCCACTTAGCTGTTTGGGGATGTAATGCACAAATTAGAGTACCAAATCAAAATGTACAAAATTGCAGTCTAAAAGCACGCTAGGAATTTTTATTGGTTATTCTTTAGAATAAAAAAGATACATGTTTTATGATCTAAAAAAGGATAAACTGGTGGATGTAGGGATGCAATATTTTTAGATCTATACACACCGCACTGTGCTAAACGAGCGAGGGTGGAATTATTGGTAACTCTACTAGAAACACAGATGGATACATATGGTATTAATTGTCAGACTGAAGGAGATTCAACTCCTGAAGAAAATACAAATTAAACTCCCAATACTAACATGCTTAGGAGAAGTTGGGGGAATTTAAGTACATCCCAATATTTAGATGATTATTATTTGTTCTTGGTGGAAGTTCACTCTAAAATTTTAGATTTAGAGGAAAAACCAATGATTTATCAAGAAGCAATTAACTACCCTCAATCAAAACTATGGGTGGAAGCAATGCGAGAAGAATTAAACTCAATGAAAAGGATTAAAGTTTGGGAACTTGTATCCAGCCATATCCTCAAGCTTGACCTCCGGAGCGGTGCTGTCCTATTCAGAGGAAGAAATGTTTTCCAGATAGGGAGTGCACATGTCACTTATATATCGAGAGATGGTTCTACGTAAGTTGTGTTAGAAATTGGCCCATTTAATTATGGCCCATTTCGTTAATTCCAAAGCATGCATGGTTTAGTACCATATTGCTTAGGCAAGGTGAGGAATACCGATTTATAAGGTGGAGTCCTCACCACTCCTTGAATATGGATAGAGATGGTATGAGGAAGGTTCTATCTAGTCACACACGCGCGAGCGCACGCGCGTATTCTCATATTTTCACGTGAAAATCGCGTGACTTGTGACTTGCGATCGTGTCATGACATGGCGCGCCACTTGGCAGACCAAGTCTATCTTTATTTTGCTAAACTCTGCACCACTCTCTCTCTCTCTCTCTCTCTGTTTGAATGAGATTCAAACATTTGAATGAGACAGTTACAAGTGAATTTACACTACTTAATTTGTGATTTGATGAGGCAGTTACTAGTGCATAATTTTGTTTAAAATGCAGCAGTCACTAGTGAGTAAATGCAGCGCCCTTAAAAGGGCCTAGAGACGTCCAGGAAAAAAGAGAGAATTTTTGCACCTTCATTCTTCCTTTACTTTCTGCTCTTGTGCTGTTGTGCTGTGCCGTCTGAACCTCATCGACCTTTCTTCCCGGCATGCACCTGGAAGGAGGGAGAGCGGCTATCTCCGAACCGTTGCCGCAGAGAGTACCTGCACGGGGCGGCAATAAAGTTTCTGGGCAGCGCATCTGCGCGACCGCTCACTGCACTGCGTCATCTACGTTCTGTACTGCGTCAAGCTGCGCGGCTTCCTGTTCTTCATCAGGCTAACAAGTAAGTCTTTCGCGCGTACGTACGACTTAGTTACGATATTTTTCTTGAGTATATTCTGAAGTATGATGAGTAGTCTGCTGTTAGTTGTGAGTTCTGCATCATTAGTTTATTGTTTTTGTCTCCTAATAAAACTTGGAATTAAAATATTGCCCATATTTCCAACAAGTTGTTTTGGCACCTTGTCCAAAGTCAGTCGGTCACAATTAAACGCTAAACTCTAGAACCATGGCTCATGTAGCCATATGCTAACAGTCTTCAAAAAAAAAAGCAGCATGTAATGTAAGGAGGCCAAATGACTTGGCTACAACAAGAAAAGAGGGGGGAAAGTGAGGCGGGCGAAGTTGAGTGTGGCAATGGTTCGGCTGCCAACATAACTTGTATTTGCTTGTGCTTGAAAAATAATTACTAATAGTCTAGGGTACAAAATATAATATATACAGGATTATATTTTAACGGAAACTCTAGTTAAATTTGTACTTTAAATTAAATACTAATCACGTACTAATTACTTTCAATTGGCGTTAAACACTAGGTAATTTTAATTAATATCAAATTAAGTGGAGTCTAGCAGATTATAGGTTTATAACAACTTGCATTTTCATAACAAATTACTAACGACCTAGGGTATACGAAATTATGCTTTAACCGTATTTCTAATTGAATTAGCACCCTAACACAAATAGTGCCGACACACTAACTATCCACGGTTACCATCTAATACTAATTTATTTTAAGTAATCACATAATTAAGTGAGGCCCTATTGTCATGTATACCTTAAATTACACACTGTACATTAAATTAATTTTCTGAACTACTGCACTTACTAATGGCCAAAGGTTCAATGGCTAGAGGCACACTAACTAAACTACCTACATTTAGTCACTATCACTTGGGCCCACTGGTCATGAACACAGAGAGAGAGAGAGAGCAACAGAGAGAACAGGGGAGGTGGCGGCACAGGGTGTTGGGGCATTGCCGGCAGCGAAGGGGCTGTGGAGGAGGCGGCGACCATAAAAAGGGTCTCCGGGAGGGAGAGGTGGCTAGGGGTGGCCGTGTTGCGGGTCGCAGCACTCGGGGCGAGCTCATGGGGCTACGCGCAGCGGCCGGGAATGGGGAAGAAAGCGGTGACGCAGTCTGGGTGGGGGATGTAGGCCCCAAATCCCTGCAATACACACACTTCTGGATACAATGAACACAAAAGAAAAACACACGCACAATTTATGCTGCAACTGCTTAGCACTTGAACACACGCAAATGTTGTCTTTTTCCTTGTTGTTCACTGCTCACGAAACAAACTGATTATATGGGTATTTATAACGCAAACACCACTAGTATGCCTCCCCTGGAGAAGTGCTCCTCAGCCCACGTCCTCAACTAACTAAACACGACTAAGCACATGCAAGCTAACAGACTTGACCACTAACTCCATGACCTATTCTTCCGCCACAACTCGTCCAATTACTAGGCAACTAACAAACTAACACGCATGCACACCACTTAATCTCCATGCGGGCTCATGCATGTGTGACGACCCGCATTATTACCATTGGGTAATAACGCCAGTCAACGGATTATTATTCGTTTTAGCCGATAAAACATCGCTCTAACGAATAATAAACCTATCAGAGTGTTGCAGCAGAACAATAATTAGAGACACAATATGATATTACAATAATATCGCCACGCAGGGCTACATTCGATTACAATGCCTCAAGGGCTTAAATATTACAATCTTTAGACAAAATATTCTAACTATTTCCTATTCAAACAACTCCACACGGAGTGTCCACCTGATACCCACTGTGTTCCGTGTCTACGGTATCCCATCCAGGTAACTTCCTCCTGATCTTAGCCATCCCCTGATCTGACATGCTCCTAAGCAAAGGGGGAGATAATAGCAAGGGTGAGTACAGAAGTACTCAGCAAGCGTTACTAGCAAAAATGCACAGAATGCTTATCATTTGCACTTTTAGGAACATCAATTCCTCTATTCCATCTCATGCTCATTCTTAACATTCTTTTTCATCATCAATTCCCTTTCCAGGACTTGTAGAAAATACAGATTGTTGGTTTTGAAAGAATTCCAATTTATTAATTTAGAAAACTACTGAACATACGCATGAACAGCAAAAACCCCCATAAGTTTCCGTAATTCTCCTTTCCCGGAGTCAGGCATGAATTCATGATTTTCAATAGCATTGCGCAAGCTTGTATCACTTTACCCATCACCACTCTTGATCCTGGTGGCTCATGGTTCTCCGCAATTCCTTAGATGCGGCGCCCAGATCAGAGCACAGTACGTTTGCATCTATCTTAGTAATTATATCTCCACCCAGTTACTCACGATCGGTAGCCTGGAGCGGTGTACCACCCTCACGCAGACCCACCGAAAGCGACATTAATCGTTGGTCGGGCGTTCTCGACCATCTCCCAACACTCCACGGCGTAATATATCGCCCATCGCCACCGTTGCGATAACGAACCAGCCTTGGTTCTTGCGATCCGCCTCACCGTTGTCGATAACGAACCAGTCTTGGGTTGAGCGCGGCCGTGGATAGCCCACCTTGCGATAACGAACCGCCTTGTGGGTTCCACTCCTAACTAATACTTACCCATGTGGAGAATATAATACTTTGATAGAGCTACTAGTCCGTCTGTCAAGACGGGATGTTGGTTGATACGGTGTGGTACGGTCTGCTCACACGGACGGTTGGTAATCCCTTATATTCTATTCCTATGCAGAGGTCCTCACCGCCCCACTTGTCACCCCCCCGCAACCTCGCCCACCTTCTTACTCGGGTGGCCAATCGCTCCATCGCTTGCCAACCATCTCTTTCTCTTATCTCTTATACCATTGCGTGAGTTAAATATTTTTATTTCTTTCATGCAGGGTGATACTAGATTAATACAAAATACTTGTTTTATGGAATATATTCCGAAGCTTTGATCAAAGGAATGCTTGCCTGAACTTTAACCATATACTCAGATTCACGTGGGATCAGATGAAGCCATCCCCGTAGCTTGGATTGTCGTCTGCAATTAAATACGTCGACTACGACTTAATTTACGAGAACATAATAAAATACGATGTGTAGAGGTGTTTGTGCTCCTAAGGTAGGACGTCACTCCATTTAATCCAATCGCTGTAGTCGAGGTTAACTTCGGTACAGTACCCGTCGTTTGACATTATCGCACTAGTCATGGGCTATGGTTGATTTAGTAGTTATGCCCCACGTTTTATTATTTCCTATTAATTTTTCGATTATAAGGAATTAACTAGATGCATGAACCATTATAACGGCTCATATTAATCCTGTATAATGATAACTGCTATTATTAATCCTAATCAATTTTCGCGTATACAATTATACCAATTTGATTCCTCATATGTGCGTATGTATATACTCACCTCTCTAATCCTTTTAGGTATTAGGGTTATTTAACTAAATTCTTTCTTCTTGGTACCGGTCCTTTCTCGTAACTAGCACGCTTGTGATTACTTATCTAACTACTGGTATTAATTCTTAAGTAAATATTAATTAAACTATACTAAAGTGTCTTTGCATGATTTCTAAGTTTTACTGTAACTACCGGCAAATTGTACGACTTATACTACTTCCATTACTATATGCAAGTTATTTGGTGCGCATGACTTTATAACCTCATGTAGTCTTGTGATTTGGGGTATATTATTCTAACTGCCTCTAAGAATTTGACATCTTCTAATTGATATTAATTTAGAATGTGATTATTAATTTATTCTGGTAATTATCAATATTTATTAGTGATGTTTCTACAATTTATAATTGACTAATAATAATTAGTTGCAATTAACTTCACGACAGAGCAATCTAAGTGATATTATAGTAACCTCATTCATACGCATACTAGCATTTAATTATTCATGGATATCACCTAATTTATGAATCATCGCTATAAATATTTATTAGACAAGTTTGGCAATTTAATATGACTAGCCAGGAGTTTAAACGGTAACATATTAATTTAATCGGTACGCGTTATACTTTTATTCTACAGATGACAACTTATTTATTCTAATTATCGTAATTATTAATTAATGGTTTTCTGCTGTCTAGATGGATTTAACTAATTTATCTGCGTATTGTATTTACACCTGCATGCTTTTCTAGGTTTTCATTTAATTCCTAAAAGAATTTCTATCGAGTTTATACGGCTAATAATCATATACAGGATTCCTAGGTATCTGTAGCCAATTTTCTTAACTTTAACAAATTTGCTATTGCACAGTTGTCATACTGCATGTTCCTGAATATTTCTAAATCTCGCACATTTTAATCTTTCACATTTCAATTTTTCCTATTTTCCCTTTTTAGATTTCTCTCCTTCTCTATTTTTCCTACCCGGTCCCCCTTTTTCTGCTCCTACCGCCGGCCGCCTCATTTCTTCCCCTCACCACCGCCGACGCCTCCTTATCTCCTCCCTTCCCATTTCATTTGGCTGCCTCTCTCTCTCTCTCTCTCTCCCCTCACCCGCCGCACCACCGCGCCTGCTCCCCCGGTGCCGCGCCGCCGCGCCTCATCTCCTCCGCGCCCGGGTCCTAGCGCCGCCGCCCCCATGTCTCAGCGCCTCCTCCCCGGGTCTCAGCGCTCCCCTACCGGCTCTCTCTCTCTCTCTCCTATGTGCCGCCTCCCCTTGCCGAGCCGTATGCCCAGTCGATCCTCGGCTTCCTCCGCCGTCTCGCCTACTCCTCGCGCCGCCCCGCCGACGCGCCGTGAGCCACGGCCAGATCCGTGGCCTAAGGCCCGGATCTGGCGTCTCCTTCCCCAAATCGGACCCGATCTACTTGTCTTGGTTGCTATTTTTGGGTTTGCTCTCACGGTTGCTTGAGGTGCTAGGCTGGGAGGTGGGTTGCCCCGGCTAGCCACGGCCGGCTAGCCGCCGCCCGTACGCCGGGGGAGTACCCGGTGGTGGCTAGAGGTGTGGCTCGGCCAGTGGTAACACGCAGCCGCCGCCCTCTTCGGTAAGCCCCTTGTTACTCATCCTCTACTCCTCTTCTACCTCCAGTGGCTACCTTGGGTGCTGATTCATGTATACTAGTGGTGCTACTCTATTGTTACTTGTGATTTGCTATGTGTGGTAAGCTAATGGTAGTGTTGAGATGACTACTGAGTTCATGTATGATTGGGGTTACCTTCACCGGTGGGGTTTGGGTTGCCGCGGGAATGCTTCGGTTGCTGGTGGTGGTCGTGCTCTTGGGGTTGTGGTGGTCGCCTGATGATGACCTCCTCCTTCCAAGCTGGCTGTCGGGTTTGTGGTTCCTTCTCCTGCCATCGCCGTCGCCTTGCTCCCGTCGCCTTGCCGTGCCTTCACCTCCCTGGCCTTCGGCTCCACTCGGTGGCTGGCTCCTCTGCGGTCTGGGGATTGGCTGGGGAGTGTTGGGGAGTGCTTACCGTGCCTCCCGGTCTCTTGCACTCTTTCCTTGGTTTGGCTATTGGTATGCAGTGGTGGGACATTTTGATTGGATGCTCTGACCTTGCCCGAGAAGTTTTGTTGGCTGGCGATGCTATCTGGGTGTGGCTACTCTGGCCCGGTGCTATCTGGTTCACTGTGGTTGGCATTTGCATGGTGAGGGCTGACAGGTGTTTCTCTGCTGTGGGTTGGGCTGGAATGATTTGTGATATCCTGGTCTTTGCCTTGGTTAGATTCCTATATTCAGAACAAGTTTGTATACATATAATACCGTGTGATGAGCCTATGGTTATGAGAGGTGCCGACTGGCCCCCGGACGGTCAGGTATCTCCGTGAACGGATTACCCCGCCCGAAGTTAATCCTTAGGGCTCTGACGGCTATTCGCTTTTATTTCTTCGCTTAATTTTATTCGTTCTTTTGTTCGGTCTTTTTCAACATTATAATAATGATTTGTTCACGAATGAAACGGCGACGTGGTGGCAGCTCGACGACATCCGCTAATGTATGAAATGGTCTGGATTGTAATTCGGCTTTCTCTTAATATTGATGTATACAATATAATGTAGTTTCTGTTCTTTATTTCCCGAATGTAACAGTTATGTATGAGATGGACTTTGGTGTAAATTAAATCCCGTACTTCCTGATGAAACACAGTTGTATTATAATTACTTAGTCTTTGAAGTGGTTATTTGGTTGGGAGATGAAATTGTATATTTTTGTAATTAATATTGTCCTGGTTATGTAATGCCAATTGTAACATTTTTATTTGACCTAATATAAGTTCTAATTGTTGCTCAATGAATGTTATTGATTCTACCATATGCGGATTGTAATTATTTACTGATTTACGACGGGCTGATATATATACTTTAATTGAGTTGACTACTTCTACTAGCCGCGCAACTAAATTTTCTTTCTCGCTTTAGTCTATACAATTTAATATTCGCCCTCGTTGATGAAATGGTAAAAACAACGCATTATGTTATCGCTCATTGATTTCCAATTTATACAATTACGTAGAAAATTTTAAATTCCCTCGTATTTTTATACTATCATATATGTAATTAATCCTACTTAACGTCCTAATTCGCTAATTAGGGTTAATTAACGACGTGGGTCGTTACAGCATGCATATTATTAGCTAATCATGCAAGGAACTGGTAAACGTGCAACAAGATTAATCTAACAGGGGAGGAAGGTAGATAGCGCACGCACAAGCATAAGGAGATTGAGAGGAGCTCACCAGAGTGGACGGTGAAGATGGAGATGAGCCAAAGCAGGTTGGTGGAATCCTGGGGCGGCGCGGCGAGTTCGTTGTGGTAGAGGTGACCTGGGGCAAGGCAGTACAAATTAGAGGAATGGGTGAGCCAAGGAATGGGAGAGAATGCTTTAGGAGGGAGGAATCGAGCTGGGACTCACCTGGGTTGAAATGGCGTCGGTGGCGGTTCTTTCGGCCATAAGCAAGGGAGAAGTTGCCGCCAAGCTGCTGGTGAGGGAAACCCAAATTAATAGAGTGGGAACACAGAGGAGGGGGCTTGGAACACGAAGTGACACAAGGCAAAAATAGAGGAGCTCACCGGAGTGTTGGGATGGGAAGTGAAGAGAATGTGTCCTGGGCACGGTGATGACGCGCTTAGCTCGGCTTAAAAGGAGATGAGACCTCGGCATCTTCTCGGGGCGTCGCGGTGATTGCGCGTGAGTTCTCGCAACCTGCTCTGCCACGGCTCATGCTCTGGCATTGACGGGAGTCACGGGACTACCTCATGGCGCATAGAGGGAGGGAACAGGACTCGAGGTGGCAATCGTCCTGCCGCTGCATTCGCGCGAGAGAGAGGAGGCGTGGAAGAAGATGAACAAGGCGGCGGACTGACCAGTGGGGCAGAGAGAGTTGGAGGGTGGCAGTCGGCTGGGCCAAGCGGAAGAAGGGAAGGGAAGGGGAAGAGAGGGAAAGAAAGGAGGCGGGCAGGCACTGGTTGACCCGGCTGTGCGCAGCTGGGCAAGCTCGGGCCGGGAAAGGAAGGGGATGGAAAAGGTTTTAGACATTTATTTGAAATGCCAAATTCAATTCAAATTCAAATTTTGGTTTTGAATTCTCCTAAAATTCTTGATTGGTTCCAAAATGAACGAGATTTTTTTGAGAGTTGCAAAATTTTAAAAAGTTTCAAATTTGAGTGAAATTTGGGATGTTACAATATTCCGGCCAGCTAGTATCACCAAAACTTACACAGCTTTATCATTTGAATCTAGCAGGCAATAGTGTATCTGGCCCATTGCCTCGTAATTTGTCAAATTTAACGTGGATGGCAAGAGATTATTTATTGTAATTCATTGTCTAGAAAACATGTTGTTGAAAGAGATATGTCTGTTAGAAATTGGCCCATTTGATTATGGCGTATTTCCTTAATTCTAAAGCATGCATGGTTTAGTACCATATTGTTAAGGCAAGGTGAGAAAGACTGATTTATAAGGTAGAGTCCTCACCACTCCTTGAATATGGATAGAGATGGTATGAGGAGGGTTTTGTCTAGTCACACGCGCGCGCGTATTCTTGTATTTTCGCATGAAAATCGCGTGACTTGTGCACCGTCTGAACTTCGTGAAGGAGGGAGAGTGGCTATCTCCGAACCATTGCCGCAGAGAGTTCTTGCACGGGGTGGCAATAAGGTTTCTGGGCAGCGCACATCTGGGCGACCGCTCACTGCACTGCATCTTCTACGTTCTGCACTGCGTCAAGACTGCGCTGCTTCCTGTTCTTCATTAGGCGAAAAAGTAAGTCGTTCGCGCATTCGTTCGACTTTGTTACTATATTTTCTTGCGTATATTCTGAAGTATTGCATCATTGGTTTATTGTATTTGCCTCCTAATAAAATTTGAAATTAAAATATTGCCCACGTTTCCAACAATGTAGAAACTTTATTGTGAATTTGTTGCAATATAGCAATGGCTAGCGCTTCTAATGCGATGAAACCTGAGAGGTTTTCTGGTTAGAACTTTCGTACTTAGATGGCAGACTAGAGCCAAGTTTTGGCTCATGTCTTGGGGCTGTGGTGGGTTATCCACCGGCAGTATCCATTTACGATTGAGCAGTTCATGCAGTTTGAAAATGCAAACAATACTGCTCTTGGCTGCATTCTGACTGTTCTGACATATCAGCTCTATGATGTGTACATAGACTTCTAGTTCGCCACAGAGTTGTGGGATGCACTAGAGCACAAATATGCAGAGGCAGGTCGCTGGCTCTACATGTGTGAGCAATTTTTTGACTTTAGCATGGATGAGGCTAAGTCCATAGTTGGACAAGCTCATGATCTACAGCTACTAGTTGATGAGATTGCGCACCTGGGCTGTGTGTTGCCTCCAAAGTTTGTGGCTGCGGGCATTGTTGCTAAACTCCCTTCCTCTTAGTGGGATTTTACTACTAGCTTGAAACATAAGAGGGAAGAGATTTTTGTTGAGGATCTCATTGCAGCCCTCGATGTGGAAGAAAAAGCAAGACGTCTCTTAGGATGAGTGTTTTGCCCGAAGTAAGCTTCAGGCAAACCTGTCCAATCCCACGTACTGTTGCAGCGGCTCCGTTGCCCATTAGGACGGATCCACCACCTTCACCCTGAAATGAAGAGAAACAAGATCGATCAGCACATATATGTCTAGTAGCACCTGTATCAATCCACCAATCAATAGATGGACTTGCCATAAAGGCCATAGGTACGTACTCATCCGAGCTGGTGCTAGCGGTGCGACATTAACCTCAGCCTTGCGGCTCTTGTGCTGACCGGAGATGGACCCTTGCCCTTCCGATTGCGGCAATGATTGGCCTTATGGCCACCTCACCGCAAACGAAGCGCACGATGTCCTCCTTCTTCTTCTTCATTTTCTTAGGTCGTAGCTTGACTTGGGGCTGACTCTTGAACTTGGGTTTCCCGTGTCCTCCACCATTCTTAAGTTGAACTTGATGAGCCTGAACTTGAGCCTTTCCCGAGCCGTCACCGCTCTAGCACGCTCTCGACATTAATAGCAATGACACTCATTGAGCGTCAAGCGCTCCTTTATATGCCTCCGCAGTCACAAAGTCACGCCACGAAGGCGGTAACTTAGCCAAAATGACATTTACTTGGAACCTCTCTCGGCAGGGCGCAATGCGTCGACATAAGTCACGTACATGGAGCCAAGCTCGTGGAGCCGCTCCATCACCGACCGCCCTCAACCATCTTGTAGTTCAAGTAATTGGCTGTGACAAAGGACTCATTTCCATTATCTCCTCGAGTATTTCTCTCGAGCTCATCCCAAAGTTGTTTGGCATTAGTGAAGTTGACATAGACGTCAAACAAGCGGTTAGACAGATGGCCAAAGAAACGGGCTAAGATCGCATTATTAGCATCTTCCCATTTCATCGTCTCGTGGATCTCCAATGAAACGCCGGTGGATTTGAGATGATCCGTAAGAGCTTAAGGTCGATCACCAAAGCTTGGCCTTCGCGACAACGCTTGAAATTGGCTCCACAAACACTTCGTGTTTCACAACATCGATGAGGAAGCCATTTCTTTCAATATAGATTTTCGGATTGTTGTAAATATTATGTATAAGCATATTTGAATATTTAATTCCAGCCAACATAATATAAACTATATATTTCCAGCATAAGAATGACATTAATTTCATAAAAACATGGAATTCTAACATGTCATTCAACTCACATATATATTCAAAGAATATAACATCATCAATGCTGAAAATAGCAATGTGCATAATCCTAAGAACAATGAAACAACTAAATCTAGCATAAAACAAATTAATTGTTTCATTATTGCTCTCGAATCAGAGTTGCGCAAAATCGAGATTTTGGCCTTCTCATGCAAATATCGTTACTCATCATCAATAATCGACAACTAGAGATTTGAGCTCACAAAGAATAGATTTCTACTATTACAAACCGAGCATAAACAAGTAAGCAATAAGCTAGCAGGTTTCGCTTATTAGTTCACAAGCAAATGAAATATCATGCAAGATCTAGTCTACCACTAATGTAATCGCAGCAATCACGGATCAACAGAACAAAGGGATCTGTTTCTACACAAGGCTAGACAAGAGTTTTATCTGCATAATGATAAATTTCAATTGCATGAAAACTGATCTCTCACCAAATATGAGCAATTAATGAATTAAAGTATACTACCCGGATGAGCTCAAATCTATCTCGGTTAATCAGATTATGTTCAGTCTACGATATTATCATCACAGAGCATAAAGTGCCCACATTCAATCACAAAGACCCACGATAATTTGCCAAAATTACAGATCAAGAGTAACTGCTGTAAATTGCAAAGAGACAAATATACTCACAACACGGACAGTACTCTAAACTGTCCAGAAGACAATGAGCCGCAGGAGAAATCAATTAAATCGGCAAGGCACGATGAATCGCTGTCCCAGAAAATCTATCAACCCGCTGTCGCAAGCGAGTGGATGATTCACGGAGATACAATGCCGCTCTTCACTTCTCAGCCGAAAACCAGAGGTGAAGTCGAGGTACAGAGATGCCGCACAAGACAACGAGTTGCGCACTGGCCAAGCGCGCACACACACACAGCAGGGAGCCGGCGTCACCTTCTCCTCTTCTCAGATGGAACTCCAAGGTCCCAAGTCCCCACACCCCAAATTAGGGATTGCGCAGGAGACCAAGGCTAAGCCTCCCTCGGAAATGGCCGAAGCCAATCCCCTTAGCACCACCAGAGATCAAAGAGGAGGAAGTAAGACTCAAGAGGGCAAGAACCAGATCGGAAAAATCATATGCCAAACCGTGCAGCCGAACGGGAATAAAAAGGGAGACGAGGTGAGCCGCCAGGGGGCACGAGCGGCCGGCTCCGAAGAACCCGGGCCTACCCGCGCCTCCCCCGCCGCTTCTGCACTCGCCACCTTCTCCATTCACCGCCAAAATCGCCAGATCCAGAAGGATGCGAACCACCGAGCCGAAAAAATCGCCCGGGAGAAGAAATGGGCGCCGCCAGGAAGGCCAGTCGGGAGAGGAGACCGAGTCTCCTCCCCTTTTCCTCTCTGCACACCCATCGGCCAGTGGGCTCCACCCTAAAGCAACCGGTGGCATTGAGCCAATTGGGAAATTCCCAATATGCCCTCTCACATACAACAGACGTCAACTCGACACCGTCTACATGAACGAACCGACTACGTACAATGGCAACAGCGATCTTTGCGGCCCTCCTCTTCAAATGAGTTGCTCAGGCAATAATGCATCAAAGCGTGGTGATCAAAGGACAAATGAACAGGACTCTGAGGCAATGTTCTTTTACTCTGGACTTGGGTCAGGATTTGTGGTTGGCCTTTGGGTGGTGTTTTTTGCCATGCTATTCAAGAAAACATGGAGGAATGCTTATTTGCTTCTCTTCAACAAAGATACATGACAAAACGTATGTACTTGTGATGGCTACTTGAGGAAGGTTGGCCCAAAGAACAACTACACGTCGAGTAGAGACAATTGGAAAGCTTGACTGGAAAGGCCTGCTGCAAATGAAGCCATACTACAAGCAACTAATGTTCTGAGTGCTATGAATAAATGAAGGTGAAAACGTATCACCGCTTGCTTGGTTGTGCTTGTCATGAACCCGAGGAGTGAGGGAGGCTTCTTCTTGGATTGCTACTCTGATAGACATTTATGGCGAGATCCCATTGTTGGCACACAAAAGCTGGTATATCTTCAATAATTTTGGCGTTTTTTTCTGCTTTAGTAGCTTTGCCTATTGCGGTGAGAACTAAGAACACATCATTTCAGGAAACCCTCCTCTTGGAAGAAAAGCTTTATTTCTTTTTTCTTTTTGGAAGATACTTCAAATATTCCTTTTCTATCAATATTTTCTTGCTCTGATTCTTTGTAGGGGTTGAATTTTTAAGTGATTGATTGCGCAGGAAAGGCCTGTTATGGGTTGTTTTGATGCTGCAATTGTATCGAAATATGCGGATTGACATGTATTGTTTTGAGATAATCAATGAGCTATGGGACGTGGACGCTGCTTTTATATTGGCATCTGTGGATTGAAGTGTGCTGATTTCAGCTAACTGAAGAGCTTGTAAATGTGAATTAGAGTTTTTGGAGATCAGTACAGTGCTCTGGGGTTCGGTTAGGGACTATGGGTAATAGGATCTTCTTTTCCTAGGATCTGATCTGTATTTGCCGTAGTGGCTGTTGCAAGGAGTGTTTTTTTTTTTTTTGATTGATTGCTGTCTCTCTGGCAAAGTTTTCATTTTCAAAGCGCTTTTCTGTTTCAGCTAGTTGGATTTTAGTTCATGAAACACAGTAAGAATGGCGATGAGAGTTCATGGTTAGTACAGTTTCAGATTGCTAGTAGCAATAGCTTGATTGTTAAAAAGGTCTACAAAGTAGTAGTTTGTCTTAGTGCCATTTGCGCTTCACGAAAAGAAGTAAAATGTTCCAAGTGCTTTATTTGACAGGAAATTGTAGTGATCATCGTGAGTTCAACAATATTCTTGAGTTCCTCTCCACTCAGTTTTTCTTGTTATAGACCTTTCATAGTCTTAGCTCCATGTATATCAAGAGAGTTATAATCTTGACATGGTAAAGTTTGGTGTAACTACCTTTTCACCTGAAGAAAAAAGGGATGATTTTTATGTATCTAGAGCTGTGGCAGAGGAGAAGCTATCATATTCACAGGACATTCATCCGGGGTTTCAATAGCCACCTCGATGGTAATAACCTTGTGGTCTAATCTGATATTGTTAATCTGAACTTTGATATATGTTTGATTTTTAATGGTTTTGTAATTCTTTATATTATTTGAGATGTTGTCTTTAATATAAACAATTGTACTTTAATTTTCGCTATTGTAGGTTTTTATGTTTTCTATTAAACAAATTTTTTGTAACTTTGAATACTCATTCTGAAATTATTGGGTCCGCCACTGCAGGATAGAGACATAGCTAGTTTAACAATCTGCAGGATTCTTCACTTGGTGACCAGTTCCTTCGTTCTGGTTAAATTCGCTGCTCGTTATTTCCGCATCCTCTAGTCCCTGCTTGGCAACCGGAGCATGTTCAGAAATGGATGAGGTTTCTGATTTGGTAGATGCCAACTTGCACTCGAGGAGTCAGCTGAGCTTTAGATCCGCTGAGTTGGCTGATGATCGCCGTGTACGTCGATCGGATATGTTGTCTGCAGGGCTGACAATCTGCATGCATGAACAGGCATTACACGCTTGTTAGCTCACAAGTCACAACTGTGATCGCCGGGACGCCGCAGCCCGCAGGTCTCGTCGGCGGCTGGGGTCGGGAGTGGCCATGCATGTCGGGTGCCGTGCCGCTGGGTGGGAACGGCGAGGAGGCGGCGGCAGTGAAGGAGCCATCAGTCTCGCGGGCAGCGGGGTCAGGGCATCCCGAGTAGTCTGTGGCGGGGAACTTTTCTAGACAACGTTGGATTGGATGGTGGAGAGGCCAATACGAACGATATACATGATTTTAGCAACCGAAAGCGGTCTAGAGTAACGGTTTCGAAAAGTCATTTAGAACGATTAGTCCATTATTTTGTTTTTTTAGAAAAACTGAAAAAAAAAAAAGACCACCAGCATTGCATCCGGGTCCGGCGCTGATGCCTACGCATGTACGTTTGATAGGATTAGTGACAAAACCCGCGCTTCCAGAGACCATCGACTCCCCAATCTCCGCAATCCCCGGCGTGATTACTGAACCCACGTCACACGTAATTGTACATCATGAATGTGTGGAATCAAAGCCAATTTTAGCACTGTTTTACACCGTATTTACAAAAATAGCAGTATACTTTCACACTATATTTACAAAAATAGCAGTATACGAGACGTATTAATAAAAATATCATTTTTACCATCGGTGAACCGAACAGCAGCGCCCACGACGCGTCGCGTGGCACTAGCGCCCGACGACAGGCGCCTGTGGCCCCGGGGCTAGGTAGCAGGCAGCATGTCGCTAGGGTGCAAGTGGCAGGCAAGCCAAATGAGCTCAAAAACTAACAAAACTTTATGTGCAGCCTCCCAACATAACTTTCCTCGTAGTGTAATTTTTGGGGAATTTTATCCATGGCGAATGTTGCTCAAAAATTCATACAATTTTGATATTTTTATGAGTTTTTACATATAGCAAACGAGCTCCAAAAATTACGAAACTTTATGTGAAGCCTCCCGATACAGTAATAGTTATTATGTAATTTTTTAAGAATTTTATACAGTCTAAATTAGCCATGTTTGTTTAGATTAACTTAACCATTAATTTAACAAATATTTCATTTTTTATAATTTGATACATTATGGATTTGTATAATTAAAAGTAATTACAGTACTACAAAAAATGTATCACATGATACGATATGGCTCACTCTTCTAAGCCACTACTATATTCTCGCCACACTTGCCTGCTCGTACGTGATCTTGCCTTCCATCGCACACGAGCATGTCCTGTTGAGTACGTCAGTCGGTCCAGAGATTGCGTACCAGGTTGGAGGAGGTATGGAGACCATTCTGTCTGCTCAGTGGTCGGCGGTGGTCCAGTAGGCTGAGGTACAGTACGCTGGGTCCGGTATGGGTCAAAATCCTCCAGCTGAGACGTGCCGAACTACGAGCCACCCGCAATAATATCATGTACGAAGAACTCTAGAAATCCCCTTGTGGTGCGAACGAGTTCTCGCCCTGACCATACGATGTGGCAGCGAAATCGGAGGAACTCTGCCCGCCGAAGTGTTCAAACCCTGGGTATACCGAGAACGCTGAGCTTTGCCCTGCGTACGCTGCAGACTCTAGCGCCATATAATGCTCTCTAAAAGCATCTGGGAGGCCCATGTCGTCATCAGTGGACTCGTCATCACCCCCATATTGAATTAAAGGCTGCAAGACGAAACGATATTATTCACAACAAATATTCCGCATGTACAATACAAAATCTCATACCTCCTGAATGTGCAGCGAAGATGAATGACGGGAAGCGGTAGTTTGTGCAGGTGGTGCAGACAGCAAAAGGGATGCATCTGGACAACGAACCTGCGGTGGGAGAACGCCATGATGTTAGTGGAACACAAGGCGAAATAGGAAAAACATGTAGGTTTGTATGTAAGTTACCTCCTCGTCGGTATGACGCACGGATGATCAACGGCTAGTACTACGACGCCATGTAGACTCAGTAGATTGCGATGGTCAGCCGGACTCGCTAGGTCGCGACGACCTGGCGGGTGAGCATGGTGCCCTCACTAGGTGGTTCATGTGTGCACTATGATCCGAGGAACGGCCGTAGGTAAGGTTGTGCATTATTTTTTATGCCTACCTTAGGATGATCTTCATAGTCTTCTGCAGGGCCGGTGGCATCTCCGAACTACTGATGGCGGCCTCCGATGCGCTTGCGATGCGCTGTGCCCGCTCCAACTGAAGTAACGTATGAAATAGGTTTAGTGACAAGTAGTACGAATTTATTGAATGGAACGATAAGATATTTGAACTGTCTTATGCTGTCATGCCGCCGCGAAGTGTTGTGGGGATCAATGGAGCGGCCCAGACGGTCCTCGTGCGTGATGTGCTCAGGGCGATCTGATGGAGAAATGGTCAGTCTGCTACGTGACCGCGGTACGTACCACGCCACATACTCATCGTACGTCTGGACGTCGTATGGATGCTACTCCATGATGACATCGACGTGTGCCCTTTCCGCCCATGTTGTCATCCATTGCTGCTGCATTGGCCGCCAGTCCGTACCATGGTGACCAGCCCTTGATTGCTTACATTTCCATAATCGATGTTACATAGCAAAACATATGAAAGTATAGACAATAGTCGAATAGAATTTGACTCACCGGTGCACAACATGCGGTAGGAACCTGCCATCCAGAGGGGGCACGGTCTGGTACAAACCCAACTATCACATTACACGCTATGGCGCATAAGCCTCCACCATGTACGAGAATACCAGATGGTGTGTCGTCATCCATAGCTCCCCGTCCTCTAGGCAATGCAGGAATAGCCCGTGCGGCGATACACGAAGGATGAAATCTACCATCTAGGGAGTCCATATGACGTCGCTATCGTGCAACGACTCGAACTCGTTGTACCACAGCAAATAGCACCACGACAGTTTGCCCTTCGCCCACCGCAGACAGGCAGCAGTCCACCACATGCCCATAGTGGGCCCGTCTACCAGGTCGTCGGTGAACTCGTCAAACAAGTGCATTGGCTTTACGATCATTAGACGTCCAACAGGGAAGTGCTCCCAACTCCACAACTGCAGGAGCACGTAGCAGATCGCCAGATTGGGGGTATCACCAGTGGCACGCTGGTAAGCGTCACATAACCCCAGATATATGACGCACATAACCGCTGATCCCCAGCTGTACCGAGGCATCACCCTGAACTCTGCGTCCACCAAAGATTCTACGAGGCCAATGAATTTGGCATTGTAAATATTGCCGTGTGTGGCTGGAAATATTCTCCAACTAAAGAGCTGGATAAGGAATGTGACGAGGTGCGTCCTAACGACCTCCGGCGTTACAACCTGTGAGCACACACTGAAATTGTTAAGCTACGTGTGGGGGATGCCACGTGCACTCTCCGGGATAGGCCGGCCGAACCGGTCCGCCAGCATCTCCTTCCAGTCGACTGGTGCAAGGGTTGGAACAAGTGTGTCGCCTCCGAGAGGGAGACCTGTCAAGAATGCGACATCCTTCAAAGTAACCGTCATCTCACCCCAACGAAAGTGGAATGCGTGCATCTCGGGCCTCCACCTATCCACCAATGCCGCTAGCAAGCTGTCGTCGATGGTGAACTCATGCCTGGTAGAGACCAGCCTTGCTGTAGGATCAAGGATACCGACTAGAGGGGGGTGAATAGGAGGTTTTAAAACTTTTCTTGTTCACTTGATTAATTCTTCACAATTTAAATGACAAGATAGTAAAGCAATTAATCCTATGCAATTCTAGACAACAATATAGCAATCCTAGCTCTAAGCAAACAAATGATCACAATGAAGCAAATAAACAAGAGCTAAGAAGACGAGGGACACAACCGATGTTTTTACCGTGGTGATCGGAAACTTACCGATTTCCCCTAGTCCACGTTGAGATTAGCCCGGACGAATCGGACCGGCTCCACGAATTGAGCCAAACACCTCGATCACTAATGTAGCTCTTCCCCGCTCCGGGTAGGTGAGCTCCGACCTTCACAAATTGCCGGGTCTTCTCACAAGCTTCTTGGGAAGATCTCCAAGCCAAACTTCGCCCGATCGTCCAAGTGCCGGCAAGCACTAAGAGTAATAAACCTTGGGCTTCACTTAAATGCAATTCTTGTGCTAAGTGGATCAACAAATGAAATTCTTGCACTAATTGCAAAACCACCTCAATTTAATGCTCAATGAGAGAAAGTGGGTGGAATGAATGCTCTTGGGCTCAAGGAATATGCAATGAGTCTCTAAACTATGCCCTTGTGCAGTGGTGGGGGTATTTATAACCTCCACCAACCGAAACTAGCTGTTTGACACAATTTCCAGAAAAAATTCTGGTAGAGCGGTACTACCGCCCTCTGGTGCCGGTACTACCGCTATCAAATCTTGGCGCCAAAACGGCTATGTCAGAGCTCTGCAGTAACCGTTGGATTTGGCGGCGTGGTACTACCACTGTTGACATTTGCGGTACTACCGCTGTCCGGTAGTTCCGCAAAGTCGGCGCGGTACTACCGCTCGGGCCGAACTCTGAAAGGTCCCAACTTTGGCGCTCTCTGGAAAAATTGATCCGCTTTCAAGCCAGATCTTCCGGACACCGGAAGTACCACTCTGAACAGCGGAACTACCGCACACAGCGATAGTTCCGGCGTTGAAATTGCCGGTACTTCCGCTCCAGGAAAATCCAGACTTCATCCGGAGGGTGCTCTCTGGAAAAATCGATCCGCTCTCCCTCCGGATCTTCCGGGCTCCGGAAGTACCGCTCAAAATGCGGAACTACCGCACTGCTACCGCTTAGTGCGGTAGTTCCGACGTTCAAGTGGCCGGTACTTCCGTTCCCGCAAGAGCTCAAGTGCATCCGCGGGTGCTCTCTGGAAAAATTGATTCGCTCAAGAACCGGATCTTCCGCTTGCCGGTACTACCGCATTTGGGCGCGGAACTACCGCTCTTCGGTAGTTCCGACGTTCAAAACTGCAGTACTACCGCCTTTCCAGACAGAGCACAGATTTTGATTTAAAACAGATTTTTGATGGATGCAAGTTTCTAATGTTGATCCAAATGGCATAAGAAATTTGTATTCAAGCTACTTGCCAAGATCCCTCTTGATGGTACGATTATCTACCCTATAATCCGGTCTTCCACCATTTACCTAAGACCGATAAAAATAAAAGGGATCCTACGCTAAATATACCTTTGTCTTGAGCCAATTTGGTCTTCACACATATCCTTTGTCTTGCATCTTGTTGCTCATATGTAGACTAACCCTTTGCATGCTCATAAAACACGTTAGTCCCATATTCACATAATTTCATTAATTACCAAAACCATTTTTGTGGGGGCCTAGATGCTTTCACTTGCAAAGAGCAACAAGCCGTGTCCCACAGGGTTGGGACGTAGCACTCGTCCAGCAACCATGGATCCCTCCCCCCTGTAGCCTGAATGGCAAAGGCCTGCTGCGTCACCTGTCATCCATGCATGGCAACGGTGTTTCTCATCGTACGCATGTTCCAAAAGCTCCGGTAGAGCCATACCTACCAGTACATACGACAGATACAATATTAGTGCGAACATTAATAATTACTTCATAATACAATCTTTACTATATAAAAGAAGGAGTTGGTGGTTGGTGCGGCCTCTCCCACCCCTTCTCAACCAAAAAAAAACACTGGCTGACGTGTGGCCCCACCTTCTCCCTAAACACGTGCGGCTGCCTCCCTCCCCCGCCCCCGAGTCTTGCGGCTGCCTCCCCCCTCCAATCTTCCGCCGACGCCTCTCTCCCACCCCGCGCCGCCGCCTCCTCCTCTCCCTCCCACCCCGCGCCGCCGCCGCCGCCTCTCGCGGTCCCACCTCGCGCGCCGCCCCCGCCTCCGCCGCCGCCTCGTCCTCCCGCCACCCCTCGCCGCCGCCGCCTCATCCTCCCCACCCCACCCCGCGTCGCCGCCTCCTCCCCTCTCCCCACCCCGCGCCGCCGCCTCCTCCCGGTATGGTTTGGGATCTGATGACTATACATATACCGCCTCCTCCTCCGCTCCATCGCCGCCTCCTCCCCCCACCCCGCGCCGCCGCCTCCTCCCCTCCCACCACCCGCGCCGCCGCCCTCCTCCCCCCGCTCCTCCGGTCTGCCCTCGCCTCCTCCCCCGCTCCTCCGCGCCGCCGCCGAGTCCTCTCCCCCCGTTCTCCGCGCCGTCACTCTCCCCTCCCCCGTCTCTCCCCCTCCCACTCGATCATGGCAACAAAAATGCGGCGGTTGTGGTGCGCATCAGCTGAGAGCAAGGTGGAGCCAGAGCAGCTGCAGCCTCGGCGGTTACAAATTGAGGAGTTTTATGGGCGAACGTGGCATAAGATTCGGCGGTTGCAAACGTGGACGTGTTTGGCTGGCAGTTGCATTGAGGTAACATGCTTCCGTATTTCTTCCTCTCGTTCTCCTTCGGCCCTGCTCGGTCTCTTGATCATACTATTCCTGTGGTTTGAGAAGAGGTACCTTGGGACGGTCCGGGAGGAAGACCACATTGACCTCACCGAGTGCGCACGCCGCGGTGTCATCGTCACCAACGCCGGGACGGTCTACTCAGTCGACGTGCTCCGCCGCATCACGGCCGCCGAGCGCTACGTCCGAGCGGCTCGCCGCCAAGGGGAGTACCCGCTTGGTTCCGAGGTGTGTTTTTCGCTAAATCATAATGTTATTGCTCGATCTGCATGGATGGATTATTGCTGTGATCCTTGTAAATTTGGTGTATCGTGCCAACACCCGAGTCATCCGTTGAATGAACCCATTTAAACAATTCTATTTTGGATATGGTCGTGATGACCGTAATAGTGCATTTAAACACATATCTGAAAGGAAGTGGCCTGTAAGAAACCGGGAAATGGGACAAAATAAAAAGATTGCATGCATGAATAACTTAATGTAACTACGCCCACTAAGCTCAATTTTGGCTCGCAATAATAAGAATGGAACTTTAAATGGTGCTAAAATAATTAATAGTGCTTCAGGAAGTGAAGGATTATCTATTCGATTGCAATTACTCATGCATTTGGACGGAAAAACAACGACTCAATTCGATCAAGCCACACCGAGCATTATAAGGATGGGATGCTTATTGCTTTACTTTATGTACTTCTAGACACATCTATTGAAGTTTGACAAGTGCACTGCGGATAAATTTTGAGCCCTATTTTCTGTGTTGCCAAGTTTCCTTTGGTTCTATTTTCTGTTACCTTAATCTATTTACACTCCCAATAACCCATATTTGTCTATTACTCCTCATGATCTTTTGTACAAGGACTACAATTTTGACCGAAAGTTTTCTTTGTCAATATCTAGCGCTTCTGGTTTGGTAAGGCATTCATGCTTTTATGTATCATGTAACTCCTTACAGAAATTTTATGAAGATCCTTATTCTTGTTAATTTATTAAAAACAGATAGTAAATAGACTGATATGAAATTTCAGGTGCAAACATTCTTGTTAATTTATTGTTCATTCAGTATATGAGGAATAGTATATAGTATTATGATTCTTATCTAGCTTCGCACTACATCTCATAGAACAACTTCAAAATGAGATCCTTGAAAGATAGCTCGCAATGCAAATCTGATGTATATGTTTTGATCTGAGAAACTGGAAAATTGCAAACCGGTTATTGTTGTTGGTGATCTTAATCAACTCATCGAGTATTGATATTCACAATCCTCCAAAGAAGTTATCTTTCATATTTGAACAACTTCTCATTCAAAATCTGTCCTCACATTTATATGCTCTAGCACTGGTATTGTCCTTGTCTTCATAAACGTTAGTATACCAAAACTAAATGGCTATTTTGATTCGATGTGCCTGGTTAGATGACGCTTTCATCTTAGTTCACACATTGTCACATACTTATTCTAAACCCAGGAGAATTTCCACATTGTCACATACTTATTCTAAACAGCTGGGCTTTTAAGAGGTGTTCTTAATTTAACATGGGGTGGATGAGGAGGATATTCTGCTTCAGTCTCAGACTGCTTTTTGACTCTAATATGGCTTGCAGATATTGTTGTTGTAAAAGAAATTACTTTTTGGTTGATTCAGATGCTTACTTTAGTTGCCAAAATGGTAGTGCAGCTTCTTGGTGTGGTCTTAATTAGGACAACATGCTTAGTTAATTTACAAACTTCATGTACAGCTTCTTTGTACCATCTCTTTTGTTGTAAAATGTTTAGAGTAAGGTGTGGGAAAGAATTAGTAATTTGTTGCAAACTTCTTATATGAATGAAAGTGATGATTTTCTAGAGGAATGCAAATATGAAATAATTCCTCTACTTTGTTTTCGATGATTTCACATTGTGTTATAGCTTCGTCTCCACCCATGGATCACTGGATTTTAAGCCTTTGTTGTCTCTCTTTGTTGCACATGCGTTCTAAACTTGTAAACAAAATAAACTAATACCACGTATGCTACCTTAATGCTAATGTATAGATCCTAACTATCATGGACTATTTGTCATCATTTTAGTTTTTTCCCTATTGCTGAAAGCACATAGAGCACTTTTGATCCCCGAATGATAACACAATGTGAAATCGAGTTGTTTATATGAAGCTGGAAGTAGACTTTATTTCTTGGCCTGTGATATCTAAATAACTGCATACAAGTGCCATGTTTGCCATGACGTATTTTTATGTTTTGTGTTTCTTCAGGCTTCTCAATTCTTACGGATAGTCACATTCTATTCCACACAACTTCCAGGACCTAACTATCATTGCCGTGAGGTAAGGTGGCTTGTTAGGGCTGTAACTTCTGTTCATAATGGCATTTTTTTAAAGTTTGTTACTTCTGTTCATAATAGCATTGATGAAATGTGTGATGAATGGAATGATCAAAATCGCCTTTCCATTTGTATCTTCTGCAGTACAAGGAAATCAATCACCCTATATCACACCACTTTGCATCTAGAATCTGTGTGCCGCATATCGCATATCTGAAGTAAATAAGTAAAATCGAAATCTTATACATCTTGCTCATCTCATCTCGCAGACTCACAGATCCCGGCAAGAAATATCCAATATGATGTCTTCAATTGAAGTAGATAAAAATGTCGATACAAATTACGTACTACATCTACATAAATTCTAAGCTCCACCATCACCGTACACAATTCAAATGCTTATGCTCAGCGCACAATTTTATCCTTCTAAACCTCTCCGCGTTGATCAATATTCGAATCTTGATATCATGCATCGAATCGATAGTAAATGGTAACATGGGCGAACCGAGTGAAACATTTCAAGTAGGCAAACAAGTAGAGGCCAAAACAAATACTCGCTCCTTGGCGACTTCATCACTATGCTATCAATACATCGAAGATTGTAAAAGAAATAGCCACACCTAACACACCCGCCTCCTATGTAATTCCTTTAGTTCTCAAGCCACATAACTAGAAAGATCAAGCCCCTCTCATCTTTTTGATGTCAGCTTTGGTGGTTATTAGGACACACTCTCCGAACAGTGCCTAAAATATGAGAAGTGAACATATTATGAGATTAGATGTCCAATGAGTCATAACATGCTCTCTTTCTCCTATTGCAATTTTGGTGTTAACTTACTATTTTGGTGCTTATGCCGTACCGACAAGTGTCCTTGAAGTAGACGAATAACCTATATATGTTTGTCTTTCAGAAGTTATTCTGGACTCATGGAATCACTTAGGTGTATATTTATTGTAAAATGAACATATTACGAGATTAGATGTCCAATGAGTCATAACATGCTCTCTTTCTCCTATTGCAATTTTGGTGTTAACTTACTATTTTGGTGCTTATGCCGTACCGACAAGTGTCCTTGAAGTAGACGAATAACCTATATATGTTTGTCTTTCAGAAGTTATTCTGGACTCATGGAATCACATAGGTGTATATATTTGTTAGAATCTGAACATATTGTGAGATTAGATGTCCAATGAGTCATAATATACTCTATTTCTTTTAATGCAATTCTCTGTTAAATACTGTTTTGGCGCTTATGAAGCTTCATTATGCATTAAAATCTGTTTGCATCAAAGAGCTTTGCGATGACAACAATTAACTTCACATTTTATCAACATGTGATGTCCTTTTTTCTTAGGAGGTTGTTATGGGCTCATTTACGTGAAATGTGAAAAACAAAAAACTGAGAATTGTATGAGCTGATGTGGTAATTTGTGTTATTATATGCAGGTACAGGTTGTATCACTGAATCAAGTTATGTCAGAAGGTGCATATATGCTATTCTACTTGAGGTACATCCAACTTTGTGATATGTGCACATCTAAATTGGCATTCAATTATTTCGTGTTTGCAGCAGTCTCATATTTATAAAATCTTATTCAGATCTTTTCCTCGCCCACCGAGGATATACATTGAAATGGGTGTTGCCTGCTCCAACATCTCGCAGCGCCATCCATCAAAATCCTCCAAGGGCTCTAAACAAGAGCGAGGCATGAATTACTCTTTGCTTCCAATGATAAACCTATGGTATTTATGATTCACATACATGATCAGCATGCTAAGTTGAGGTCTAGAAATTTCTATTATGTGGATGATGTTTTTGCAGCACTCGGTTAGCGAGACTTCTGAAGCTACGCTAAGTGAATGGTCGCAAGTAAGCGAAGCGCGTGTATGGTAGGCATGGCCTTAATAGAGATGGTTTTGTTCAAACATCTGGATTTTGTCATATGTAATCGTCTACATTTCATAGTTTTAGCTAGAGCACGATACAATTGTGGTTAGCACCGCCGCTAATATCGCCTCATGTTCTTTTATTTCAGATGAGGTATATTTCATAGCCGCATATCCTAGAGGTAGTTTTGTGGTTCAAAGGAGCAAAGTAACTAGATTTTGTCTAGATGCTTATCAATTGGTTTGTTAATCTCCAAGATGGTCTGACAGTTATTTATGTATGAAGTATACTACGGAAAAATATTGTTTACTACCATTTTTGTACATATTGTTGTATGTGGTGTTTGTTCTATCATGCTTCACTAATATGATGCTTGATTTATTTACGAGTATGAACATGTATGTTTTTCTTGATACATGATGACGTAAGATAAAATTGATGTTTATTATTCAGTTTGAGATCATATTTGATAGTATGCATCATTTTTATTTGGTTTTTCGTTGCAACGCATGGGCATTTTACTAGTTTACATTAATTATGACTAACTAAATAACAGTAAATATGACTATGGGAATAACGTCGAAAGCATAAAAATTACCTATCTTTCAAGGGAACTAATCAGAACTGCCGCGTCTTCAATGACTTACGTACTGCCTTCTTCAAATATTTAGGTACGCACTATTAGTTTTGATAGTACCTTGCAGCAAATGGGACAGATGAAATATTACTGTGAATATTCGTAATGATAGCAGCATACTACAAGTCAGTGATTACATGCGTGCGTGAATACTTCACTACTTACCAATAATTTGATTACTCGTTCGAAAAAAGATGAGCCATTCATTACCGTCGTCCTTAGCACTAATTCATTACTTACCCTGAATTAACAAAGTATGGGTACCGTATGTACACAATAATAGTACAAACTATGTCTAAATTAATACGACATACTTACTTTGTAATACAAACTACATTAATCACAACTAACTAAATAATAGTAATTGACTACGATTACAGAAATAACGTTGAAAGAATACGATAAAAAATTACCTGTCTTTGCAGAGAAGAAATCAGCACTGGTAATTTTGAGCTACGCACTGCCTTCTCGAACTAATGAGCAACAACTACGATAATGACTATCTAAGATGAGCGACTGGGACACTGCCGTCTCGATCTAATGAGCTGCTCACTCACTAGAGGTGCATATTTATGCTCGAGCGAAAGAAATCATTATCACTACTAGCGCTTCGGGTGAGGGGGACGGCATCGTAAGAATGACAAATATGCAAACGAGAGAGCGGGCGAGGGGGACGACACTCAAATAATGACATTAGTGCGAACGAGAGCGCGCAAGAAAGGCACATACAGGGAGAGTGACAATTGTGCGAACCGAATAGCCGCAATAATATATACCACGATTCCCCGACACATGGCACTTCAAAACAAGCGTTACTATCATTAAATTCATGGTTAAGTTAATTCGAATAAATGTGACTAATTCGGTCCATATAAAATTACCAAAACATTGCATAATAACTATTACTACATCGGAAGGCTTCACATAAAATTTCATAATTTTTGGAGCTCATTTTCTATATGTAAAAACTCGTAAAAATATTGAAATATATGAATTTTTGAACAACATTCACCATGGATAAAATTCCCCAAAAATTACACTGCGAGGAATGTTGTGTTGGGAGGCTGTAAATAAATTTTCGTAATTTTTGAACTCATTTGATATATTTAAAAATTTAAACAAATACTAAATAAAAAAAATTAGATAGGTAATTAGCCGGCCTAATTACCTGCCACCTGGTGAGCTGGCGACAAACTTCAAGCCAATAATTCTTTGCACTAGTATTCGTTAAATTCATGTTAAAAGTTAATCTAAACAAACATGACTAATTCAGGCCATATAAAATTCTCAAAAAATTACATAATAACTATTTCTACATCGGGAGGCTTTACATAAAATTTTGTAACTTGGAGCTCATTTGATATATGTAAAAAACCTAAAATTTTCAAAATTGTATGAATTTTTGAACAACATTCGCTATGGATAAAATTCTCCAAAAATTACTCTACGACAAATGTTATGTCGGAATGCTGTACATAAATTTTCGTAAATTTTTGAGCTCATTTGATATATTTAAAAATTCAAACAAATATTAAACCAAAAAAAATTAGGCAGATAATTAGACCGGCTAGGCTAATGACCTGTCGCCTATGGGCTGGGCGACAGGCTTGCCTACTGCATGCACCCTGGGCGACAGGCCGTCTGTCGTCCAAACTTGGCCCATCGACAATAAAAATGATATTTTTGTTAATATGTCTGGTATACTACTATTTTTGTAAATATAATATGAGATAGTGATAAAATTGGCTTTGATTTATCTAGTCTTTAGGGACAAAACCCGCGCTTCCAGAGACCATGGACTCCCCCAATCTCCGCAATCCCCGGCGTGATGACTGAACGCAGGCTGGCGTGTGCGTGCATGTCGTGTTAGTAGGGTATCTGTCCACCGATCTACTTAAAATTTTTTACATTAACCGACGACACCCAAATCGCTATTGGCGTACATATCCATTCACAACATGTCTAATCAGAAGAAAGAATGGTTACCCACGTCACACGTACTTGTACATCTTGAATGTGTGATCACCAACCGTAGCGTGAGGTCTAGGGCAAATGTTCGGTGGTAGTTAATGGGTCTTTTCTTTCCTTTCAATGCTGATGGATTTTAGCTTTTATTATAGTATCTAACTTTTAAATAGAGTATTTTCTTAAGATGAGGTTTATAAGTTAAATAATCTACACGTCAGACATCCTAATTAAGTGAATCCTAATTAAGCAAAACTATAGCAGCCATCAGACGTTATTGCTTAAAAATATTTTTTTCTTAATTTAAAAGAGATGATAATTTGTATTAATATGTTATTGCTTAAAGATATATTCCTTTTCGTAAACTAGAACAGAAGATAATTTTTATTAAAAAAATAAATCTTAAAGTTCCATGACAGTTTCACCTCCATTCAATTGTTAAAAATCTAACATAGTATTGTGGTACATGGCAAGGTGTCTGGGCCCACGCCCAATTTGGCTGCCCATCTGGTGACGCGAGGAATCCGGGAGGCCGACAGCGTGGGGAGACACGAACTACTCATCGTCACGTCAGGCTACCAAGTTTCAGCGGCTGCTAGCATAGGACGGACGTGCGGACGGGTGCGGCTCAGGTGCTGTGACCCCTGCACGCGCTAAGTGCAGGGGCACGCCCACGAGCCGCCACGTGTCCCCAAATATCCAAAAAACTTCCGAAAAATTCTAAAAAAATACTTAAAAATCAGAAAAATTGTAAAAAGTATTTTCTTACAAATAAAAAGTATTTTTTTTGTAATTACTTAATTTTTTTTATTTATACTTTTATTAAAAAGTATTTTTTTAAAATACTTAAAAATACTTTTTAATAAAAGTATTTTTACAAAAAGTACTTTTTACAATTTTTCTGATTTTTTAAGTATTTTTTTAGAATTTTTCGGAAGTTTTTGGATATTTGGGGACACGTGGCGCTCTCGGGCGTGCCTCGCACTTAGCGCAGGGGTCACAAGACTGACGCACTCGCAAGAACTAGGATTGAGGTGTTGTTTATTGAGCTAAAATAAGCTAATTTATGATTAAAATTATATTATATCTAGCTAAAAATTATACTATAGTTAACGATGGTTTATTTAGCGTAATTAAATTTAAAAAAAATTTAAAATAAAAAAGTAGATTAACTCATCACGAACAACAGAAACGAATACGAGAAAAAAATAACCGGAAAAAACTAAAAAAACTAAAAAGTTATAAAAGATGAAATTTAAAAATAGTTAAAAATAAGGTAGAAGTTAAAAACTCAAACCGAAATAGACGACGGCTGATTCAGCTCGTCCGCCTGAAAAAGTTGTTTTGTCAGTTGCCGTGCAAAGCGTCTGTGTGGCCTAACTCATCATGGTTCGGAACCGATGCGATCCCGTCAAGCTACGTTCGCATGGTCGCTGCCTGGTCCATGTAGCGCAGCACTTGTCACGGTGGTGTGCTATTGGGTTGATTACCTCTTTTAGACGGATTACCTAAGACTTGAAGCTTAAGGATCGCAGTCGTCGTTTGTGATTTGGCCCCATCGAATCGGTCTCTACACGCTAAGGCTCCGCTTATTTTAGCTTGGTCTTCTGATTTATTTTTTACTATTCAATAATTTTACCTTTTTCTTTTTTAGCTTTTTTTATGGTTCTATTTTTCCCGTATTCGTTTGTACTGTCCGTGACAGGTTAACCTATTTTTTCTATTTTTAAATTTTTTTAAATTTAATTGCGCCAAATAAGTCACCGTGAGATACAGTGTTTTTTTTTCAGTCAGCTACAATCAAAATAAGTTCTTCTGAGCACGACCTAGGTCTCTCAAGCGTAGTCGCGCGCGTCAGCCAATATCGGCCAAGGACATCGAGGAGCCTGTTCAATCCGCGAGGTGAGAGCGCGTGTGACTAGAGCACCAAGAACAATGACAGTGACGGAGGGAAAAAATAATTACTAAAAATTCTCATAAAAATAAAATATTATGATGATTTATTTGATGGATCTCCACAGGATAGAGGAATTAAGAATGAGATCATTAACATGTGTTCACTCGATTATACCGATATAAACTATATGATGTGCTTTATAAGCATTGCAATAATGAAAAAACAATGATGATATGAAAAATATAATGTAATGCTATATTTACTGTTTGCTATGAAAATATTTTGGTCAAAAAGTATCTAGAGGAGAAAGTTTTGATCACATGTGATAAGTATTGGAGAATAAAGTGAATATTTTCTCTCTTATAATATATAATATTAAAATATTATAAATAAAGTTTGGCAACAATTTATTTTTTAAAAAGCAAAATCACATATATATATTACTAAGTTATTTAAATATGTTTTAAAGGTGATACTCGTGAAAATGTGCGGACCATTTTGCTAGTTAGAAAAAATATAGGTGCAATTAAATTACTCAGCTGCCGTCCCAGTGGCGGTGGGCATTCGACCGCCGCACTGCAGGGACTCCGACCAAATAAGGAAAAACGAGCATCTGACAGCTGACATATACAGTCGAATCGATCCTGGACGAACGACTCCGACCGTCCACTCGCACTACTAGTACTTCCAGTATAAATTGGGCTTCTAGCTCATGCACACACCATACGCTAGACCAGACGCAAGCCTGCCTAACACCATGCATCCCGCTGCCAAATCGTTCTTGCTCCTCGTCGTCGTAGCAGCCGCCACCTCGACGTCCTTCACCACCCATGCGCTGGCGCGCGCGGGCCGGCCGGCCGCGCATCGGCGCCGCACCAAAGACCGCTATGCGTCGCGGAGCGGACGCCCGCTGGTTCAGCGGGCATCACCAGCGACCCGCGGGCCTCCTTGCCTCCTGGCGGCGAGGTGGCGGCGGGGATCGCCGCCGCCGAGAGGCGCCCGGCAGCAACCGACCGCCATGTCCTCGAGCTTCATCTTCGCAACGTTCACGCCGAAGATTTACGAGTCATCGATGATGATGAAACGGCTTTGGTCGGCCAGATAAGTCCATCTCTGCTCTCCTTGCAGCACCTGGAACATCTCGATCTCAGCTTGAACAAACTCCAGGGGCCGACAGGCCATGTCCCAGAGTTCTTGGGCTCCCTCAAGAACCTGAGATACCTTAACCTCTCCTTCATACCCTTCTCTGGAAGTGTGCCTCCTCAGCTTGGCAACCTCTCAAAGCTGCACTGTCTTGACCTCTCAACCTACTCCACAGACGATGGACACACGTACTCCACAATTTACGGTGGTGGACACAGGTACTCCACAGATATCTCATGGTTAACACATCTGCCTTTGTTACGGTACCTCAACATGGCGTCTGTAGACCTGAGCAATGTGGTTGACTGGGCTCATGTGGTGAACGCGATTCCTTCTTTGAGGGCCCTTCATCTTGCTAATTGCTTCCTTGAAAGTGCAAACCAATCGCTGCCGCACCTTAACCTCACAAATCTTGAGGAGCTCGATCTCTCCGAGAACTACTTTGACCACCCAAGTGCATCTTGTTGGTTTTGGAAAGTAAAAGGCCTCAAGTACCTCACCCTTGCGTCGACCGGTTTGTACGGTCAATTTCCAAGAGCTCTAGGAGATTTGAAATCCCTCCAAGTCCTTGACCTTTCTTTCTCTAGTGATAACTTGGGCATCATGACAGCAAACATGACAAATCTATGCAATTTGGAAATCCTGAATCTCAGATTTAGTAACTTGCGCGGAAACATAATAGAGTTATTAGAGAGATTACCGCAATGTTCGTCCAACAAATTGAACGAACTGGATTTGTCAGCCAATAATATCACCGGAATGCTACCAAATTGGATAGGGCAATTGGCCAGCTTAATCACTCTTGACCTCTCTAACAACCACCTCACTGGACCTGTGCCTTCTCAGATCGGCGTGTTCAATAATTTGACTTACCTGTACCTAAGCGACAATAACCTCGATGGTGTGATCACACATGAACACTTTGCTAGTCTGACAAGCTTAAAGACAATAGACCTATCTCGTAATTCCTTCAAGATTGTGGTGGATCCTGAGTGGTTGCCTCCCTTTAGACTTGAATATGCATATTTAGCATCTTGCCAGATGGGTCCTCTATTTCCCCATTGGCTGAAATGGCAGGTCGATATTCTTGATCTTGATATATCCAGCGCGGGTATAACTGATGCGCTTCCAGACTGGTTTGTAAGCACCTTTTCAAAGGCCATACGTTTGAACATTTCCAACAACGGAATCAATGGTAGCTTGCCAACAAGCTTGGAGGCTATGACGCCATTAAGAAGTCTCTATTTGAATTCAAACAAGCTAACTGGTCAAATACCTCAGTTGCCGATAAACCTCGACATATTGGACATCTCCAGGAACTCTTTATCTGGACCTCTGCCATCAAACTTTGGAGCTCCATACATAGTAGATCTGCGTCTCTTCTCCAATCGTATCACCGGTCATATTCCACGAACTTTTTGTGAATTGCAATACCTGTATATCTTAAACTTAGCCGACAATATTTTTGAAGGAGAATTTCCTCAATGTTTTGAGCCGAGGGATGCGAGAGTACTACTTCTAAGTAACAATAGGATCTCTGGAAAGTTCCCATCATTTTTGCAAAGATGCACATGGTTAATTATCCTGGATCTAGCATGGAATAAGTTCTCTGGAAGATTGCCCATGTGGATTGGAAACTTTGTGAACCTAGAGATAGTACGACTGAGCCACAATATGTTCTCTGAAAGTATTCCGGCAGCCATTACCAATCTTACAAAGCTTTTTCATCTAAATCTAGCAGACAATAGTATATCTGGTGTCTTACCCCGGCATTTTTCAAATTTAACGGGCATGACAGGAGGGCGTCAAACCGGTGGTTTCGTAGGTGTTTTGAATATGTCCGTGATCACGAAGAGGCAACAACGTTATTATGATGATAATGAAATTTATGACATGGTGAGCATTGACTTATCATCGAACTACTTAACTGGTGAAATTCCAGAAGATATAGCCTCTCTTGATGCAGTTAAAAATTTGAATTTATCGAGGAATTACTTGAGTGGAAAAATTCCACAAAACATTGGGACCATGCACTCATTGGAATCACTCGACCTCTCGAGGAACAAGCTTTATGGACGAATCCCACCAAACTTGTCAAATCTAACATATTTAAGCTACATGGACTTGTCTTACAACAACCTCACAGGACGAATACCAGCAGGGAGTCAGCTTGACACCCTCTACATGGAAAACCCATCTATGTACAACGGCAACAGTGGTCTTTGTGGACCTCCTCTTCAGAAGAGTTGCTCAGACAGTAGTGCATCAAAGCATGGTGTTCAAAAGAGAAGTGAAAGATATTCTGAGCGAAAGTTCTTTTACTTTGGACTTGGGTTAGGATTTGTTGTTGGTCTCTGGGTGGTGTTTTGTGCCATCTTATTCAAGAAAACATGGAGGATTGCTTATTTCCGCCTCTTCGACAAGATGTATGATAAGGTGTATGTGTTTGTCGTTGTTAATTGGGCAAGTTTGGCCCACAAGACGGCTACACATTAAACCAATTGGCTGGATTGGCTAGATAGGCAACTGCAAATTAAGTCATACTACAAAGTGACTAATAATGTTCAGTTGGTGCCACTGTGCTTCCACTACCACTAGCTAGATGTAGCTGTCTTTATTTGGTTGTGCATGTTGTTTTGCTTAATTCCTGTGATGTATGTACACTATCAGCTTGTACCTTTTTTTTTGAACCACTATCAGTTTGTGCTTATGATGATTGGTGAAGCCATGGAATGAATACTACATCAATCCAACCATTTGTATCTGTCAATCCATAGAGAGATTTCAGGGGAAAAGTACTTTATGTCGGCCGAACGTCCGCAAGCGCCAGTAATCGTCAGCAGTGTATACTCAAGAACACAAGAAAAAATGTATACTCGAGAACACAAGAACACAAGGTATTTTGGCACTGCAGAACGTTACCTTTTCCAGGTTTTCTTCCTCCTTTATATAGCAGATAAACAATAAAACTGAAGTACTAATAACCAAGAAACTGAACTAGTAATGACCAAGAAACTGACCCATGAAAGCTTCAAGAAGAAACTGGACACT
This sequence comes from Dendrocalamus sinicus, assembly GCA_036346575.1. NCBI lineage: Eukaryota > Viridiplantae > Streptophyta > Magnoliopsida > Poales > Poaceae > Dendrocalamus > Dendrocalamus sinicus. Next base: position 28,838,002 of record CM070671.1, read on the forward strand.
AACATGCAGATATGAAGATATGCAGACTAAAACGCCAATTCATGAACCATTGTGGGCGGGCAATTAACTCCCTGGAAACGCTAACTGACATGATACTAAAAATGCTAACTGACATGCATACTAAAATAGCTAACTGACATGCAAAATTAACTAGATTAGCTAACATTACTCCTCCTAATCTAGTTGATGTTGATGTCGATGGCGCCGAGCTTTGAGCGCAGGTGCAGAAATCTCACCCTGCCAAGTGCTTTTGTCAATATATCTGCCAGCTGATCGTCGGTGTGGATCTTCTGGGTGGCAACTTGGCCACCCTCAACGCACTCTCGGATGAAGTGAAAGCGCGTCTCAATGTGCTTGCTCCGGCATGAAAGACCGGATTCTTGTAGAGTTGTATTGCCAACTGGTTGTCGACGTGGATGGTAACGATGCCTGGAGCTTGCCCGTAGAATCTGCCGAGCAGACGACCAAGCTAAAGCCCTTGGCATGCCGCAGATGACGCTGCGATGTACTCAACCTCGCAACTGGACAATGCGACCACCGATTGCTTCTGGGATTGCCATGTCACGGGTGCCTGACCGATGCAGAACAGCACGCCGGAAGTGCTCTTCGATCGTCCAAATCTCCCGCCATGTCCGCGTCGCTGTGCCCCTGGAGTTTGATGTCGCCGGAGCCGCTGGAGTAGCTCAGGCCAAAGTGAATTGTACCCGCAACATAGCGCAGTAGGTGCTTGACGGCGCTCAGGTGCTTCGTTGTCGGTTTCTCCATGAACCGGCTAACGTACCCGACGGCGAAGCTAATGTCCGGCCGGGTGTGGACCAAGTAACGAAGGCCTCCAACAATACTACGGTAAAATGTCGAATCAACAGGAGGGTTGGAGCTCTTCTTACTTAGCTTCAAGCGCGATTCCCTGGGAACTTGAACAGCATTGCAGCCAGCCATGCCCGCTTTGTCCAGCAGCTTCGTCGCATACGCCGCCTGGCACAATGTGATCTTCCCAGGTAGCTGCTTAATCTCGATCCCGAGGTAGTAGCTCAAGTGCCCGAGGTCGCTCATCTTAAATGAGCGTTGCATCTCTTTCTTGAACTGATCGATCTCACCCGGGTCGGCACCGGTGAGAATTAAGTCGTCGACGTACACGCCCAATAGTAGACGCCTGTTCCCTATGCCGCGAGTGTACACACCGTGCTCTTCCTCGCTGCGCGTGAACCCGAGCGCCACCAGCGTGCAGTCGAGCTTGGCGTTCCATGCTCGCGGAGCCTGACGTAGGCCGTACAGTGCTTTGCACAGCCGTAGTACTTGCCGCTCACGCCCGGTGGTTGAGCGACGTAAACCTCCTCCGTGAGGTCACCGTTCAGAAACGCAGACTTGATGTCGAGATGGTGGAGCGCCCAGCCCTCGTGCGCTGCCACCGCTACCAGTGCGCGCACGGAGTCGAGCCGTGCCACAGGTGCAAAAACCTCATCGAAGTCCACACCAGCGCATTGTACGTACCCCTTAGCCACCAGCCGCGCCTTGTGTCGAACCACCGCCCCCTGCGCATCCTTCTTGAGCTTGAACACCCATTTGAGGCCAATCAGGCGGTGTCCGGCCGGGAGATCGACAGCCTCCCAGGTGCCGTTGTCCACGATCGCGACCATCTCCTCCTCCATCGCCGCACGCCAAGCTGGATCGATGTTGGCCTCGGCGAACGACGTGGGCTCCTCAGATCCCGCCAAGAGCAGCTCCTCTGGATCCAGCTCAACTTGCTCGGAGTTGTTGATGCAGTCCTTGACGGTGCAGAACCGCCGGGGTGCTCCCTCGTCGTCCAGCTCATTGCCGAACGGGATGTTCGACGGTGGCGTGGCGTACGTGACGCGTGCGCCGACCGCGCTGCTCCTGGTGTCCGAGGGAGTGCGTGGTGTCTGCTCCCCTTGTTCTTGTTCTGGAGAGGCCGGCGGGGATACAGGAGAAGCCGGCTCATTGTCGCCCGTGAGAGCACTGACCGTGTATTCCATGGTGAAGGTCTCAGGGACTACGTTTCCGCTGACCTCCTCCCAATTCCACCCGCTGCCTTCGTCGAACACCACATCGTGAGTGACGTGCAGACGACCGCTCACTGGGTCGTACACTCGGTACCCCTTTGAGCCCGGCTCGTAGCCCAGAAACACCATCTTCACACTCCGATCGTCGAGCTTGGCGAGATGGGGACACGTGACCTTCACATGCGCAATGCACCCAAACGTGCGCAAGAAGTTCACCGCCAGCTTCTCGCCATGCCAAGCCTCATAGGGAGTCATGCTGGTGACACTTTTCGTCGGAGACCTGTTCAAAATGAACACAGCCGTGCTCACCGCCTCCCCCTAGAACGTACTGGGCACCTTCTTTGCCTTGAGCAGGCATCGCGCCATAGCCATCATAGTCTGGTTCCGGCGCTCCACGACACCGTTCTGTTGTGGGGAGTACGGCACCGTGAGTTGCCGGTGCACACCTTTCTCCACGCAGTACTCACCGAAGGTCACGGATGTGAACTTGCCACCACGATCAGTATGTATCGTGCGCAGCTTCCGCCCGGTCTCGACCTCGACGCCAGCTTGGAATTTCCTGATCGCGCTAGCCGCCTCGTCCTTGCTTGACAACAGCACTAACCACATATAGCGACTAGCATCGTCAACGAGGAGGAGGAAGTAGCGCTTGCCACCGTGCGTCGCTGGCGTGACAGGCCCACACAGATCTCCATGTACGAGGTCCAGACGTCCCTTGGCGCGGTAGTTGGCCTCGATAGGGAACGGCGTGCGCCGCTGCTTGCCGACGAGGCACGCGTCACAAAGCTGGTCGACGTGATCCAGTCGGGGAAGTCCACGTGCCATGTTGCTGCGCGCCATCTTTCTCAGCGTGTCAAAGCTGAGGTGGCCGAAACGCTCATGCCAGCGCCAGGCCTCGTCGTCTGAATGTGCGAGGAGAGAAACCGGACGTGCAACGGTGAGTGTGATCTTGTACAGACGGTTAGCCGATCTGCGTACCTTGGCGAGTAACTCGTGTTGTGGATCACGCACTCGCAGCACACCGTGCTTGATCAGGACCTCGCAGCCGAACTCGTCGAGTTGACCCAGGCTCACAATGTTGCTGCACAGCCTGGGAATGTAGTACACGTCGGAGAGAATGCGGTGTTGCCCATCACGTGCCGCGAACACAATCGAGTCGCGCCCGACGATGTCCACGACCGAGCCATCGCCGAATTTGACCGTTCCGGAGACATTTCGGTCCAACTCGGAGAAGGCAGCAGCGACGCCCGTCATGTGGTTCGATGCGCTCGTGTCGAGGTACCATACGCCGCGCTTCTGCTCGCCGGTGTCGGTGTCACCAAGCTGCACCATGGCACGCTCCTCGTTCAGATGAACGCGAGCGCCCACACATTTCGGGTCGACATGAACCCGGGAAGACACCGGCCCGGGAGCCAACGCCGCCACCTGGGCCATAAGCAGGGCCGGTTCGTCTTCATCACCACCTTCTTGTACTAGGTGCACCTGCGCCTCGTCTCTTTTTTTCTTTCTGCATTCAGGGGCCCAATGACCCTTCTTCTTGAAGTACTTGCAGCGGTCCTTGTTGGAGGCTTGCCCGCCTCCGTCTTCGCGCGGTGCGTCTCGGCCGCGATTGAACTGCAACGTGTCACGGCGTGGGGCGTTTGAACCGCTACCCGTGAAGTTGCCTCCGCCTCGTGCAGCCTCGCTCTCCCGCCGGTGCATACGGCGGATCATCTCCTCCTCTTTGGAGGAGAGGAGCAGGCGTGAGCCCAGTTCCGCAGCCACCGCTCGCGCCTCGTACCGCTGCTCAACGGACCGGAGTCAGCCTGTGACTTCCTCAACGGACATGTCGTTGATGTTGAGCAGCGTCTCGATGGAGATTGCAACCTGCATGAACTTATCAGGGACCACCTGCAGCATCTTGCGCACGACCTCGCCTTCGGTGATGTGGTCGCCGAGAAGCCGCAGATTATTGGCGAGGCTTGTGATGCGCATCGAGAAGTCGTCAATGGCCTCCCCTTCCTTGAATGCAATATTGTTGAAGTCGCGTCGGAGTTTCTGCACGTGCGCGAGAACGCGCTCGACGCCCATCCGCATGATCTTGACAGCATCCCACGCCTCCTGCGCAGAGTCCTTATTGCCGATCGAGGCCAGCATCTCCGGCGGGACAGCTTGAGCAATCGCTGCTAACGCCAGACGATCCACGCTATACTCTGCGCCGCCGGATTCGATGGCTCCCCACAAGCCTTGCGCCTGCAGGTTGATGCGCATGAGCATCGCCCACTCTGGGTAGTTGGTCTTGGTCAGCAACGGATACTGCACCGACGTCGATGCCTCCTTGACCACGCGCTCGATGACTACCTCGCGCTCTCGACCGTTCTGTTGTCGCGGACGACGAGGACCACATGATGGCGACCGAAGACGATCCAACCGCGGAGGTGTGACCGACCTGCCTCCCACCGGAGCTGACATGGCCACCAGGATCCTGAACGGGGCTCTGATACCAATTGTCGGCCGAACGTCCTCAAGCGCCAGTAATCGTCAGCAGTGTATACTCAAGAACACAAGAAAAAATGTATACTCGAGAACACAAGAACACAAGGTATTTTGGCACTGCAGAACGTTACCTTTTCCAGGTTTTCTTCCTCCTTTATATAGCAAATAAACAATAGAAACTGAAGTACTAATAACCAAGAAACTGAACTAGTAATGACCAAGAAATTGACCCATGAAAGCTTCAAGAAGAAACTGAACACTAACATGCAGATATGAAGATATGCAGACTAAAACGCCAATTCATGAACCATTGTGGGCGGGCAATTAACTCCCTGGAAACGCTAACTGACATGCATACTAAAAATGCTAATTGACATGCATACTAAAATAGCTAACTTTTTCTCGAACACGCAGGAGAGCTGCGTATCATTATATTAAGAAGAAAAAGGGACAAGAACCCTTACAACACACACCTAAACACACTTGGATTGGTTTCTAAGCAAACAAACGCGCCTAATACAAACAACAAACACGACCTCGACCACAGCGAAAGAAAAACAGACCAACTATTGGTTACCAGCTGGCTCTAGGGCAAGAAGGGAAGATAAGCCTCGAGCTCCCGCCAAACACCACAACCGCAATTCTTCATAGGCGAGCAATAAAGCTCCAGCTAGGTTTGGAGACACTCCATCGAACACGCACCGGTTGCGATGATTCCAAATCAACCAAGCTCCAAGAATTATTATCGAATTCAGCCCCTTCCTGTCCAAGACAGCCGCCCTCAACTCCACTCTAGCCCACCAGTCATCAAAAGAGGTTTCATCATTTTGAGGAGCCAGCACATGCAGTCCTACTTTGTGCAAAAGATGAAACCAGAATTGCCGAGCAAAGACGCAAGAGATGAGTAGATGATTAATTGTTTCCTCCTCTTGGTCACAAAGTGGGCAAAGGTCAGGGTGCGGGAGATTATGACGTGCTAACCGATCAGCAGTCCAACATCTATTATGAGCAACCAACCACATGAAGAAGCGACATTTCCCTAGTGCCCATGTTTTCCAAATCCGCTTCCATGGACTGAAATTGATAGAGCCAAGGAAGAAGCCCCTATAAGCTGATTTTGTTGAGTATTGACCAGAGGCTGAAAGGCTCCAGATATGGGAATCCTCCACCCCAGGCTGCAAGAAGACTTCCGCAATAATATCCCAAAGGACCAAATACTCAGCAATAACCCCCATCAGAATGTCTCCTCCCGGACATCGATCCAGCCATGATTAGTGAGGGCCTCCCTCACAGTCCTCTTATTTGCTCTTCTTCTACTCATAAGTGCAAAGACTTGCGGAGCAAGATCAGCGACTCGCTGCCCATGTATCCATTTGTCTGTCCAAAAAAGCGTAGTAGCACCATCTCCAACTTCTGAAAAAATAGCCATGGAAAAGAACGCTCTGACAGAGCTGTGAACTTGGTTAGAAAAAACTGCCCATGGTCTATTAGGCTCAGTTTTCTGTAACCACAACCATCTCATACGAAGTGCCCAACCAAGCGTTTGCAAGTGAGAGATACCAAGCCCACCATACTCCAGAGGACGGCAGACTTTTGTCCATGCCACCAAGCAATGACCACTCTTTGCATCCTTACGCCCTTTTCAAAGAAAGCCTCTTCTAATCTTATCAATGGCCATGCAAAATTAACTAGATTAGCTAACACTTTATAAAGAAGAACCAATATAAGAGGGATAATATACAAATGCAACTTGCCTAAACCTGTAACTGTAATAAAAGCAAAATGAACCCTTCAAGCCCTCCTGAAGGAGCAGCTGTCTCTACTTACGAGTTACGAACTTACGATGCATCAAAGTTTGAACAGGACCAAACTGCAACAGAATATTTTGTTGGATCTTAATAGCACAACACAGGCATTAAAAAGGCAACTTACGAGCTAAATATTATGCTGACATGCTATTGTGATTAATTAAGCATTAAGCTTAACATCCGAAAATAGGGCAACAGCCAATCCAGACGAGGCAGAGTCATCATTTTTTGAAGCTGAAACAGAGTGGCACCACAATCACCTACTGCCAAAAAGTAGAACGACAATCGAACGCAAAATGCACCATGAAATGCCTGTAAATGAACCTACACACTAGGTGATCAGTAAATCTGTTCTCCATCCCAATAGGTAACCACAATGCGCGCGGGCAGTAGAAGAAAAGTTCATGCTCATAATAAGATCAGGTGTTCATGACTTATTGCACCAGGACCGCAGCGAGAAAATTGATTTATGCCACTCCTTTGGAGTGGCTTCGATAAAATGCCACTGTCTAGATGGCAATTGTTAAAATATCATCCAATATGTGATTAGCTCTATAATTTGCCATTTTAGGGGTTTTAGCCATTTCTTTTTCATTTTTTATTTTTTCCCCCCAAATTGCATAGGAAATGTCCATAATATCCTCCTTTTAGCCATTTCGTTCGATTCATTCCAGACTCAATCGGAAGCCACCCAGTCTCTATCTCTGTTCCTTCCAGGCCGAACGAGGAGACGCCGCCGCCGCCGCAGGGACGGGCCGCCGCTGCATAATGAGAGGAATATACATGAGGGCAGCAGCAGTTCCCCCGGAGGGGGCGAGCGGGCGGCGCCCCGCCCCCAAAATCCGGGGCCCCATATGGCCATATACATAGTATATATACTATGTAGAGTAGAATATACTAATACTATCCGTCCGTCTATGATCTATTCCTAATCCTCGACCGACTTGGCGTTGGCGACTTCGAATTTCGTCTTCTTAATCGCCTAGGGCGGCCGTAGGGCACTAGGGCGGCGCGCCGCGCACGTGCGGCACCAACCAGCAACCAGCAACCATCACGCGTCATGCCGCGCCGAGCCCGAGGGTGGCCGTCGCCCATCTCACCGCCGACCGCGCGCTACGTGCCTCGTCGGTACATCCCCGCCCGCCCTGAGTCCGTCAGAGACCGTGAGCGAGTCTCTCAGACAATGTTCTCTCTGACTCTCTCGCTAATCGCTAGTGCTATGCGCCAAAGCAATTCGATCTTGGTTAATTTCTGCGCAGAAATTCGATCGGCGATCCGCGATCTTGGTGGCCGTTGTCCGCACTCGGACGTCCGGTTGACGTGAGCATCAACGATCCGCTTTGCATGCAAAGATGCTACATGCAGCCATGCAGCGCGCGTATGGCGTACAAGGCGACTCACTCAATAGCTAGTAAGGATTCAGATTCTTTACATTGAGCAGATACTAATTACTACACCCAAACAATGACAATTGTACTACAACCGTAATGTTAAGATGTTGCGATAGGCCACGAGCAAGCCGAGCGAGCAAGCGATCACCATGAATTGAATTCCCAAACCAAAGAGTCCACATCTATATCACTTTGTCATTGTTTCTTGTAGTTTGCATATTAGGAATTTTTTAATCAATAATTAGTGCTTTGTAGTTACTAATTATACTATTGTCTTTAAATTTTCAGTACCATGTCATCTAGAAAATATGCATCCGGCAGTGAAAAAAGAAAAAAGAGGAAACAAATAGATGAGTTGATAGAATCACAGAGGGGATCCATTGACAAATTTTTTAAAAGTAATACGAGCAGTTCAAGAAATCCTAATATTTCTATTGCTTATCGGATTTTATTTACTATGCCTGTGACTGTAGCATCAGCTGAAAGAAGCTTTTCAAAGTTGAAATTGTTGAAGAATCATTTAAGGTCAACAATGTCTCAAGAGAGGTTAAACGGTTTGGCAACTTTATATATTGAGAAGAAATTGTTGGATGAGATTGATATCAATACTATCATCAATGACTTCGCATCTAGAAATGTTAGAAGAAATTTTTGAGGTAATATCTATAAACTCTTTGATATGAATTTTTCTTTAATACATAATGCATTTTAAGTGTTTGTTGGTAAAATTTTATATATATATATATATATATATATATATATATATATATATATATATATATATATATATATATATATATATATATATGTGTGTGTGTGTGTGTGTGTGTGTGTGTGTGTGTGTGTAGATTTATATTTAGATATTTATACTAAGGCCTCTATTTCTAGTTTCGCCCCGGGCCCCTAAAATCTCAGGACCGGCCCTGGCAGCAGCGTCGTCTTCGCCGGGATGCTCATAGGGGCATTCCTGGGTGGCCTCATCGCGGACAGATACGGCAGAAGGTAGTAGTAGCAGCAGCAATTGTGTTGGTCTGGGATTGGGTGCTGGCCATGTGCTCTCTACTTGGTTCATTGAATTTGTTCCTTCCGCAAAGAGAGGAACCTGGATGGTTGTTTTTCATTGTTGTTGGACTGTGGGAACAATCTTGGAGGCTCTACTTGCTTGGGTATTTTGCCTTCCATTCACAATTAGATAAGTTATCAAATTATACTGTGTGTGACATGCTTGTCATTCTGCTTTCTTTCCTATTTTGTTCAAATTTTCCTCCATAAAGTCAGAAAGAATAATCCAAATCTTCTGCTTGCAAGATAGAGAACCTAGATGTTTTTTTAATTCATTGAGTCGTAAAAATACAACTTACTTCAGAATGCTTCTGCGTGCCTTAGTTTCATTAATAGAGCATGTATATCTATCATCGAGAGGCCAACTTTATCTGTTCAGTGTAAGATCATTGCTTCTGACTGTGGTTACTAACAGTAGCAAAATCACCCATCAGTTGCCAACTTGATTGCCTGAAAATTCCTCTCATTATGCAGATACTTCATGTATATTCCTCTCATTATGCAGCGGCGGCCCGTCCCTGCGGCGGCGGCGGCGTCTCCTCGTTCGGCCTGGAAGGAACAGAGACAGAGACTGAGTGGCTTCCGATTGAGTCTGGAATGAATCGAACGAAATGGCTAAAAGGAGGGTACTATGGACATTTCCTATGCAATTTTGGGGAAAAAATGAAAAATGAAAAAGAAATGGCTAAAACTCCTAAAATGACAAATCATAAAGCTAATCATGTATTGGATGGCATTTTAACAATTGCCATCTAGACAGTGGCATATTATCTCAACAGCAGTCTGCTTGCAACACAGTCAGGGCTTCGTTCAATCTAGCTGAACACCCTGATTAGCCTGACAATCTAGCTGAGATCGGATGCCACCACTTCGCCACAGACTCGCTTCTTCTGTCGTCCTTGTAGCCATCAGCAGTCTTCACTTGTGCATTGAGACCTTTTATTTCATGCTTGTCTGCGTGGATGTAGTTCCTGTTAAAATAAGTCTTGAACGTCGCTTAATATCTGGAATAAGATCTTCAGTAGTTCTGCGTTTCAGCTCTTGCCGGATTTCCGTCAGAAACTGTTCTTGTCGGATTTTCGTCAGACTGTCGTTTCTTGTTAGTATTTTTCAGTTTACTCGAGTTAGTTCAGTACCTGTTTGATTCGGTCTTGCACGGGCGATTCAACGGGGAGTGGTTGTGTTTAGTTAGAGCATTTCATGGTGTGTTTAGTTTTTGTAACAGCACGTTTGCTTGCAGTCAGTTGCTAACAAAAAGGACTGAAGAAACAGAAAGGCTGCGGCAGTTTTGCAGCACAAACTTAGCCAGTGTGCATCGGGTTTGTTTGGGTACTTCACTTGCAGGTTTTGGCTGAAGATTGGTCTGCTATTCAGGACTGAAAAATTCAGTTACTGTAGCTCGACCGAAAACCTGCAGACGAGCCGCCGATCGCAGAAGTGCTCGCATAGCTCAAGCTGGGTTTTTTCTAATAATTGGTTTCAGAGCTCCGTTCTGGATCCTGGTGGCGATGTCAGGATGAGTTCTTGCGAGTGTATGACAAGAACAGAGATTTATTAATGAAGACGAAGAGATCTCCAAATCGGTTGTGAGTGTATGAAGCACCATCGGCGACACCCTCCTCTCCCCTTGTGCTACCGCCGCAGGCAGAGCGAACGACAGCCGATGCGATTGAACAGAGGCAGATGCCAACTCGGGGAAGATTGGGGAAAAGGGGGAGGTCGAGCGCTGCCGTCGAATCAATCGGGGAGAGAGCTGCGCCGCTATCGATTCGATCGGGGAGGGAGATGCGCCGCCATTGAATCGATGGAGGAGGGAGCTGCGCTGCCGTCGAATTGATTGGGGAAGGAGTTGCCCCCACCTTGGCCGCCGCTCGCCGCTCTCCGCTCGCCGCTTGTCCCACCTTAACCATCGCCGCCGCTCGGTCTCGGTGGAGGAATGGAAGATGTCGAATGGGGTAAATGGTTAGGGTTGAGATGGCTTGCGACTTCATCGCGTGGAGCGGCCGAGCGGATGCGCTGGTGTTGGGCCTGGTGGGTTGGGGCGCTAGGGTTTTGGGCTGGGGCATGCGGGTGCGGCTCACCCCAGCCGATTTCAAATTCGTGCAAAATTTTTGACCAAGATGGCTTTATTTCGTTGACCACCGAAAGCAGCGAAATTTCGCCGAAATAGCGAAATTTCGGATGAAATATTTTTCCCTGAGCAAGGGTAATATATGAGTTAGGAAGCATGCCATCAGGAGAAATCAGATGCAATAGAGAAAAAGAAGGGCTGCAAGCAGGCAGCGGATTTGAGACTTGAGAGAGAGAAGAAATAAAGAGAAGAAGAGAAAAACTATTGCGTGTGCTGTATAACTTTGTTTGTTTTGGTGTTTTTCGCCTCTCTGCAGCAGGCGTGCATGGAGAGCAGAGTTGTTTTGCGTGCTCGAGTACAAGGAGTAGGCGACGTGTTCGAGGGTTCCTGGGAACTCGGAATTGAGGAGGAAAAATTACAACAAGATCGAAGAGACGACTGGACTGTCTTCATCAGGGCGCTCAACGGCAACCAATAAGAAGCCGGCAGTGGTGCCGTCGACCCTGGGCCTGGACCGTCGGACGCCGGAACGGCAGCTGCAGGGCCAGCGCCCACTGCGGCTGAACGCTAGCAAGGAGTCTCACAGCGTCAAGAAGCCACGGGTGGTACCGGACCAAGGCTGGCAGCCATCGAGAGGTCCGTAGGCCCGATGCGGCTGCTCGGTGGACGTGGACGTTGCCGACGGTGGCCTCTCGGCGGCTCATAGCTCTGCCTGGCCCGGGATTCTGTCCTCATCGCCGTCAGCGCTGCTGCCACCGGCGGTCACCGAGTTTTCCCCGCCGCTGCCGTTCAACCCAATCAGTATCAGTGGGCTCAACGAGCTCAACCCAACCCTAAGAGACGTCTCCACCACCGGCGTTGCCTCGTCCTGTGGCGGCAGCGGAGGCGGCACGAGTAACGACGCTTACCAGCCGCGTTGTACCACAATCCAACAAACACTACTTGACGGACATGCGTCGAGAAAGTAAAATAAATCAAACATATTCATTCGGTGCTCAGAGCATGATCACGAGTTGCTTCAGGTCCTGTTTCCAGTTTCTTCCTGCTTCCAGCTGGGCTTGATCGCGGCGTGCGTGGGTTTCAGTTTGTGCCGTAAGTTGTTCTCGTTCAGCTACGGCCGGATTCTTTTCCACTTTTAGTCGGTTTATGCTTGTACAAATTATAATAACTAGTTTTTTAACAGTGCGTTTTTTAAGACAGAGTCAACAAGAAGATTGTAGTAAAAAGTGTATTGAGTTCAGCTATATCGGCAAAAATCATATACGACTATTTTCTTATACGTACTGTCTCTTGCGAATATCCAAAATTCAAATATTTTAACCATAAGTTCAAAAGAACCCAACCTATATCATTGCACGGTGGGATAGAGCTGCACTTTATACCATATATACCCGGTCCATATAGCAATTGATCATGCTATATATATTTGCATCATGGCTATGTATTAATTTTTCCAATGATGATGCAACTAGACTTGGACTTGGTTGCATCGACCGCTCGTGCATGCTACCGCTACCTTTGCTTTCCCTGTATACACTTCATTGCTATATGACATTCCTTGATGCAAACTACAGCAGTGGAGAGTTCTTTTCACGATTGGCAACAGCTCTACAACTAGGGCTACGGTTGCACACACAGACTTGCATGCTAATTCACGGCGTTGGGTCGGCTTGGAATATTAGCAACGTAACACTCAGTTTAGGCTATTCATTAAGTTGAGCCACTCACTGTTGGCATACAGAAGAGCTCTGTCTGGGCTGAGATGAGTACGTAACTCTGCTAGGCCACAAATGTTTGGGCTGCTGAATGTACAGTGACTGGGCGGAGCCACCCTAAAATCATGGGGCTTAGTGTTGTCCGGTTCTCCAATCTACCATGGAATAATTCCCAGTAAGTTCCTCTCTGCTTAGTCTCTACACACGTATGATGTCTGGCTGATATCTGTACGGTACAGTATGATACTACATATGATGCACAGCCTTTCATTTCGCCATCGTGATTCAGAATAGTAGACACGGAAGGAGCGGGGCCTTAATTATCTTTTGTTCGCACGCCAAAGACCGACTTGCAAGTCCTCGCTAGCTGCTTCTTTTTCATTTGTTTGCGCCTGAAAGACTTACCGGGTCACTGTCTGAAAGACTTACCAAGTCATTGACGTGTCGTCTGCATATCCATCAGTTTGACTTTCAGCCTGTCAAAGAAGTTATAAATATAAAGGGAATTGTTAAATAACATTTAAGTGTTTTTTTTACTCGGAGCACCTAGATTTTTTTTATGCATTCAACATATTTTATCCATATTTACAATATTTTTCGCCTATATATAACATTTCTCCCATATATGCAATATTGTTTTGCTATAAAATACTGCATATATAGGAAACATGTTGATACAGAAAAAAAATATTACATACATAGCGAAAAATATTGCAAATATAGACAAAAATGTTACATATATAGAAAAAATATAAATATTTCAAACCACAAAAAACACTCGAATCATTTAGACAGCACCAAATATGAAAGGGGCAGCCGTGAATAAGTCCATTACAAGATCACTTTCACAGAAACATCTCAAAGTTCTCAATAATAATAATCAGAATGGTCATAAACAAAACTAATTTTGGTTGTGTTGCAATTCTATGTTTATTGCTTGCTAAATACGTAGTTAAGATACCTCGAAGAATATTGGGTCACAACTCTATGCTCTGCATGCAGGTACCGTACTTTATCATGAATTGGCCGACTCCTAACCAAACCTCCTGCGGTCATGACTAGAACGCGTAAGCACTAAGGAAACTCGAGAGAGACAGCAGAAACTCTGATACAAGGCTTGCGTAGTGGGAGTGAGAAAGAACGATGGATGATTTTTCTTCGTGACCACACTTGTAAACAAATTAACGTCATGCTCATTTCAGTTTGAGCTTTCGATTTCTGACTTACTTTTTACTATTTTTTTCAAAACTTTTGGCTTTTTTTGAGCTTTTTTACCGATTCTTTTTCCGTATTCGTTTGCGTTGTCTGTGATAAGCTAACATATTTTTCTATTTTTAAATTTTTTAAATTTAATTACGCCAAATAAGTCACCTTCAGCTATAATATAATTTTAACCAGCTACAGTATAATTTCAGTTATAAGCCATTATTTTTCAACCTAACTGAGCGGAGTCTAAACAGCTTGCCTTCACACCACCGTTGACTCTTGATGTATTGCCACCGGGCTTAGGGGTAGAAGCACGGGAGATAGGAGTGCCGTATGGAAAATGGTGAAAGATGCAGGACGGGACAAGTGCTGCACGACGGGCCTGTTTTTTTTTCTGTGGCTTGTGGCTTTTGGACTGTTTGTACGAGGGATTACAGAATAACAGAAACTCACATGCGGTTTTTGTTAATATAAATGAAGTTAATAAAGTATGTATTACAATTAACTAGTAGACACTATCTTAAAAAAATATTCCGTTTAAAAATTAGTTATTGTAGAAAAATCGAAAAACAGCTTTTAGAAGCTGAATTATTTAACGTGAACAAGTTGCACAAAGGGAAACTTAGCTATAGCGTACGATGTTTTCTTTCCTAAGTTAATGCGATTTGCCTCCATCAAATATACTGGGGCATATTATTTTCAACTATGGCTCATAGTTTATGACTATAGTTAATAACTTTTGTTCTTAAGACGAACATTTATACAAATAAATCGAATATCGATAAATCATTTAAAAACCTAAAAAACATACTATTTATTTATTTAAAAAATTATAAATCACAAGCTAAAAAACGTCAAGAAACTCTCACACCGGAAAAAGGGAAAGAAGAGATTTGACATCGACACGTACGTATCAACATTGTTTACGTTTTGTTTATGTACGTACCTATCAACTTTTGTTTATGTACCTATCGACATGTAGCTATGGTCGCTCCACACCTGACTTCGTTTCACACTCCTACACAGAGCGACATACTAAGCGGAAAGAAAGAAGGAAAGAAATGGTGATCTTTCCATGACGCCTTCTTGATCCCTAACTGAGTTCTTGGCTCGATTTGAGAGCCACCACGAGCAAGGAAAGACGATGGAGGCGGCGGCGGTGAGCGCATCGCAGGGCGCCATGGGCTCCCTGCTTGGGAAGATGGGTGATTTGCTTGCTGACAAGTACAAGCTGCTGAAAGAAGCCAAGGACGAGATCATGGTCCTTAAAGATGAGCTCGAGAGCATGCACGTGTTCCTCAAGAAGATGTCGGAGGTGGAGGAGCCCGACGAACAAGCGAAGTGTTGGGTGAAAGAGGTGCGTGAGTTGTCCTATGACATCGCGGATAGCGTCGATGATTTCATGCTCCGTGTTGAGCGTGAGTCCAACAACAAGCCACATGGCTTTAGGGGATTCATTGATAGGTGCTTGAGCTTGTTGACAACAATCAGGACTCGCCATCAGATCATGGAGTTCCAAGGCCTCAAGAGACGTGTTGTGGAGGTGAATGAGCGACGCATGAGGTACAAAGTTGACAACGCTGTCTCCAAGCCAAACAACACACCTGTAGATCCTCGCATGCTGGCACGGTATGCGGAGACGGCAGGCCTTGTGGGTATCGATGAGCCGAGGGAGGAACTAATTCGGTTGGTGATGGATGAAGAGGGTGTGCCTTCACAGCAGCTAAAGGTGCTCTCTATTGTTGGATTTGGAGGTCTTGGGAAGACTACGCTTGCAAATGAGATTTATCGCAAGCTAGAGGGGCAATTCTCGTGTCAATCTTTTGTTTCTGTATCCCAAAAACCAAACGTAAGGAAGATTCTGAGAAATATACTCTCTCAAGTTGGCTATGTAGCCCCGGAGCAAACCAACATGGAAATATGGGATGAGCATGAACTGATCAGTACACTCCAAAAATTCCTTATGGACAAGAGGTATGCTAGTTTGGAAATGACTTTACTCCAAAGTAATTTATCATGTGTTGGTTTATTTTCTATCGAAGCCACTCTTCTTTTAGCTTGATAGTGTTCTGTACGCAAAATTCCAGTATGTTGATGCGGCCTCTTTCGAGTGTATTCCTGAGGTTAAAAGGCTGACATCATCCCATTAGCAATGTTTTAGATCCTGTGGAATGGGTGTTTAGTAATGCAGCTAATTATAGCATCAAGTTCCACGAAAAATCCTGCAATTTATTCGATCCTTGAAAACTTTGTTGTTACTACAAAAATCAGAGGACCTACAGAAGCACTAGTTTGCAAAGTCAGAAATCTGATAATTGCTTTTCGTCTATTCTCGAAATAAAATTCCTAAAATCAACATCTCTGTTCTCACAAACACGCCTATGCAAGATTCAGTGTTAACAACTATTACTTGACAAACAAGCGAGGCGTATGAGCTACCTTTTGTTCAACTAGCAAGGTGGCTGTGCACTTGCGCGGACATCATCCTTAAATCACATTTAAATGACTTGGCACAATATATGTACTTTTGCCTTTTGAAAAATAACCTGTCGCATAACTTCATTTGTGATATTTTAATATTATATACTATAAGAGAGAAAATACTCATTTTGTTCCCAATACTTGTCACATATAACCAAAACTTTCTTTCCCATATACTTTTTGACAAAAATACTTACATAGCAAACAGTAAATATAGCATTACATAATATTTTTCATTTATATCATCATTGTTTTTCATTATTGTAATGCTTGTCTATACTACATGCTTATAACGCACATCATATAGTTTACATCTGTATAGCCGAGTAAACACCTGTTAATGATTTCACTCTTAATCCCTCCATCCTATGGAGGTCTACCAAACAAATGGTCATAATGTTTTTATTTTTGTGAGAATTTTTAGCAATTTATTAGCGATTTGTAAACTACCTGTCATCAACTTTTATTATATAATGGATTTCGATTCCTAATTTATATATATAAGCGATCGTATACTTCATCATATAATAACAACAATGAAAAATAAGTAGTTCACCACAGTAATAGGTGATCGGAGAGACCATCTGTAATACTTGCCCTCTACCAATGATTCGCGCCCAGCTATTGCTGTGCTATACCATGCACACGTTGATTAGAGAACTATTCCTTTCAATAGCCTACACGCCGACGCCAAGGCGCTGTGTAGCGAGGTCATAGCACGCCAGCGTGAAGCCGACATAGCCATTCTGGAGGTTGTACTTCACCCACACGTTCTACTTCTGGTGGTGCCTGATCATGTACGCTGACATGCCCACCATGTCTGAGTTGCCGAATGTCAGGCACCACACTGCCTCCTCCCTGTGCCGCTCGTCGGGCACCCTGTACAGGAGCTTCTCCTCGGACATCGCCACCTCCGCGTTGCGGATGACCAGGCCCACCTCCAGGAGGAGCTGGCTCGACGTGGCCACTTGGGCCTTCGGCCCACAGAAGCACACGTCCTCGAACACGAAGTCTGGCTCGCCGAGCGGGGCAAGGAGCAGGCACATCTAGTCCAGAAACCCGCCCTTGAGTGCCGCATAGGCGTCAGCCACAAGGAAGGCTTTAAGCAATAACATCTTAATAAGGATTATCATCTCTTTTAAATCAAGAAGAAATATATCTTTAAGTAATAACATCTGACGGCTTCTATAGTTTTGCTTAATTAGGATCCACTTGATTAAATATCAGATGTTTTGTTTTTTATGAGAATTTCTAGCTTTTTCTCCTTTTTCTTAGTGACTCTAAAATGCCTATCATCGATTTTTAGTAAGTGCACATGTAAGTACATACATACATTTACACGTATAAAAATACGCATGCATGCACACATGTACTCATGCAGCTTTTGTTGGGATACGGGTAGGCTACACTAGCGCAGATTAAAATTTTCTACCGCATAAAACAGGAAGCCATACGAGTAAGAGATCATGGATTGTTACCATTAGACGCGTAGTGTAGCGAAAGTAGGGTTGAAGCAGCCAATTCAATGAAGAGCGCGTCGGAGTAGTGGTAGTAGTCGATCGTCCTCTGGCCAACCATTTCTGCCTCATGATCTCCCTGATCAACGCCACAGTCGCAGTAGCACCTCTATCGAAATCCATGTCCAAAGATGGAACACGGTGCGTCGGCATGCTAGCACCAGCACACACAGTAGAGGTTATGAGAGGTGGCGGCTAGGGTTTCGACGGGTGTGTTTTGGGATATCTCCCTCAACCCCGCACATCTCTTTATATATCCTCTAATCGGATCCTTATCCGATACGAGTAGTGATCAAATCCAACTCAGAAACTATCATCTGGACCCTTATCGTTCCAGCCCATTAAGTGTGTAACCCTGTAGGTTCATGTATATTTGGCCATGGGTCGATAACTCCTTTCTGGTTCATAAGTCGGTAGCGGTCCCTAGCAGGATATAACGACTTCCAAACATACATAAAGATCATATCGGATGAACCTATATAGTGCTTGTGTACCAATCTCTTTGTATCATGATACCAGATTGAACTCTAGGCGAGAAGAGTGCTATCCTATGATAGCTCGATCCTTCACTCAAATCTGTAGTGGATTACTCAGTTGTGATTGACTCTTCAACCACATTCGGCATGGCCATGCATTTTCTTTAATCCATCCACATCGAGGGGCCTAGAGATATCTCTCCTGTTATATAGGAGGGGCAAATTCCATCTTAATCGCTCATATTACTCCGCATGTTTCATAGTAAACACGAAAGCTACTTTTATGATCACCTAGTCACGGAGTAGTGTTTGGTAACCCCTAAGTAAAATATTACACATGTAGGAAACAATGGCGATCTGAAGTCTAAGAATCCTACATACATTATGTATGAGACCAACTGATGACACTTAAGAACAATTCCCGCAGTGTCTTATGGTGGGTCAATCTAACATCATATTCTCTAATATGTGTCCATATTATTGATTTGATATTACATATCCATGATCCGTGAAACATGATCATCAATCAATACATGTGTTGATATGTAAATCATAATTGTCCCACATAATGATATAAGATCAGGGATAATTTAGAATAATATCAAAACATGAATAAAAAGTTCCACGAACAAGTCACATACTTGTTAATCAATATGAAAGCCATTTATTCAAGGGACAAAACAACATATTATTTAAAATATCATAAACATAGAAATGATACAATCCTCTCTATAATTGCCTCTAGAGCATATCACTAACAGCTTTCACATAATAAAGAAGAGGCAAGTCTACTGCAGTATGCTGTGATGGATCCTCATCGTCGTTCTCATGGATCTCTCTCTCCAAGGCTTCGCGCGTGTTTAGTATCCTTGGAACTAAGGCGGCAGCAGTGACGTGTAGTTTCTCGCTGAGATCGGCGGCTGGCCGCCGCTGAGTCCTCCATGCACGCGTCGCTCGCCGTGCGCTGGCCACCATACGGCTGTGGCGGCGTGGCCTGCAGCCCTAGCGGCACTGGCTTGGTCGCCACGGTCAGCTCGACCATGAAGGCCATCGCCATTGGCAATGACATCTCGGGCTCCACCTGTGCCTACACATGGTGGTTGTGGTGCTGTTGCATCAACGTGGCCGTGCGGGCATCCCCAACACAATTCATGTTGCTCCGCGCGCGCACGGTGCCTGAAACATGAGATCTCGAGGCGGTGCGGCTGCGTTAGAGCGCAACTCAACTCTGCTACGTTGGGACTCTTTTAAATTAAGAAGAAATATATTTTTAAGCAATAACATCCGACGGCTCTATAGTTTTGCTTAATTAGGATCCACTTAATTAAGGGGTAGATGTTTTATTTTTTGTCAGAATTTCTAGCTTTTCTCTTTTTTTCTTAGCGACTCTAAAACATCTGTCATCAATTTTTAGTAATAAATAGATTTTTGCACCTTATGGACTCTTTTGGCATCACCAAGTCTCAACTGACATGCATAGTCTCATACGGACTTAGCCCAAGTACATATGAACTTTCAAATTTTGATTGAAAAGAGTCTTTTTTTTTGTTGTTTCGGCCTTTTGAAATTCACTTGCAGAGAATGAGAATGTTTCATTTATATATTACGTTTGCCTAATGCTTGTTATACTCCATATGAAATTATTTGGCAGGTACATTATTGTAATTGATGACATATGGGATGCTATTGCATGGAATATTATTAGATGCGCTCTTCCAGAAAACAAGAATGGTAGTAGAGTAATAACAACTACACGAATTGAGACTGTGGCTGTAGTGTGCTGCTCCAACCACTATGAGCATGTATATAAAATGAGTCCACTTAGCAATGAAGACTCAAGAAGGTTATTTTTCGAAAGGATATTTGGTTCAGAGGGTGCTTGTCCTCCGAATCTGGAAGAAGTTTCAGCTGAAATTTTAAAAAGATGTGGTGGCTTGCCACTCGCAGTTATCACTATATCTAGCCTTTTAGCTAGTCGACGAAACAAACTAAAGGAGCACTGGGAGCACGTACGGAATTCTTTGGGCTCCAACTTGGAAGTGAATCCCACCTTGGATGGAATGAGACAGATATTAAGCCTTAGCTACATAAGTCTTCCTCATTATTTGAAGGCATGCATGCTATATTTGGGTATATATCCAGAGGATTACACAATCGACAAGTATGATTTGGTTAGGCAATGGGTAGCCCAAGGTTTCATAAGTACAGCTTTTAGGCGAGATCCCGAGGATGTTGCGGAGGGGTATTTCAATGAGCTTGTGAATAGGAGCATTATTCAACCAGTATATACAGATCCTAATGATGATGTGCTGTCTTGTAGAGTACATGATATGATGCTTGATCTTATTGTACACAAGTGTAGAGAAGAGAATTTTATCTCTGCAATAGATGGCTTACAAGACATTACAGGATTGCATGACAAGGTCCGTCGACTCTCCCTCTACTTGGATGGTGTAATTGATGGCACAGCACTTGGAACTGTTCAGCTCTCACAAGTAAGAGCGCTAGCGAGATTTGGTACCTCCACATATATACCTCCTTTATTGGAGTTCAAGCATCTTCGAGTTTTAACTCTTGAATTTCCAAGCGGAAAGAGAGAGCAGGTGATAATTGACCTCACAGGAATGTGCCATTTGTTCCAACTGAGGTATCTAAAAATTGTAGCTCATGGTAAAATAGTGCTACCAAGTAAAATTCAGGGACTACAGCAATTGGAGACATTGGAAATAGAAACAAATGATTATGAAAGCGTGGTTGAGGTTCCGTCGGATGTTGTTCATTTGAGCCGGTTGTTGCACCTGATCGTTCCTGGTGGGATGAGTTTGCCTGACGGGATTGGTAATATGAAATCCCTACGTACGTTGCGAAAGTTCAATTTGGGCATGAACTCAATACACATCATCAGAGACCTAGGAGATGTGACCAATTTGAGGGATCTTGAAATAATTTTTTTTGTCCGTTATAAGCAATTGGATGAGATACCAGCAAGACAGCGTATGGATGTTTTGCTCTCTTCTCTTGAAAAGCTTTGCAACCTCAAAAACCTGCGGATGTATTCTGGTCTCCACCCTTATTTCTTGTGGGATGAACTGAGTTCGCTATCTGCTTGTCCCCGCCTTCTTCACAAACTAGATATGTGGTGCCAGTATTCGAGGGTCCCCAAGTGGATCAGCCAACTCCATAACCTCTACGACCTGAAACTTGGAGTTAAGGATGTGCGGGAGGATGATGTTGGAATCCTTGCACAGTTGCCCTCCCTTATCCACCTCTATTTGTCCATCCGAGGAACACCTAAAGAGAGTGTGGTCATCTGCGGAACAGGGTTCCCTGTTCTGAAGCATTTTAGAATCGGCTGTATCAGGATTGCATGCCTGACCTTCGAGGTAGGGGCAATGCCCAGGCTCCAAAGGCTCGAGATGAAATTCAACGCGCAGGGATGGGACAAGTATGGCGCTGCACCCGCCGGCATCGAGCACCTGTCAGCCCTCAAGGAAATCTCTGTAAGGATCGCGGCATGTGGTGTCAAGGAATCCGACAGAAGAGCTCTACAATCCGCGTTGAGAAACGCCATTGATGTGCACCCAGGTCGTCCTATAGCTAACATTGAGGATCTTTGATTTCGGTGAGGAGGAAGACAATAATGTAAACAACAGCAGGTGATGGTCAACTTCCGGTACGTACGAATCTGTTCCTGCTAGCCCACACCTATATAAATAGATCATTCAGTGGTAGCATATAAACGCAAATCAGGACCCTTGAATCTACCTTCTAGGGTTTGGTTCAGTTCGAATTGGGTGGGGGCTGGTTGGTTATTAACCTCATGTTTCATCGCAATTTGTTAGTATTATGCTGCGCATCAAGTGTTTGGTTAGTCAACAGGGGCTCGTTTGAATGTTTGAACTTCCATGAGTTCACCTGCAGCTTGCTAATTTCGTTTTACTTTCATTTCAATTTGCTCAGGGAATAATACTCTAGAATAATATGTTTACACTTGATGTGGCTATTTGGAACCAAGGGTGACAATTCCGATCTAGCCTTGAACACGCTGATCTTGAATTGCTTTGTGTTCTGACAGGTAATTTGGAAGTGCTTACTAAATCCACTTTGATGACTGACAAATTATCTAGGCTACATTTGGATATGTTTTCTGTTTCTTTCTCCAATGATGTCATCTGTTTGTCAACTAGACCATGGTTTCAACAAAAAAAAAAACAGAATTTCAGTTTACTTGCTGGAAAGAACTTACTATATTCAAGAAAATGTGGGAAAGAATTCCCTAGAATCCTTAGTAACAGAACTAGAATGTAGTGCTTCCACTGAAAAAATCTGTCAAAGTATGATTATTTGACAAGTCAATAAGTCTGACAACCTCATCACCTAATAAAGATAAAAAAAAAATCTGGTTCAAATTTTGTCAATGATAGTGCGTGTAGGTCCACTAAAATTTTCTTCGTTTTGCAGGTGTTCAACGAGGTGAGCTCGAGAGATGGAGAGGATAAACGTATTTGAAGGCATTTTAAACAACAATGTGTTCATCGCCGTCCTCAGTAGCACTGTCATATTCCGGTTCATAATAGTACAGTTCCTCGGTGATTTCGCGGACAATACCCCTCTCACATTTAAGCAGTAGGTTACCTGCATTTTCATCGGCTTCATAAGCATGCCTATCGCTACTGTGGTCAAGCTGATCCCAGTCGGTTCTAAGTTGGAAACCATAACTAATTTCAGTCAGAAACTAAAGTCAGGTAGGACTACATGCTGATGATGCCAATGCAGTTTTGGGCATTGCCATTCGCATAAGAAAGCTTTCTTTACACTGTAACACATTTGTAATCTCTGCCCTGTTTTCTTGCATTTGATCCGTAGGATGAGCCAAGATTGTGGGCTCGATTCTTAAAAAGTGTTTAATAGATTCCTGTAGCTTTTCTTTGATGTGGTTTCCCACATGTTCTCTTTGGAATGTTGGAACTGTACATGGCTGGCTTGATAAGTTTGCACCGACCTAAAGTACTGGAGACATCTGTTTGATGCTACACCTTTGACAAAGTGTTTGGATTGACTTGTGTAAAGTTTTTTCCTTATCGCCATCCTGACGTTTTTTGTGGCCATTCTGGAAGTGTAGCAAAGTTACTGGCAATAAAAAAAAAATCAATGAACACTATTTGTCTGGGAAACGACTATATTTATTCTTTTCATGTGTGACTATTCTCTGATTATATCACTACAATGTGCTTCTATGGACGTGAACCATCACTGTTTTGCTGCATCTGCAGCATTTCCGATTTGCCAAGAAAATGCCGCGCTAGCTTCCAAGATCCAAGAGCATCACATTTAACTTTGACCAGGAATCTGTTGCGATCCAAATGCCAGCATCAGCAGATACACCAAGGAACAGTAGTATGTACTAGTGCATAGGCAACCCAGGCTTATCTTGACACATCAAAATTGACACAAGCAGCTCGCTTCCATCACTACTGTCACCAGCGCCAATACAAAATGTTTTTCACCAGGCAGTGACCAAGGGTTCCCACATATTTTCTATCATGAAATGCTGACATTGATCATTCAAGCATGAATGATTCCCATATATCACACAACAGCAGTACACATGGCATCACAAGCAGACAAGGAGGAAAAAAACAAAAACAACAATAGGAGCTTCCTACATCCAGTCCTTGTCTTCAGCTATAGTTTCTTGAAATTCCTAGGTACATACCATCCTTGGTGCCACGCTTCCTGACATCGAAACAATCAAGAGTTATTAAAAAGATAAATTCAAGAAATCTGAAAACAATTCAGCAATCAGCTGTACGTGCTGGGTAGCACACTCAATTTCGCACAACATATAGCACAAGCCAAAAGGGCCATACATACTCTGTTTTGCTTCATCAGACAACTTTTGAATTGCATCGACGAATTGAGATAGGCGGGCATCATAACAGTAGCCTACATGAACTCATGGCCACAAACAACAGATACCAAAATAGCAGTAATGAGAAAACATGACAAGGATGGGAGGATAAAACCCAGCATCACAAGAAAGCTAATGAATCCATCAAGGGCAACAATAGCGTCATCCAATTCCTCCTGTGTCGCCATTGTTACAAAACCAAATCCTCATGAACTCCCAGTTTCTCTGTCGTATACAACTCTAGCGTCAGCCTCCTCAACAGTACTTATGGTAACAAATCCAAATCCACAGCTCTGGTCTGTTTCTCTGTTTTAAATGACCTGCACATCCACAAAGTATAAAACTTCGTTTTAGATTGTACAAGGAAAACCATAAAATATGTGTTGTCGGTACGAGTTCGGATAGTACATTTGTAAGCACCCTCAGCCGGATACAAAAACCATCGATAATGCGAAGGGACCAAGGAGAAGAACACAACCCACAAGTGTATTTCATATGAGTGTTCTAGGGTTACAAAATAGCCTCCCCTCTCTCCCAGTACAAAGGGTCCTATTTATAGAAGGGAGGGGGAGGCCAATGTAGTTACAACTTTGCCCTTAGGATTTGGCCTACTTCTAGGAGCATTTTAGTCATTTGCTCCGCGCGGGCTCCACTGTGTCCGGGACCCTAGGGTCAGTCCAGGGTTAGCCCCGGACCCTCCTAGGGTGGGGATCGCGTACCCCATCCGGGGTTGGCCTCAGACCCTCCTGGGATCGGCCTAGCGTACTAAACCTAGGGATAGCCTCAAACACCTTCGGGGTCGGTCTTGTGCATCTCGCTCGGGGTTGACCCCGGACGCTCCGAGGATGGTCTTACGCACCTCGCTCAGGATCGGCTTCGGACGCCTCCGAGGTTGGTTTTGTGTACTTTGTCTAGGGTTGGCCTTGGACCCTCGTAGGGTCGATCCACGTACTCCGCCCGGAATCGGCCTCGGACTTGGTTCGGGTAGACCTTCAAATGAGAGCGTGGTTGTGGGCCTGAGGTAGCGTGGGGATCCTCCCCCAACAGTAGCCCTTCACCGATCTAGGCGGTCGGCGATTGCCCACCCGAGCCTGCGCACCGATTTGCAAAAGGGGTCAGCGCGCTGTCTCGGGCATACGATCCCACAGGTAGCCTACAATGCATTTTAACAACATGTTAATACACATTAATCATTATGCGAACTTCAAATGACAGGCCGTGCCAGCGCCTCCAAGTGGGGTTCCCTATATGCTTGCCAAAGGGTCGTTGCTCCACCCGGTCGATTTTGGGTCGTGTCGGGAAGTTCACTGTCGCATAGGACGTGGGGTCATGAACAGTTATGCGGTCGAGCATTGATTGCCTTGATGCCGAAGCCACGCGGAGGCGCGGGGTTAGGACTTGGCCTAGAGAAGTGCCTTGTGAAGTTAGTTCTTGACCTATAGCATTTGAGAGGCGAAGGCATGCACAGGAGTGTCGAGCTCGACTCATGTAGGCATAACCACCAAAGGATGACATAACCCGAGGGGCAAAAAGTTGACCATGTGAACATGTTAGAAATAAGCGCCTAACTTGCCAGTTCAAGATGCATGGAGTTCTTAGGTAATCAGGTCGTTGCGTGACCTCGGCGGGATAGGCATGGGTATGCCGCTAGTTCGAGGTACGATGGAGCTTCAAGCGCATAAAGCCGACTGGGACGTACACATCCCTACGTGCGAGCTCGATTGTTGATGCCGGGTTGGACGACATCTAGAGACATGATCGATTGATGCATGCCAACACGTCGAGATGTTCAAGGCCGGTGAGCGTACAATACACATCAAACATCGCAATTATTAAAGGAAATCAACAGGTATTAATTTGGGTGTCTAGAGAGTAAGATGCATAAAACTTTGAAAAATATTATAAAAAATAGCTTATGGATATTACGCCATGTACAATAGTGTGATATTAGTTGTCTATAAATCTTGTCACGTAAGATAACATGATGTGGAAGAGAGAGGAAGCATGGAGAAGTGGACTCTCTTATACAATAGTCAACTATAACACAATAAACAAGATATATTGTGTCATAGAGAAGTTGTCTATAGAGACATACAAAAGGATAATATATTATATAAGTTATCTTTAATACTATTTATAAATAACATAGATAATATTATAGGCATCAGTTATCTATTCCATTATTATACATGTCCCTTAGAAATAGCGAATCCGAACAAGGGGGCATGCACAGGACACATGCATCGATGACCAACACGGTGGACGTACGCCAACCGCCGACCTAATTATTTATGGCCTAACATTGCATGGTCGATCACGCATGTAATCTAGATTTGCAGTAGCCAGCATGCGGCGGCCTTTATGCATGCGCTTGATACTTCAGTTGGCGGATCCAGGATTTTTAGGATAGGTGTTTGAATTTCAGAGCTTAAATTGCTCAAATATATCGATACCGCAGCACACCGTTCTTCTCCAAAACACCGATACAACGATACATGTATGTAGATATAATAAAAATACATATATTACAGAAAATAATGATTTCTTATGAGAAAATAGGCGACATAAGGTGAGCATAATTATATGAATTAAACAACAAATTATAGAGATAAATGAGAATTGTATATCTTGTTGATCTTACCATTTTTTGATATTTCTCCATCAGCAAGAACTGTCCATCAAAAAGGAAATTGTATGTTCCTTTCATGAAGCAAAACAAACCAAGAAAGTAAATAAGTGGAGTAAGGTGGAGCACATCTAAATCTGAAGAGAAGACGATGACAATAAGTTGGAGGTGCTACTTATTTCCCAATACCACGCTCCCTCCCGGCCACCGCGCTGCTCCCTTCCTGTCATCCGCCCCTTACCTACGTGTTCGTTGTGCCACTGCCCGCTTGCCCGCGACACCTCTCTGCTCGCCCGCGCTGCCACACGTTCACCTTACACCACGCGCTGCCTCACGCATGATTATTGGCACCACATCCGCATCTGCCATTGTCACTCGCCTCTAGCCTGCACCTCCGCCCGCTCACCACTCGAAAACCGAAGCCGTCTCCCACACAGACAGCCACAAGATGAGAAATAGAACAAATGTTAGAATTTTGTTTATATCTTTATCTCTTTGAGCGTGAGGAGGGCTGAGGTGGAAAGAAAAATGGGTCTAATATATTACATAGGCTGTGCGTGAGATACGGGGAGTGCGAATTAAATTTATTTGCAGGCATAAAATATAGTTTTAATATAATTAATAGTATATATATAATATACCTATTATATACCTGGTATTTTATAAAAAAAATTGGGTGTTCGGCTGAGCACCCATGCCCCATAGCAGATCCGTCAGTGCTTCAGTACTTCCCCTGCACGTCGGAGTAGCAGCATCGTCTCTGGTTGCTCGCATGCACGACGGCCTGCATTCATGTGCATATCAGCATATGCATCATCCAACAGATTAATTAAGCTTTTTTTTTCTCGTTTCAAATTATTAAGCTTATTTTTCTCCAAAAAACTTAAGCTTATTTATATCTGTCAGGATCAATATATACATACACATATAGGTTGGATGCGTACTAGGTACATGTCGCGATGCATTGCTCCGTCGATGTTCGCGATCGACACCGCCTTGAAGACGGCGATGGCGTGGTGGTCTTCCTCCTCCGATGCCGACAACACCTGGAACATGAGCGTCACCTCGCGCCAGCGCACCTCGACCGATTCCGCCGCCGCCAGAACTCCAGCTCCGCCCCCTGCTCCAGGTCCTGGCCGCTGGCTCTAGCCTCGGTACCTATCACTTCGGCCTCCGAGTCCCGGCCTCCGTGGCTAGCCCACTCTGCGCCTTTGCCCTCCGCGACCGGCTCTGCTGGTCCGCCCCTCCGACTCTGCATCCTGGGCTCCCTGCCACTGCCATGGGCCACCAGCTGACTGGCCTTCGCCAAGATGAAGTCTTGGCATTCTCAATACTTGCAATATTCTTCACTAATTAAATGTGATAACAATAATTCAGACTTTGAGCTCAAAACAATGCTTTACTTAAATGTCAAGAATTATCTCACTGACAGCAATATTATACTTTCAGTCAACATAAGATCAAGAAATTAACAGTGCAAAGGAATCAGTATATTAACACATTGGCCATTGAACAAACTAAGATTTGAGCACCTAACAAAATCACTAGCTTCAGTAATAGAACCAATCAGCTAATAGTAAACCACCTAAAGCACAGAACACAAGTTCTATTCAAAATCAACTGAAACTAGAAAGTATCAGAGACTAGTTGCTCGATGCAAATTGACAATAAGAAGCAATCCAGATAGCTCAAGTCTGATATGGTTATCACTTTAATTTCATAATATGACAGTTATCCTCATCAAGCAATCAAACCAATCCCACATTCATTACTTGCAAAGTCTCCCATTACTAAATTACATAACGTAATTGACAAGTATAGCACACAATGCTTGTAACGAAAATTTGGAAAGGACAACAGTGATACTCACCAGTGGCGGAGGACGGGAAAAAATTGAGGTAGGGCGGATCGAAAGCAATACCGGCGGCCATGGGCACTCCTCCGGCGTGCGGCGGCGCAAACCGGCCGTGACGGGGCGGCACACCTCCAAAACCTCACATCAAGAAGAACAATCATTAGAAATCAAAGAAAATAGCAACCAATCCATAAGAAATCGGGAGGGCTTGAGGAAGAGAACACCAAATCCGGGCTCTAGGCCGCGGATCCGGGCGGCCGTGTCTCAGGCGTAGCCGCGCGGCGAGGAGAGGAAGGTCTAGGCGGCAAGGGCTGGCGCGGGAGAGTCGGCAGTGGGCGCATCGGTGAGACGGCGCAGAGGAGCCGAGACGACCGGGGCGATAGAGGGAGAGAGAGCCAGGCAACGCCGAGGCGAGCGGGTGGAGAGACCGGGGCGAGAGAGAGAGAGACCCGAGAAGCCAGGGAGTAGCTAGGGAGTAGGAAGACCGGGGCGAGGCGGAGAGGCAGAAGGCAGGAGTAAACGGAGAGGCAGAAGGCAGCGGTGAAAAAATTAAGGTATGGCTCAAGCCCTAGCTTGCCCTATCGGGTCCTCCGCCGCTGATACTCACTGTAGGACCGATATGGCAACGTGATACTTAAGGTAAATAGTGCCTTTAAATCTTCTCCTAAGTATTTTTCTAATCTTTGTCGTTGTCACTTGGGCAAGTTTGGCCATGTAATGTTGCTTTGTTCATGTAATGTATCTACAGCTTCCGTTTGTACTTGTCATGAGACCAACTGACCAAGTAATAAATGTTATCAATTCTAGCCATGTATTTTGTGTTTCTGTTCTAGAACTAAAGGTCTCCGCCAAAAGAACCCAATCTTAGAGAATAGACAAATTCATATTGTCTAAGGGCATCTATAGTGTTTAAAGGCTAAATAGCCTCTAAGTTAGGATCCACTACCAGCCTCTGAGCCTAACACAATTTAATTTTGTGGTGTATAGAAAGAGTAGCTCACAATTATAATTAAAAAAAGAAAAGAAAATATCTCTACTCCAACCGCAATCCATACAACTGCCATCTATCCCAGTTGAAAGGTGAGGCCGGTTTTTTAATTGGCGGGAAGTGGAGACAACTTTGTGCAATGCTTAAGAGGCCGTCTCCAAGAACCTCTCTCCTCTTGGACCCAGCCGGAACAGAATATTTTTGTACATCTCAATAGCACAGCAATGGCACTCACACGGCATGAACTAAACATTAAGCAGATACGCCGTTGCGATTAATTAAAGTATCAAGCTTACGACAGAGCAGGTTCATAGCAAATCCACACTAGGCACGGCCGTCGGTGTTTGTAGCTGTAACACAACTTCGCAAAAGAGTGGCACCACAATCACCTACTGCCACTAAACGACGATCGAACGCAAAATGCACCATGAACTGCTAAAGGAACCTAAACCCTAGGTCAGTAAACCAGTTCTCCATGGCAAAAGGTGATGACCATGCACACTGGCAGCAAAAAGAGTCACCGTGCTTATAAGATCAAGTGCTCATGACTTGTTGGACTGGGAACGCAGTCTGCTTGCAACACAGTCAGGGCTTCGTTCAATCAACTTCCTCTTCTTCGGCGTTGGCTTAGATGGAGTGACACACCCAATGTCCTGATTCTTAGCCTGACAATCCAGAGAATCAGATGTCACCACAGACTCGGTTCTGCTATCATCCTTGTAGCCATCTGCAGGATTCTTGACTTGGTGGTCAGTTCCTTCGTTCTGGTTAACTTGGCTGCTCATTTCTACATCCTCTAGTCCCTGCTTGGCAACCGGAGCATGTTCAGAAATGGATGAGGCTTCTGATTTGGTAGATGCCAACTTGTTCGAGGAGTCAGCTGAGCTTGAATCTGCTGAGTTGGCCGATGATCGTCGTGTTCCAATGAGATAGTGTGCCACAGATTTGCAACCAAGGCTTACAGCCTGCATGGACGAAAATGCCTGTTTGCTCAGAACCATCAGCAATAACAAAATGAAATATGCACACTACAGTTTTAGAACCCCAATTAATGATCATGACTTTGACTTGCTGTGATACAATCCACTATTATGTTTTCTCCCCACTTTTGATCATTGCAAACTGGCAATTTGTACTTGCAAATTCTAAAAGGATATGTGTTTTAGTATTTGTACCTTTCTATACACACAACCAGGTGGAGTTGGGAACCATCCTTTCTTAGTTCTGCAGATACTGCAATTGCAAATGCCACGACAAACTGGACATATCCAATTAGGATTCTTCTTAGCTTCTAGCACATTCTCACCATAGCTGCATTAATTGTAAAATGTCAATCCAAAAATGACAACTAAATGAAAAATGCAGAGCCACAGGGGAACAGAGCTCTATTGGTAGGTTTTGAAAATATAGATATATGTAGTCTGTTTTAACATTTCAGTAACAAAAATGGAGGGGAAACTTTACTATTTGTCAATAGCAAAGAACTATTGCTGAAAACTTCTCACTTGATAACTCAATACCTGTAAAAAGTAAAGGCTAGGGGATTTTCAATTCATAGAACTCAAGATCAAATTCCCCCATCCTCCGTGTTTCCATGCCAAAAGCTTTCAAAAATCAGAACTCACAACTTGAACATTAGGAATTCTATATTGATTCAGAAAATGTAAGTTGGAAAGCTTTCAATTTTGTTCCTGTAACTTGAGAGTACCGTCAGGTGGCTAAAAGATGCAGAAGCAAACTTATAATGAAAAGATGGAATTCTGTTGCAAGTCATACACCATCATAAACAATGCCATCCTTATATCAGCAACAAAAACAGCAGAAAAGGAAGTATGTCCCCAATCCATTATTGTACACATCTTAAAAGATTGATAACAAAGATGTCACAAAGGGTGCATGTTCGCAGTCCATTAATGTACAATACTGTGTTTCTTTTTCTCAAGTAACAAAACCAACATTCAATTGAGAGAGCAGAAAAAACTCACCTCATGTACAAACAATCTCCGCAGAACTGCCCTTGGACAATCTGGCATTTACAGCAGTTTGTATGATGACCAAGAGTTTTCTGTCTGTACCATCGAAGCATTAAAAAACTATGTCAAAGTTGAACAAAGATGACAAGCAGTAAATATGTTCCTATACTGTACATCAGGCACCCTGATCTTTTATTAGGTGTACAGCGCATCACAAGTCATTCCTACAATAACTTCCATATTATGCATCATGAAAAACTCTTCAAAGTAACAACTTGGCGTCGACCCAGTCAAAATGGAAATTATATTTTTAAGTAAATATGATTCTTATGTAGAAGGTGTGCTTTAGGCTAAATTTAATCTTGAACTTTTCTCATTTTCTCTTTACTGTAAGAACATCACACGGCTTTTTTTACCTTACGGTAACAATCAACATTATTTATGTATAAGAATGACCTAGCAAAGGAACCTGCAGCAAAATTACAACATTCCCAAGTAGTACTTCCAGGATAGCTTACCGACACTGATGACAGGTTTGGCCCCTCACTTTATCATAGATGCGCTTACCATCTTGGTCATAACCATCCACAAAGAGAGTCCAGGGCGCCTCACATGTACCTAAAAGCTTCTCATGCTCTTCAGTGTAAATTTCTTCCTTGGATCCTTCCTCAATTAAATCAGATCTTCCACCTTCAAGATCCTTCTCTTTTTTTGTGCGAGTTTCACAATAGCTAACTGGATCCAGGCTCTTCAACCTAAATTAAAAATGAGTTCAAAAGAAGAAGATTCCTATTATTGTCATGAAAAGAACCCACACTAAAGACTCAAGACTGAAGGAAATGAATATCAACCAACTGGAGTGTAAATATGTTAAACTATTGAATTTGAACCTGTGGCATAAACTATTGAATTTAAACTTGTGGTATAAAACTATTGAATTTGAATTTAAACTGGAGTTTAAATATGAAAAACTATTGAATTTGAACCGAGTATTGAATTTAAACTTAATCAACATGTAAATTGTCCTCCATATATAGAAGAAAGTAAAACTATTGAATTTGAACCTGTAGCATAAACTGGAGTGTAAATATCCCATGAGAAAGTAACACATTTTAAGAAACTAAGAATTCAAGGTACCAATTTTAGAATGCCTAATGGAAAGGCATTATGTTCCGACCATTTTTAACATTTAAAGATTACACAAATTAATCACAGGGTTCAGATATGTGACTTCGTGTAGTCGGGGGAAAAAAGAGATGGAACGACCATGTTCAACCATATCTATTAATGTCCAAGTGGCATGCATAAGATAAAAAGGAGAAATGTATGGGGGAAAGTACTAAAATGGGAGATAATACTACCAAAATTAAAAAAAAATTGATCTTTAAAACTGAAACGCACAGCCAGGAAGGGAAAGGTATGGAGGTAAGTAGTAAAACGGGAGAGGATACTACCAAAATTACATGCACAAGAACTGCAAGGTCATATTCATACGGCAAGAAATGAAATACCATCAGAACTAAGCTACAAATTTTCTTAAAGATTACTTGAACAATAGATGCAGGCAGCCACACAAGAACTAAACTGCATAAAAGAACAGATTTTTCAGCAACACACAAATTTCTCAACGTATAAAAAATTAAGAGTGGTCCGTGCAAAAATATAAGAGACGGAACAAGATCGAAGCTCTAGCCAAGAAGATCCGTTCTGAACCTGAGGGACCGGCGCGCTGGCGACGGGGAAGCAGGCTTTGTCCTGGACGCGCCAGCAGAGCCTGGCGTCTCCGGCTTCCGTCGCCAGCCATTGCGACCACTGCCGCCGCCGCCGCCGACGGTAGCGGACTGGTTGAAGCGGTGGGCAAGGTCAAGGATGCCCAGTTTCTGCATCCGCTCCATGTTCTCCCGGATCCTCGCATCCCTCTCTTGCTCGTACTGAACCAAAGGACCAACTGAAGGACCAACCTGCTAGTTATTATATAAAAAAACATAAGCCATTAGAAGGAATTCAGCGCCTATGAAGTTAAACAGGCTGGAAAAATATGCAGTGAAATGCTGAATGCTAATAGTGGTTTAACAGGTTCTTTACACGGTTCTACTGACCTTAGCTCCTTCATCAACATGTCCATGAAGAGGCATGAGGGAAATGTTTGCTTCATTTGTCACCAAGTTATCTGTTCTGTCTGCAAGCCACCTTGTAATCGGGGCAGCTTGAGTTTCAATTGGACCTGGCAAGTCAACTGGACTTGCATGCAGAGCAGATACAGTAGATTCCTTAATTAATGGTGTGTTTGCTTCCTCTTTTGCCTCCATGTTATCAGGAATGGAACGAGATGGCGTAGGAGAGTAGCCACTTCTATCCATTTCCTCTGGGCTAGAGCGCTCATTGTTCTCCTCTTGTTTTTTGAACAGGCGATAAAGAACATAACCGCCCTGAAGGTACACAGATATCACAACAGAAGCATCAGGCAATGAGGCCCTGAAAGTACACAGGTATCATAACAGAAGCATCAGGCAATGAGGTCGGGGTAACAATTTTCCAATCCAGCGAGACGCAAAATGTTCATTTATTAGGTGCTTATACAGTACAGGAGTGCGAGTAAAGAGAGGTTATACTGTGTGTGTTGATTATGTGTTCAGTTCATTTTATCAGCTAAAATCACACTGTCTTTCGAAAGACATTTTTCAGCGAACAGAAGGCGGTTGTACTTATGAAAAACTCACAACCAGAATCTGGACATCATGCATATCTACAAGACTTGACAGTCACAAGCTGCATCGAGAAAGAACGATGCAAAACCAGATAGCCGCATGCCTGCTCGCCGGAAAAGAACTCCGGCTCCGTGGTGCTGTACTCGTGCATGAACCACCTGGTGCGCAAGCCCTTCGGGGCACGCCCACAGTGGAACACAAGTGTCTTCTTCTTGCCGATTATGTGCTGCTGCTGCTGCTTCTCGCCCTTGGACTTGATCACCCTGTTCTTCCCGGTTGCCTTCCAGTACCCGGCCTCCGTCGCCCTGTTCGAACTGCTCCCACTCGGGTACTTGGGTTCCTTGGGAGCGAAGAAGAACCACTCTGGATCATCGGAACGGATCAAAGACTTACCTGCAACCACCACCATACCCACATCAGAAAAATGGAATCTTCCTCAAAAGAGTTTTGGCATGCGGATTATTAATGAAATCAGCGCCATGGCCAAGGATTTCAGCCGCAACGCAACCAATCGCATATTGGAAAGGAGGGCACGTTAAAGAAAGGATTTAGCAGAGTTCGAGGGAATCGCATGGCCAAGGATTTAGCACGTTAAAGAAAAGAAGAGGCGATCGCAGTAGCACTAGTACCCGGGAGGTCCCATGGCTCGCATTTGCAGACTTCGATCACCGGGATGACCTCGACCTCGGACTTGATCTGGCCGGTGATCTTGCCCTTGAGGTAGTGCCGGATGAGCTCCTCGTCGGTGGGGTGGAACCGGAACCCGATCGGCAGCGCCTTGAGCTCCATGACCGTCATCTCCTCCTCCAACCTCTCATCCAACTCTCAAAGATCCAGGCGGGGATTCGGAGCGGAGGAGGATATACTTAGCGGCCAAGAGAGGATAAAAGTCACTTTTTGTCGTATTTCACACCGTATTTATAAAAATAATAATATAATAATTGTATTTACAAAAATATTATTTTTTGCTGTTAATGGGCCAGGCGGTAGTACCCGCGAGACGACACGTGGCGCTGTCGCCTACGGGCCGGACGGCAAGCGGCCTGTGCCCAGCCAGCAAATGGCAGGCAAGCCTGCTACCCAGCTCTTAGGTGATAGGTAATTAGGCCGACTAATTAGCTAGCTTAATTACGTACCTAATTTTATCTCTACTATTTTTTCATAGATTATGGCTATTAGAGATGTGCTATTTATATTGTATTTATTTTTCCGTTGTAACGCACAAGCATATGGTTAGTTAATTTTTAAAAAAGAATTACCGTGTTTCAAACGTGCAAAATGCACACACATCTCCCGGACGTGTATTTGTGTACACAGCAATAGCTTCACTGATCATTCAACCAAAAGGAACTAATGTTGTCACAAATGTGCATCAGAATACAAGTATCCTGCTGTGAAAATTCAGATCATGCATGCATCTTACTTGTGGAGATAAGACTTGAAACCACAAGTCCGTCCTTCCCATGGAGTTGATGATTGGCATATTCTTTTCGGCTGTGGTTTATGGTTACAATTGATGGCTTTTGGTCCTAGCACGAGCATTTGTGCAGAATGCTAATAAGTCATTTAAAAAAATATCCTAATAAATTGTTTCGAAAAAACAAGAGAAATTATCATATTTGTTTGTTTGGGGAGAAATTATAAGTTAAAAAGTAAAAAGAAGGGAGTTGTAGAGTTCGAAAAGGCAGAAGCAAGGCAGAATGCTTCAGAGTTCAGACCTTAGGCTCTGTCTGCTTGGCATTGCAGATATTTTCAGCAAAGCAAGTTTAACTGAGTATATAAAGTAGTAAACATGTTTTAACTCAGCTCATGAACAAATTAAACATGTTTGACAAACCATTAACCACACATCGATATACTATCTTTTTGACAAATTCCATTGCTACAGCTCTTTGATATCTCGTCCAACAATGATATCTCGTCCAACAACTTCAGTGGGTCTGTGCCAGACTGCCAGCAGAGTGCTGGAAGAATTTGAATGCTATAAAATCTCCGGGATATGCAAACTAGCAAGTAGGATTCAGTTATCGTCAGTTGATAAGAAACAACCTTACTACCAGGACTCTGCACCAAGGATCAAGTAGGATTCAGTTGTCTTCAGCATGTAGGTTCAAGGACACAAGGGCTAGGAATGAGGAAGGGGAAGATGACAATTCAAGTGCACTAGAACTGGAAGAAGAACCAGGGCTAAAATTTTGCTTCTTTTCCATACGGGATTGGATTTTGTTAGTGGACGCATTAGGATAGCATCATGTGAAGTGCTCTTGTAGTACGGCAACTGGATGCACATTTTGAATGCAAGCGCTTTGCTTGCAGAAAGATAAGAGTAATTCATAGGCAAGAACACTAAGCTGAACGTTATGCAAATGATGTGTCCCATTTGTGAGGCCTTGCACGGCCAGCCTGTGGGGCAATCAGATTGTTGATGAATTTTCGTTTTGTTTCGGATAATAACGTTTAATGTCGGCGGGCTGCTACAGTAGTACGTAGGAGCCCGTCTAGCTCAGTCGGTAGAGCGCAAGGTTCTTAACCTTGTAGTCGTGGGTTCAAGCCCCATGGTGGGCGATCATTTTTTTTAAAAAAACAAATATTCCTCGATTCTATCCTCAATTATCTAAAATGGGTAGTTTTCATTAGGTCCAAAAAAATTCAAAACTAGTTGGATGTCAAGTCTAACTTATTTACTAACCAATTTAATATAAACAATTTATTCTTCAAAACTGTAGTCCCAGTGCTTACAACCTTGACCTATAACGGCCTCGATCTGTATGCTGTAATCGAAGCTTTAGTTCCTCTTTTTTGTCGATCAAAGCGCAAAACTATACGAATTCTAAACGCGCATTTGTCTCGTAACAACTAATTTGGGCTCGATGCACGCCCTGCTGCTCTCGACTGCTTCTTTACTTTTCTAGTACTCCTACCATTCGCTCGCATAAAGATTATCGATTTATAGGCCTTGCTCAAAAGAGTTTATTTTAAATGGTTTATGGCTAAAAAGCATTGTAGCTGGCTAAAATAACAATAACTGACGTTAGTTTATTAGGCATAATTAAATTTAAAAAAATAAAAATAAAAAACAGATTAGCCTGTCACGGACAGTACAAATGAATACGGGTAAAAAACCGACAGAAAAGCTCAAAAATCAAAAAAGATGAAATTATTGAATAGTGAAAAATAAATCAGAAGTTTAAACCGAAATGAATGGGGCCTACGAGAGTGCAATGGGTGAACTCTAGATGAGAGAGAACAAAGATAAGAGCATCTCCAAGAGAGGCTCAATATTTTGTCCTCTAAAATCTCATATTGGGAGTCTTCCTAAAAAAATTGTCCTCTAAATCTTTCCCCTCCTTCAGCAGCTCCTCTAAACTTGGATCCCTAAAATTACTATCTAGGCACTTTATATTTGATGGTGATCTGTATATTTGATGGTGATCCACCTCAATTTTAGAGTACCAAAATTATTGGGTGTGTTTTAGAGTATCTGTTGGAGCTTGTTTTTAGCTTTCATACCCAATATTTTAAGATAGGGGGTGAGAAAGAGCATCTCTTGGAGATGCTCTAAGAGGAAGAAGCCATCGGACATGCGCGAGAGTACGTAGTTCTTGCGCGCTACAACAACAAATTTGGGCTCGATGCACGCCCTGCTGCTGCTCTCGACTACTTCCTTACTTTTTCTAGTGCTCCTGCCATTCGCTCGCATAAAGATGATCGATTTATAGTGAGCATCTTCAATAGTGACTTATGAGCTAGCTCTAAACATATTATTTCATATTTTAATAGAAAGAAAGAAAAGTTATCTTTTGATCAAGAGCTAGTCTCATACACACATTCCAAGATTATGTGAGAGTGTCATGTGAGGTTATTTATATTATGAGCTATATGCTAAAAGTTAGTACTATTGGAGAAGTTGTCTTAGAGTTAGTAACTAGCTTATACTGTTGGAGATGCTCTAATGCAATAATTTCGTGAGGAACCGTTCGTTTTCTTTAGGAATTAATTTGGGAAAAAAAGAATTAGCGTGTTTTAACCGTGCAAAATGCACACACATCTCCCGGACGTGTATTTGTGGACACAGCAATATATTCGCTGATCATTCAACCGAAAGTAACTAATAGTTGCACACAAGTGCATCAGAATACAAGTGTCTGCTGTGAAATTTCAGATCATGCATGCATGTTACTTGTGGAGATAAGACATGAAACCATTGTGTCTGTCCTTCCCATGGAGTTGATGATGGGCCGATTCTTTTCAGCTGCGGTTTACGATTGTGATCGATGTCTTTTGATCCTAATGCAAACGTTTGTCTAAATGAATCAAATACTAATAAGCCGTTTTAAAAGGTTGTCCTAATAAACTGCTTTTAAAAAATGAGAAAGATATCATTCTATTTATTTGTTTGAAAGAAGTGTTATAGAGCGAAAAGAAAGGAGTATAGAGTTAACGTCCCACTCATTTCGGCTTGAGCTTCTAGCTTCTGGCTTATTTTCCACTATTCATAAATTTCATCTTTTTCTGAACTTTTGGCTTTTTTGAGCTTTTTTTGTCGGTTCTTTTTTCCCGTATTCGTTTGCGTTGTTCGTGATGAGCTAACATATTTTTTCTATTTTTAATTTTTTAAATTTAATTACGCCAAATAAGACACCTTCAGTTACAGTTAATTTCAACCAGTTACAGTACAATTTCAGCCATAAGGCATTATTTTTCAACCCAACCGAGCGGGGCCTAAGGTCCCTGTCTTGTGTTACTGTCGAACGTTTGATGATGTAAAGGTGAAAACTGGGCGGCAAAAAAACTGCTTGATTGGCAACAATCACTGGCATAGAAATCTTTTTCACTTACCGCTTATGTTATAGTAACTAATTTTTAAATGATGTATTTTTTTAAAGCGAGGTCAACAGAAAAATTGTAGTAAAAAGTGCACTGAGTTCAACTGTACTGACCAAAATTGCATACGACTATTTTTCTATACATACTATATCTCACAAACTGTCACAATTTAAAATTTTAAGCTACAAGTAACAGTCCAAAAGAACTCACCCTCTCTCCTGTTAGAACTGCTCTAGTATAGACGTCACATCATGCATGCAGATTGTTTTTTTTAGAATATCATATAAATAAATAATTTCGCGAATGGAATCTTACCACAACTTACTTGACATTTAAAAGGTAAGGAAGATTTTCTGAGCATGTATGGTAGGCACATCATTTACTTGACCTTTGCATATGTTACATCATTAACTTCGTGAAACGCATCCAAATAAAAAATGTGAAGTATTTTCTTTACTCAAAGTGGGGTAACAGTATTAATGGGTAGAGGTCGGCATACGATGATTCGGCTTAGCTGGAGGTAGAGATGGCAATGGATACCCGATACCGGAATACTCGATGTGTTTTACCCGATAAAGAGACGGGTATGGAAAATTTTATGTACCCATGGGTACGTTATTGGGCGAAATCCTCTAATCGCCGGGTAGGCGGGTGCGGGTGTGAGTATATACTACCCATACCCGCCTACCCGCAAATAATGAATACCCGCATTAGACAACTAGACATCCCACTCAAATGTTAATTTTATTATCTACTTGTTGTTGATTGTTTATTTGTTTGTCATATGTTGATATGGTCATGTCAAGTATGTTTATGTGATGTATTAATTTTGATCATTAGACGCTTTTGTGCTTGGCATGTATGATTAATGAATGTCTAAATTGATGATATTCTTATGTGTTGAACCGGGTATGCTTGCGGGTACGGGTTACCCGTCGGGTAGTAATACCCGCACGGGTACGGGTATGGGTAAATTTTCCTACCTGCGTGCGGATACGGGTAACCCGATGGGTAAATTTACACCTAGCGGGTACAGGTATGGAATGGCAATACCCGATGGGTATTTACACGTTGCCATCTCTAGCTGGAGGCAACCACTCACGGTGTGTCGACAAACTGAACCTTCATGATCGGTTAATCTTTTTTAGAAATTCCAAACATAATCACAAAAGCCTTTTTATTCAGTCGAATGAATTAATACCTTTGCATAGCTATTCGATTAATCTTTTTTAGAAATTCCAAATGTAATCACAGAAGCCTTTTTATTTAGTTGAATGAATTAATATTTTTGCATAGCTATTCCGTTAGTATTTTAGTCACGACGGTACCGCAAGGCTAAAATAAAAAGAATCTTGTACATTGAGGCAGTAAAGACAAAAAAAAACAAAATCAATCTTCTAGAAAATGTTGGTAGGTGATTCATATTCTAACCTACTGGGACTTAAAAAGGTGTGCTATAAAGATTTCAACTTCATTTTGGAAGAGACACCAAATCTTTCTCTCTTATGTGGTTGCTTCGTCGTCGTTATTCAGTTATCTTTATGTGATTCATGTTTTTTGTTCTTGATAACATATATGCTTGTGTCATATCTTACAAGCTCTAATTTGATTGGGGGCTGCTGCGCATAAGGAGGCGTATCAGAGTATATGCCCCCTTCTTTTGAGTTTTTGGTTTCTTTGAAAGCCAAAACGAATGGTATGGCTTCTCGAAGCTACTTCTCCAAATGGCTTCCCGAACCCGCCATCGCATGCACCATCTGCATCGATGTCTCCATCGTCTGCCACTATCTAGAAAAACATAGCCAAAAGTCATCAGTCGCAGCCCAAAAAAACATAGACCACAAGTGGTATCAGAACCAAGGCCAGATTAATCTAATTTGCGAGAAGATTGGCAAAACATTAGGTAGCACAAGATCAAGATCAATGTTGATGATGTGAAACCAAGTAGAGAAATTTGATGATGGAAGAAATTTCAGCTTGTGGCAAAGTATAGTGAAAGATGTCCTTGTCCAGCAAGGGTTAATCGATGCTCTTGAAGGGGACAAACAGAAAAAAATACATCCGTTGAAGAATGGAAGGTGATGGAGAGGAAGGTTATAAGTACAATTCGTTTATATCCCTCTGATGAAGTAAAGTACTCAATGATCGAGAAAAAATCGTTGAAGAAATTATGGAATAACATAGAAGAATTGTATATGGTGAAGTCGCTAACAGATTGATGGTTGTTGAAGTGGCAACCATACAATTTGCGTATGAAGGAGGTACATATTTCATTGACAATATAAATATCTTCAACAAACTTATCACATAGCAGACTAGTATGGAATAAAAAAATGAGGAGACCATATGATCTATGAGTAGCCTGGTAATCGTCCCACATCTCATATAAGGCATCCACCTAGTGTGCGTCATACTTAGTGTCAATTCCATCCCACTCGGCATAGCTGCCTTCCAAGTAAGCATTATCCATACCAGAGAAAATTCTAGACTAACTAGTCTCTGAACAAAAGAGAATAATAATAAAGGTGAGTACAAAAGTTCTCAGCAAGCATTAATAGTAAATTTGTAACTTTACGAACATTAATCAACGTCTCGAATGGAATCCTATCTTACCTCACATCATATCGAAAATAAGTGTATTTATGTTGGATGAAACTTTATGTTTTTATTAGAAATCTACTTACTCGCATGACAAGACAGAATCTCTATTTGGTTCCCTTAGCCTCCAATCCAAGAGATAGATGTGAAAGCAAGGTTTATATAGCACTGTGCAGGTTTGTACCACTTTACCCATAGCTGCTTTGATGTTTATTGTGAATGGTTCTCCGCATTGTCTTAGATATGATGCCCAAATCAGAGTACGGAATGTTTTCCTCTATTTCTGTATATTATACCTCCACTCACCTAGAGGGCCGTACACATCTCATCTGACACTCCACCGTGCTCCACCGTGCTAAATATAGGCACCAGACTTATCCTTTATGGACCTGAGTCCAATTGAAACCTCACTTGTGAAATTTCCTAGATAATCTTTATACCCATTGTGGAGTGTATAATAACATGATAGAGTTATTGCTTCTACATATCTTAGATGGGACCATGGTTGATAAGACAAATACGGCCCATTATACGAGTGAAAGCAGGTAGATCTTTATATCAAATACATATGTAGATGGTCCTAACCATCCACTCAACACATTCCCAAATGTGCCCTTTGTCCACCAAATACTTAACTGCAAGCCAACTGCTCCATCAGTTGAGCCCACTAAATCACCATTCATCACATCCACATCACTCATTTGAATTAAATATAAATTCATTTGATGCAATTGGTGCTACTACCTTAATAGAGAAAACAAATACATTTAGGTGAAAATACTTTGATCAAAATAATCAATGGCATGCTTACCTAGAATCTGGTAGTAGTTCCTAGGTTCAGATGCATTCGGGTAGAGTTCTTTCTCTTGACTCAGATCTGTTGGAAATGTGGGCAATATTTTAATTCCAAATATTACTAGGAGACAAATATAATAAACCAGTGATGCAAAACTTATTACTAACTGCAGGCTACTCATCATACTTCAGAATATACACAAGGAAAATATAGTAATAAAGTCAAACGAACGCACGAACGACTTACTTTTGAACCTGATGAAGAACAGGAAGCTACGCAGGATTGATGCAATGTAGAACGTAGATGACGTAGTGTAGTGAGCGGTCGCGTAGAAGTGCACTGCCCAAAAACCTTACTGCCACCCCGTGCAGGTACTCTCTACGGTAATGGTTCAGAGATAGCCGCTCTCCCTCCTTCCAGGTACATACCGGGAAGAAAGGTTGACGAAGTTCAAACAGCATAGTACAAAAGCACAAGATCGCAGAGAAGAAGAAAACGGAGGCAGTAAGATTTTCACACATACTCTGGACGTCTTCAAGCACATAAATAGATAGATTGATAACTAACATGATTAAAATATCCATTTACCCACTGGTAACTGACATATTCAACCAGCCATTTACCCACTGGTAACTACCTGTCATTAAAACCCCAATAAAGCCTCAAATTCAAATGTTTGAATCTCATTCAAATACAGAGAGAAAGGGAGAGGAGTAGGGTTCAGCAAACATAAAGATGGACTTGGTCTGTCAAGTGGCCCGCCACGTCACGGCACGGTCACAAGTCACATGATTTTCACGTGAAAATACGTGAATACGCATGCGTGTGCATGTGTGACTAGCCAGAACCCTCCTCATATCATGTCTATCCATATTCAAGGAGTGGTGAGGACTCCACCTTATAAATTGATCTCCCTCACCTTGCCTTAGCAATATGATACTAAACCATGCATACTTTGGAATTAAGGAAATGTGCCTTACTCATATGAGCCAATTTCTAATAATCTCCCACCAATTCCAAAGTAAGAAGTAAATATATGTCAAAGATATTATGCT
Organism: Dendrocalamus sinicus; assembly: GCA_036346575.1. NCBI lineage: Eukaryota > Viridiplantae > Streptophyta > Magnoliopsida > Poales > Poaceae > Dendrocalamus > Dendrocalamus sinicus. The sequence goes on from CM070671.1 coordinate 28,881,562, forward strand.
GAAGTACTGTTAATATACCAGTCTTTTAGTGTAAGTCCCGTACGGGTTGAATTTGCACCTAGAATGATAAGATTTATCTTCTCACAGTTGATGAATGAACTATGCCTTGAATTTACAGCTTTTTGTGATCAGATTTTACTTGAAATCTCAACTAGTACTAGGCTGCCAATGAACCATGCCTAAACGGAGCGCTAGATGGTCATGCTCCCTTATCTGCTTATGAGCTTTCTAGAGAATGCCCCGTTCTCGTGAACTGCAACCACACAGTTAAGCTCAAGTAGGTATATTCTTTCTAGGTATCTTGTAGGCTAATACCTTTTCTGTATTTGGACAACAGAATATATTAAGGCTTTATGCTAACCTTCCATACAGTCGACAGTACTTTGTTTATTAGGACATGGGTATGCTAAATATATACTCTCTTGTTACAACATCAATTTGTTTTTTCCATTGCCTAAGTCATGAGATCTTCGATCAAAAAGGTATGGGTTACCATTGTGATGTAACTTAAATGGGCCTCATTCCTATGTCCATAAATGCAACAGAAATCACTTTCTATGCTAACCCCTTTGTAAAAGGGTTTGCCAGATTTTTCTCAGTGTGAATATAGTTCACAGCAATCACTCTAGAGTTTCTCAGTTTTCTGACAGATTTAAGTCTACGCTTCACATGTCTAGAGGACTTCATATTATCCTTTGTACTTGTGACTTTGGCCAACACTGTTTGATTATCACAGTACATCAGGATTGTAGGTATTGGTTTCTCAACCAATGGCAAGTTCAATGGAAGCTCTCTCAGCCATTCAGCCTCAACAGTGGCTGTGTCAAGTGCTACAAGTTCTGCTTCCATGGTTGACCTCGTCAATATAGTCTGTTTGCAAAACCTCTATGAAATTGCAGCACTAGCTAAAGTAAATACATAAACACTTGTAGCTTTAATCTCATCCGCATCAGAGATCCAATTAGAGTCACTGTATCCTTCTAATACAGAAGGGTGTCCAGTATAATGTATTCCAAAAGATGTAGTGTCCCTCAAGTAGCGCAACACTCTTTCAAGTGCCTCCCAGTGATCATCTCCTGGGTTAGAAGTAAACCGACTTAATTTGCTCATAGCAAATAAAATGTCAGGTCTTGTGGCACTAGCTAAATACAAAGTGACCCAATAATTTGTGAATATCTTAATTGATCTTTTCCTAACCCCTAGTTCTTTCGAAGCTTAATGCTTGCATTATAGAGTGTGGAGAAACTTTATAGTTTTCAAAACCAAACCAGCTCAATATTTTCTCAGAATAATGGGATTGATTCAAAATGATCCCATCCTTGCTTTTGATCAATTTAATATTTAGAATGACATCTGCCTCTCCCAAGTTTTTGATATCAAAACACCGAGATAAGAAAGATTTGACCTCGTCAATTACGGTAGTGTTTATTCCAAATATAAGTATGTCATCTATATACAGACATAAGATTACTCCTTGACCCCTACCATAACGATAATACACACATTTATCAGCTTCATTCACAACAAAGTCAGCAGATGTCAAATTTTGTCAGACTTCTCGTGCCATTGTTTAGGTGCTTGTTTTAGGCCATACAAAGATTTCAATAATCTGCATACCTTATTTTCCTGTCCAGAAATCACAAAACCATCCAATTAATCCATATAGATTTCTTCCTCCAACTCTCCATTAAGGAAATCTGTCTTCATGTCTATTTGATGAACATGTAGACCATAGGAAGATGCTAACACAAGGAGCACTCTGATGATGGTTAGTTTGGTGACAGGAGAATATGTATCAAAGAAATCTTCTCCCTCTCTCTAGGTGTAACCCTTGGCCACAAGGCTTGCCTTGTACTTCTCAATAGTACCATCAGACTTTAGTTTCTTTTTAAAGACCCACTTACGTCCTACAGGTTTGCACCTGATAGGACGATCTGTGATTTCCCAAATCCCATTAGCCATCATAGAGTCCATCTCGCTATGGACTGGCTCTTTCCAATAGTCAACATCAGAAGATGTATAAGCCTCTAAAAGAGTCTTTGGCACATCATCCACATGTATACAAGAAAGTCATCACCAAAGGTTTTCTCAATCCTTTGTCTCTTGCTCCTGCGAGGAGCTTCTGCGGCTAGATTATTATCCTCCTCAGGGATATCACATATTGGTTCAGAAATGGGGGAAAGTTTAGAAGTTTGATTATTCTCACTTTCAATATTATCACTTTGAGCATTCTCTGTTTGTGAAGTACTACCTGCTGTTCTCATAGGAAAGATATTCTCAAAAAATGAAGCATCTCTAGACTCCATTATTGTATTAGCAATAATCTCGGGAGTTTTTGATTTAACTACTAAAAATCTATAGGTCGTGCTATATTTAGCATATCCTAGAAAAATACTATTGGCTATTTTTGGTCCAAGTTTTCTCTTTTTCCTGTAATGGTATATTGACTTTTGCCAAACACCCCTAAGTTCGCAGAAAATTAACATTAAGTTTTCTCCCCTTCCATCCCTCATACGGAGTAATCTCGCTCTTTTTAGTGATTACATTGCTTAGAACAAAACTTGTTGTCAGTATATTTTCCCCCCACCATGCCTTAGGCATACCAGCACTCTCTAACATGGCAATAATCAAGTCTGTTAGTGTCCGATTTTCCTCTCAGCTACCCTATTTGATTGGGGCAAATACTCTTTTTAGTGATTCATGGACTATTCCATGCTCAGAATAGAATTGGGAGAATTCATGAGAGACATACTCTCCTCAACGATCAGACCTCAATCTTTTTTATTTTCTTCTCTAGTAGGTTCTCAACCTCAGCCTTGTAAGTATTAAAGTAGTTTAAAGCTTCATCCTTAGTTTTTAGCAAATACACATAACAGTAGCATGTTGCATCATCAATAAAAGTTAGAAAATATCTTTTGCCTCCTTTTGTCAATAATCCATTCATTTTACACAAATCTGAATGAACAAGATCTAAAGGTGCTAAGTTCTTTGCATCCTCTAATCCCTTAAAGGGTTTTCGAGGTTATTTTGCTTGAAAACATGACTGGAACTTTGATCCTTTGACAATTTCATATTTTGGAATTAAATCTAATCTGGATATTCTAGCAATACTATCAAAACCAATATGACAGAAATGAGAATGACAAATATTTGCCTCACATTTATTTAAACCAGTTGTAACATTCAGATTATAATAAGATTCTAAAATACATAGGTGGAACAAGCCTCCACTCTCATAGCCTTTACCAACAAATTTTCCAAACTTGGACATTACAATTTTATTTGACTCAAAAACTAGCTTATAACCATCCCTGCATAGGAGAGAACCATTAGCGATATTCTTGTTTATTGTAGGAGTATGCTATACGTTCTTCAAGTGGACAACCTTCTCTGAAGTAAACTTCGGATCCATCATGCTAACACCAAGAACAGAAGCATATGACCCGTTTCCCATTAGGACGGAGGAAGCCCCTACTGCTTGGTAAGAAGAAAACAAGAAAATATCAGAACATACGTGAACATTAGCACCAGTATCAATCCACCAATCAGTAGATTGATATGCTGAAAAGACAACAGGTGGATTACCATACCCTCCTGAAGTCGAGGTCTCGCCTATGATCACATTGACAGCCTTCTTCTTTGACTGTTCACCATCTTTGAGCTTGCGGAAGTGACAGTCCTTCGCCATATGACCGTCTTTTCCTCACACAAAGCAGGTGATGTCCCTCAAATCCTTTTTCTTAGTTTTCTTGTTCTTAAAGCTAGTTTTCTTGTTCTTAAAGCTAGTTGTCTTGTTCGGTTTGTTGGATTTGTACTTCTCTACAACAGCCTTTTTCTCTATGACATTTGCATTGTTCTAGTCAGAGGTGCTAGGTGCATCTTTTACTCTTGCTTTTTCTTCCACATTGAGGGCTGCAATGTGATCCTCAACAAAAATATCTTCTCTCTTATGTTTCAAGCTAGTTGCAAAATCCCGCCAAGAGGTAGGGAATTTAGCAACAATGCCCGCAGCCACAAAATTCGGAGACAACACACAGCCCAGGTGCGCAATCTCACCTACTAGTAGCTGGAGGTCATGAGCTTGTCCAACTTTGGACTTAGCCTCATCCATGCTAAAGTCAAAAAACTGCTCACACATGTAGAGCCAGCGACCTATCTCTGCCTCTGCATATTTGTGCTTTAGTGCATCCCACAACTCTATGGCAGACTTGTAGTCTATGTACACATCATAAAACTGATCTGCCAGAACAGTTAGAATGCAGCCAACAGTAGTGTTGTTCGCATTTTTAAAACTGTATGAACTGCTCAATCGTAAATGGATATTGCGGGTGGATAACCCACCATAGCCCCAAAGACATGAGCCAAAACATGACTCTAGTCTACCATCTACGAAAGTTCTGACAAGGAAACCTCTCAGATTTCATCGCATCAGAAGCACTAGCCATTGTTGTATTGCAACAAAATTCACAATAAGGTTTCTAGAATGTTAGAAATGTGGGCAATATTTTAATTTCAAATATTACTAGGAGACAAATACAATAAACCAGTGATGCAAAACTTACTACTAACAGTAGGCTACTCATCATACTTCAGAATATACGCAAGGAAAATATAGTAACAAAGTCGAACAAATGAGCAAATGACTTACTTTTGAGCTTGGTAAAGAACAGGGAGCTGCGTAGGTTTGATGCAGTGCAGAACGTAGATGATGAAGTGTAGTGAGTGGTCGCGCAGATGTGCGCTGCCCAGAAATCTTATTGTCGCCCCGTGCAGGTACTCTCTTCGGCAATGGTTCAGAGATAGCTACTCTCCCTCCTTCCAGGTGCACACCGGAAAGAAAGGTTGGCGAAGTTCAGATAGCACAACACAAAAGCACAAATCACAGAGAAGAAGAAAATGGAGGTAGTGAGATTCTCACACATACTCTGCACGTCTCCAGGCATATAAATAGATAGACTGATAACTGACATGATTAAAACAGTGATGTACCCATTGATAACTGACACATTCAATCAGCCATTTACCTATTGGTAACTGCCTGTCATCGAAAATTCCAATAAAATCTCAAATTCAAACATTTAAATCTCATTCAAACACATATATATAGAGAGAGAGGTGTAGGGTTCAGCAAAAATAAAGATGGACTTGATCTGCCAAGTGGCGCGCCACGTCACGGCACACGATTTTCATGTGAAAATACACGAATACGCGTGCGCGTGTGCGTGCGCGTGTGCATGCGCGCGCGTGTGACTGCCAAAACCCTCCTTATACCATTTCTATCCATATTCAAAGAGTGGTGAGGACTCCACTTTATAAATTGGTCTCCCTCACCTTGTCTTAGCAATATGTATTAAACCATACATGCTTTGGAATTAAGCAAATGAGCTTTGCTCATATGGGCCAATTTCTAACAAGATCGTCGCCTACATTTAATACGTAGGCTACAGCTTAATTTATGGAAATATGAAATATGCTATGTCGATGTGTTCCGATGGTGAGCCTTTGATCAATTAAACTAGTCGCTAAATCTATAATTGAATTTTATCTTGTATCCACCGTTCATTATTATTTTTATCGATGTTAGAGTATGTGGGCTTATCAATTTAATGTATTCAATATTTTGCTATTGTTGGTCATCATGTATGCGTGTATGTGTTCATACATATATATGCACACACACTCACACACACTTATATCCCAAGTGGCCATAAATTTCAGCACATTTCCTTCCTTTATCCCTCTCTTTTGCACGGTTGTGCTCTCTCGCTCACCTCATTGATTCAGTGATTCTACCCCACCGCCAGACATCGCCACCTCCCTTGCTGGCTCTCGACTGATGGGTTGTTGGATTCCTTGCGGGATGCCACTACTCTGTCGTGTGCTCCCTCATCCGGTTCGTGCCTCTATTCTCCCCTATCATTAATGTCTTCGGCTCCCGGTCCAAATCGACCGTTGACGGCCTCTGGCCTATCGTCATGACTCCCCATGGCTAGATCCATGCCTTTAAGCAGTGGTCCTCCCCCGGTTTATGGGATTCGACTCTCCCCAAGCTCTCCCTCTATTCCCCCTCGATTTACTTTTGGTCTTCTCCTTCCCTTATAATTTGGCTTCTGATTTGGGGATTTATTTCTTGATTTGTTATCGTTGGTGTGGTGGATCTGAGTGCTCAAAAACAACATGTCGTGATGGGGCTTAGAGCAACTCCAACCGGTTCTTTATCCTGCTCTTCATTGTATATTTACCTAATATGACTCAAGAAATGGACTCCAACCGGTTCTTTATCCTCCTCTTCATTTTTATCGAGTCGCTATTTTCTCCCGGCCGCTAGCTAGATTTGGCGAGCGCCTCCTCACTCGCTTCTCAAATAGCTAGGCCATTGGAATGCTAACTCAAATAGAGAGCTGAAAATAATAGCTAGCCTCTTCATCCTAAGAAATAGAGAAGGAGAAATGACTAATGGGATGGAGTTGCTCTTAGGACTTCCTCATGCGCTAGGAAGCATGTTGGAGTCGTCGGGTGCATGCGGGTGGCCGACCACAAGTGTTGTCATGAGCTAACTCGGGTATGCTCTACTCCCTCTAGTCCTCTCCTCTACTCTATTGGTGGGTGCTACTTGCTCTGGTGTGGTACATATACTTTTGGGGGGTGTATATGTGTGTGGTCTTACAAGGTGATAACGATAGTGTTGAGGGTAAACGTGGAATACCTTGATTGAGCTTGTCGGGCTCAATTTGGTGTGGTTCGTGTTCTTCACCACGTGCTTACCCCGAGTGGTTCCGGCCTCCTCCTCCTTGGCTTCTTCTGGTTTTGTCCCTTCTTCTGGTCACATGCTCCTTCTCTTCAGCACCACCGCCTCCTTTTGGCCTAGCCGTCGTTGTTCACCCATTCATGCACTCGTCCCCTTGCTTCGCTTGGTTGGATTTGGGGGAAATGGGTGTGGATATGGAGGTGGATGGGTGTGTTTGGTTGCCTGCATCTCCTTCGTCCTGGATGGGTGGATCCGTATAATCTGAGAAAGAGCCTGTTTGGTTGTCTGTATGAGCGGATACAACCTGTATGAGCGGATGCAAAAATACGCCTTCATCCTGGATGAGTGGATACGCTCAAAATGAGCTTCACTAGCCATCCTGGATGAGTGGATGCAGTGTATCTTATGCGGTCCCACGTGTCAGCCTCTCAGGTTTGGTAGACTGCATCCGCTCATACAGGCAACCAAACAGCATCTCACTTTTTTTGTATCCGCTCATACAGCTTCACCAAACATCTTCTTTTTCTGAAATACGATTCCACTCAGCCTGCATCCACTCATCCAAGATATACGATGCAACCTCCATCCACGAACCAAACACACCTACGGGCTCCGCTCGGGATTCGCGTCAAGGGCACCCGCTGGCTAGGAATCTTTGACCTCCTTGGAGGATCTCCAACTCGAGGTAATCAAGCTTCGCGAACCCACGCCGCCTCCATCGGTCCCCATCCTCCATGAGAAGCGGCGGCGATGGCGGTGAAATCCGGCATAACCTATCCCACGGCCACTTCGAGTCGCCGCTCGCGGCCTTCCTCCTGTGAGCAGTCTAAAAAGCCTACCCTTTTCTGTTGTTCTTTTTTTATCATTGGTAGCCTGCTAGTTCTTGATCTGAAAAGAAGGGAGAAAGACGCCCCGGTCGTTTTATCTAGTCTTGGCAGTGTTTGGATCGCTTAGATCCGGTTAACATGTTGATGTGTGTATCCGTATCTTAGAATCAACATCTGCATTTATGCGTGTAAGATGGGGATTACAGAGGAAGGTTGAAGTCAGAATTGTTATTGTGCTAGTATTTGGGTGGTTCACAAGAGGGGTGTGGGGATCTTCTATGGCTATAATAAATACTAGTTTCTTCTTTGAATCCTTGCTAGTTTTTAGGTTTGGTGAGCGCTTGCTAGTAATGCTATTAGTTAGTTCTCCAGGAATTCAAAGCGTTAGCAGGCTGTGGTCTTTACCATCTAGATGTGTTGCGGCCCTTGCGTGTTAAAGGTGTACCTTGGGCAACATTCATGTAGCATTACTCAGGACGAATATCTTTTTTTTGTGTGTAAATTCTCCATGAATCAATGTGCAAAAGGCTAAAAGGGCTAGTGTGCGAAATTTGGGGCCTATTGCTTTCTTACCAAACACCTAATGTCACTTGAATTTCTATTTCAAGATGCTGCTAATTGTCAACATGGGAGGAAGTCTTGCTTTGTTCCAGATTATTATGCATGTTCTAGGTTTACCACATACAGAATTTTGTTATCCAGGGAAAGTTTTTCGTGTTCCCCTGGCATTGCTAGTGGTGGAGAATGGTGAGCTACTTGGTTCCAGGGCAAAAAGATAGATCTACTACACATTTGTCTATCTTTCCCATGAGATTTAGGGCCTATTCTTTTCACTTTCTAAAAGTCACTTTTCGGTTTTTTCTACTGTAACTAGCTTTTAAACAGAGTGTCTTTTCAATGCAGAGTCTACAAGTTGATTGTAGTAAACACTGTAGCGACTTCATTTATATCGGTCAAAATCACATGCGAGTTTCTGTTACTCTATAATCTCTTACGAATAACCCAAAAGTCATAAACTGCAGCCAAAAGCTATAAGCCGAAGCCAAAAAGAACAGGCCCGTAGGTCTTGGTTAGCTATTGGTGGACTTGCTTAGCTCAAATAGGAATTGTTTTGCTCCTGGACTACTGGTGATTTTCCTTTTCTGTAGGTTGTTTAGCATATTATCCGAGGGAGCAAGACTTGTTGTGTGGAGGCCAATTACACAATATGTCTTTGAAAGAAAAGATTTTTTGTAGTTACCAAAGACTGGTATAAGCTTGGACTGGTGTTGAACACTGGTGCATATAGTGGCCCGTTGGCTTAGCTCAGAAAACCATTTGAACAATGCCCATCCAATGTGCTTCAGGTCATTCCTGGTTTGAATATATTTTTTTCTCCTTGGAGTCTTGACCAAGGGGTCAATATATTTGGTTGCTAGGCAAGATTGTTGTTTCGTTGTGCACAACCCAAATATAATCTGAGAAAAGGATAAGCATGGTTACTCATTAGTTGGATCAAGCATAAGTTGTCCCAATTGATAATATTGTACATAAGAGCTAGTTGTTTCCTTCGACTCAACCTTAGTTGGGTAAGCGTATGTATGCAAGCTTCAGAAAGTTCAAAGCTCATAATTAGATATTTTATATACTTTCGCTGTGCCCACAAGGCGTTGCTACAGAATGATCGGTGGAGTCCTGGACTCCTGGTCAAGAGGACCATCAAGGAAGTCTTCCTGCGGTGCAGCGCAACAAGGAGGGCCTTGAAGAGGTCATCGCTCGCATGCACGAGGCACTGGAGAAGAAAACGAAGGAGATCACTGAGTTCGAGCTCAAGTACAAGATCAGGATCCGGAAGGCCGACAATGGCGCCGAGGAAGAAGACAGCAAGAAGGCAGGCTCTGTGCAGGGTGTTCTTGTTGTTGGTCCTGCTGGCCAGTAGAGCAAACTGACAGAACAGAAAGACTTGCATACTCCTATATGAAAGTCAGATTGCTCTTTTGCTAGATGCCTGCTGATATCAGTGCTTGTGTGTGGGTTCTATGCTTCTGTAAAACTGGCGAATCCGCCCTGTGTAAAACACAAACTGGAATTATGCTAGATGAGAACTTTGTTGGTAACTGCAGATTTTGCGCAGGTTGCAGCATGATTTGTGCATCTTTGATCCTTCTTCAGGTGTTGCCGTGCGTCGTATTTTTCTGTTTGTTCATGGCATGTTTCGAACTCCACAGAGATTATTCGTAGGAATTTTGCCAGCAATTCCTCCGTAACGCCTTTGAGATGGCCCCCGAAATGTTACCACGTGTGGCAAGCCCTGACGATAATTTATCATAGGTTACGACTACTTGGGGCACAAAAAGTTTCGTATACATGTAAATGTGAAATGGGAATGTGATTAGAAATTTTCGCGCGCAAAAAAGTTTGCCTACATGTAAATGTGAAATAGATTATATTTAAAATGTTCGCAAGAGATATAATTTTGCTACATCAAATTTCATGGTAAAATGGCTATATAATTTTTAGAAACCTTTAAAATCAAGAGACGTTTTGTTGTTATTTCGTGATCCCACTATCTTACGTCTGTCTAGGGGAAATTTTATTATGTAACGGAGACACAAGTTGATAACAAGCTAAATAGACAATGACATGTGGCATAAAATACTATAGCATAAGGGGAAAAAAATATGAATGTTAGAGCCCAAAAATGCTTTTACCTTGCAACCCTGTTCTTTTCAGCTTCTAAAAGCTATTTTTCGGTTTTTCTACAGTAACTATCTTTTAAACGAAATATCTTTTTAAGATAGAGTCTACTAGTTAATTGTAGTATATATTTTACCGACTTCATTTATATCTACAAAAACCGCACGCGAGTTTCTGTTACTCTGTAATATTTCGCACAAATAGCCAAAAAGCTACAGCCAAAAACATAAGTTTCAGCCAAAAAATATGCACAAACAGTCCAAAAGTCACAAGATATAACCAAAAAGTATAAGCTTCAGCCGAAAAAAACATGCCAATAGTGTTTCGCTGCAGTACTTTATGCCACGTGTTATCTATTCGGTTTGTGGTACAGTTAAACGGGAAAAAAAAAGGCTCAGCAGCCTCATCTTCCCGCCGCAATCACCAACCCCCCCAAGAAGAAACCCTAGAGAAACTCCGAACCCCAGATGGCCTCCGGCGAGGGCAAGCCGAACCCCAACGCCGCCGCCGCCGGTGCCACCAAGGGAAGGAAGCGCAAGTACCTCCCGCACGGCAGGCCGGTGCGGAAGGGGGCGTACCCGCTGCGCCCCGGCGTGCAGGGCTTCTTCATCACCTGCGACGGCGGCCGCGAGCGCCAGGCCACCCGCGAGGCCCTCTCCCTCCTCGACTCCGTAAGCCACTTAGTACTCTTCCTCGACATCCGTCTAGTGGTCTACTCTCTAGTCCCCGGCGTCGCGCGTAGCGTAGGTGTTCGTTGTATTGCCTGCGCCAGCCTGGTCAGGGTAGCACGAGTCGCCAGTTCGTGCGGGATCTGGATTCAACCGCTCGTGATTAAGGGGTGTCACGGGCATGCGTTTTGCTTCAAGTTAGATGATAGCGCTATGTTGTGTTCAGTGTAGTTTGATGTTTTGCCCTGCACCTTTCAGCCAACTGGCTGAAATGAGGAGACTGATTGAAGTGGGAAACCGACACACCACCACTCAGTGAATTTTGGCTTGTACGTTAGTTGTGTTTGAATGTTTCTGGTTCTAGAGTATGTGCGGTTTTTTGTGCACGTTCTTGAAAAAGATGGTTGTGCACTTGTGCTTGGCTCATACATCAGCTGTAAATTGTGCAATGCTGCTGCTCTTTGTGTTTTGACAATGTTTTGTTGCCGCGCCAATGTATCGAAGGGAAATGATGATACTTTGCTAGTTGCTGGATTGCTTTCTTGCTAATATTCCTCTGGGTAGGAGTATAGTTGCTGATATGAAATACTACATTGTTGGATCTGCAGTTCTACGCCGACCTGGTGGATGGGAAAGGATTGGATGAGAAGTCCAAAAGCATCCCTGATAAACCATTGAACAAAAGAATAAAGTTTGAGGACTCTGATTCCTCGGATGATGAGGATGAAGATCATTCAGTGGAGGAGGCTGATAATGGGAATAATGCAGAAAAAGGTGAAACCATGCCATCTGAGCAGCAAGAAGATGTGCTTGGTACCTCAGAAATTGTCAGCAAGGACAATGAAGATCAAGTAGAAGCTGCTGACGAATCAGCACCGAAGAGGCAATGTGTAGAAGATCCTCCAGTTTCTGAACAGACAGAACCAAAGGAGTCCATGGATGAACCAAAAGAGTCCATTGATAAACCAAAAGGGTCCCATGATAAACCCATTGATGATTTAATTGATGAGGACCTGAAAGAACTGGGGGACAGGAAAAAGGTTTGTTCGCTTTCTGAATTTAGTTACAGTTTAAGATATGTGGTAAGGTGCTCGTGTATGTTATGGAATAGTTCATATAAAATGTATGCAAAGGATCAAATTGAAACAGGTGCAGTAATAGAGGTGCTATATGTATAGTATTTTCAGTTAAAGCAATAAAACAAGACACACTCCATAGTTGAGAAGTTATAGGTGCAACTTACACTTTCGCGAACATCTTATACTTACAGTTTGCTGGATGCTAGATAAAAATAAGCATTCTAGAGACTTAGGGATGTCTTTAAAATTTAGGTTCCTGGCTTCCTGCACATCCTTTCCCCTTATTACTCAATTGTATGCTGCAGGTTGAAATCATTGATGAACCTTAGAACATTGTCATTAAGTACTCTCCTGCTTAATAATTAAAATATACTGTGTTCTCGCTCAGATCCTAAATTTGGAATTTCGCTTGTTACCACATCATTGGCACTTATGTAGAACTGTTTAAGTACACTTAAGCAATTTATTGTGGCAAGAAAATCTTGTGAGGAGTCTGACTAATTCGATGAGTGAGATATGTATTACGCCTCACTCATTTTAGCAACTATTTATATGACCTTGGAGCTGTAACCAGACTAGTCCCAATATATGTTGTCTTTGTCCCACTATGGTTTATATACTAACTTATATGATGAAAACCATTGTACTTCAAACAGAGACTCTTTGCAAGCCTTGATTCAGGATGCAATGGTTGCTTCTTCATTCAAATGCGCAAAAGAGACGGAGACCCTGGTCCAGTTGAGATTGTACAAAACATGATGTCATCGGCTGCTTCAACTCGTAAACATATGTCCAGGTTCAGATTTGGTGCTATTGCAATCAATCTTCCCTGTGCTCATCAAGTCTCATGTTTCAAGATATAGTTTATTTGCTCATATGGATCATGCAGTTGTTTTCTTGCTTATAGAATTTCGTTTTGTATGTATTCTAGATTTCTTCTGAGGTTTTTGCCTGCTGAGGTGGCATGTTATGCGTCAGAAGAGGAAATAACAAAAGCAATTAGTCCACTTGTTGAAAAGTACTTCCCAAAAGAATCTCCTTCAGGACTTAAGGTAACTGGCTGTCTTGCTGACCGGATTGCTGCATCATTTTTCATGTAATCCTTTAGTTAGGGGAGGCACGCTCTGGTAAAAGAACATAGGGCATAGCAGCAAGCTACTTGCCTGAGAATTTTCTGACAGTTGCCCTCAGGCTTCAGAGTCTTTAAAATGTTTTTAGTTTTTTGAAGTCTCCCATAATTCATCAGAGAAGTAAGGTCCATATTTCACCTTGTCATATTAGTCGTAGAGCTTTTTTCAACTTCAGCAGATGTGGAGTGTTGTTGCTTCAAGATAGATCTAATTAGGTTACATTGGCCTAACCATTTTAGAGTAAACTAGCCACCATTTATAATCATGCACTAACATCAAGTGTTCTGTTCATTTTATAGAGGGAATGGACCGAATGGTGGAGGTAGTGGGTAGGGGGGCAAGAAGGATTGGGGCTTCGGATGAAATAGTTTAGCCCATGGTAGCAAGGTCTAAAGTTGGCTTGAAGGATTAATTTACCTTTCTTGGTACTGACTTGTATGGAGAGTTAGTTTGTTAGATACCTGATATCTTCAAATGATCATATCTGCTCTTATGAACCAACAAAATGCAGTGTTCAAATTTTATGCTGTGAGAGTGCTATCCTTAGATAAGTGTGATTTTAGTCTTCTGTCAATCAGTTCATAAATGCCGTTCATCCTTCATTGAAGTGATCCAGCAATATTTTTTCTGTGCTTTCTTCAGCCAAGAAAGTGCAGGAAGTAGGACCCACACAAAGTATAGCACATGTACACACCACACTTTATGAGCAGGTCAATGCAGTCAGTTTCAATAACCAACAATAGTACAGTATAATGTTTTGAACATTTATCGTTTTTATATGACACAAAACAATGCAAATAGGAGTTGTTCTGCTATCCAAAATTCTACATGGTTTCTTACTTGGATGTTTTAATCTTTGCAGTTTGCTGTGTTATACGAAGCAAGGTCAAACACAGGAATCGATAGAATGAAAATTATAAATGCAGTAGCAAAATCTGTACCTCAACCTCACAAAGTTAACCTCAACAACCCTGACAGGACTATTGTTGTCCAGATTGCTAAGGTAATTTTTTTATCTGTAAGAGCGTGATACAGTTAAATTTAATACAGTTAAATTGGTATCACCTTTCTAGTGTTATGATCCGTAAAAGTGCTTCCTTAACAAAACACGAGCTTATATCCTATAATTGTCACTTAAACCAACAGGATTAGCTGCTCACTTCTTACACGACATGGTTACTACTTTACCTATTTCCAAACACACGGTATTCTAGACTTCTTGTTTTGTTTCCAATACCTTTCATTCTACAACTTCCGGATAAAATTATATTGATTTTCCATACATAACCTTCCCTGATAATAGCCTAATAATCGAACTTTACATTTCTTTAGGAAGACAATAATTCTAGGTATGGAAGAGTATTAAATAAGGTTTGTGAGTTGTAAAATGCAAGAGTACTAAATAAGGTCACCATGGGTTTTTTTTTCATTATGCCTTGTTTCTAGTGCTAGAGGCTAAAACAGTGTGTATATGGGAATTGTGGGAATAATATGACTCCATCATCCATCGAAGAAATGACATGTTGAACTCTATCTTTGCTAATCAGGTTTTATTAGTGTCTTTCATAATTTTTGGAATTTTGAAATGGCACCTTTTGTCCTTGTCAGAGCATCCATGATTAGTACTTCTATTTCCAACCACTTGAACTTTTATTACTAGTAGTCTTGTCCTATGGTTCCAAACAAAATTTAGAGACCTGAAACTGTTAAAAAAATTATAAACCTTGGGTTTTGTTTTGAAAATCAAGAAATGTTTCTTTCAAATTTGGGAGTACAAACTCCGCATGTTTTTTTTGCCAGTTCCATCGTTTTAGCAGTACATGGTGGTTTGGAGTCTTGGCAGGCCAATTCTACACTATCCAAATGAGGGCAGGAATATAGGATGGATTTAGACTGATTCCTGGAAAACATCCTAGCTCCAACCATGTTTATTCGGACTTGAATATCTGATCATGATTCTCAAGTACATGGATGATTAAAGCTTTATAGCATAACAGTCTAATGCTGTGAGAGCTAACCTGATTAACCTTTTGAATTAGTCGCTCGCTCACATCCTATGTGTTGTTGGAATGAAATTTCACCTATTCCATGGGCCAAAAGGCAAGAATATAGACATGTACAAATAGCAGAACACACGCACGCTATACAAAGGACTAATGCAAATAGATACACATATAATTCTAACAACCCCTCTCAAACTCATGGTGGATCAACCACACTGAGTTTGGAGAGATAGAAGCTATACTGAGCCTTAGTCTGCGCTTTCGTGAAGAAATCAGCTAGTTGAAGCTCTGAAGACATATATTGAAGAGTTATAACCTGCTGCTACACGTACGACTTCATGTACGAAGCATCAACCCTAATATGCTTGGTGATCTCATGCTTCATTGGATCTCGAGCAATGCTGATCGCACCAATGCTGTCAATCAGTAATGGATTAAGTGCAGGCACTGAAAACCAAAGTGCTCAAAAAGCCATTGTAGCCAGGTGACCTCAGCTGTCAGTTGAGGTAGATCCGCAGATGCACATCTCACTCCCGGAAATTCATCCCGTTGAACTAGACCTGGGGAGTGGAATGGACACAGGAACTAGCTACACCCATCGGTTCAATGCAAGGCTTGGCTTGGCTTGGTGCAAGGCTTAACTCACTATTGAAGAGCAGAGCAGAGCACAAGCGTAGGTAGAGGGCGAGAAAAGCACTTGAGGAGAGCACGGGCGGAGCACACGAGCAAAGCACAACACTGGCTGGTGGTAGCAGATCCGGATCCGAGCGGCAGCAGCCTCGACCCGGGCCATTGCGACTTAGATTGAGCTAGCGGCGGCTCCGTAAACAGCGACGTTAGCTTGAGTTCCCGAGGCGGCGGCGGCCCCAATCCAAGCGCACGGAGCTCCGATTCAGGCAGCGGCGGTTTTGATTGGGCGACAACGAGCTCAATTTGGGTGGAGGCCACCCCAATCCAAGGATCTGAGGCGGTGGCGGCTTCGATTTGGGTAGTGACGTCCCGATGGAAGCGGCTACAGCTCGGAGAAGAAGGTCCTAAGGCGGCGGCGACCGAGAGAGAGAGGAGAGGGTGAAGGCGGCCTGGGGACGGCGGCTGGGATTCTACGGTTTTGGTGGTGGGAAGAGTTATGGCTTGATACCATGTTGTTGGAATGAAATCTCATCTATTCCATGGGCCAAAAGGCAAGAATATAAGTCATCTTCTTTTTGTTTTTTAAAAGCTGTTTTTTTACAGTAACTAGTTTTTAAATAGAGTGTCTTTTCAAGACAGGTTCTACAAGTTGATTATAGTATATTGTAGCGACTTCATTTATATTGCCCAAAATCGTATACGAGTCTCTTACTCCGTACTCTCTCACGAACAGCTAAAAGTTATAAGCCGTAGCTCAAAAGAATATGCCCATAGACATGTACAAATAGCAGAAAACACCCTATCCAAAGGACTAATACGAATAGATACACAGACTTCTAACACTATGTAGTTGTATATTGAAAGCTACTTCACAAGTGCACCCACCTTGATCCCATTTAATGAGTAGTACAGAAACTGTTGTGCATGTGATAACCACTCCTGTAGCATCTGCAATGCCCAGTAGACACAGAAACTCATCCTATAGTCGGTGTCCTTTTCTTCTCAATGGTTGCTCCTGGTGATTGTCACATTCATGTAATGTCATCATTCTTACTTGAATAAGCTGAGGATGCCTAGTTTACCAGTGTTGCTGCTGCTTGCATTGTTTATCAATTTATTTAAAATAGGGATGTACTGTGCTTTTGCATAGTGGCTCTGTGGTTGAGTTGATCAATACTGCAACCAATGCTGCAAATGAGCGTGTGGTCACTAAAACAGTTTTTAACTTGTCCAGGAACATGTCATAATGATTAGTTGGCCTTTCGTTGTTCAGGAGTGAAGGACCATTGCTGTTCCTTGATCTGTATCCAGGCAGTAGCCAGCACTGCAAATTTATTCTAGCACTGGTATCTTAGGATACAGCAAGTAAACATGATAAATTGATCACTACAGGATATAACCAAGTTTTAAATTCATGTTGATTCCATTGCAACATCCTGATAGCATCCTATAACTTGGAGAATAATATAGACTTAGAAAAGCTTTGTTTACGATGCTTTTGCTTTCGACCCTTTTACTCTGGAGTAACTCTTAACATATCCATGAATGTTGCTTGGTATAGCGTGAGTGAACAGGTGAACTTTCTATCATGATCCCGACTGAGTAACTTAATTTCTTGTATTATACTAAATGTCTTGTCATCCTATTCTCCAAGCCCACAAGACCACGCAACTCATGGTGCACGCATCAGCTGCATCAATCATGTATTTTTTTTCTGTTTTGGTGTAAGAAACTAAGAGCACCGTGGACTCAATGTTTCACGCCAACATGATCCAAACTGACTTCCTTGTATTGTTCTAAATGTCCTGTCTCCTTATTCACCAAATGCATCACTGACAAGTATGGTTGGCGAACCAACTGCAGCAACTTTGAACTCCCAGGTCCCAGCGTTCTGGCATAAGAAACCAAAAGCATCATGTACTCATGGTTCATGCCAATAGTAGTTCACTCCTGCTTTGTTAATTTACTATTCAGCATGATATATCTAATCTTATGCCCTACATTTTTTCTTTATTAGAAGTACATACTGTTGATGACCTTACGGACACGTCTGATCACTTTCTTTAACTGTTGTAAGTTGGTCTCAGTTGAGGTTCTGATGGACTATTGTTTGAATTTCGAGCAGACTATATGCTTGATTGGAGTGGTCGAGAGATACAAGGAGTTGGCGAAGTTCAACCTAAGGCAGCTGACCTCACCGCCGGAGAAGTAGCTTTGGGGTGGCAAAACTTTTCTGGGTAGCTTCTGGACGAGCTTAAACCTGATGCAGCATCTGTTGGTAGTTGAACCGTGAAAATCACTGTCAAAAGTTTCAGCTGTATCTCATTATTAAAGTCTGCGAGATGGTTGAAAGGCAGCCCGAAATATTTAATGCTCCACAGTGCAATTTTGGGACTTGATGGATTTCCGCAACCAGTTGAATAATAATTTCGTCAGATTCTGGTTTCTATATATACTGCGGGTGTTTTTTTCCTTCAAAGGTGATATAGAATTTGGTGGACAAAAAGGTGATACAGAATTTGTTGCCCTTGAAATCAGAAGGTAATCTGCAATTTTCTCAAAACCTGTAGTCTCTTAAAGTGAGAAGTGATAACTTTTTCTTCAGAAAGTTTAGAAGGTTTAGTATTCTTTCAAGAGTGAAAATTTTATGAACACTAGTTAGAAACCCGTGCGTTACAACAGAGTCATAAAAATAGTGAGTTGGTTAACTTCATACATCAAACATTAGAGAGCAAGCGATAAAGAGAGAATAGTGGCTAGAATGTGTGAGGAGATGGGGAAAGTGGAGGGCGTGGGCAGTTGCATCTTGAGAGAGAGAGAGAGAGAGAGAGGAGAAGAGAGACGAATGGTTCAGATTAAATCAGATGGCTGTAGAGAGGAGAGAGGAGAACACACCGATGACCATTAACTTCTTTTTATATAATAGTAGAGATTAACCGACGTGTGGAAGTGGAACGTGAAGGTTTCAAGTGGCATTTTAAATCAATTGGGTTTATTTTTTTTCCCTCAAGGTCTTTTGGATAGGGGGGATTTGGTTTGGAGTCAATTCCAAAAATTTCCAAAGAAATCCCCCTATCAAACACCCCCTGAATATTTTTGCAAAAGATTTTTTTATTTGTTTTCCACAGTTTCCGTTCATTCTTGGAAGCCAACAGAAAAACTGACCAAAAGTCAAGAATTTTACAGCTAGATCGAAGACCACTCTACCGCCAAATTTTCGGCCTCCACAGGACGTCGGCAACTACGTCAAAATCTGCCAACCAAAATCTATGAAGGCAGCAAAACTCTCCATGTTTCCTTGGTAGCCATTAGTTAGCCTCAGTGAAACGTCAAAAGACTGATGTATCCATGCCAGCTGCAACGAAAGTAGCTTTCGCTCCTTTCCAAACATCTTCTAGTTTGAGAGACCAAACACTGTTTAGAACATCGTTGGTTTCTTAACCAATTCTCTCTCTCTCTCTCTCTCTTCCTTTGCATATTACATCACTTTTGAGTCCATCGATGGCTGTATCAAGACATTCTGTCCATATGCCCACCGGCGTGGTTAGGCAGCCTGTTCTTGGTTTATTCTCTGTATCGTAGATTGAGCTTTTTCATATTGTAAATTTCTGTGTTGGGATATGTAATACTCATGTGTTCCAAATTGGATGTTTTTTTATTGCACGAACCTCGATAACGGGGAGATGCTAGGTTTACAGCTCGAAATCAAGGATAAATTTGTTTCCGTTCCGCAGTGAAGTTTTCTAGTAGCGGTTGCAATTAGCGCTCTAACTCCTACTTTCTACGGTCCTTATCAGATTTATTGTAACAAATGAGACGGAACCTGACACTTGACAGAGATCCCTGTAGCGTTAACTGCGTCTCCGGGCAGTTAACAACGACAATGACCTAAAGAAACAATTAAAAAAACCCGATGCGATCAGGGTTTTACAATAAACGGTGGCAACCAGCCCCCATCGTAGCCACGTTCATCCAGGTTGTCATATTCTACTTTATGGTTATATTCTGCGTGATTTAGCAAGTACTCAACGACATATCTTGTTTGAACTTGCGATTTCTGGAAATCTTTCAGCCAATATTGGGGAAGAAATCAATTGGTCCACATTTGAACTTGGTCCCATTGATTTTTTCCTAATTAACACATGTGATATTCCTGCATAATTCCTGTGGAATCCCTGCATTGCAAATGGGCGCACTAAGTGAGGTCCAGTAATTTTTTTAATTTAAATCCGGAATTTGGAACGCTACCAGCCATAGCAAAGCCAACGACAAACCCTCCAACTCAAAAAAAAAAACTTTTAGAGCACACACTGTTGGCCCTATTATTTTAAGTTATAGCTAATGATTTTTATCTATATTTTTAAGATAATAACGGATGACAAAGCTACTAACATGAGAAGACATTCTATTTATTATGATTAAATATAAAAAAAGGCTAAAAAGAACCGGAGCTGCCTACTCCACCGAAATAAGGCTGTGTTCATTTGGGTTTTTTTTGTGGCTTATGGCTAAAAAGCACTATAGCTGGCTGAAAAAACATTGTAGCTGACAAAAGCTTATTTAGCATAATTAAATTTAAAAAAAATAAAAATATAAAAAATATGTTAGCACATTACGTATGATACAAACAAATACTAGAAAAACCAGCAAAAAAGCTCAATAAAAAGCTAAAAATTAAAAAAAAGATGAAATTTATAAATAGTAAAAAATAAGTTAGAAACTAGAAATTAAAACGGAAATGAGGGAGTTAAGTCATCTGTGACTGGCAGCGAAGCACGCTCTCGATTCTCCAACACCCATAACTGCCGTCGAGCCTGGCCGGCAGCCCGCCAGCCGTCCCGTCCGAATTGAATGCCGTGCGTGTTGCTGTGATGGACCACCACAACTAACCCACCGCCCGCTCGGGAAGCGAGCGAAAGCTACCGTGCGCGTGCGGTGCGGTGCCCGAACCAACCAAAACAGCTCGCGCGCACCAGCGGACTCGTTGTGCCATTTTGCTTGCCGGTACGAAACATTCTGGCTATTTCGGTCGGAACTGGGACGGAATTTACAAATCTGTTCTGCTCCCCTCTCCGTTGCTCTGATCCCGACCCACGCTGCTCCGGCGTTCGTGTGCTTTCTTCCATCCGATTCGATTTGATCCCGTCCATTTTTTACCTGGAAAATGGATTCACCGAGCGCCTGCTTGACGAGCAAAAACCATAGCTTTGCCCCGCTGGATGCGAGCCCGTGCAGCGCGATGATTCGCTTCCGAGCTCTTGGGTGAGTTTTTTTGGTTGTGAGTTATAGCTTTTAATTTAACATTTTGAATTCTGTCTGTTCGTGCGAAAGAGTACGGAAAGAGATATTTGCGTGCGAGTTTGGTTTATGTAGATGAAGTTATTACAATGTCTACTACAATCAACTTATAGACTACGCTTTAAAAGACATATCGTTTAAAAATTAATTACTATAGTATAAACTAAAAGATATAAACAAAAGAAAAAAAATCCAGCCCTTGTTCTTTAGGGCCAAGCTTGTACCGTTTACTACTCCCTAGATTGATAGGTTGGTCCCCCCTAAACTGCAATTAATTGGTAGTTTGGTCTAGTTTAGAGCTCGGCATGAAATATGTCACATTGTGAGGGCCTGAAATGAGCGAGCGAGTTGGTACGCGGTTTAAACCAACAGTGAAGTTTTACGTAAAAGTAGTTAAGTACATACACAATCATGTGGCAGCTAAGATCCATTTTAAACAACGATGGCTTATGTTTTTTAAAAACCAGAAGTCGTTTTGAATATATTAACTTTTTAATACAATGTTTTCTTTTTTCTTTGTATTACTGTAGGGATATAACAATATTTTTTATTTTTTAATTAAATATATCAAAAAAAACTAATAGCTATTATAGTATTATTTCCGGTCAAAAACCACAGAACAGAGCCTAAATTTGTTAGGACAACATACTAAGCACGAAAGGGTTTGCGAACTGTAACTCCTGCTTTAAAAATAAACTTCTCGTTATGAGTACGTATGCTTAGACGGTTGGGTAGCTAGATCAGGTGTAGAGCGCACACCGATACCTTTGAGTTGGGGCAAAAGTACCCCTGAGTAAGGGCAATCGGCACAAGTTTTTTCTTCCAGCCTTTGTTGGACGATCAGGTTAAGCAGCCGCCCAACCTAACCAATGATAAGGTTGTGTCCGCCCTTGGTTTAAGCTCATCTCGGCCACAATTGAAATTCAAAAAACTTTCCATATACGTATAAAAATTGAACTATTTTTTTTCTGTAAAGTTCGAGTCTTCCATATGTACCCCTAGATTCTTCTAATATTACAAATAATCACATAATCTGTGTACATGGACCACCTGGAGTGTATTACATATTCTTGTAGCCATAGCACCCCTTGCTTATCTGGGTTCAGCCCGGCTTCTGCTTTTACTTTACTTTTCTTTTTTTTCTACAACTTGGTGGGTGATCCAT
Source organism: Dendrocalamus sinicus (assembly GCA_036346575.1). NCBI lineage: Eukaryota > Viridiplantae > Streptophyta > Magnoliopsida > Poales > Poaceae > Dendrocalamus > Dendrocalamus sinicus. The sequence goes on from CM070671.1 coordinate 28,903,786, forward strand.
GTATTTACATGTCTAGATTTATTTTAAAGTTTTCAGTATCAAATAATATAACTTAAATATTTAAGAATATATTTATACATCTTGTAGGCTATTTAGGATTTTAATACATCATAAATATTAGAAATGATAATAAAAGCTTGAAGAAAAATCAACTTGAGAAATGTAATTGAAGTATGAACTTGATGGATTGAGGTTCTTAAACAAATAAACACTCTCAATATACATGGATCATGTAGCTGTACGCCCCTATTCTTCCTCCATTAGTTACTCTTTGCCAAAATATATGCATAAACATGTACCTCTATTTAATCTAAAAGCGATACATTAATTGTATGTGCGCCAATCTTATTAGTTTACATGTTATTAGAGTATATTGCTCACATATACACCGATGCACCACAACACGATCTATCTTGAACTTATAATCCCTCACACATTGGCTGCCCCACCGAACCATGTGTCTTCTATCTTTACTCGTCATTACAACTTTTCTGCTTTAACCTCCAACAGCATGCCCTATTCTTGATTGATCACTCTTAACTGTTATCCATTCCAATACAATCTCTTACCTGCTACCCATTCCAATACAATACTCCACCACATAATTATCTTCTACTTCTCTCAGTTATTGCTTAATGATGACCGTTACAACATCAAACATGCATACACGTGTAACTGTCGCTTATCCCTACCGGGGACATCTATCACACCCTCTCGGGTGACCCTAAGCATATTCCCTATGGCTACACCATCTGTACTTCGAGCTCTTTACTCCTCTACTTATGTACATCTAAGTTTCTATTTGTACATATGCATATATGCATATACACATATATGATGTTATACGTGTTCGATGTCTCTCTTCTTCCATGTCGATCATTTCTCTTCTTCAACATTGGCCACCTCAACTCTATGGTTTCCTCACTAACCACGCTAATCTCGCATCTTCACTGATGTCGGTATGTCTGCTTTAATTGCTATCTAACAATATGGAAAATCTTCTGGCCATCGTAGGTGATGTCGTGCCCCTTACCAGCGATGGCACACTCCTAGCTACCTAATGACACCATGTCGTTATAGCTCATCTTCAATGCAAAGCTTCATCTCCTCTCTGCCAAAGCTTCCATATTATCGAGCTTATTTGGACACGTGATATTTTATCATTTGCTATTGTAAAGATATGCACTTTAGGATTTGTCACTCCATGTATTGCTGATATATGGATCCTAGGGCCACATGTCAATGAGATATTAGTGGCCAATCCTAAAATAGCACATCTAACATGACGCATCCTCGAAAGAAAGAAGAAACAAAATTATTTTGTATGGACACCTTTTAGGCTACGGATTATATAAATAGCTGAAAAATATAAACTAAAGGTTTTTTTTCTCAAATTTCACTCAATATTTGTATTGAGAATCTCTTATCTTTGTTAGATTATCCGGTCTTGTGTCCAAGAAGTTATGATTGTAGTATAAGTAGCTACATTTTATCCGTTGTAGTCTAAATCCAACCTTGCAATTGCATCTTCCTTTATGGTATATATCAGAGTGGGTTCATGTCTTGGTTGTTCTTAGCCACAACAATTATTTGTGGTTAGTTGATATTAGTTTTTTTGCGATCAATAAATCATACCTATTTTGTTGCCTCGTCGATGTTGTTTTCGCCCCTGGCCTTGATTTGTTGTTGGATTATTTCTCATTGCTTCTTTGCTTCCTCTATTTTTCTTTTATAACCCTTTGATTTTTTTCTAGTCCATCCATGCTCTGTTGAATCCTACGTCGGCGGGCGCACCACTCCACTCTACAGAGTTGCTGAGGCCATGGCCATCAAGACCCTCACCACGGCCGCTCCGTTGCCGTGCACCTCAATCTGTTTGCCCAATCTCCTCCTTATGCATTGATGCTCCTTACGTTGCTTTCATGCGTGAAGTCAAATAGTTCCAAAAAGAAACTGACCAGTCTCTCTTGTCTTCAAATGCAACTCTGTTACTACCTCTTTTGTACCCTATTCTTGCCAACATATTGGAGCCGTGCACTCGCCTTAGTCCGCCTTCATCAAGTTAATTAATTGTGGCTCCTATGCAAGCACACGAAACCGATACATTTATTCTTCAAGTCTTTATTGTGGTTGTTGTTGCTTCTTTCTGCTGATCCTTTGGCATAGCTCTCCAATTTCAAGTTAGTTGCATCCCAATCTTGATGCAGGCATACTACCATTGTGACGTCGGTGTCTCGCCCACATCGTGACCTTGGCATCGATCTACTATTCCTCTCTTCCTCAGCGTCTTCTTCTTAATTGTTTTATGTTTATCTTGTTCTTTCGACACCTAGTGTTCTTCTTGCATGGCTTCTTGTTCCTTCTCTACTCTCCTATGTATCTTGTTGTTTTTATCACAACATGACGCGCATGCTTCTTTCTCCTTCCTACAATGCAATGTATGATTTTGGTGCCTTACATAATGCATATGCTAGTTGCATAGCCATGGCACTGCCCTTAATTAGGTACATGACATCATGCCTTGTTGTAACATCCTGAAAAATCAAAATTTGAAAATATTAAATTATTGAATTACATTTGCAATATATTCTATTAGAATTTGGATTTTGTGGTGTTTTCTCGAATTTGGTTGAGATTTCAAAAACTGAATAATTCATAAAAGATAAAGACAAACCTTAGTAATGCCAAACAAAAGAAAGGATATATGCAAATGATCGAAACTTAAAATTTTAAATACGAATCTGAAAAGATGATCCAGTATAAAGATGGAGAAACTTGAATTAGGATATAAAATGTCTTTTAGAGATAATAGCATAAATAGCAACAAGAGTAAATGAATAAAATACAAACATAAATATGCATATACAAATTGTGCAAGGAGTTTTTAGCAATATAGGAAGTATTAATAATAAAAATATATACGCCAAAATTAGGTAAGTCAGCAAATAACAATATGTGAAATTATATATATATATACACACCAGAATATACATCAATAAATACGCAAGTAAAAAAGGGAAAATGGATAGGGGCCTTCAGTCCAGCCGGCCGAAGCATCCAGCCAGACCGGCCCCCGTCCGCCCTTTCCCCTGCCACGCGGGCCCGTGCCCCGCCCGCGCTCCTGTTCTCCACCCCCGTGCCTTCTCTCTCTGCCGCTGGGGCCGGCTCCTCCTGCGCGCCTCTCTTCTTCCTCTTGCCCCGTGCGCCCGGCCCCTACCCCTTCATCCAACTCCGGTCAAAAGCCGGGAGACACGGTGCGGGAGCCCAGCTGAGTAGCGACGTGGGAGACAGCTCTGAAGTCCGCTCCCGCACGTCCGCCGCCCGCTGTCGCCGCTGCCTGCGCCACCCGCTGTCACCGCCACCCGACCACGCCGCCTGTTCCCGACGTGCGCGCACAACGCCGTGCGTGGCTAGCCGCGCCATGCCGCCTATAAAGCCCGGGCGACACCCCAATCGCTTCGCCACACTCCCCTCTGCATTCTACCAAAAGGAATTGAGTTCAAAGCCCCTAAATCGCCGGCAAACCGTCATCTTCCCCAATCCCGGCCACCGGCCTCCCCGCCGACTCCCACCACAAGAACCCGATTCCCGCTCCCCACACCATCCTCAGAACATCCCAAAGCTAACCCAGGTCTCCCCCGCGACTCCCGTGGACCGTACGTCGCCGGCGCCGTGCGCAAGACCGCGCCGCCGCCCGTGCTCGCCGCCGGCCCGACACAGTGCCTCCCGACCGGAGCCGCCACCCCCAGGGGGTTCCCCTCCCCGTCGGATTTCCGTTTTGGCCGACGCAGCCGCCTCCCCGGTTGCTCCCCGCCGGCGACGCCGCCTAGCCCATGCGCCGCCCTGAGTTCCTCTGCTCTGCCCAGGCCGTGACATGCCTTTTTGTGTTTCTTCTTCCCTTTCAGATTGCGAGTGGGCCACCGCCCAGTTGGTCAGGCCAGTCACTCCACACGCCGCAGGTCCTCCTTCTGCCGCACTTCTTTCTTTCCATTTTGTATTTTGTTTTTGTTAATCATCTCGATTAAGGGAAAAGCTAAGGAAAATCAGAAATTATTCCTGAAAACTACTAATTTAATTTAGGCATAAATAATATTGTTTAAGATTTAATAATAGATTAATAATTACTGTGCATTCATTATTTATTTTAAATATACTTATGAATGAAAGACATTATTAAAAGATGGTTTTGGTTCAACGCTTAAATTTAATAAAGATTCCCACTAAAAAGACATCTAAGCTAAAGTTATATGAAATAAAACTTATATTATGTTTAACTATAAGACCAAGGCTTTAAGTCAAAAGATTATCATAAAAAATAATAACAACTAAAACATATGCCCTGAAGATTAACGCTCGACAAAATAATACCTAGCTAGATTTGCACACCAACTCACAGATCTAACTTAACTCATGGAACTTCCTTGATAAATACAAAAAAAATAATAAAAGGGATTATTAATAAAAAGATCGAGCCATCGTATCCTACCACCAACCTTGCCCCAAATCACCCGAAACACCCATTAACTCATAATAAAACTAAATTGAGTTTATTCGGATTTAATGGATCTTTTGAGTTACTTGCTTTCATTTGGATTCAGTCGTTTGTCGCGTAATTAGAAACCGGAGTCCTGAAGATTCCATGGATCAGGCGTGGTCAGAGCGAAGTGAAGACAAAGAGTAGAAGCTCAAAGGAAAGCATTGTGTGAGCTCAAGACCGCGGTAAACCGCGCCAGGCGAGTCAATACTTTGATCATGTTGAACCTACATTTTCTGCAAATTATTTTGTTTTAAATTATCAAATTGCATGCTGTTATTTTATATGCAAATACATGTTTAATTTGAGATTCTAGTTATATGCCCAAAGTTTCCTTGAATAATATTATACCCCCTTTGGAATATTTGAATGAGTGAACCTTGTCGCCCTAGCAAAATTATAATAATAACCTTTCGAAAATAAGTCCCTAAATATACGCCATGCTTAGTATTGCATAGATACTCATGGGCACGAGAGTGCCCAAGCATCACTTTTAATCCCGAGAAAAAATTGTTTGGGCAGTCATGGTGGTAATGACTGGAATATGTTTGGATATGGATATTTTACGCTTCCAAAAATCCCAAATTGCTTATTTATCTAGGCGGATGGTTCGGGGGTATGATGCAGGGGTGCACGAGAGTGTGGTTTGTGGTAGAACCGTCCAGATAACCCTAAGGACTGAATCTTGTCATGACCTCCTATGTAAAATAAGTACAACCACAAGTCTGTAAAATACAACTTGGCTTAGTAAATTTACCGGACCCTGAAAGTCATCATCATGGCAGTAGTGCAAGTGGCGGCCTGGGTGGCAGGCTTGAATGGGACACCGCAAGTGGCGGCCTGGGTGGCAGGCTTGAGGGTGAAGTTCTTCTGCGATGTACTAGCAGTATGGGTAACCGGCTGCTAGGCGTATAGGAGGGGAACATCCCGCACAACGAATGGGACCCACCGCAAATGGGAGCATCCCATAGGGTGAGATGATGGGAGGGGCGAGGTACTTTGAACGGTTACTGTGATGGTTTGCTCAACCGCATGGCTAAGGAATCATGTGGGGCAACGAGTGAACTGTCTCTTGTGGGTAAAGTGTGCAAACTCTGCAGAGTCAAAACTATTCGAATAGCCGTGCCCACGGTCAAGGGCGGACATGGGAACTTAACCAGATATAGTTTTGTTTCAAAAACAACCTTGTGGGTGGGATTGGAAAAAGTGGAAGGGCAGTGGAAAACCCTGATTTGAATTGTCCTGGGTGTCGTCCTAGTGGTAAGATAAGCGGCTATAACGCTGAAAGATGCTATATGGTGCGGATGCCATGTAACGGTGGATGGAATCTGGATCGCTATTATTATTGCATACTCTTGAACATTATGCTTTTGTTCAAAACTGCTAGGTCTCAGGAAATTTCTATGTATTATATTTTTAAATAATGGTAACATTTCTCACAAATAAAATGTCAGGAAGAATAAATAGAGTCGTAAGAAAGGAAGATGGCTGTTTATGGTAATCACATAAAGAAGTTGGTGGATTCATGATTGATCATAGGAGGGATAATGATAGTGTGGAGTCTAGGAGAAATAAATGGGTGGAGCCCAAATGGATTTATAGATTAGATAGATGAATTATATGATCTTTGGAGTATTAGGAAATACAAAGGTAATGGTTGGATTACAACACTGATAATTTAAATTTCTTGGGAGGTATTGGCGATAATGGAATTAATAGGATTGGATTATACACTAGATGGATGAATTGAATTTCTGAGAATATTGGAGGAATCATAACAAGTAGTGGATTATAATCTTGATAAAGTGTATTCTCGGTGGATGTATACTAGTGAGTCGTAGATTTGATCATTAATGTATTTGGTGGAGGTATACTAGTGAATTGGTTAGTGATAGATAATGGAAAATGAGATTGATTATTAGAAGAATGAATTATGGTTTTGGATCAGTAACAAAAATGATCGAATATGAATGATTTCGGTGGATTTAAAATCAATGGTGTTAGTTGATCATTGGAATTTAGAGATGAAGAGTTGATGGTTAGAAATTTCAAGATTGGATTGTTAGAAATTTAGAACACAGGAGATATTGGTGGATTCAAAATGATTAATGATCCTAGCAGTTTGGAGTTTTAGACAGCACTCAGTATAAAAAGAGTATGTTCGGTGGATTAATTAAATGATGGCACTCGCTGTTTGGAGTCTTAGACAGCAATTGGTAAAGTAAGTGTGTCTTTGGTGGATTAAGTCAATTATGGCAATCGCCGTGTGGAGTTTTAGGTAGTAACAATAATACTATGATTAAATAATAATAATGCTACCAAAAACGATTTTTGGCAAATAAAATAACCCGAGCCTCTCCTTTGTTAAGCCATGCATACTATTTATTTGCATTCTGTGTATTGGCTCGCGGAGCACGGGGTTGGAGTGCTCACGCTCGCTTTTGCGACAAAATTCAGAATCGGGGATCAAATCACCTCTCCTCAGCAACAAGATTGGACAAGCTGGCAGAGAAGATGAAGATGTCAAGGGCTAGGTCGCGCACCTCCAGTTGGCTGCCTGTGGGCATGTCCTGAAGGTCCCACATGTGTGCTTCGTTCTTCCGCTGCTGCAATTTATTGATTTCGGCCTAATCGGCCCATGAAGTAAGTCTACTATTATATTTACGCTTCCGCATGATATGTATTTTGATATTCATTACTGTAACTGTGAGCACTATCTATTGATCCAGGGAATAGTGCAGCTAATCATAGTGAACTCCGGATGATAAAATCTGGGTCTGACACTTGTTGTAGATGGAGTGGCTATGATAGTTGGTGCGCCTTATCACTGGCAGTGTGGTGCACGTCATCGTTGTCCGGATGCCCATCGATACCACATGTGGTATAGGCTGTCTTCAAGCATGTTGGTTGATCGGGCTCTTCCGGTTGACTTTGTTGAGAGCTCACATTATTGGATTTGTCACTCTTGCACCTTGTTTTGGCTTAGCTTTATCTCCTATATCAACATGTTAGAGTAGAACTCCTTTTTGCTCCATATCAAAGCCAAGCTCTTTTCTTGCTCAAATGAAACCTACCTCAATCTCCATCCGATCCCACACAATTGTTTCTGGCTCATATCTTTCTTCTGGCTGATTGAATACATGTTTAGACTCTTTCTTTTAATCTAGGCTGTTATAATTTGGAGGCACCACGATCAGAGCGTGAATCTTTCTCTTTTTTCTTTGATTAATATGAAGATTTTTATCCCTTAAGAATGAATGTGGTGACTCCTTTACTTCTGTTTTAATAACACAGCCAACAGATGCTTGCCAAAAAGGGGCCACTAAAAAGCACAGCCAAGAGATGCTTGCCACGCGGAGAAAATACGGATGGAAATAACAAAACCGGAACAGGAAGCCACATTCGAGCTGGACTCATCACTTGCCTTGATTGGAGGAAAACGACTTCCCTATCCCCGCACGCAGTGTTCTCCTCCGTGTTCCCTCGAGCTGGACCGCTCGCTATTGATCCAATGGTCCACATCAGGAGTTTTTATATTTTCACCATTTGCCCATTTTCACCTGAAATTTAAAAATAAAAATAGGTTAATCCATCATAAATAATAAAAAAATACAAAAAATATTTTTTTTTTCATATTTTTTAATTATTTATAATGGATTAATCTATTTTTATTTTAAAATTTCAGGTGAAAATGAGTAAATAGTGAAAATATAAAAACTTCTGATGTGGACCGTTGGATCAATAGCGAGCGGTCCAGATCGAGGGAACACGAAGGGGTACACCGCGCGCGGGGCAGGGAAGCTCCATTCTGATTGGAGGGCATCAACCACCAAGCTTAGATATCCCTAGTTTTGTTTCTTTTTTGAACTTAACGGGAACCACCATGTGTTGTTTCGATGGACTGAAAGTCCATAAAGTTTATTTGGCGGTACAGGTCATAATGTGTGTATTAAACACGTATTAGTGGATATGAGAGTCCCATGACAAATAGGAACCCACCTTTTGATATTAGACATCAAATACATCTATCTATTTTAGTCATTTATGACTCTATTTTACTTTGTATGGAAGCCAAGCTCTTTTTTTACTCAAGTAAAACCTGACTGGATCCCACACAATTGTTTTTGGCCCGTATCTTTCTTCTAGCTGATCGAATTCATGACTATTATAATCTAGATCCACCGTAATCAATGGTATGGATCCTTCTTTTTTTCTTTATGAGAATTTCTATTCCTTAAGAGTGAACGTGATGCCTTTTTTCCTTCTGTTTTAATAATATAATAGAAAACTAGTTTTTAAATGATATATCTTTTTAAAATAGAATCTACAAATCAATTAGGGTAGATACTGTACTGAGTTCAATTATACCAATTAAATTATATATAACTATTTTTCTCTGCATATATTATAAATAGATAAAATTTAAAAACCGTAAACCAAAAATCGCATCCACAACATAAAAAACCCACCTTTGCCGGCTTGCTCAGCTAGTTAGCAAGAGGGGAAAATGCTCCAGGGCAGAATCCTAACAACTCTGCAGTGGGCCCCACATCTGCACCAACAACTAGGCCCCTCCAATCTTCTTTCTTTTCTGTCTTATGCTTCTCCTCGGTTTCTAGCCGCTTCCCATCTTCTTCCTCCTCGTCGATCGTTGCAGCTTTCACCCTTCTCCATCTCCGGAAGAATCTCCGGTGAGTGCTAACTACCGACGGCGTGATGGATTTATACCTACCCACCTACCTACGTGTGCGCGTGTCTGTGATCTTTTCTGCGAAAATTTCCATATAAAACAGTGTTTTTTTGCTTTTCCTGTGGCGTTCGATGGGGGAACTTCAAAGAAGTGTTTTGGCCAAAAGGGAAATAGATTCTTTCTTGATAAACCCGGGACCTTTTGCAGGAGAGCAGCCTTCTTCTTTAATGGAGATGGAACCTTTGCTTTCCTCCTCTGGAGCATAAGCATAAAGTTGTAACCTTTACTGTCTTCCCTTTCTTTTCTTGGACCTTTAATTTTGGAAGCTTTGTGGTGGGAACAAAAGTAAGATGTTGTTATGGTCTTGTGGTGTCTTTCTTTGATCGGTTTGGTTTGGGGAATTCAGCTCTCATCTTTATGGTGTTGGGTGAGGTAGGTGACTGAAGAGAGCTTCTTGGTAGCGGCCATGGAGAAGAGGATGGGGATTCTGGAGCTGCGCGACCGGCTGGACAAGGCACTGGCGCTGCCCGATCTCGCTGACGAGGACTTGTTGAGATCTCTGGTGAAGAAGCAGATTTTGGAGTCATCTCTGTCCGGCTCTGATGAAGGTTTCGGTTTAATCTACTTTGCTTGTGGTGCATCTTTGGAGTAGCTAGATTATTAATGTAGTCATAACTGCAATTAGTTTTTATCTAGGTTGGGTGTCATTAAAAAAAAGGTGTGAGCTTTTGTGGTTTGAGTTTGTAAAAATTCCCTAGTGAAATCGACATGTTGTACGTGTGATTAAATTGCTTAATGATTTGTATGTGCCCATCCTGCTAGAGAAGGTTTTGTAGGAGTAGCTGAAAATTTGTTACTCTTTGTAGGACTTAATAGCGGCATTTCTGACGGCCTACTTATGAAATACGCCTGTTCTGTGTTTTTGATCCATGCATTTATGTCCGTTTTTAGGCAATATTGACCTTATTGCTGAAGCACGGACCAAAGAAGTCTCAAATTTTCTCGAAATGCTAAATACTTCAGGAAATGAACAATCTTCAAAGATTCATGGGGCACCACACAAGGAGTGGAAGGTATGTGCATTTAACTGAAGTTGTTAACACATTTAAAGAAAAATGTTCTGCATATTATGTGATTAGAACATAACACGACGGATCTCTCCTTTGCATCATAGTGCGATTAGCCACTGATTTCTTTCTTATTTCATATGCCATGCTATCATCGATTTCCAGAGCGCAATATTTCACTTTTGTTTGTAATTTCTGCCTCACATAGTACTGTGCTTCAAACCTGTTGTTCTCTTGCCTATTTTCTACCTTATTTTGAAGAGGGATTAGTTGCTATCCTAGGTTTCCATCTAGTTGTTATCCTAGGTATCCATCTAGTTCTTATCCTAGGCTTCCATGTAAATTCTTATGAATTGCTGCGATTTGTAGTTACCTTTTATTTTGTAGGTGAAGCAAGATACAGACCAATTACGAGTCATGTATCGTGAGGGCCCAGAGGGGACCCCATTTCACACCCTCCTTGCTGAAGGCTTTGCGGATGGACCTATTGATGTTTGTAAGGAATTTTAACCATCAATGAGTAAAATATTAAACTTCACATAGTCAGTTGAAGACATTTCTTTTGCATAGGTACATGTGTGTCATGGGAATCAGCTCTATACAGAAAATGGTGAGTACATCGTTTTCTTCATTGAGGACAACTTCAAGCGTTGTTCTTCTTTACTTTAAATTTCACATTCTTGGAAAGTACATGTGGTATTCTCAAATATTCGTGAATATAGTATTAGGACTTGTTTGGCCTAGCTTCAGCTTTAGCTTGTGGGATCAACAATTCAACATAAAGACCTTTATCTAATTAAGAGGCCATGGCAACATAGTTTTAATTATGGCATTCAGGAAGTAAACCATTTATATATTGTAACTTTGGACAAATAGATTTTTCATTTCTTGGGTTCTTGACTCAACTTCTATGCTGTTGCATGTTCTTTGTTATAGGCAGCTTATTATTTATGGTATGAGAATCCTCGTCTCCTTGAATTCTTATATAAACCATGGTGGTGCTTAATTGAGAAGTGCACTCACATGCTGCCTTTTTTGCTTATAGCAGCCAGCCTGCCACTTGGCCCACATATACCCACTTTTTAGTGACTACCTGATGTTTCACAGTTGCACCTATACAGTGTCTCTCTGCAGTAATATAATAAAGACATCATAAGTTCTTTTTTCACTGAATACATAATGATTGGAGTAACCCACTACAGATAAAGTTTGAAAAAATGAAGGATAATGCTATGAGTTTTTAGCTACTACTGTTGCTATCTACATATTTTTCAGTCTAATTGTTTCCTTGATACTGGGACATCTCCATGTTTTATGAAAGAAAACATGGTTGCCTGTGGTATACTTGAACGTTTGAAGTCAACCTGGACCAAGAAAACAAAAACTTAGTCAAATGAATAAATTCTCTCATAAACTGATGAGATTGTTTTTGTCCAGGTTTCCACAATACAATCTGCCAACTTTTAAAGTTGCTCAGTCAGGCTGCTTGAAAAAGGTTCGGATTGGTGAAGAAATTTCATTGATCAGGTTGGCTGATGAGTGATGACTAAATTTCTCTTAAGAGTCCTTGTTTCGTACATTTTTACTTAGGCTTTCCCTTTTATAGTTGTTGTAGCTAATTTGCTTATTCACTATTTGGAAGAAAGGGTGAAGGTTCCATGGCCGGTTTCAGAGAGAGAAGCCCTTCTACACTACTTTGAATTGGAGTATCTTAAAGAAGATCTTGTCGTTGTAATAATGAAAACTGTGCGTAGGTTGAATTTTTTGGTTATAGATTCTTTTTTATGAACCTCTGCCTACAGCCTTGATAGCGTGTCCTGGTTTATTCATTTATTGCTCATTGACTTGTTTGCAGATATCAGATTTGGATGATATAAATATACAGACACATGGATTTACTAAGGATGGAATTCCCGAAGCTGGTGATACAATTCGGATAGATTTAGTTGGAGGCTTTGTCTTGCAAAGGATTACAAAGGAAAGAAGCTTTTTCAGGTAAAGCATCTGATGCTATTTTGCATTTCAATAGTTATTTGATAGCACCAAATTTCATTTTAGATCACTCCTTAGGCCTTTGAAATTGCATCCACTATTATAGGTGCCAAATCAGTGATTTTGTGAATCAAGGAAGTGACTCTTTTAAAATAGTGTTAATTTTTTGGTGAAAATGGGAGAGTTCCATTAAGTCGTTTCTTATTGACATGTATTGTTATGACTTTATCTATGTAACACAGATATAGCTACATTTAGGTTTTATAACTCCATTCATTTCAATATAAAGACACCATGTATGCACTATGCGCACATATTGAATTTATCTTAAAAATAAACCGTTTACCATTTTATTAGCTTCAGTGAAGTATTAGTATCTAAATGCTATAATTTTTTGTTGCATCAGCTTATTTTGTTTGTTCAGCAATATAAAATTTTCATCATTCTCGTGTCTTGAATAGTAGTGTACTTGATGTCTTGATTCCTATTTTGTTCAACGAACTGTTATTCAATAGTTTTTCAGCTTTCAGAAATATACTTGTACTATATTTTTTAACCAAATCCTTTTTTATACTGTTATTCAATAATTTTTTTAGATTTAATAAATATATTGCTACTCTTTTTTTTAAACCAAATCCTCCATTCAGGGCAATAGCTAATATGGATATTAAGCTAGACTTTGTTCCACCATCGTTGATCAACTTCATATCAAGGCAGCTAATTGGCAGTGGGCATAAGTTATATCAGAAGGTTAGTGGCATACGACCTTGATTGCAGACCTTAATGCACATTTGATGTTAGTGAGGATAACAATTTGCATATTTCTACTATGGTCTACATGGATTTCTTTGTACCACAATGTGGGGTGGGTGAACCATGACACGAGAGAAATACAGCACGATAGTTTATGTTGAATCATGAGATTCTGAAAAGCAATATGCCCTGTTGAGCAATTGTATTTGACTTATCTTGCAGGCAGTTAGTACTGTGGCCACTTGTGACGAGGACTACAAGCAAGCTTTGAGAGCACCACTCTATGTTAGAATCCGTGAGTACCAGGATTCTGCTTACAAGGTGAAAGTGACTCCAATTGAGGAAAATGCTACTGAGGCGCTCCCTGACAATCCCACTGTACAGAATCCTGTGACAGTTGCTAATATCACATCGAGCAGTGAGATTGTTGAAGAGGAGACTGAACAGAAGACATTCTTCAAGCTGTATCATGTTACAGCTGGCCCTTCTAACCAACCAGCTGAGCAATTGCAACAGGCCACAAATAAACCCTACATCAGCCCTGAGGTAGAGCAGGCTTTGGGCATATTGGACACTGCTATTGCAATTCTCCGAGGCAACAAGACTGGAAACATCAGGGCACTCCAAAAGTTCATCAGTTACGATGCAACTTTGGAAGGCAGTACCACTGGTTCAAGAAATTCACAAACTAACATTGTCGATGCAGACAATCTCCCAAATGGACTTCCTGCTACTGTACCACAGGATTCAAGGTCAGCATTGAGAGATATTAACTCCTTATGTACTGTGTAGTACATTTGCATTTCAGTTGATGATGCAATTGTTACATGGTCAGAAGGCATTGGCATTGTTGTTAACTTATGTCTTCCTTGATGCAGAGAGATCTGGCAAGCATATTCCTTGCCCAATGAGAAAGTTCGTGATAGGGAGGAAGATGCTTTTGACAATGATTCTCATAAAAACTTGACAGCTTCTACCATAACAAAGACGAGGTCCATGACATTGAGGAGCACAACAAGGGTACACGAAGAAGAGAGCCTAAACACCAATGGCCTCCATCAGAACGGTTTCTGCAATGACAAAGAGTCAAAGCGGGCAAAGAAGACCAACAGGTGGATTTGCTGCTTAACCACTCGAACCATAGGATGATGAGAGCCCACTTTAGGGGCTCTCAAAGTTAACCCTTGATTTTTGCATGTACAACAGAAAATGTTAAGTTAAAAAAAATCGATGGTCCCCAAATACATGGGGATCAACTGGCAGCTGAGGAGGCAGCTTGTGATTGTTATAGCGAGTAGATCATGTCTTTGATAAACGTATAATAGTTGCATTGTTGTAACACTATGTAAAACACTGTTTTCATGAGGGTTCTATTATCCTTGGGTGATGTTGCTATCAACGAGAGGGAATTTCTTCTATACCATGCCACATGAACTTTCTTGGATTATCAAAGTTGCATTGCGAGCTTCCAACCATCTTTGTTGGCGTTCATCCAGGCAAGTCTGTATGGTGGTTGGTGCCCAACCAATTTGTTGAGTGACTCAGTGTAGACGAATTTTTTTTGTACAAATAATCTATTTTTTATTCGAAATTACATAAATATACTCGCGTCAACATTTTTTTTACATAAATAGGCTTTAGTAGCCCAACGGGAGGACGACTGGAGCCAATCGCCCACGGTCAGGCGACACGAGCTCCGTCGCCCGATCTTTGGGCGACTGGAACAGTCACCCCACCAAGGGGTGACTTTATGTGGAGTCGCCCACCCAGAAGGCGACTGGTTTTAGTCCCCGTGAATTTTGTACATTTTATCAATTTTGTAGATTATAACTGGAAAATAATCTGCTGGATTTGTAATAAAAGCTTATGGTCATTATATGTTGTAGGTGCGTAAATAAATTTAGAAATTTTTTGTAAGAACGATTGACCTTAGAATGATCGGTAAATATGATGGTAAGTGATATTGTAATGTTACTGGGAATTCGTATACGGAGAAAACCGGTATGTTAATATTGTTAGATGACATGCTATGTGAATAATGGAATGCGAAAACACGACATAATAAGCTTGTCTGAATTTAAATAGACCGCATAATATAGTTGGGAGTAATATGCCGCGTACTTTTTAATTACATGCATAACATATAGCATCATGTGCGACTAACCCATCTAACTGCTCGTACGACCTACTGTGTGGACTGAGGCCATTTTTCTTTCCTTGCCAGCTCGGCGTTGAACTTCTCGGCGGCCTCTTTTGCCTTGGTCGCCATTTTCCTCTTTCTCTCGTGCTCCCTCTCGCGAGCCTCCCGCTCCTTACGCGTGCACGCCTCGAGATGAGTTTTCGTCTCGCGTTGTATACGCAGGGTTTGCTCGTTCTTGCGGTGCTCCTCCTAGATCTCCAATGACCTTGCGACATTCCACTCCTCGAAGTCGAGAGCCCACTGGTCCTCTGGGTGGATCTCGAGATCGATCCATTTGCAGTAGCCACATAGGGGTTCCGGAGATTGTGAATACAGAGAAGAAGTTGTTAGTATATACTATGAAGGAGAAAAGGTCGGGGGGAAACGGTGCACATGGTCCTTACCGGTTGCCGATAGGTTGCGGTGTCTAGACGGCGGTCAGGGTAGTCACTGGAGTAGTTTGCGCAAACCCAGTAATGCATAACTAGGCTAAGGCAGCGTTTAGACTTGAAGAATTTGCACATGTCCTGGCATCAACAAAGGGGGGCGTCTCCCCCTTAGGTGGGAGTTGCGGCGAACGCTCGGTAGGAACGTTCAGGATGGGGTTGTTGCTACAGGGCCCGTCGTTGCGGGGAGCTGATCTCGTAGTACGCTGGGCTTGTTCTGCCTGGGTCGCAGTAGCCCTTACTTTCTCATCGTAGGCGGCAGCTGACCGTGATGGGTTGCGGGTCTTCTCCCATTGCTTCATCATCTTGTCCCATTGCTTCATCATCTTGTCCCATTGCTTCTTCTGCTTTTTGTCTATCCCGGTGTAGTGTGGGGTTTGGTTGTGCAGTGTTCTCTGAGAAATCTCCTCGATCTCATTTTATAGGGTCCGTTTTTTCCCTGTCGGTACATGAATGTCCCCGTGTGGTCCCGGCACTGCGCAAAGCTACCAAGTGTGCAAAGCTGCTAAATCTGGGCCGTGAGGTCTTTTTGCTGTGGAAAGTTGGCACGTGTGGTCATGTCACTACGCAAAGCTAGCGCATTCGGTCTTGTCACTGCACAAAGCTGGGCCGTGCTATCATGTCACTGCGAAAAGGTGCGTCATCATGTCATGTCACTGAGGAAAGTTAGCGCGTGCGGTCTTCTCAGTGCGCAAAGCTGGGCCATACTGTCATGTCACTACGAAAAACTGCATCGTCATGTCATGTCAGTGAGGAAAGCTAGCCTGTGCGGTCATGCCGCCGCGCAAAGCTGGCCCGTGCGACCACTTCTCCAATGGTTCTCCCTCGATCCACTGTGAAAAGCACTTGATGTTTCGTGAGCTCCTCCTTCTTGGAGCAGCTAGGTAAGGCTCATCGAGTGTGGCAAGCATTATGGTTGTGCCGCCCAGGCATGACTGTCCCCTTGCTCCTCTCGTCGGCGTGCTTCCTGGTGTGCTCATCCAACAACGCCTACAAAGCATCAAATTTTCTCCGCTAGTTTTGCATAGCCAGCCTCTTGAATAGCTTCATCAAAGGTTGTTTTGGGAACTACTTGAAAAAGTTCACCCCTAAGTGACGAATGCACCACCTGTTCCTCATGTCCAGCCAAGAAAATGGCTCATTAGGGCCTTCCTAAAGTTTTTTTATAGCCTTTCTAATCCCAACGTGGTGATCATGGATTACGCACACACCAGGATGAGCACCGACAACTCCAACCCTGACATGTCTGAGAAACCACAACCAGCTTTCATAATTCTTACTTTCCACGAATACGATGGCCAGCGGCAATATTTGGTTGTTGCCGTCAATGCCTATGGCCGTTAGGATCTGCGCCTTGTATTTGCTTGTCAGAAAGGTCCTGTCAACTGAGATCACTATCAGCATGTGCCTGAATGCCTCGATGCAAGCTCTAAATGCTAACAAGGCTCTCTACAATACTGTATATCCTAGTCGACTTGTGGGCGGCTTGTCCGGCATAGCAATATACGTGCCTGGGTTACTATCCTGCAACACCTTAAGCATATGAGGAAGATTGTCGCATGCCGTCTCGAAAGACCTGAAACGTTTTTCCAATGCCTTCTACTTAGCACGCCAAGCCTTCGCGTAGCTAATCTTGTACTTGAATTTCTTCTCGATAGCTACCACGATATGCGTGGCCTTCATGTATTTCTTCTCCACTATCTCTCGGTACATCAAATTGGCTATAAAGGCGAACGTTAGGTTACGATGTCTCGTCAAAACACTGCAATGCAAGAGTGTGGCTCCACCTTCGACACAATCCAGTGAGTATCATACTTGGGTCTACGCACATGCAAACTCCAAGAACAACCGTCCTGCTCACACTTTATGGTGTACTGCTCCTGGCTAGATTTCACTACTCAAAAAGGTCGCTATATTGAAAGAGCTCATAGCTTGATGGCATCCTACAGAGCTGCCTTGTCAGCAAACATAGAATGCAACCGAACCTCTGTCTCATGATACTCCCGTGCTGATTCATACTCATCATGTGCGAAAATACCCTCAGCATTAAACCGGTTCCATTCTTACGGGATGGGAGCTTTATCCTCATCCGAACTATCCTCGTCGTCGTTCTGTACAACTTCTTCTTCAGCCCATGCCGTCTGGTCATCACAGTCCATCTGCTGCATGATGTACTCAACATGCTCCCCTTCATCGGCTTGTCCTGTTCCCTCTCCATGGCTTGACCATTGTACCTCTCCTCCATGTACCGCATCGGCTTTATCACAAGCAACTTGATCCTCTTCACCAACATGCGGGCCGCCCGAGCTGCTACCACCTCCCGAATCAAGGCCGTACGCACGACCTTGCACAGCTTCTAATGAGCGCGGTTGCACAAGTTGCACACACTCGTATCCACGGCGCCGACCCCCTTGCAAAAACCCCTTCTACACAGCAGTACGCAACAATGTCCTCAAATCCCATCTGATGTCCATGGGAGACTGGCTCCAAAGCCCTTGCATGACAACGCTGCACACCTCGGGATCCAATGAAAAACTCTGGGTCAGCCAATGCATTACATCTAAGATTCGAGCATTCTCGCCATCCAGATGTATTAGAGTGGCTTGTGGAAAACTGCTCAAATCCACATCATTTGGACCTTCACGAACGGTTCCAGCACCGTAATGCACTCTCAATGTAGTGGCTATTGGCATTGCTGATGTCGGCCTGCATATATGTTTTAATTTTGCAACATGTCAAATCACATCGCACAATACCAAAGTTCCGATATATTGCAATTCATATTTCATTGATAGTTCACATGTCGTAACATAGTATAATAACCTCGTACTATGAACTTCCTATCGGGTTTTCCAATATTTTTCTAACGTTTCTACATACGAATTAATTAAATTCTAACATAAATATTTACTGAAATTTTAATATGTACAAATATCAACGGACGATTAATTTGCACGTTACGGTGATTGATTTTTCTACAACTACAATTTTGTACGCATGCAAATGTCCTAATGATGCTAATTTTCTAAAACTATGTTCCCTAATTTATATACAACTATACGCTTCTATGGCTGCTAATTTTATAAAACTACATTTTAACTAAATTTTGCATACCAAAAATTTAACTATTTTTATCTACATCTATAATTTTCTACTAACAATAACAATCATATACAATATTTCTATCTACATCTACACCTACGGTTGCATCTTCCTCTACTCTCTGTTTCTACGCCTGCTAATTTTCTATAACTATGTTAACTAAATTTTCTATACAAAAAATATATCTACATCTATATTTTTACTAACACTAACATTACATGAAAAATATACTGCAAATACAATATAACAAATAAAAAATACCTAGAACTGATTCTTCTTCTTCTCTCCTCCCACTCCTCCTTGCTCCCCCTCCTACCTCTTCTCCCCTCCTCCTCTCCCTCAACTCCCTCTCCTCCCCTCCTCCCTCTCCTTTTCTCCTCTCTCTTTTCTTCTTCACCTCTCGGCTGAACGAACGAGAGATTTGTTCTCTGTGTGTGTGGGCGGCGGCAGCCGAGCATTCAACCCTTTTTAACTCCCCCTTGTCGCCCGCCCGTGGCGACAGTAATTGCTCCAGTCGCCCCACCCCCCCTATTGGGCGACTGGAGCCTACATGTATGAGTCACATAACCAAGATTTAAAATGAGGCTCACAATTAAGCTAATCCTTTTTGATAAATATCACATAATACTATATATAATCAATCTAGTCAAAATATTCCGCTATGTCATATTTTAATTCAAGTGCAACAAATTAAATATAACCAATCATAATTAAAGCTACACAACATGTGAATAAATATGATAAAGAGAGCCCTACAACTCATTTAATTTCAATGGCTTGGACTTGTTGATTTATATGACAAGTATTATAAATAAAGCTTCTGAAACTTTTGAACAACAAGTTCCCCCTCAAAATAATCCCATAGGGTGCAACACATCTAACTCACTCCGCAAACGAATAAAACAAGAAGTATCAAGTGACTTAGTGAGAATATCAACAACTTCAGAATCTAACTCAATAAGTATAGGACAACATCATCTTTTTCACATGATCTCTCAAAAAGTGGAATATCTTGAAATCCATTAAAGAGAATGAAGAATCATCAAATGTTCCAATCAAACACATGTTCTCCATCTTGTGTTAGCTGTTCTTACATCACAGAAAACATCAGTCTCACAGTACTAGGTTAGTAAAATAATATCTAGGAATCCAGTACTGAGATGCACAATGTGGAGAAACAACAACAAAACTAAAACCAAAATCACGTATATGTGGGCGATCAGAACGCCGAAGAGAACATGAATTATTTGAATTAAATCCAAATCCAGCACGTGAAGTAGATTTAAAGTCATCATAAAAGTTCTCTAAAAACCTAGATTTCGCATGAGTTCTAGGAACAAAAGAGGTTGCACGTTTTTGTCTTAAAGCATTCAATCTTTCCTTCCTTTTTTTCTTAGCATGCATAAAGCAAAATTCATACAAGTGTCCATCTCTTCCACAGTATGTGCAATAAAATTTAATATAATCAAAATTCTTTTGAGATGATGAACTAGTGCCTATAATATTATTTGACGATTTTTGCACAAAACCAACAAATTTAAACACAGTTTTATTATGCTCATTTTTTATTTCAATTAGCTCACTTCCTATGACCTTAACAATCTTAGGTGGATTATTCTTGGCATAATTAGCGGTATTAAACCCTAGACCACTGTTTTTGACACTTAGTTTTGACTTATCTAAAATCATATTTAAATTTTTCTTGCTAAAAAAATCTCTCTAAAGTATTTTTAAGGTACTCATTTTCTTTAGCTAAAATGGGATAAGTTATGCATTTAACATATTCATTCACAAAATTGTTGGAAGCATTAGATTGAGCTAATGTTTCTTTTTCAGCAAAATCATTAAGTTGTTTAGTCAAAACTTCTATTTTTGCCTTTGTACTCAACCTACACATGCAAAGACCAAAGAACATTTTTCTAGCACAAATTCATTCCAAATTGACCAACATCAGTTCACACACATGCCACACAACTCGAATAACAATGCTAAACAATATTGTCAATTATTTATTATCACAAATTAATCATTGTCAATTATTTATCATCAAAATATCTTAGACCTAGCCATATGGTTTAACAAAGGTTTTCTTTTGGGTGTTTTGCAACTGCTGTACCTTAGAAAGCTTAGACTGGTAGAAAATTTGGGCAACAGAATGTTGAGTTCAGTGCTTAATGTACAGTTCGAGGTGTTCTTGAACTAACTTTTTTGAGCTTGTATGAATTTTGGGTGGATCTTATGGTTTTGATTACCATATGGCGATGCAAATAGCAAGGCCTGTCCATGTTCACCACGGAAGAACTAGTTTGCTTATGGTGCGCCGATCTCATCAGTAATATGATCCATGGAAATCTTTTAAGTTGAGTAAGGATTGACCGTCCAACCCTGAGAAAGGAACTTAAAAGTTAGAACTGGTGCCAAGCAAAGATAACACTGAACAAATACTTTGTAAAAAGAAAGAAAGGAATCCCAATATTCACAAACAAGCTGCTGATTGCATAACAAAAAATGTGGCATCCTTTGCAAGTGGTGGCTGGTGGGCGATCTGTCTCCTCTCACATGCCAAATTGCAATATATTAAGTGTTAGAGCTAGATAGAATATGGTGATTCTTGGATGCATCCACACAGAAGGGCCATTGAACATCCAGTTGCTAAGGATTGGCGCCTAATGACCAGATTTAGGCACGAGTATATATAAACGCGCTCTAAGTTAAATGTGACCATTGAACGTCCTTCAGTATATTACAAGCACGCTCTTGTAGCCACTTTTCCTCATGGAAGGAGCAATAACATTGCTCTTCTTGTTCTTGTGCCTCTGCTCCCATGCACATGTGTCACCCACTCCGGGCAGAAGGAACACCATGGCTGACGAGCTGGCGCTCATCTCCTTCAAGTCCATGCTGTCAGGCCCATCCAGTTTGCTGGCTAGTCATGGAACACGTCCAGCCAGTACTGCACAACTGATCTACTTTTACCACCATGTTCTATGGAATTAACAAAGAAAAAACACAGATTTCCGGTGATTCCTGTTGTTATTTCTCTCATTTCAACACTAGTCATGCTTCCATTGCTCTACAAGCTTCTTACTTGGCACAAGAAATGCAAAACAAAAATCCTTTCAACAACATCATTGCAAGGCCACCCATTGATCTCTTACTCCCAGTTGATAAATGCATCAGATGGTTTTTCATCAACCAATTTGTTGGGTTCTGGGTCATTTGGGTATGTATACAAAGGAGTAGGGGTGCAAACGGGTCGGATTCGGACGGATATTGTTGTTATCATATCCTAACCCATATTTTTTCTCTGGATTCGGTACCAATCGGATTCGGTACCAATCGATTCGGTGCCGGATCGGTTGGGATTAACCCGTTTGTAAGGAATACATGCAGTACAACAAATGGAGTAGGAGGACGTACTGTCAAGAACTTGATGTTACTACTTAATAGCTGATGTGGAAGATTTTATTTTACCATTGCAAAAGAAAATGAAACGTCAAATAGTAGCACTAACCTGAAATCAAACTTGAAGACGTATCGGATTCGGACGGATATTGCTGTTACCATATCCTAACCCATATTTTTTCTCCGGATTCGGTACCAATCGGATTCGGTGCCGGATCGGTCGGGATTAACCCGACCCGTTTACACCCCTACAAAGGAGAGTTAGATAGTCAAGCTGGTAAAAGCACATATCTTGTTGCTGTGTGGGTACTGAAACTTCAAACTCCTTGGGCACTCAAGAGTGTCATAGCCGAATGCGAAGCACTACGAAATCTGCGACACCGAAATCTCATCAAGATAATTACAGCTTGCTCAAGCATTTATACCAGAGGGAATGACTTCAAAGCACTCGTGTTTGACTTCATGCCTAATGGTAGTTTGGAATCGTGGCTATATCCTGACACAAATGACCAAACAGAGCAGAAGTACTTAAATCCAAGATTCAGAAACCCGGAATCGGAGGAAATCCCACTGGGGGACCGGTAATGGTAACCGGTCGGTTACCGGAAAAACCGAAAAAACCTAGCCAAAATTCAAATATAAAAAATTGGACTGTTTTTGAAACCGGTAACCAGAAAATTCGGGTGGTTACTGTCTAAAAAGCCGGAGAAAAACCGCTAAAAACTAATTATAGGTAATTAATAATTGAAAATTCTTAATACATTCATAGCAAAAAGCATCAAGTCAAGTATGAGAGGTCCTAATGCATTGGATTAGTGTTAAAAAAATATAAACATCATTAGGGAATCAAACTTTTACGTTCAAAAATTCATAGCAAAAAGTATCAAGTCAAGCACAAGAGATCCTAATACATTGGAATAGTGTTAGACAATGTAAACATCATTAGAGAATCCAATTTTTACGTTCAAAATTTCAAATTTGAATTTAAACAAACCGGGCCGATAAATGCTTCCCGGTACCCACCGGTAAATCTGGTAACCAGCCGATTACCCGCGGGATTTCGGACCCTGCTTAAATCTCCTTTATAGAGTTACCATACTGCTTGATGTGGCTGATGCGTTGGGTTACCTACATTGCCATGGGTCTGCACTTGTTGTACGTTGTGATCTAAAACCAAGCAATGTGCTCTTAGATGCTGAGATGGTAGCCCATGTTGGAGACTTCGGACTTGCGAAGATTCTTGTTGAGACAAGCTCAGTTCTAGTGCAGCTAGAGAAACTTCTATGGAAGTGCAGAAGTAATTTGTTTTATGTGAAGCAGCCTTTAGGTTTTGTCTATAATATTATGACTTTGCCTTAAACTTTGGACTACAAGTTCTATAAAAATTCTAATTTTTTGCAAACGTTTGATGAAACAGAGTATGGTGCTGGAAACATGGTATCGACACATTAGAAACGGTAACTGGGAAGTGGCCCACTGGTAGCAGATTCATACAAGGATTGAGCCTTCGTGAGTATGTTGAGCTGGGTCTAATGGTAGAATGATGGATGTTGTTGACACCCAGCTGCCTTTGGGCCTCGAGAATGAGCTTCAGACTACGGATGATACAGACGAAAGATTGATTGCCTCATTGCACTACTTACACTTGGAGTGTCTTGCTCTCAGGAAATGCCAAGTCGAATGTCATCTGGAGATATCATCAAGGAACTGCATTCCATTAAAGAATCTCTCTTGTAGGAATACAAAATATGATGAAGCAAGATATTCCATTTTATGATTAAATATCCTTGAGTTCCTTGTAAGTATTTGGAGCTGCAGTGGTCATTTCGAACCGTTTGCATTGTAGAATCACTGTTGTATAACTGAACTGACTGAAGTTGCAGTTTTGTTTCAGTCGGAATAAAGCAGTTGCAGTCGTGTTTTAATGTACCATTATTTTCCCAGTGTCTCTATGATTATGTTTTTGCCAGGTGGAAAAGCAATTGTCTAAGTAAGGTACTATGTCAGAACATAGTGAATTGAACAAATTTGGTAGTTTGTTGAATATATGGGATCATATCTTTGATAAATGTATAGTAGTTGTAACAGTATGTAATTTTTTTTGTTGGTACTCTTTTTCGGGTTATAGGGAGTAGAGAGGTAGACCTCCTTATCTTTATCTTTACTCCTTAAAAAGAAGAAGTTGGTGGTTGGTCCGGTCTCTCCAACCCCTTTTCAAATAAAAAACTATGCTAATTGACATGTAGACCCCACCTCTCCTTACGAAACCGTGCGTCTGCCTCCCCACCGAATCTTCCGCCCTCTACTTGAAATCCTGCTCCGACGCCTTCTCTCCTCCCCACCGAATCCTCTCCCCATTATGGGCCTGTTTGGGAGAGCTCTACCACTGAAAACGTGGATCTAGAGCAGCAGCTCCACCATGGAGCAGCTCCACCGTGGATCTGGGATCCCACCATGGAGTGTTTGGCTTGTACAGCAGCTCCAGATCCACGAAATTGAGGTTTTGGTGGGAATGGCCACTTTTGGTGGGATGGGGTGTGTAACTAGTGGCATTGGTGGGTAATTACCACCCAACTCCACGGTGGAGCACCCCTTGAGGAGCTCCATGAAATCCATGGATCTGGCTCTCAGATCCAGGATTTTGGTGGATCCAGATTTCGCAGAGCTGGAGCGTTTGGGTAAAATTTCGTGGAGTGGAGCTGTTTTTCGTAGATCTGGAGCTGGTGGAGCTCTCCCAAACAGGCCCTATCCGCACCGCTATTCCTCCCCACCGAACCCTCCTCCCCCGCTCCGTGCCACCTCCTCCTCCCCACCCCGCGCCGCCTCCTCCTGCCCACACTCCGCTCCGCCCTCGCCTCCTCCTCCCCATTCCGCGCTGCCGCCTCCTCTTCCTCCTCCCCAACTCCTCGCTCCACCGCCGCCTCCTCGCTCCTCCGCTCCGCCCTCGCCTGCTCCTCCCCACCCCGCACTGTCGCTGCCTCCTCCTTCCCCGCTCATCCGCTCCACCGCCGCCGCCTCCTCCCCACCTCACGCCGCCGCCTCCTCCTCCTCACCTACCTACCTTTAGCCGCCAGATCCGCGCCGCCGCCGCCTCCTCCTCCTCACCTTCCCCTACTGCCTCCGGGCTACTACCTCCCCTGCTCATCCGCTCCACCGCCGCCGCCTCCTCCCCACCTTGCGCCGCCGCCTTCTCCTTCTGAGAGGATGCGGAGTCCTACTGCCGTGGTTACGGATTGGGCCCAGGTTAGGTTGCGGTTGCAAGCACGATCGTGTGAACGAAAGTGCTTAGCAAACGGTTCCTCCTACCATAAAAGAGGTACAACTACTATTCATATTTTCGACCGCTTCTCCTTTCCTACCCTTCCACTTCTCCTCCTCCTACCCTTCTACATGATTTAGCAACTGATCCATCTGAACAATCCTGCGTGTTTTGATTTGTCCGGTTAGTTTTTTTGCTGTGATTTGCTTGACTCAAAAATCCTGTTACTGCATGCAAATCCATAGTGACCAACCTAGAAACTGGAGCGACGCAGGTGTTTTGCTTCGCTGGGCAGCCCCCTGACATTGTTCCTCTTGGCTGTTGTTGTGGTCAGTCTCAAGCGGAGTGAAGCTTCTGAGTTCTGAAGAAAGTTCGAAGCGGAGTAAGATAGAAAGCTTGCTTTTGTTTGATGTTTCTCCACTCTATCTCATGAATTGATGTAGTTTACAAAGTTATGCGATTGAGTTACATGCTTCTATGACAGGGGATTGAATCGAGCATCAGATCATAGGTCTGGCCATTTCTTCTGGGAGTGTAAGTACGCTGGAAATTGTGATCTGTGATAGCTCTAGCTATGCTTGCAGATGTATATAATTAGATCGACAAGATACTTGCACATGAGAAACCCATGCTAACATCATTTTGTACTTTAGCTAATGATTCAATCGTTGTAACCATCGTTTGGTATAAGCTTAGCATTGGCATAATTCTAGCTGTGGTAGTTGATTCATAAATTACTTCAGAGAGTAAATATGGATAGGAAAGAACTGTTTTTTCGGGTGCTAGATTTATAATGATTGGCTTTAATTGGCAATTTGTTTGTGATGAAACTTCCTGTTAAGAAAGCTAAGTGTTTGCTTGCTTGATTTACATTGTGTTGATTTAATCTAGAAGCAGTAGGAACAGGAAATTCTTTTGTTTAACAACGGAAGCTAATGGTTTTTTATTGCCTGTACGAAAACTTCTCTGTTTAAGTCCTTTTTGAAACCACACTATTTAAGTCTTGCATTGTCGACCTATGATTCCTTGTCATGCTGATTTCACTTGAGCTTTGGTTCCAATTATTTAGCTACATTACTCTCAGGGGCATGAATGCCATGCAGTTTCATTTTAAGTTTGCTTGAATTCTGGTTCACTAGGGCATGTTTTATTATGATCATGATTCTTTTGTGTACCATGGGAATTTGATGCTTCTTCATTTTGGTTGGTTTGAATTAGTTTTGTTCTTCTTAGGATGGATTGACTAATTCAGTACGTGCTACCTTTGGTGGTTGCTCTTGTTCTCCCAAGAGGAGTCAGATATGAAAATGATAAATAATTCATGCTATCCTGCATGTGGAAATTCAATTAGAATTGCCTTTGCTACAAACTTCGAAATTATGCCCGTATTTCCTCAAGAGAATCTGTGTTAGTTTTGGTGTTTCCAGTGGCTTTTTCTTTTTTGTTCTGTTGTTGCTGGACTGTACCTTGTTCCTTAATTTGATCTTGATATAAGGTGTACTGGACATTTGCAGGCTGTTGTTTCCTGATCTGCCAATCAAGGGAGGAGGCTGACAAGGCAATGAATGCATATCACATCAAGCGCACGCTTCCTGGGGTATGTGGACACATCCATGTTTGTTTCACATGGATCTGCCTGGGTATAATTTAGCAACTGATAATGGATGTTACTGCATTTCAGGAAAGCTTGCAGTCCATACTGTCGAACTTAATGCATACAGTTTCATAATGTTGGGCTAAATAGATGGGGGGAAAATTCATGAACAGACACTTAGGTTTAAACTGTCTTTTCAGTTAGTTTGCCTGTTCACTTTCATTTTTCTTTTTTAGCTTAACAAATTGTATAGAGAAGGGTGCTGTTATGGGCTTTGGGCCCTGTGGGGCAGCGGCTGTGTGGCAAGGCTGCAACAGCAATGCACGCGGCAAAGCTGGATGTGTACCCATCCTCCCTTTGTGGTGCATGAGCATCGGGAGACCTCGCATAGAAGCTTCGCGCCGCCAGTACCATGATCGAGCAATTTGTTAATTTTGTTATCAGGACACCCCAGTACCGCCTACCTCCCTACAAGTCCAGAGTTTGTTACTTTTGTTTGGTTTAATTGAAAATTGTTGCTTCTATTTCACATGACGTAACATTTACATATGTCCATTGTCACACATTGGCACAATTCGGGATCATTAAAGTGAGCATTAGATACATGCGATCGATGCTCCGTAATGCTTGTTAAAATGCTGGTGTGTGCAGCTGTTTGTTTTGTGATCCATGTGATAGTGCGGAATTCATTAAGCCTGCCATGTTAGTTTAAAAACTTTTAGAACATGTTTGTATACATATTTTAAATTTTTTTACCACCCGTGAGTTTTAAAATATGTAGTATGATAAATTTTAAAATTCCGTAACAACGTACGGACATTCAGCTATAGATGAAATTCTTGAGTCACAATAGATACATAACTTAAGTATTTCTTGATAATGTGAACTAATGTCCTTATGGAGCTGTTTCTATTGCTCCCATTGCAGTGAAGGATGCTGTCCAAATAATTCGTGAATACCTGAAGGATGAGCCATGGTTGACATTACTCTGCAAGAAGTTACAGTAAGACTCATCTCTTTGTATGTTGAAGAATCAGCAGTTCAATACAGATTTTCGTTTGTCTATGCTCACGTTCAAACAATCCATTCCACTGCAGGTTGGATATCAACGAGATCAATGCCATGACCAAAATTAGCGAAGCTTCATTTTGTGCAGAGAGCTCTCCCATACCTGCTCTTCCCCCTGAGGTAAACTCCTCGAGAATGCTTTAACGTTTTTAGCGCTCACTTCGTATGTTCTAAGCTCATTGAATGTGTCAATACAGGGGAAAGTAGGAAATGGTAGCGCCAAGTCAAGCAACGGGAGGCCAGCGAAGAAACAGAAGATCGAGGTAGAATCGAAGAACATAAAAGACATGTTCCGAAGGGTCACAAGGAAAGGAATATGATCCCTTATGACCTGGACCTGAAATTCTTGGGGTTGCCAAGGAATCTCCAAACTGGATTCGCTGAGATGCCCCCATTGGCTCTGTAAGTTGCAGAATGTTTCATGCAGCTGAACGACTCAAGTCTAACCTGGATATATTAGCAATTTAACATTGTAGGCGTAGATTTAATGATTTGGGCCATGAGCGTTACTGTCCTACTGGAATGTATCTGTACCCTATTTATTATTTTCCTTGTACTGCCTGCAGAGACGAGAACTAAACATCTGCGGTTCTAAACTGGTTGTAATCTGGTATATCATATTTGGGGGGCACTAAAAAAACTCAAGCTCGGTTCATTCTGGCATCCTCAGCTGCCATTGCGGCTGGCATATTCAAAAATCAGTAGATCCGTATCATCTTCGCCCTGACGTTGATGTGGACCTGTGGAGAAGGCTGCATGTAGGGTGGGTTTTTTTTTCTGTGGCTAATGATTTATGGCTGTGATTGATGTTTTTAAATTCTAGCGTGGTCGTTCGTGTGAATGATTGAATATCGATAAATCAACTAGCTGAATGTCCGTGTGTTGCTATGGAATTAAAAAAATTAGAACATATTTGTATGCACGTTCCAATAAATTTTACCACCTGTTAATTTTAGAACATATAGTATGATAAAATTTTAAAATCCGTAGCAACATACGGGCATTCAGCTAGTTTGTATACATGAACAACTTGATAGTGTTACTACCAATGAGAAAGTAACTGCATTCCATATGAACTTTCTTGGATGCTCTTAGTTGTATTCCAAGTCTCCAATCATCTTTGCTGAGATTAACCCAAACAACAATCTGGTTGGTTTTTAGTTGCTGATTTTCAACATGGTAACTTTTGTCCTGTTTTTCCTTCCGCGCTAGACGATCTATGCATCTCTATGGAGAATGAGAACTTGGAACTCAAAAACATTGTGCAATACTACTAGTCTACTATGCTACACCTCTTCCCCCCTGAAGTTTTAGCTGTACCTTCAGGCTTCACCTTCCAAACAAGTTCCTAAATAGATGAATATATGCTTCTAAAAATTGTTCATCGACATCATTGTAGTTTTAAGTTCCCACGGTTGGTAGCCTGTATCTTGCACTCTTGTAGCTAAGCAATTTTCTTTTACAGTTTTCTGGGCAGCACACGCCCGTTTATATTGACTTTGGTTTTTGTCTTTAGTTTATAAATAGTAACAGTTTATAAAGACTTGTTTATAATTTTAGCTGATATAAATAAATCACTATAGTATATACTACAATCAACTAGTAAATTTTACCTTAAAAAGATACTTTATTTAAAAATTAAATACTAAAAAAATTATTTACTATAGAAAAGCAGACTTTAAAGCAAATACGCACAGGGCTGCAGTTAGGCCCCCTCCCTCTACTTGTAGCCACTGAAATGTGGGACCAACGTGTCAGTGGACATTTCTTTTGCCCTTACCATGTTTTCTTCCTCCAGTCCTTCAACCGAAGAAACTCCAATGCTGGATCATCCAATAGGCGCGCTGCCGCCGCGGCCCGGGGCGACGACGACGACATCGAGGTTTGTCTCCACGGGCGCGGAGGGTGGCGGCCGTGGGGGTGAGGCGGGCCCCACGAGGGCGCGTAGGAGATGGCGGCGGCGGAGATGGGATTTCGCGGTTCTAGGTGGTGAACACACCGGATTGACCGGACAAAATATGGCATGGAGAGTGAGTTAACCCCTTATCCTGAGCCACTTTCTCTTCCTACAGCTTCACTTCGCTGCCAAGCGAAGACCGTGGTTTGACTGGTTTCTGAAGAAGAATCTTAGGTGCATTCCTGAGAATGATCTATATATTCACCGACATTTTCTTTTCGACTTACAAAAAAATTTCTTTTGAGTGTCATCAACTACTTCAACTCAAAAATTTTGGGCAACGGAATTGAGTGCTGAGTGTAGCATTCGAGGTGTTGAACTAGCTTCTGACGTTGTGTGGAATTTGGGGCAATCATATGAAGTTGAGTTTTACCTAACTAGTCACTAGGCTCGGTTGAGATCGGCTTGTTGATAGCCATATGGCAAATTGGCAATGCAAGTTGCAGGGCCTATCCATGTTCACCATGGGCGGACTGATCTAGTTAGGCCAATTTCATCAGTGGTTGATTCATGGCAATCTATTATGTTGACTAACCATGAGGATCTTAAAAGTTAGAACTAACACGAACTAAAGATAACACGCACCAAATACTTTGTCTACTTTGTTAATTGAAGAAAGGAATCCCATTATTCAAAAGTGCACTGCTGATTGCAGAACCTGATGGACATAATTTGCAAGTGGTCTATTTCTGGCAAAAAAAAAATCCTTTGCAAGTGGTTGGCTGGTGGGCAGCCCCTGTCCTCCCACATGCCAATATAGTAAGCATTAGATCTAGATAGAAGACGGTGGTTCTTCTTGGATGCACCCATACCTTAGGCCACTTGAGCATCCAGTTGATGAAAACTGGCCGCAAGATGACCAGTGGCCGACGAATTCCTGATGTAGGCACGAGTAGTATACAAATGCTCTAACCTTGCTTCCTGGGGAAACAAAAATGAGAACTTAAGTTTTCGTAAAATGAGAACTTAAGTTTTTGTCTATCTGAATCCTTCAGAATATACAAATGCGCTCTTGTAGCTACTTCCTCATGGCCGGAGCAACACCATTGTTCTTCTTCTCACTGCTGTTCTTCTGCTCCTATGCTCTGGTGTCTCCAGGGAGCAGCAATGCCACGGCTGATGAGCTCGCGCTCCTCTCCTTCAAGTCCGTGCTGTCAGGCCCATCCAAGGGTTTGCTGGCATCATGGAACACTTCAATCCACTACTGCAGCTGGCCAGGAGTTGTTTGCAGCCGTCGGCAACCTGAGAGAGTGGTCTCGCTGCTCATGGACTCCTTCAACCTTTCAGGACACATCTCGCCGTTCTTGGGGAACCTATCCTTTCTCAAGAAGCTGGACCTTCGCAACAACCAATTAGTTGGGCAGATACCTCCGGAGCTCGGTCATCTCAGCAGGCTTCGGATGCTGAACCTGAGCACAAATTCTCTCCATGGAAGCATTCCTGTGGCCGTGGGAGGGTGCACCAATCTCACAATGCTTGACCTAAGCAATAACCTTCTCCGAGGTGAGATACCAACCGAGGTAGGCACCTTGAAAAATCTTGTTGATCTGAGGCTTCACAAAAACGGCTTGTCAGGAGAGATCCCTCTGTCTCTGGCAGACTTGCTATCGATTGAATACTTGTCTTTGAGAGACAACAGATTGTCTGGCGAGATACCACCTGCTTTGGGCAATCTCACCAACCTGTGGCATCTTGACCTTGCGGGCAACATGCTGTCAGGTGCTATCCCTTCATCTCTGGGTCGGTTGTCCAGTTTATCTTTGTTTAACTTAGGCTATAACAACTTAAGCGGGTTGATCCCCACTTCTGTTTGGAACATTTCCTCTCTAACGGTGTTCTCTGTCCGACAAAATATGCTAAGTGGAACAATACCGCCAAATGCATTCAATACTCTCCCCCATCTCCAGATCATTGGAATGGACAACAATAAGTTTCATGGCTACATCCCAACTTCACTTGCTAATTCTTCCAATCTGTCTTTTGTTCAACTCAGTTTTAACTTTTTTAGCGGCATTGTACCTCCAGAGGTTGAAAGGTTAACAAATATCAATTGGCTGCAGCTCTCGAACAATTTGCTTCAAGCTAAAGAGCTGAAAGACTGGAAATTTGTATCCGCATTGATAAATTGCTCCCAGTTGCAAACTTTGGACTTGGGTGCTAACAAGTTTAGGGGAGTCCTTCCTGATTCACTTTCCAATCTTTCCATTTCACTAACATTTCTCTCCCTTTCAGTCAATGAAGTTTCAGGGAGCATACCCAAAGATATAGGTAACCTCATCAACTTACAATATCTTGATCTTAGTAATAACTATTTCACAGGAACTCTTCCCTCTTCCTTCAGTAGGCTTAAGAATTTGCATGTTTTCTCTGTATTTAGCAACAAAATCAGTGGTTCGATCCCATTGACCATAGGAAATCTTACTGAACTAAATTATTTGGATCTCGACACAAATGCCTTCAGCGGTAGGATACCAAGCACACTCGGAAACATGACAAACTTGTTGGCACTGGGCCTTTCAAGTAATAACTTTACAGGCCAAATTCCAATCGGAATATTCAACATCGCCACGCTCTCTGAAATTTTGGAGCTATCCAATAATAACCTGGAGGGATCAATACCACACGAAATTGGGAATCTAAAAAATCTTGTAGAGTTCCATGCAGATTCCAACAAGTTATCAGGTGAAATCCCTAGTACCCTTGGTGAATGCCAACTTCTCCAGAATCTCTATCTCCAAAACAATATTTTAACTGGTAGAATTCCGTCACTCCTGAGTCAACTGAAAGGTCTAGAAAATCTTGACCTCTCAAGCAACAATTTGTCAGGCCAGATTCCCAAGTTCTTTGGGAACATTAGCATGCTCTATTACCTAAACCTTTCATTCAATAGCTTTGTTGGTGAAGTTCCAAACTTTGGTGTTTTTGCAAATGCTACTGCAATCTCGATCCAAGGCAATGACAAACTTTGTGGTGGAATACCTGACCTACATTTGCCTCCATGTTCTTCAGAATTGAGAAAGAAAAGGCATAAATTCCTACTGATTCCTATTGTTGTTTCTCTCACTGCAACAATAGTCATCCTTTCATTGATCTGCATATTTCTTTCTTGGCGCAAAAGCACAACCAAAATTCCTCCAACAACTCCATGCAAGGCCACCCATTGATCTCTTATCCACAGTTAGTGAGAGCAACAGATGGTTTCTCGACAACCAATTTGTTGGGTTCTGGGACATTTGGGACCGTATTCAAAGGAATTATGGGGGCCAAGATGGTCAAAGTACAAGTCTTGTTGCTATTAAGGTACTAAAACTTCAAACTCCTGGGGCGCTCAAGAGTTTCACTGCTGAATGCGAAGCACTGCGAAACCTACGGCACCGAAATCTCATCAAGATAATTACAGCCTGCTCAAGCATTGATAACAGAGGGAATGACTTCAAAGCAATTGTGTATGACTTCATGCCTAATGGTAGTCTTGAAGGTTGGCTACATCCTGACACCAATGACCAAACAGAGCAGAAGTACTTAAATCTCCTTGAGAGAGTTACCATACTGCTTGATGTGGCTAATTCACTGGATTACCTACATTGCCATGGCCCCTCACCTGCTGTACATTGTGATCTAAAACCAAGCAATGTGCTCTTAGATGCTGAGATGGTAGCCCATGTTGGAGACTTCGGACTTGCTAAGATTATTATTGACACAAGCTCATTCTTTCAACAGTCAACGAGCTCGATGGGATTTAGAGGGACAATCAGTTATGCTCCCCCAGGTTAGCCTAATATGTTTTCTATTTTCCTACTTGTTTGCCTTTATTGTTGCCTAGTGCTTTATCAAATGCATGCAGCTAGAGAAGTTGTAGAAAACAATTGTTTTTATGTGAATCAGCCTTTGGTTTCTGTCTATAATATTATGACTTTGCCTTAA
Organism: Dendrocalamus sinicus; assembly: GCA_036346575.1. Lineage (NCBI taxonomy): Eukaryota > Viridiplantae > Streptophyta > Magnoliopsida > Poales > Poaceae > Dendrocalamus > Dendrocalamus sinicus. The sequence goes on from CM070671.1 coordinate 28,937,756, forward strand.
ATTTTGAACTATAGTTGTTATAAAAGTTGTAATTTTTTGCAAACGTTTGATGAAACAGAGTATGGTGCTGGAAACATGGTATCGACACAAGGAGATATTTACAGCTATGGAATTCTTGTGTTAGAAACGGTAACTGGGAAGAGGCCCACTGATAGCAAATTCATACATGGATTGAGCCTTCGTGAGTATGTTGAGCTGGGTCTACGTGGTAGAATGATGGATGTTGTTGATACCCAGCTGTCTTTGGGCCCCGAGAATGAGCTTCAGACTCCAGATCGTTCTTCATACAAACGAAAGTTTGATTGCCTGATTTCACTGCTTAGACTTGGACTGTCCTGCTCTCAGGAAATGCCATCCAGTAGAACGCTAACTGGAGATATCGTTAAGGAACTGTGTGCCATCAAAGATTCTCTCTTGTAGAGAATACAGAATATGATGAAGCAAGTATTCCATTTTTATGTTGAAATTTTTAATGTGCCAATGATGTGTTCATGGATAATCGTGAGCTTCAAAATGTTTGAAGCTGATTCCTGCAGTGGTCATTTTCAACCGCTTGCATTGTAGGGTAACTGATGGTACACTTAAGTACAAATTCTGTTATATTTCAGCCGGAACCTGGAGAGCTGAGTCCAAAAGCCTCTAGTGCTTGCTGATGGTATGATCATGCAGTTGCAGTCATGCTTATAGTGTACGATTGTTTTACCAGTGTATCTATGCTTCAATGTATTTTACAATTGTCTTAAGTAGGTACTTTGTCAAAACATATAAATTTTACAATTTTGGTACTTTGTCTAAATCTATGTTACTGATGGATCAGGAGGCAGCTTGTGATCGTTATAGCGAGTGATCATATCTTTGATAAATGCACCGCAGCAGGGGCGGAGCCACACCCCAGGCAGGGTAAGTTTCAGTCCAGGGTGTGAAAAAATATCTAGTGTACAGTCTGGGTAACATTTTTATGGTCTAGCTCAAATAGCTTAGATTATTTCACTACTGAGCTCGGGGTGTAATCAAATCCTGGCTGCGCCACTGTACCGCATTTTTGACATTATTTAAACTGTTGTTTTATTGAGTATTCTTTTTGGGTGCTCTTGGGAGGCAGGCCCCCTAACCTCTTTGCAAGCACGTATTGGTGGTGTTACTGTCAATGAGAAAGGAGTTGCTATGACATATTGACATTCCATATGAACTTCGCTAGATTCTCAGAGTTGCAGTACAAGTAATTCTCAAAAAAATAAAAATTTGAAGAAGAAGAAGAAGAAGAAGAGTTGCATTACAAGTTTCGGACCATCTCTGATGATGTTCATCCAGGCAACGGTCTTCCTTACACCAAACCAAGTTTCTCAGTGGATGTTCGACAAACTAAGTTTGCTTAGCGAGCTGCTTCAGAAGCAGTTTATTTGGCGGCGGCCGAGATTGCCGGCAAGCGGAATGCAGGCAGCGTCTCAGCCACAGCGCGGCGCTGTTTGGCGCCTCGAAATGATGGCGTTGAGGGTAAGCAGAAGTCTGAGATTCTGTAGGACCGGACAGGCAACAGAGAAAGATGAATGGTGTATTCAAAATTTTTCTAAGTATTCACACAACCTTTTTCTTCAATAGCTACTGAGCTATAAAGACTAGGGTAGAATGCTCATAAGAAAAACAGAGAAGTCAAATCGAACAGAACAAGAGAAACTGAACTGGTCGGAATCTACCAGTGTGGTCGAGACTCAAAACGTGGTCATAAGTCTCAATCAATGTGGTTGATGACTGACCAAGGCATTGCTGTTCGATTGCCTGACAGAGAAACAATGTGGTCGGTAGTCGAAGATACCCGAGACCAGAACAACCGAGAGAAATCACCAGAGACCAGACCGTGGTCGGAGACCAGCGCTGTGGTCGAAACAGACTCTGTGGTCGTAAACAGAGTGCGTGATCGTAAACAACCATAGAGACCAGAACCAACGTAGTCGTAAGCCAATGGGTGGTCGAACGACTAACGTGGTCGAAACCACTCTGCAACCAGAAGACCAACATGGTTGAAAACAATAGAAACCTGAGGACAGCCAAAGCAAAACGTGGTCGTAACACTCTTTTGAAAACAGAGGAGGATCAGCGAGGCACACGACCGCAAAGCCAAGATTCCAGATAACTTTCGACTTAAAGATCGATTGGCCAAGAGACTTTGCACACAAAAAGGTGAGGATCTCAAGAAGTTGCTCTGATCTTTAATTAAAAACTTAGCAACTGAAATGAGATCTTCACAAGAAATCATGGAGAGTACTCATGACCGAGTCTGAGAGGATGAAAAGACAACCAAACCTTGCTCATGGGAATAGAATAGCTAAGATGGCTTTGAGTATGATTCCCCAACACACAACAAGTCAGATCATGAACAAATCAAACAAGAGCATCCTCTCAGAACAGAAAGGGAAAGAAACGAACAACGAACAGAGAACAAACAAGAAGAACCGAGAGATGACAACTGATATGACCACACCCAACTCAACTCCAACCATACGAGAAAAAGCAAACATAGATCAAAATGATGATATATTGCTTTGAGAGTTGATTCTACAGCCACTCCATTTTGGAGAGCCAGGAGCACCACTGCTCCACCCAAAAACAAGAACGCATGCAAGAAGCAACTAAAAACCCTAGCTGTCACACGGACTGGTGGCTCTCCACCCCTATTTATAGCCTCTAGATACTGGGTTTTCAGGCACACCTTCTTGCATCGAACCCGTTAACACATACAAGACAAAATTGCTTTGACAGAACGGCTTCTTTTGTAGGTCTTGAGCATTTTATCGAAATGCCCCTCCAGCACCTTCCCGGAAGCTTCCTGCTATTCTTGCCGACCACGCTTGCAACCACCTTGCAGCCTTAGTCGTCTTTGTCTTCTCCCGACCGTTCTGGACCTCAACACTTCCCTCTGTCTAGTCTCGATCGTCCACGCCTCACCACGACTTAGCTCCAAAATCCTGCAACTATCACAGACAAGCAAAGCATCACATAGCACCGCACTAGAAACAAGATTCATCAATTTGTATATATCAAAAAACATTCCAGTGAACAATCGCAGCAAAACAACTAGTCTTAAACCACTTACGACTAGTCGTATGCATTGCACAAAGGTATCGTAGCCCATGAAGACCTCCCAGCTGGCTACGAGCACTCAGCAAGTCATTACGACCACCGCACAGGTTGCTACGACCATGAAACCAGATGTTACGACCATCGCTAGCAGCTACGACTTCCCCATACCTGGTCGCTACAACTTATGACCACTTAGACAGAGCGCTACAACCATCGCTTATAACCAGTAGAATCTACGACCATCGACCATAGCTAGTTAGATTTACGATTATCGACCACAGCCAGTCGAAGCTACGATTATCGTCCACGACTAGTCGAAGCTACGACTATCGACCTCAACCAATTGAAGCTACGACTATCGACCTCAACCAGTTGAAGCTACGACTATCGACCACGTGGTCGTAAACTCGACTGCCGGCAACGTGGTTGTAAATCGGACTATCGACCACAATGACACACAACGTGATCGTAAAATTGACTGCGACAACGTGGTCGTAAAATCGACTGCGACAACATAGTCATAAATTCGACTGCTGACAATGTAGTTCTAAAATTGACCACGACAACGTGGTCGTAAAATCGACTACGACAACGTGGTCATAAATGCCACTACCGACTGTGACAACGTGGTCGTAAATGTCGCTGCCGACTGTGACAACATGTTCGTAAATGCAACTGCCGACTACGACAACGTGGTCATAAATGCCACCGCCGACTGCAACAACATGGTCGTAAATGCCACTGCCGACCACATGTTTGTGAATGCAACTGCTGACCAAGTCGTAAAGACTTAAGACCTTCCAAACAGAGCACAAACCTTAAAAACTAAACTCAATCTCTCTAAATCAAGAGTCAATTACTCATCATAAATATGAAGTCACTTTCACATGGTCTCTCAGCTTCACTTCTATAGCTCACCGTGACCTGCTCACTACTGCAGTACTGCCAAGACTCGTTTCTGCTTGTCTGTTGTATGGTCGCGGAGGCTCTAAGTGCATCCACAGCAGCGTGAAGCACCCGCACTAGCGCTAAGAAATATCACATCATGTGGATGTTATTTTCGCTCTTTTTCACCGGTGTTTACCACCTCATCTTCTCTCTAAGATGGGATATGTTATTAAATGAAACTAGCATGGTGGCTCGTGCACCTGCACGGGTATCATTCTTAGAGTATATTTAATTAGTTTAGTGGTACATATGTGATTATAATAAAAGAACTACACTCAAAAAATAAAAGGTTTCAAATCACATAAAAGAATTTAAATATTACAATTTTAGAGTGTTATCAATTCGATTTAATTTTCATATTTATAGAATTGGTTTCATTTGTGATATTAATGTATAGTAGTATATGTTAAAATAAAGAATATAGATTGTACCTTTGGGAGGAAATATTTGTTCCCTATATTTTTAATTGGCATCTCTAATAATAAACACAATAGTTGTATTCATATTAGTACAATTAAAAGAATGCAAATTATAATGGATATTATAGGCAAGTTTGTTTCAATGCGTGGATCGCTTGAGTTTAATTCTATCTCTAGCATCTAATGTCTTAATTTCATACAATAGTTCCTCAATTATACATGTATACATATCACGGTGCGAATCAATTTCATGTGTACTTTTATTGGTTATGATTTATTAATCATAAGAAGGGTCCACCTAATTAAAAGCTAGATACTTTTTTAGAATTTTTAGCAATTATTCTCATTTATCAGGTAACATCTATTGGTTATAGATTACTAAATATAATTAGGGTACACCAAATTAAAGGCAAAATGTTTCTTTTTATTTTTGAGAGAATTTTAATAATTTTTCTCTTTTCTATCAGCTAATATAATCAACCATTTTATGCTTTTATTATATGATATATAACACCTAACGATTGTATAGTTCAACTTTAATTAGAATCCACCACATCAATGGTGACTCTAGAAAAAAATCAAAGTTGTGAAACACATATTGTTGATAAGTATGTATGTAGATGACACTTTTTTTTATTATTTTTATTTCTGGTATTTTTTATTTCTCCTTTTTTCTTGCCAAGTGGCACTTTTTTCTTATTTTTCATATGTGTGGCTTTTACTCATTTATTTTGCACGTCAATATCTTTCTTTTTCTCTCTACGTGAATTTTAGTGCGGGTCATCTAGGATTTTTTTATTTATTGGATTTATCTAATATCTATAATGGGTAGTCTTGTCTTATAAGATTTTTTGTTTTATCTAAGACATCCATTAATGGTCATTTACTGACCATAATAATGGTCTACTAAATCAAGGAACATATTTTTTTTTGTTATTTCTAGCTTATTTCTCCTATTTTTAGCAAATATAAAACTCATGTGATCGACTTTTAGTATATAATAGATATATTTTGTTTTTTCGGGGATTTACTTTGGAATTCGTATGGAAATCAAATATCTACCTTTTGTTTTCTTTCCCGAATTTTAGTTATTTTAGACTATACTTGATATGGACTCTTTTTTAAATTTGCTTATTTAATTTATTATTATTATAAATTTTAGTTATTTATGGACGTTACTTGATATGTCGTATGGAAATCAAATTAATTTCGGTTAATTTGGATTGCACTTGACACGTGATTCTTTTTTTAATCTGAGCTATTCTAACTTGGGTCCGCGAAATAGATGGCTAGATCTTTTTGGTTAATATGTGAGCTTCCCTGAAGTGTCCAATTAGTATATGTTTACAAATTTTAATATTTTTGAAATTTGTTTACAAATCAAATATCTAATCATCCTTTAATTTTTTATTCCAAATTTGTATGTTTTTGGATCGTACTTGTCATGGATTTATTTTTAGTTTTTTGGTGGAATTGTATAAAAGACTAATTTCTATTTTCTTTTAATTATTATTTCGAATTTTACCGAACTCGTTTTGCTCTGCACGAAGCACGTTATTCCTAAATGATAGTAAAACGATAAATCGGTCGTTTATTTACTGCAATCCAAATGCAAATACAGTACTTTTTGCGCGAGACTTGTTAACGTCGAACGCCCGCCTCGCCTTTAATTCCGATTTTTTTATTCTACTTGATATAAACTCTTTTTTAATCTAAATCGTTATAATTTGGACATATCAAATTAAGAGTTAGATATTTTGCTTTTTATAAGAATTTCTAGCATATTTTTCTTTTTTCTTAGTAACTCTAAAAACCCATCATCCAATTTTAGTAATAAATAGATATCACATATTTTTTTTCTCATCTCATTCTCTCTCCTTCCCATTTCATCTACACGTGGGTCCGTAAACTATTTAGGGCTTGGCACCGGAGCAAGATAAAGCACCGCTGCTTGCTTGGTCCCTCGCTCTCCAACCATGGGTACCAGCTTGCTACCGGTACCAAGCCCCTAGCCCAGGCACCAATGGAAAAGGCACATTTTTTGGTTCTGTTTATATTAATTTTTAAAAACTCTTTTTGTACTATAAATAATTTTTTATAGTACCTAACTATTAAACAAAGTGTTTTTTCTTTATATCAACCAAAATTGTACGTGATTTTCTCTATCCATATGGCTGTTTATAAGTTGTTATTATTTATAAGCTAAAACTAAAAGTTATCAGCAAAAATCAATATGACCGGACGCTCAAAGTGGCAACCTTTGGATTAGAGACATCCAAGGCGCCCTCTCCGTTCAAGCCCTAACACAATACTGAACCCTCTGGAACAAACTCCAAGCGGTCTCTGTTCAGCGTGGACAAGAAGATGGTGTCATCTGCAAGTGGGAGGTATCTCAATTGCACTCTGCTATCTGCTTACTTAGGGTTCTTTTTAGCCGAGTTTTATAGTTTTTGGCTGTATCTTGTGGTTTTTGAGCTGTTCATACGAGAGATTATAGAGTAATAGAAATTCACGTGCGATTTTTGCTGATATAAATGAAGTCGGTACAGTATATACTATAATTAACTAGTAGATTCTGTATTAAAAAGATACTCTGTTTAAAAGTTAGTTACTGTAAAAAAATTAAAAGCAGAAACCAAAAACTAAAAAAGACCGGGCCTTAGCTTTCTTCCATGGGGCACGAGGTTTGGACGTTCCAAGCCCCTTGCCTGGGCGCCGATGAAGTGCAAAATTTTACTCTGGCTCGCTTTGCTTGGTTGCTGTTCAAAACAATCTCGACTGGATTACAGCGGGGGCCAAAGATCTCCCTGGTTGGCGTGGTCGCCTAAGGGTGTGTTTGGTTCGTGGATGGAGGTTGCATCATATATCCTGACTGAGTGGATGCGGGCTGAGTGGAATCGTATTTCAGAAAAAGAAGATGTTTGGTGAGGCTGTATGAGCGGATACAAAAAAACTGAGATGCTGTTTGGTTGCCTGTATGAGCGGATGCAGTCTACCAAATCTGAGAGGCTGACACGTGGGACCGCATAAGATACACTGCATCCACTCATCCAGGATGGCTAGTGAAGCTCATTTTGAGCGTATCCACCCATCCAGGATAAGGGCGTATTTTTGCATCCGCTCATACAGGCTGTATCCGCTCATACAGGCAACCAAACAAACTCTTTCTCAGATTATACGGATCCACCCATCCAGGACGAAGGAGATACAGGCAACCAAACACACCCTAAACTTATCCAGAGGATAGCTAGGAATCTAATTTCCTAAGTTAGGTCGAGAGGAGCACCCTTCAGCCAGATGTTTCTCTCTGTTTTTTCTTTCATTTTCTCCGCTGCTCTGCCATCGTAGGCGCTTAGAGCGTCGTTGTAGCCCCTTTCGTCTAGTCGTGTAAATTTTTTGCGTGTTCTAGAGAAGAAAATATAATGACCGATGCATCTCATGGTCATCGATTGTTAGCCAACTTTGTAAAAGAAAGAAATGGATCCCATTATTCAGGCTGCGATCAAATTGGCTTATGAACAGTGCTCATAGCTTATTTGGCACTATTTATAAGTTTCGTCTTTTTCTGAAATTTTGGTTTTTTGTTGAGCTTTTTTGCCGGTTCTTTTTTTCCCGTATTCGTTTGTATTATACGTAATGGGCTAACATATTTTTTTAAAATTTTTTTAAATTTAATTATGCAAAATAAGCCTCATCATTCTGATTTTTTTGCGCGATTCTGATGTTTTCAGCCATAAGCTATAGGTTTTTAAGCCAAAACGATCACCACCTCAGTGGTACTGCTGATCGATTGGAATGGACATCCTCCATTCCGTTGCAAGTGGTTGGCTGGTGGGCAGCGCCTGTCCTCGCACATGCCAATAAGCGCTAGAGTGCTAGAGGCCTAGAGCTAGATATATAGAACTAAGGTCCCGCTCAGTGTAGCTGCGGCTGCCGGCTTTGAGGACCAGCTACAATGTTTAGAGCCGGAGCCGTACCATGAAGCCAAAGCCATCTGGAGCCGGAAGTTGCAATAACATCACCCCACCAACCGACGCTCCCTCAATCGTTTTTTTCGTGCACATGTACGCACCTAGCACGCGTTCATGTACGCGACGTCCGGTTGTTTGTCACGTGTAAGAAAAGTCACGCGTACGCCGTTCTGAATAAATTAACGTATTTGGCATTCTGTGTCGTAGCTTTCGGTCCAAACATGGTTACTACTTGCGGAGTGTTACCTCTGGACGTCTTCAGCCTATTCGAACACTCGTTATCTCCTTTTAGACGCTACAGTGGTTCCTTCAGTCGTACGTGTTTTTTCAGCTGTTACAGTAAAAAATCAAAAAGCCTTCAGTAATAAGTCTAACCAAGCGGGACTAAAAAAACAGAAAAAGATAAATATAAAAAAATAAAAGCTAAAAACGAGAAGCTATAAGCATAAACTGAAATGAGCAGAGGAGGGCGTCAACTCCTTGAGTATCGCCGCCACCAGCGCCGTGGGTGGCTGCCGGGGGCGAGGCAGGTCCCTCCAGGCTCCAGGGTGTGTAGTGGGCTGCGGCGGAGATGGCCGGCGATGGGACTGAAGGCAACGCCTCAGCGCCTCATGGATTTTCGCTGTTCTTGGCGGCGAACAAGTCGAAGAAAGATGGCATAGAGGGTAAGCAATTGACTAATCCACTTTGTTTCTGTACAGCTTCATTTACTGTAACTTGCTGTGAACTTCCGAGCACTACTGCAATGAAAAGACACTGGTTTTCTGAAGAATCTTGGGTGCCTTCATGATTTTGTTAAGACTCAACATTTTGACTCACATAAAGGTTTATTCTTAATTTCTTACAACTTTTGCGACCCAGAAAGTTTAGAATGATAAAATTTAAGGCGACAGAATGTTAAATTGTCTGCTGAATGTACTATTCGAGTTGTTCTTGATTTGAGGCTGTTTGAAATTTGGGGTAATCATACGGAGCTGAGCCTGAACCTAACTAGTTATTAGGCCTGCTTGAGATCAGCTTGTTGGTAACCATATATACACAAGCTGCAAAGACTGTCCGTATTCAGCATGCACGGGCTAATCTAGTAGGCCAAATTGATCAATAATTGATTGATGGTGTAGGATCGTCGATGACAATCAAAGAAAGATGAATGATTGCTGCGTCTAGCAGAAGCTTTTTAAAATTTATTCATATTTTTAAACCTACAAATCACCGAAGCACACATAAAAATATCCAGCCACAATGTATGCAAAACAATATATATATATATATATATATTGATGCATGCATAAATCATAGGCTTAAAAACTTAATGCTAAAAAACAAAAAAAAATAAAACCTACTTAGGGCATGTACAACGCGTCGTCTCGACCCGTCTCCGTCTTCGCTTTTTTACAAAAATCACCTCGGTCTGGCTTGGAGACGGTCGCCCGCCGCCGCCGCGAGGCGACGGCAAGGGCCCGTGCTCAGAGGCCCAAGCGCCGCGAGAGCAGCGTTATGCGGCTCGTCTTCTCATCTTGACGGCGCACGCGATCCCGCGCGGAGTAAATCCGAGGGTATGGCGCCAAATATTCGCCGCGCTATTTCTCCTCTCCTCCCCCCCCGCCGCGCCGCCGCCGCCGCTGCACCGCCTCCGCCTCGTCCTCCACTGGGATCGGAGCCGATGGAGCCGCCACTTCGCCGAGGTCGACCAGGCCGACAGCCTACGCCTCCTCCTCAAGTTCCAGCTCGAGGAGGCCGTCGACAACGAGGACTTCGCCGAGGCCGCCAAGCTCAAGAGGGCCATCCTCGAGGCCACCGGCCGCGACGCCGTGCCCACGTCCAGCGCGCCAAATCTAGATCCAGATCCGAGCGCGCGCGCTCGGAAGACCAAGGGCATAGCACCAGCGGCGCGCAGAGAGGAAGGTGGCGCGCCATGCCGCAGAGCAGCACCAGCGGTAGAGGAGAAAGGGGCATCGCTTTCCGCTCCTCGCAAAACCCGACGCCATTTGGGCGATGATGTCCGCGCGTCGATGCGCCGGTGTGTGCAGATCCTGGGCCGGACATGTGCGCCGACGTCATCGTCGGCGACGAGATGCGCGCGGCATCTCCGGCGCCGAAGAAGCGCTCACCACAGTACGCTCGTCGCGCCACGCGTCTCTTCCTCCACCTCTCTCTCTCCATTGGTGAAATCGGACCGATCGGTTGGTCACTTGGGGTGTGTTTGGTTGCTCGAATCTCCTTCGTCCGGATGGGTGGATCCGTATAATCTGAGAAAGAGCTCGTTTGGTTGCTCAGTATGAGCGGATACACTGTATGAGCGGATGCAAAATACGCCTCATCTCGGATGGGTGGATACGCTCAAAATGAGCTTCACTAGCCATCCGGATGAGTGGATGCAGTGTATCTTATGTGGTCCCACGTGTCGCCTCTCGAGTTTGGTAGATCGCATCCGCTCATACAGCAACCAAACAAAGATCTCGCTTTTTTTGTATCCGCTCATACAGCCTCACCAAACATCTTCTTTTTCTGAAATACGATTCCACTTAGCCTGCATCCACTCATCCAGGATATACGATGCAACCTCCATCCACGAACCAAACACACCCTTGGTTGCAGTGGAGATGCTGGTCGGCCCGACCAAGGTGCACTATCTCAATGATTCTGCCACTAAACTCATCATTTTTAATTTCTATGTTATGTTTGCTCTCTGGCCTTAACAGTGCGATGCTCATCTTGCTGCAGGTTCTTCAAACAGCTGATTGTACTCTTCTTGATCCAGCAGATGGCTACAGGACTGTACAGACTTATCGCTGGCTTATGCAGAACTGTTGTGATAACTAATACTGCAGGTTCTATTGCAGTTCTGGCCATGTTTGTACTTGGAGGATTCATCCTACCAAAAGGTAATCATCCATGTTTTCCATCACATATTGATTTCAGTTGTCCTTGGCAGCATTGTTTGCATTGGTGCCATGGGCATACAATTCAAGAAATTATCGATTGTTTCTTAACTAAACACAAAAAAGGGGAGGTGACGATTCTTAAAAATCAGAAAATGAGTTATCGTTTGAAATGGAACATGACTATCAGTACCTTATACCTCAAAAGACTTGAATTATTTATTTAAACCATTTAAACCATTTTTATAGTGGAGCTGGCTGCGTGGCGGCACCGCCGGAGCGGAGTGGTGCAGGCCGCACGCCCGTCGAAGCCGCGCTGTCCTTCACCGGCGGGAGCAGCGTCTTCACCGGCGCCCCCACCTCTCTCGGCTGCTTTCCACACCTGTACTACACTCAATCTATGGATTCATGGTATGACATCATTCCCTCAATCTATGTATGCAACGGGTGTGTGAAGAACCGGAACTGTTTTTTTGTTGATTTCGATTTTGTTTGTTGGTGGAAGTGGTACAAGAGGATGGTGATATGGTGCTATTTTGTAAACAAATATTGGCCAGTTTGTCATCTATTTTGTATGGACCCAACAAATCCATCACTATGTTATATATCACTATTTGTTCGATTTACTCAATCAATACCAAGTTTAGAGAGGGCACTTGTAATCAGCATACATATGTAATCAGCATGTTAATATGCATATACAAAAGGAATATGTTATGGTTAAGTATAGTACAGTTAATCCACTAACATCAACATTGCTAAGTCATGAAGGCATGATAACTAACCACAGAGGTCAAATCCCCTGGTCTAAGGTGCTAGTTGAACAAAAAAGATTTACATTATAATTTAACATAGATAACTTTTTCTTTAACCAAGGCCAAATTCTAGTGTAATCCAAGAAAAAGAAAAGCTATATTAAAAGGCAAACACAAGTGTATATTGAATTTGAATCACAGATCAATGACAATACCCCCAAAATAACATTCCATGTTTCTAACAATATATCAAGAGCATCTGAGCCCCAGGTTTCCTCTTCATTCTGGTTATCCAGAACAGACTTGACAGCTTCCGATGTCAAAGCAGAAAGCAGGTTAATTGTGCCATAGTGCCTGCAAGAATGTCCATTAAGTAGGTAATGACATACTTGTGAAGATGTGTTTAGCACCAGTTTTTTTTGGAGGGAATCATGTATCATCTGTGAGGGAATCGGTGAGGGAATGTATCATCTGTTCTGTTAAACATTTTGTACATCCATATGTGCTTTTAAGTTAGTTACTTTCTCAGCTGCTATTGATTTATACCTTTAATGATGTACCATGTTCAATTCTGCAAAAGTAGTAACACAATGCCAAAATAATTTCAGGTTGCCAATGCTATGTTTTTCCTTAGTACTATGTCCATGGTTCTGTTAGAGGGCAAAAGGATGCCTCAGGCAAATTTTGTAATGTGACCTGAGCAAATAAGCAATGAAAGTGTAGTCACAATCAGGGTGGATTTGATTTTTTAACTTGCCTTGGCAGGATCCTTGTCTTTGACACTTTTCAGTTCTTTTAAGTGATTTTGAAGCACCCTGTTCACATGATGTAATTGGTGTAATTGGTGCACCCTGTTCACCCTGTTCAGATTTGGTTCTTGGTACTGTTTTCTTGACCTTGTGTTATATGTCCCTGGAAACAAGAGGATGGTGATATGGGATAAAAATCTATATATATGTCAGTATGACATGTGAACTGGGCAAAGCTCTGCATATATGTCAGTATGACATGTGCTTAAGTTGTAGATAATTTCAACATGGTAGCAGTGTGACAATTTCTTTTTGCTGTATAAGTGTGACAAGCTTTTCTTTCTGAACATGGCTTCGGATTAGTGCATCAAACTTCTACTTTGTTCTTCTATTTGAGATAACTTCTATTTGAGTGAACATCAGCTTTTATATTATGTACATGTGATAACTTAGTTCACTTTCTGTATCTTTCTGTTGATTTCAAACATATACTTTTGCAGTCCATTGGTATGTGATTCTAATTATTCATCTACTTTTGCAGGGACAACAACCCACATTGTAATTATGTGACTTTCCAGTTGTAGACTTGTGGTTTCATACTATATTAATATATCATTTATATTGATGGTTCTAAAAAATATTGTAATTATGTTCATCTTATTTATGCTTGATCTGTTTTGTATCAAGAAGCAACACAATGGTATACAGAAATCATATTCATACTTGATCATGGCTGTATGCATGTATTAAACAGTTTGCAGACAGTCAAATAGACGACTCATTGTACAAGTTGTCTGTTCAGTTGTCTGTGTGTGAAGTGGAGAGACCTTACAGACAGCAACCCATCTGTGGGTTGTACCAGGGCCGTCTTAGAGGGGAGGGCAGCAAGTGCGACGGCCGGGGGCCCATACCACAGAGGGGCCTATGAGTATATGCATGTATATAGTACTTAGTATATGTATTTAGCATATTGAAATGAAAATTTAAAGGCCCATACACTTAGCACAAGTCCAGCAATCAATCAGGAATTAGTTTGCCGTCGCTTCCTATTCTGATATTCGGCTATTCTTGATCGCCGACTGATGATCGTTTCGCCTCCCTATCACCCAGCCCAATCGCCAGACGCGGCGACGCCGCTCCGTGAGGCGCGACACCGTGAAGCCACGACACGCCGACGCCGCTCGTCCGCATGCGACGAGGGATGGGCCCCACGCCTCACGAGCGACGGCGACGGTGGACAGATCACCCATCACCGATCGAGTTTCTTAAAAAGCATCAAGCATTATTTTTTTATTTGAGGTAATCATAATAGTTATTTTACCGTTCTTTTAATTTGTTTATTGTACTATCGTTATCTTTTATGAACTAAATATATGCTGTAAGTTAACTCTTATTAGTAGTACTATATACTTTATTAAAAAATTAGATTGTTGGACCTTTACCGTCTTGCTTGCCCAAGGGCCCTTGAAATTGTTGAGACGGCCCTGGGTTGTACATACCCTTAGTCTTACCTAAATCACCTGGCACTAATCATTTTTCCTCTCTCCTCAATGCACAATACGGCTGCATGCAAGAGACCACGTCACTATTTATTCTCCATGCAACATGGCTGCCGCTCAGTCGTAAATTTGTGAAGGCCAAATCACAAAATTTGATTGCGTGTGGACGAGGCGCTGCTTGATCTCGTGGAGCGCGGCATCTCAGCTTGATGCGCGGATCAAGGCACACAGAGACAAGGCCTCTGTGATGTGCGCTCCTGCACCCGATGTAAATTCAAGTTGACGCGATGCCGCGTGACACACGTAGTATCGGCGACCGAGGACTGAAAAACTCGCGCGTGACCCGAGGCATAAAAGAAGTCGACGATGAAAAGTACCGTCACCCAAGTTTTTATTGAAATTAATCTATGATTTTATTTTTAAATCATGGTGGTTACAAAGTACCCTCCTGATACATTTAAACCCTATCACGAAATTAGTCTCTCTAAAAGCCATAGGATTAGCTCTTAACCCTATCTCTATTTATAGTCTAGGCTCAAAACATAGGCTGAAGTTAAGCTCACGAGTTCTAATCCAATTCCAACAGCAAAAGGACCCGAAATCTTAAATTACACGCACATAAATTACCAACATCAATATGCACAAACGCGATACAACTCGCATAACAACACTAAACAAAATTACCAATTATTCATCATCACTAATTAACCATTGTCAATTATTCATCACCAAAATATCTTAGATCTAACCACATAGTCTAATAGATGACAATCTTTTAATTACGGTTGACGATCTAACCATGACGATCTTAAAAGTTAGAATTGATTCCATCTAATGATAAAACGGACCGAATAATTCCATCTAATGATAAAACGGACCAAATACTTTTGTCGAAGGACGAAAGGAATCCCCTCATTGGAGAGTTAGGCATCCTTTGCAAGTGGTTAGCTGGTGGGCAGTCTCTGCCCTCCCACATGCTACAATAAGACGTGCCAAAGGACCCCACACGCATTTGCATGTGGTTAGAGCCTGGCAAGACAGAAGATGATGGTTCTTGGATGCATCCATACCATAGGACCATTGAACATCCGTCAACCGAAGACCAGCGACTAGATAACCAGTGACCAACAACATCCTGATTTAGACGTGAGTGCATATAAGTGCTCTCTAGCTTAGCCTCGTGGGGAAACAAAATGGAAACTGAACTTTTCATCTATCTAAATCCTTCAATATATTACAAGCGTTCTCTTGTAGTCTTGTAGCCACTTCCTCATGGCGGGAGCAATAACATTGTTCTTCCTCTCGTTGTTGTTCTTCTGTTCCCATGCCCTGGTGTCCCCAGGGAGCAGCAACACAACGGCAGCCGATGAGCTCGCGCTCCTCTCCTTCAAGTCCATGCTATCTTCAGGCCCATCCGAGGGTTTGCTGGCGTCATGGAACATGTCCAGCCACTTCTGCAGCTGGCCAGGAGTTGCTTTGCGGCCGTCGGCATTTGGAGAGGGTCGTCTCGTTACGAATGGGCTCCTTCAACCTGTCGGGACGCATCTCGCCATTCTTGGGCAACCTGTCCTTTCTCAAGGAGCTTGACCTTGGCAACAACCAGCTCACTGGGGAGATACCACCAGAGCTCGGCCATCTCGGCAGACTTCAGGTGCTGAACCTGAGCACAAATAATCTTCAAGGAAGCATCCCGGCGGCCATGGGAGGATGCGCCAAGCTCACAACGATTGATCTAGGCAATAACCAACTCCAAGGTGAGATACCAACTGAGCTAGGTGCCTTAAAGAATCTTGCCAGATTGGGCCTTCATGAAAATGGTTTGTCAGGAGAGATCCCTCGGTCTCTGGCAGACTTGCCATTGATGGAAGCCTTATCTTTGTTCAGCAACAAACTATACGGTGAGATACCGCCTGCTTTGGGCAATCTCACCAACCTCGTTCATCTTCTTCTCGGCCACAACATGCTATCCGGAGCCATCCCATCATCTCTTGGCATGTTGTCCAGATTATCATGGCTTAGCTTAGGCTTCAACAATTTAAGTGGATTGATCCCCACTTCTGTTTGGAATATTTCCTCTCTGACAAGCCTTTCTTTCCAGCAAAATATGCTAAGTGGAATTATACCTCCAGATGCATTCGGTGCTCTTCCTCATCTGCAGGAGATATTCATGAACAACAACCGGTTTCGTGGCGATATCCCTGCATCAATAGCTAACGCGTCTGATTTGTTGCGAGTGCAGCTTGGTTTTAACTCTTTCAGTGGAATCATTCCTCCAGAGGTGGGAAGGTTAAGAAACCTCAAATCGCTGGAGCTTGAAGAAACATTGCTTGAAACTAAAGAACCCAAAGGATGGGAATTCATAACCGCATTAACAAATTGCTCCCACTTAGAGGCTTTGTTTCTGGGGTCTAATAAGTTTGGAGGAGTCCTTCTTGATTCAATATCAAATCTTTCAATTTCTCTTGAATATCTCTATCTTAACTATAATGCTATTTCAGGAAGCATACCTACAGATATTGGTAATCTAGTTGGCTTACAAGCTCTCATGCTCAATAGCAACTCTTTCTCAGGAACTCTTCCCTCTTCATTGTTCAGGCTTAGAAATTTGCAAGTATTATATGTAGACACTAATAATATAAGTGGGTTGGTTCCATTGACCATAGGAAATCTTACAGGCCTAAATTATTTCCGCCTCGATGTGAATGCCTTCAGCGGAAGGATACCAAGCACACTTGGAAACCTGACAGAGCTATTGGAACTAGGTCTTTCAAGCAATGACTTCACAGGCCCAATACCTAGCGAAATATTCAACATCCGCACACTCTCTATAACTTTGGATATATCCAGTAATAACTTGGAGGGATCAATATCACAAGAAATCGGGAATCTGAAAAATCTTGTTGAATTCTATGCTGAGTCAAACAAATTATCAGGTGAAATCCCTAGCGCCCTTGGTGAATGTCAACTTCTACAGAAACTATCTCTCCAAAATAACATCTTAAATGGTAGCATCCCATCAGTCCTGAGTCAACTGAAAGGTCTAGAAATTCTTGACCTTTCAAGCAACAATTTTTCAGGCCAAATACCCAAGTTCTTAGGGAACCTTACCATGCTCTATTATCTCAACCTTTCATTCAATAGCTTTGTTGGAGAAGTTCCAAACTTTGGTGTTTTCACAAATGCAACTGCAATCTCAATCCAAGGTATTGGCAAACTTTGCGGTGGCATACCTGCTCTACATTTGCCTCCATGTTCTTTTCAGCTGCCAAAGGAAAAACATGAACTTACAGTGATTCCTATTGTTGTTTCTCTTGTTGCAACAATAGTCATCCTTGCATTGCTCTACAAGCTTTTTACTTGGCACAAGAAAAGCAACATATATATTCCTTCAACAATATCCATGCAAGGCCACCCGTCGATCTCCTATTTGCAGTTGGTAAAAGCAACAGATGGTTTCTCAACAGCCAATTTGTTGGGTTCTGGGTCATTTGGGTCCGTGTACAAAGGAGAGTTAGATGATCAAGCTGGTGAAAGCAGAAATCTTATTGCTGTGAAGGTACTGAAACTTCAAACTCCTGGGTCACTCAAGAGTTTCGGAGTAGAATGCGAAGCACTGCGAAACCTGCGACACAGGAATCTTGTGAAGATAATTACAGCTTGCTCGAGTATTGATACTAAAGGTAATGACTTCAAAGCAATTGTGTATGACTTCATGCCCAATGGTAGTTTAGAAGGCTGGCTGCATCCCGACACAAATAAGCAAACAGAACAAAAGATCTTGAATCTCCTAGAGAGAGTGGCCATACTACTCGATGTGGCTTACGCATTAGATTATCTTCATTGCCATGGCCCCTCACCTGTTGTACATTGTGATCTTAAGTCAAGCAATGTGCTCTTGGATGCTGATATGGTAGCCCATGTTGGAGACTTCGGACTCGCGAGGATTCTTGTTGAGGGAAGCTCATTTTTTCAATCAGTCAACGAGCTTCATGGGATTAAGAGGGACTATTGGTTATGCTGCCCCAGGTTTGCCTTTTCTGTTTTTTGTTCATGTTTGCTTTGTTTGTCTTTAGTTTTTATAAAATAAAGCATACTTCTAAAGAAACTTATTGTATGTTTCAAAAAAGAAAGAAACTTATGTACGTTTCAAAAAAAAAAAGTAACTTACTGTGAATTTGCATAATAAATAAGTTTTATACTTTTATGTGATGTAAGTATGTAAACATTTTTTTTTTACAATTTCATGAATTAATCGCAAATTTACAACTATATGCGTACAAAAGTCTGACATTTTTTTTCTTCTAAATATCAATTCAACAGAGTATGGTGCTGGAAACATGGTGTCAATGCATGGAGATATTTACAGTTACGGAATTCTTGTGTTAGAAACAATAACTGGGAAGAGGCCAACTGATAGCAAATTCACTCAAGGATTGAGCCTCCGTGAGTACGTTGACCTGGGTCTACATGATAGAATGATGGATGTTGTTGACATGCAGCTTTCTTTGGACCTCAAGAATGGGCTTCAGACTGCGAATGATTCTTCGTGCAGAAGAAAGATTGATTGCGTTGTTTCAGTGCTTAGACTTGGAATGTCCTGTTCTCAGGAATTGCCATCGAGCAGAATGCCAACAGGAGATATCATCAAAGAACTACATGTCCTCAAAGAATCTCTCTCGAAAGAATACAGAACGTGAAGATGGAAGGTATGCCAATGTTATGCTGGAATGTTTCATGTTCAGATGATTTGTTTTTCTTGATTATACATGAAATCCTTTCTGAAGTGTTTGGATCTGTTTCCTGCAGTGGTGCTTCCAAAATCTAGCATCGAAGGATCACTGGCACTTCAATTATAGCTAATAGCTATTGTAGTTTCCTTATTATTGGCGTATCGGTGTGTGACTTCGCTTGTATTTCATTCAGAATTGCCACAGCTGAGTTCATAAGCCCCGATTGTATGATGAACTGTTGATGGTATGGTCATGTAGCTGAAGTCTAGAAGCGATGGTACTAACGTGCCAGTATTTTGCCAGATTTTCTCTCTGTTTTTCTTATTTGGGTGGGTGGGTGTGTGATTTTTACTTGTCTCTATGTTTGCTTTGTGGAAAAGCAATTGTCCAAAAATCATTTGTTATATTTCGGGAAATAACGATTAAAGATATTTTGTCGTAAATATAAGCATCCGTGCCTGACGAAGCACACTGAAAATGAAGGATGGGCCAGAATGCGTGCACTAGAGTACTCACTAGAGTCCAAAAATCATTCGTTATATCGCAGCACAGCTTTAAGCCAGTGTGCTACCTTATTTGTCCTGCATAGCTGGCTTATTTTCTTTTTCTTTTTATTCGTCACTACTGCACGAGCATACCCGGTAGGGAGGGCTAAGGATTTTGATTGTTTGTGAAGGGAAATATGGAGTAAGAGAAACTTACGATATAATTTTTATCGATATAAATAAAGTTACTATAATGTATATTACAATTAATTTGTAAAGCTTTCAAACTAGTTACAGTAAAAAATCAAAAGTAGAAATAAAAAAAAGAGACCCTATAATCAGTTTTTTCTATACACCCACAAATTTTAGCATGTGATGCATTTCTGCAATGGAACAGGAGTGGACAATAGAACATCTGTAATGTATAGAATCTGAGGGTGACCGCGCGAGGTTGTCTAGCTTAACATGTTTTGCTGCGTAAAAACTTCATTAGTGGGACCCACCTCCAATGAAAAACATGCAGAACTTCTAGTTTCGACTGCCAAGTGGTTTCTTTATTTTTTTTATTCACTGGAAACACGACCAAGATTCAGTTTCTAGCTTATTTTTCATTATTCATAAATTTTATCTTTTTTTAAACTTTTAGCTTTTTTGAGTTTTTTTGCCGGTTCTTTTTTCCCGTATTCGTTTTGCGTTGTCCGTGATGAGTTAGCATATTTTTTTATTTTTTATTTTTTTAAATTTAATTACGTCAAATAAGTCACCTTCAGCTACAGTGAAATTTCAGCCGCTACAGTACAATTTTAGTCATAAGTCATAGATTTTCAGCCCAACCAAGCGGGGCCTAGGATTGAGGATCGAGTCTGATTATGCCCGCTTCTTGTCCAACGTGTAGAACCGGTGCTAGCTTCTTGCTCTTCTTTTTTTTCTTTTAAACCATCTTCTTCCTCTTCCTAGTTTCTACCACCAGTCCAAGAGAAACAGTGGAATTGCTGCGAGAGACTAGTCTCTTTGGTTAGTAGATTATAAAAAACTTAGGAAAAGGTAAAACATAAAATAATATAAAAATATGTGTGCAAAATAGGCATTTGTTCTATTGAACTAACATATTTACCGTGTAACTATACAGCTAGATATTATGATACATATGTCTTTGATATACAACTCTATTTCTTATAACTGAAATGCAATTGTATTTATTATATAACTCTAATATTTATATATAATTAATCCACATCGTTATAATATAATTCTACCAAAATATGTGATGGAGATTCTTTTCTTTTTTTTGATTAATGTAAGAATTTCTAGGATTTTTAGAATTATTGTGGGATTTTTTTGCTTTCAAAATGAAAAAATGGCTTAAATATCTTTGATTATTTTTGGAAGGTGCTTTGATGTTTTTCTCAAAGTGATTTGCACAACTTTTAAAATAAAATTAAATAATGGTAAGTGATTATTTATCTTTTTATGTGCTTTAAGATTGATGCCGTTTCTGTCATTCTGGAAAACACTTATTTTTATTTATATAGATCAGAGAAGCCCTGACTAGAGCAACTTCAACCGGTTCTTTATTCTGCTCTTCATTGTATATTTACCTAATATGACTCAAGAAATGGACTCCAACCGGTTCTTTATCCTCCTCTTCATTTTTATCGAGTTGCTATTTTCTCCCGGCCGCTAGCTAGATTTGGCGAGCGCCTCCTCACTCACTTCTCAAATAGCTAGGCCATTGGAATGCTAACTCAAATAGAGAGCTGAAAATAATAGCTAGCCTCTTCATCCTAGGAAATAGAGAGGGAGAAATGACTAATGGGATGGAGTTGCTCGCACAAAAGTGGCCCTCTCCTTTTGCCTTTCCCTGTTCCTTCCTCGTCCTCTCCGCATTGGCTCGGAACAATCGGACAATACAATGCGGTGCGCGACGGCGCGGCAGTAGACCTGGCCGTTGGCGATTGCCCCGAGGAGCGCCGCCACCTCCGCGGCGACTGGTCACCGGAGGAGCGAGGGGGCTACCATGATGGTGCGCAGGAGATGGCCCCGGCGGCGGCGGAGATAGCCGGGGATCCGAACGTAGGCAGCGTCCTGGCGGTGCCCGAGAGCGCGGTTTGTGAATTCGAATTCTGGCCATGCTGTTCTTGGCTTATGTTCTGCATGCTCGAGTTAAGCATGTAACCGTAACAGTTTATGGTACTATTGTTATTTGACTTGATGATTTACTGATCCGTGACTTGATGGTTTGATGTTGCATTATTGACTTGTTGTTGTCATCGAGTTATTGCCTTACTGACCTTGTGTTGCCATCAAGTTGGTTCTCCTGTGGATTAGTGTAGAAATTAATTAGCACTTTTGAGTTCCCTGTGAGTGTTTGCTTGCTGCGCATTGATGCCTCCGTGGTTTACCCGCTTGTTAGTATCGGTCGGACCGATTTTTGGTACCGGTCTGACCGGTGTGAATTACCGGTTCAACCGCATGGTGCCAGCGGTCTGACCGGCGCTGTCGCCAAGCGGTCAGACAGGCTGACTATTGATTTTCGGCCAGGATTTTTGGTTCCGTTATTTCTGTGTTTTGAGTGTTAGTTATTGCGGATGCTGTGCAAATGTTAGTTATGGAGGAGTCCATGCATGTGTGATTCATAGTGTGTGTCTATGCATATGGTTCACTAACGAAGAGTTAAGCGCATGTTATTTGTACTTGGATCGATTGCTTTGCTATTTGCTGTGCAGATGCTTTGATGATTGTTGCAGCCAACGGCAACACTGAGGTTATGGAAGAAGTCCTGAGGCCATGGTGTGTCGTGTAAGTCTGAGTGGAGCAACATCTCAAGTCGAGAAGCACAAGAGAAAGACAAGGGTTGTGAAGAGGTAATGCATGTATGTAATGTGCCAAATGTACTTGTGCATTTCAAGTAGCGATGTTTCTCAGAGCAGGTGTACGATTTTGATGGCAAGGCATTGGACATCATGGACTATAGAGTGATGATAGTGTGCCATAGGACTTGGGTGTTTTAAATGGTAACGGCCTCGGCGTAGGCATACGATCTTGGCAATAAGTCATGGGCATCACATGTCATGAAGACCGACGAGTGGAAATTCGAAACTTGTCTGAAATCAGGAGTGGTGGTTTGCTAAATCACGGCGCTTACCTAAGTGGTTTAGGTCACGTCTTTGTGGATGGAATGTCTTATCGGGCTTGTGAAGCCTTTAGAAGTTGTGTTTTGAAAAACGTGCAAGTGTGTGAGAGTGTAAAATCCGTTTGTGTGTGGGTTATTGGGTTTTTTTCCATATGTAAGTAATGTGATCCACTAAGGAGTGATTGGTTGGTGTGAGACGGTAGCCTCCACTATATAAGCTTTGTATTGAGTTGAATCTTAAGAGTGACTCGAGATATTAGGGTGGGTTCTTTTGGGTTATGGCTTATAGCTGTGGTTTTTGAATTCTGCTCTGTTCACGAGAGGCAGTGTGCAGAGAGAAATAATCACATACGATTTTGGCTGGTATAGTTGAACTCAGTACAGTTTGTACTATAATCTTCTTATAGACCTCGCTTGAAAACACACGCTGTTTAACGACGAGTTACTGTAGAAACCTAAGCCTAAATCTAAGCTTAAGCAGACCTGAGCCCACCCTAGAGTTAGGGTTTCCTTGTGTTAGAGCCTTGTATGTGTGCTATAGGTTTGAAGCTCTGCTATCCTGAGTGATTAACTGTAAAACATTCATCTCCAAGTGAAATAAAAAAAGAAGAAAATAAGATAGGAATTGAAAATAATGGGGTTCTCCTCGACTTGATTAAACTTGAGTGCACAAAATTTTTAAATATTTTGAATTGAATTTTTTTATATAAGATTTAGAATATTGGCCAAAATTGCGAATTGTTACAGAGGTATATACGTAATTACAGAGGTATCTAGCACAGACGGTTTTAGTTAAAAACCGTCTGTAATATTTACACCACAGATGGTTCGAAAGCCATCTGTGATGAACTCTTATCATTATTGACCCATAAATTCAGACGGTTCATAAAACCGTCTGTGATGATATTTTTGAACCGTCTGTAATATAGTTTTGTGTAGTAGTGAAGCCAGAAAACGATCTCAACAACTTTAATTTCTTTACGTGGATGCAGGCTCCGACGCTGTGGAATAACAGGATGTTGTTGCAATGCAAAGCATGCCCAACGTCCGATCCGACAACCGCCTAATATTCAGTTGCATGCCCAAGCCCGGAAAAGGGGGGCCAAGATTTTGACTAGCGACCGACGACTTCTGATTTAGACGCGAGTGGTAGCGAACCATCAACCACCCTGAGTACTCGATCGGTCTCACACGCATCTGGTGCAACTTAAGTAGGACTTCAGTAGGAGTTTGTACGTACTAGGGGAGAGGCTCTTTTTCTAGTGCATATCATCATCAATATACAAGACAGAAAACGAGTTCAACAACTTTAATTTCTTTACGTGGATGCAGGAACTGACGCTGTGGAATAACCGGATGCTGCATGCCCAACGACCAACTAACATCCAGGCATCCAGCTGCATGCCCTAGCCCGGAAAAGGGGGGCAAGATGACTAGCGACCGACGACTGCTGATTTAGGCCCTGTTTGTTTCCACTTAAGATTATTATAATCTAGCTTATAATCATAAGTGGAAACAAACAGCCTAGATTATAATGTAACTTATTATAATCTAATAACCCAGATTATTGTAATCTAATAAGCTAAAAAAAGGAGCTTATTTCAGCTTATAGATCCACCTTTTATCTTAAGGACCATAAAACTTTAGGAATATTACCCACCTTTGCCATTCATCCATCCCCCAACTCCCTTGCCTCTCTCTCAAGGACATTGTAGTCTTTAAACATTCGAATACAACAATCCATAACTCTGATAATCCAGGCTGCCAAACACTTGACAGCTTATTTTTCACCAACTTATTATAATCTAGCTTATATAATTCCCCACCTATAAGCTAGATTATAATAATCTTAAGTGGAAACAAACAGGGCCTTAGCCGCGACTGGTAGCAAACCATCAACCACCCTGAGTACCCAGCAAGGTCAAGGAAAAAGGACAACTCGATCGGTCTCACACGCATCTGGTGCAAATTAAGTAGGACTTCAGTCGAAAATCGTACATAATAGTGCTTTGTGCACTGAAATGTACAAAATTTGAAAGGAACTTCCCTTGGCATTTTGTATGCTCTACAGTTTTGCCGGTATTCCTTCCGTAACCCAGTCTTTGGCTTCGTAACACCCCGTGTTTTCTAGCTAATTTAATCGGCGTAATTAGTATTAACAATAACAATTAAACTGTCAAATCAATGTTAGGAATCAAAACGCTTAATTTAGAACATTTCACTAGGATTTCAAATGAATTGCATTCAACTGGATAAACAAACACAAGTTGTATCTTATATTACAAACCAAGTATATACCATCCGTTTAATTATTACATTGGGATTAACCAATGGGTAAATGTACATGGGAGCATCTCATACATGTATAAAATTATTCTGATTAATAGAGAATAGAAGTTACATTTAGACCATTTCAAACATTGTACAACTAATTAAAAGCTAAAAGAAAAAAATGTAAAGATACGTGCATAGCATCTCATACATTAATATTGAACTCTGAACCACCACCGTACTGCTATTTCAATTGTGAATAGAAGGGTATAACAATGACGAAAAAGACTGAACAAAAGGAACCAATGAAAAGAACTAAAATGAAGGGAGAGAAGCCATGGAAGAAATCGGTGCCGGTTGCGAGTAACCAACCCAAGAACTAGTCTAGGGTTACTGTTGTGGCTACAGGTCAAACATTAAACTAGGAGAGTAGTGGAGTAGCTATGGCGAATGAGCTATCCTTGTTTAGCCCCCATGACCATATATATATATATATATATATATATATATATATATATATATATATATATATATATATATATATATATATATATATATATATATATATATATATATATACCCATAAGGTATGATTACAATAATACCCTCATAGTTGAGTATCCTATAGAGGGACATACATGTCTTTGTATATATCTCATTGGGCCTTGTAGCCCCTAACAGGCCAGATGGGCTTAGGTGGGGGCCATCCCTACTATAGGAGCCTCTCATGGTAAAAGGCTTCTCATAGGCTGAAACCATGTTGCCGAGCCTTTTGGCCCTCTTCGTCCCTGCGGCCTGTGTTGCAATTGATCGTAGGCTAGTTGATCTTTGACCGTAATGAAGTTTGACTAGGGTCGTGCAACCGTTTTTGCATAGTGGGACACACGGCCGTGCGTGGTTGGCGCATCGTGCGCTGCCGGTTTTCACCCGTTGGGTTCCCCATGCGCAGCCGAGGAGGCCAACAGGCTTTAAAGCCATCGTGGCCGTTGTGTCACTGCCCCATGTGCTTGACCTGTTGTGACAGTACTGCCTTTTTGCTGACGCTCCATCGTGTGCTCTTGCCCTATACGTCGGTCGTTGCCGCCGTCCATTGCTATCCTATCTCCCTTCTATGCCAGCACCAGTCGGTACACCATCCCATGAATAGCCCAGCCTCACGTGCGTCATTCGTTACCACCGGCCACATCATCGACTGCTGCAGCGGAATGGCCCATGGTGAGGAGTGTTCCCACTGGCCAAGCAGCGGCGCCTCATCGAGCCAGGGGTCATCGACGACCAAGGCGGAATATGAACTTATTGGGCACGACCCATCAACGGCCAACAAATGGTGGAATGTGGTGAGAAAGCTAAATGGTGTGTGCATGAATCTGTTAGGGTAGAGTCTGGCGACTGAGGGGATGATACGGTCGCTAGACTGCGAGGGGAAGATCTCAGGCCATGACGCGGTTTGGCTGCTGTCCACTGATGAGACAGAGCCCCGTCCGATGGAGTCGGAGGTGGTGGTATTCGTTGCCTATCTAGAAACTGGGCTTCGATTTCCTTCGGCGATGTTTGTTGGTGAGGTGCTGAGGCTGTACGGGTTGGAGCTGCTGTAGCTAACTCCCAACGCCATTGTCCAGCTAGCTGTGTACTGTTAGGCCTCGCAAATGGAGATAGTCTGGCTGACCGCATCTCTCTTTATGTTTCTTCACAATGCACGATGCTAGCCGAAGAAGCTTGACGGGCAGGAATATTCCAACTTCAGGAGTGTGAGTTTTGTGCTACGGTCCAAGTGCACAAAGCTATTTCCGACGAACGCGACCCAACTGAAGTGGGAATCAAACTGGATGCGACGGTGGTTCTACCACCACGTGTAGAGCGGCAACAGTTTGAGGTGGTCGGGGTGCCTGATGGAGTTCAACACGTCCCCGTCGGTGACCCTCGACCACGACGACAAGCACCAGGCGTAGAGGCTAGTGGGCATCGCCCTCCAATTCAACATGCGGGACCTTGCGGAGGAGTACTACATGTATGGCATGGCTCTCCTGGCACGTCCATGGCATGTACAGTCCGATCCTGCCCGTGACGATGGCATATGCCCCATGGTCGCGTCCTTGGCGAGGCTCACCAAGCCGAGTAAGTATTTTGCCGTAAGCGTTGCACCTAATCTAACTATGCTGCAAATCATAAGTGTGCCTTGTTGTAATGGCAAAGCTCACCCTCGAAGATGCGGAGTGCGTTGCGACTGTTTTCCTTGGGCTGTATGTGGCCAAGGAGCATAGCCTTTGAGAAGTGATCACGGCGAACATCCGATGAGTGAACCGAGTGAGCGCTCTTAGTATCCCCATGCCAGAGCGCACTGTACCTAGTGTTAGCCAGCTTCGCACCCACGAGGGCAATGGTAAGGGGAAGGCCTCCTCTACTCAGCAAAGGGGTTGTTTTCCCGTAGCACAACCATCACGCTTGGCACTGCGGGCACCGACTCTGGGTTAGCTGAGTATGCAAACTCAGATCTAGAGGCTGAGGTGGACTACAGCGTTGGTGGTGGCTACCGTGTGGACAGTGCAGGGCCTATAGGTAATGCATGCAATGGGGCTGGCAGCGGGTGCAGGCCTGATGTGTACACAGGAGGTGAATGCAAAGGCACTTCACCTACGACCATTATGGGGCTCGACGAGGCGCATCCTGGGGCACCCGCAGCAAAGTGTGCCCACGTGTGTCCGCTTGCGGGCACAAGTGACCATTTCCATGTGGCAGTGACCACGCTCTTGGAGGGATCAGACTCCGAGGCGGACGCCCTCGGCACCAAAGCGGGCTTCGTAGCCAGGGTTGCCGGTGATGCCCCCATGAGCACACATCCGGCGACCACAGGCGTAGCTGCCTCCCGACCATCTTGTCCTAGTTGTGATGCAGGTATAAATACTTCCTTCACTCCTCACGACTTCATGAGGCTTTCCCCGATTTGCTTGCTGACATCATCATCAGCGGTCCCTTGGCCTCTGGGCGCGCATAGGGCTCTAGTGATGGAACTGGTCACGGGGGGACTAGCACTCCTGCTATGGACGTGTCGTCGATGTCCGCCCCTGTTAAGGCTGCCAGCTCAGAAACATGACGGCTAATCGTGGGGGACTTCGTCCCCCAGCCGAAGGCATTACGGGTGTTCCAGGGGCTGTAGACTGCGTGGATGTGGGTCTAGATCGCCGGACCTTATCATTGTGCGGACCAAAACTCCTGGAAAGCACTCTCGAGGCAACGGAGATAAAAGTACTTGTATCAATGTGCACTGATTATGTTTGTAGAGACGGTTCTAACCGCATTGCATCGTGCAGGTTCTCGCTCTTGCCTACGCCATGCAAGCGGCTAGGGCCCGTGAACGGAGTGGCCTGCAGGAGTGGCTCAATGCTGTGGCAATGGAGGCCACCGCTGCGCACCAATCCACTGAGGATGCTGTTGCGGCCTGCGTGTCGAAGGATGAGCACATACGCTATCTCAAAGCCGAGGGTGTGAAGGCTATTGCTGATGTGCATACCTTGGTGGAGAGGACTCAACGTACAGCCTCTGAAGAACACGAGGGGTTGTTGCAGCAAATTGCCAGGTTGGAAGAGGAGATGGTCCAGCTGATGTCTGCGATCAAAGAGAAGGACCATGCATTGGGCAACGCCTCGCTGATAGCGTGGAGCTCGATGGAAGCCCTAGAGAACACGCTCTCTGAGTTCACCATTGTGGTGCCTCCCCACACCTTTGGGCCTGAGGATCTCTCGAGCAGTCTCCGGAGGATTGAAGAGGCCTCAGCGCTTGTGCTGAGTGCCACACAATCCTACAACAATCACTGCTCGCTCGTGACGACCCAGATGGTCCTTGGCCTTCTTCACCATCGGGGTTGCCTGCACATGGGTGAGCTAGCTAATCTACGCCTGGAGTTGCCTATAGGGAGCGGGTCATGTCCGGGGCCGTGCATGTGATATGCTGCTCCGCCCATGCATTCCATCAACGGATATGCGATTAATTACATCGGCAAGGCTGCAGCGAAGGTCGCTATGAGGCGCAGCCTGCAGGGTGGCGGTGACCTCGGCACTTGGCTTGACGAAGTGCCCCGGTGAGACAAAGGTAGCGCGGCTAGCTCCGAGCACGTCATCGTTCTGCAGGTGTGATGCTGAGGCCCTACACTTGCACATGTAGTCAACTATGTATAGCCCCTCGCTCCTATGTAAACGGCACTGCACGGCTACCCATCTTGGCGATATATCTTGAATGAAAATGTGCCACAAGTCGCATCCTTATGTTTGATGTTTGTGACAAGCAGGTGCTTCACAAAGGTCGTTTGCTAGTTTTGGATCTTATGGTTCGGCATCGCCTATGACACTGGGGCTGGGCGGAGGATTCCCTACAGTTCTGGGAGGAGTGCCATTTGACAGGGGAAGCCTCTGTCCAGGAGTATATGAAAATAGAAGATCCGGTGGAAGAATAGTGTAGCCGATTAACTTCACGTCAATGATTGTACATTTAAAACGCTATCCCCTTGCAAACATTATTTGCAGTGTTATCAAAGTACTGCATAAGGTGATGACTTCCCTCGCGCGTTTGTTTCGTAATAATAGCTACCTCTCGATAGCGTTATGCCACGATGACAAGTCGTTCGGAGCCACAGCAGTAGGTAGGACTCGGGATGGATGAAATTGGCAGTAAGATGAGAATACCGTGGGCTCCATCCCCCGCTGTTCAGATGTAGTATCGACGAAGTAGGCTGGGAATGAAGAGTCGACGTGGGCCCCTCATCCCTAGTGTGGTAAAAATGGGCACATGCGCTTCGTCCCCCATCCTTCAGCCGGGTGTTAGCGAAGCTGGCGGTGGGACGAAGTGGAGGTGCACGGTCCATCCCCCACCCTTTGGACTAGCGTCCGTGAAGGTGGCGGTGAGATGAAGTGGAGGCGCGTGGTCCGTCCCCCACCCTTCAGACTAGCATCAGCGAAGCTAGCAGTGGGACGAAGTGGTCGTGCGCGCTCCATCCCACACCCTTCAGACTAGAGTCAACGAAGCTGGCGGTAGGAGGAAGTCGATGCGCACAATCCATCCCCCACCCAACAAACTGGCGTCAACAAAGTTAGCGGTTGGACAAAGTGGATGCGTGCGCTCCATTGCCTACCCTTCGGACTAGCATCAGCGAAGCTAGCGGTGGGAGGAAGTAGACACGCTTGGTTTGTTCCCCACCATTCGAACTGGCATCAACGAAGGTGACGGTGGGACAAAGTGGATGCGCATGGTCCGTCCCCCACCCTTCGGACTGGCATCCATGAAGCATGCGGTGGGACGAAGTGGACGCGCATGCTCCATCCCCCATCCTTCGGACTGGTGTCCACGAAGCTTGCGGTGGGACGAAGTGGACGTGCACACTCCATCCCCCTCCCTTCAGACTAGCGTCCGTGAAGCTTGCGGTGGGATGAAGAGGACACGCGCGCTCCATCCCCGGACTAGCGTTAGCGAAGCTGGCGATGGGACGAAATGGACACGTGCACTCCATCCCACACCCTTTAGACTAGCGTCAGCGAAGCTAGTAGTGTGAGGAAGTAGATGTGTGCGTTCTGTCCCCTACCCTTTGGACTGGCGTCTAAAAAGCTGGCGATGGGACGAAGTGGATACGCGGACTCCATCCCCTACCCTTCGGACTAGCGTCAGCGAAGCTGGTGGTGGGACGAAGTGGACATGCGCGCTCCATCCCCCACCTTTTGGACTTGCGTCAGCGAAGCTGGCGGTGACTTAGACTCTGTAGAGTGCACGCGGAGGGTAACCTCCATGCGTCTTATTTATACTTCATAGAGTGCGTGCGGAGGCTGTAGTCTCCATGCGGTGCGCATGAAAAAGTGGGACACAAGTCTTTTCATGAACACTGGGCTTTATTTATTTTTTCATTTGCGTGGGTGGGCTATTACATGTGGCATGGCACTAAGCTGGGTGACCCTTTGCTCCTATGCATAGTACCACTGTAGGCGATCTGCATTCCATGTGTGGCAGAGATTTCTTCCCTCGAGGGTAGCAAGGTGATACGCCTTGTGCTATAGGGTTGCTGTGATGATGTAGGGGCCCTCCCACTTGAACTCGAGCTTTCCCACCGTCACCGCGTGTAATGCCATTCTGAGGACAATGTCTCCCGTCTTGAGTTCTCGTGTGTAGATGGTGCAGTCGTACACACACGCTGTGCGGCATGCGTATTTTGCTGTAACACCCTAGGGTCCAAACCGGCTTAGGCCTAACCCCATTCTGGATAGCCACGCACACGTAGCAACCCGCTTGCACTTTCATCCTCGCTTCGCACAAAATGGTTAATGAGGAGTTCTACCATTGGAACTCCTAGGCTTATATGTAAGTGCTTCTCAAGCTAAGCTAGCAAGGTGGGACTAACCCACACCCTCATGTGCACACACACATATGGGCCATCATGGGCCGGGATGTCACATACACCCCCCTCAAAGGACCTGACGTCCTTGTCAGACCAACATACCCACACTGGGGCAAATGATAAGGATCTCCTCTTTTGGCACATGTCCGTGCGTTCAGTGCCAGCACATATGCCATGCCATGTGTCCACTCCGGGCCCACACGCGCCATGCACCATATGCCCACGCCCCTGACCTGCACGCACCCATGTAACCGCGAGAGTCGACTCTGATACCATTTGTAACGCCCTAGGGTCCAAACTGGCTTAGGTCTAACCCCATTCTAGATAGGCCACGCACACGTAGCAACCCGCTTGCACTTTCATCCTCGCTTCGCGCAAAACGGTTAACCGGGGGTGCTACCATTAGAACTCCTAGGCTTATATGTAAGTGCTTCTCAAGTTAATCTAGCAAGGTGGGACTAACCCACACCCTCATGTGCACAGATTTCTCTTTCATTTCCAAGCTATTGACTAAGTTGACTCCACAGGGCGAGTAGTTCCTTTGGACGAAGGAATAGTTATTGGGGTGGCCGACGCCCTTAGTAGGAAGAGAAATGATGGTGTTTCTATCCCAACATCAGACCAGGAGGGCTTAAGGATCTCCAAACTACCCTTTGTTCATGTTCTCAGCGCCAACTTTGGAAAATTGGAAACTTCCTTCCCTTTGTTTTGATGCTTTTCTAGAGGCCTAAGCCTCGGGTTCAAAGACCCGACGCTCTCATGGAGGCGTCACCTGGCTTAACCTCTTGGGCCTGACTTGTCTGTCGATGGTAAAGGGATGCTCATTTGTGTGAATGCATTTGGGCGTCAGCCGATTCGTAATTGAAGAGAGACATCCTTCATGAGGCTCATAAACTCCTTATTCCATTCACCCCGGTGAGACTAAGAGATTTAGGGACATTTAGCTACTGTTTTGGTGACCAGGAATAAAGGACATAGTTAAATTGTGTCTCAGTGTGTAGTGTGCCAGCAAGTGAAAGTAAGAGCGCTGGGATTCTGCTAGACCGTTGCAGTCATTGGGGATTCCCCAGTGGAAATGGGAAGATATTGCTATGAACCTTATTGTTGGTTCTCTTAGGTTACTCCAGTGTATGGACTCTATTTGGGGTCATTGTTGATTGTCTCACCAAGACAACTTACTTTAGTTCGGTCAAAACCACTTACTCAGCCGGTGATCATGCTTATATTTATGTCAAGAAAATTGTTTGTCCCTATGACATTCCTGAAACCTTTGTCTCGGATTGCGATACTAAGTTTGTTTCATACTTCTGGAAGAGCTTGCAGCAGAATTTGGGTACAAAACTCAATTTTAGCACAACATTTCATCCTCAAACTGATGGCCAATACGAGAGGACCATTCGCATGTTGAAGGACATGTTGTGTTCTTGTATCCTCACCTGGAAGGGTAGCTGGGAGAACCGCTATCTCTTGTAGAGTTTCCTGATAATAACAATTTTCACTTCAGTATTGGCATGGCTCCTTTTGATGCTCTGTATGTAGGCTTCGTCATTCTTCCCTTCTTTAGTTTGAGGAAGAGGGAAAGAGTTATTTGGGCCTCAGCAGGCCAGTGCTTGGAAGGGGCAAAAGTGAGTATATCAGGAACAATTTTCTTTCATCCCAAGTCACCAAAAGAGTTATGCTAACCGTTCTCATCGTCCACTAGGATCCGAGGTGGGCAATCAGGTTCTTTTGCGAGTCTCCTCGACCAAGGGCATGGTTCAGTTAGAGACAAAAGGAAAATCTTTGTTATGTTGAACCTTTTTCCATCACTGAGCGGATCAGGAAGCTTGCTTACCGTTTGGGGTTACCTTCTTCCTTGTCCAGAGTCTATAACGTCTTTCATGTCATTATGCTGAGGAAATACCTTAATGAATCTGATCAAGTTCTGGAGTTCTCCAACTTAGAGGTCTCGGAGGACCTACCCATTGTGGCACGACCGGTCCATATTTTGGAATGTTTAGAGTGTCAACTTTGATGTTGGACCATTTCTTATATCAAGGTGTTGTGGTCCCATTAGATGAAACGTGAAGCTACTTGGGTGTTGGGAGTTCTAGATGCACGAGAATTACCCCAATTTCTTGTCTCAGATTTGCTTCTTAGGTTTCACTCCATAAAATTAATCTACTCAAATCCATTTGTCCTACCTCCTTGAGTAGCCGATTTGAGGCCGAATCTTTTCTATGGGGGGCAGAGCTGTAACACCAAAAAAAAAGAAAAAAACATCTATCCAACTCTCTCTCTCTCCCGTGATTTTCTATCACTTCTAACCAACTCTCTCACCGGTGTTTTTCATCTCCTCTCCTATCTCTATCTCTCCCTCTCTCTCTCCTAAGTGGCAGCGCTAGGGCCTTGATGGCGGCTGCATCGCGGGTGGCAGTGGCGCCAGTGGTGCAGGCGGCGAGAGCGGCGTGGCGTGCGATGCGTGGCACCAGGCGTCTCGACAAAGTACGGCAGCGCGCGGGCGAGCGTGCGGCGGTGCGGCCATGGTGGCGGTTGGCCGTGGCGAGGCGGCACCGAAGGCAATGCCCGGCAGCGGGGTCGACGCCGAGGTACAGTGCGCTTATGGAAGCGGTGGCCACGGTGGCCCGGTGTGGCAGTCGGCCAGCGCATGGCGCCGCGGCCAGGGCGGCTTGACGCTTGGAGCGGGTAGCCATGGTTGGCAACTACGTAGCACGGGGGGCAACCGGTGATCGGCGGTGGCGGCAACCGGCGGCCTACGGCGGCCAGCCGACGATGATGGTGGTGGCCGTGGCTGTTTATTTCCACGGTCACCACGGCTAGTCCAATGGGTGGCCGAATCACGCGTATGCTCAGTGGTTTTGCTATGTCGTGCAACATGGCGTGGGATTGTGCGGCTGAATGGCAAATGGCATGGTCAAACTAAGATTCGCGCGGAGGTTTTACCAACTTTTGCAGCGGGTCATTTTTGTGTGGCCGAACGGCGATTCGCACGGTGAATCTTACCGAACATGATCTTTTCTGGTTGAACTATCTCCTGCAGCCCTTCCACAATTGTATCTTCACCTCATCTGATTCATCCTCATTCCATCGTGTAGGTTCTCACGCAACGATTGAGAGAGCGTGCGTGCAGTTGTGCATTCCAAATCCTTCGTATAGCGAGACCGCCGAGCGTGCTCAAGGCAAGTACCTCGCGGCCATGACCTTTCAATTTTTCATATCACGTGTTCTAGTTTACTTGTCACCTTGTCATTGAGTATAATTACCATATCACTCATGCTTGCTTGGCTAATATCATATTCTTAAAGTTTCCTGTTCGATATCATATCATTAAAGTTACATGTCTAATATCATACCTTAGAGCTACCTAGCTGATATCATATCACTAAAGTTACCTGACTAGTATCATATTACTAAAGCATATCTGGTCAATATCATATCACCAATGCTATCTGGCTATTATCATATTGTTCATGTTTGCATGGTGGTAGACGTTTAATATTGTATTCATGCCATGATGTTCTAGGTTAATTTATTTCACCTGCTTTTATGTTTATTAGAATGCCCAGTTAAGATGTCCTAGAATTAATGCTTTTAATTGGTGTTTTAGAATCTATGCTTGAATCGTTAATTGGGGTAGCATATGAACATGTTTAACTTAGGTTTAAGTTATTGACACTCTTTTGATATTAGGGCTACTATGCTTTAGTTTCCTAATTTTATGTTTCAATAGTTGTGTGATATTGTATTTGAGCCATGAAGGATGTATGTATTAAACCTATTAATCTGACTAATAATCACTTCTCACATAATAAAACTTGATTGATTGATAACCTTGTGTGAGCTATATTATAATGCATCTTTAGGATAATTCCTATATCACTATCACCTTATCATTATTCCACATCACCCCATTTCAGGAATTATGTCTCTCCATTTTCAACCCTAGCACATCTTTTCACTTCTCATAACTTGATCATAGCCTTATCCTCGCCATCTCTTAGTTTCCTTAATTTCAAACTATATAATCTGTCCATGATGTATCAGTTACCTTATCACCATTTTACCATCCCCTATCATCTTCATAACGGGAATTATATGTCTTCATTTCCAACCTTAGCAAATCCCCTCACTTTCCTAATTTTATCTTAACTTTCTCTTAGTTCCTTAAATTCACACTATATAACATGTTAATAATATAATGGTTTCATGGCCTGGGATTATCCACATATAGGGGAGATTTCCACCCACCTGGTAACGCACGGGGGGCTGCACACTCTCGTTACTCAGGATATTTCACCCCGTCTATGATTATACAGTCGAGGACAGTGTTATGCCTGACTATTCTCGTATAACCGGGTATGTGGGGAGTAATCACCAGCGCCATTGCCATAATTTACTAAATAATAATTATCCTGGTTGACCAGATGACAGTTTCCAGGCCCGGGGTCATCCACATATAGGAGAGATTACCACCCACCTGGTAACGTACGGGGGTCGTACACTTTCGTTACTCAGGATATTACACCCCGTCAGCGGTTATACAGTCGAGGACGATGGCGTGCCTGACTATTTTTGTTTAACTGGGTATGTGGGAAGTGATCGCCGGTGCCACTGTCATAACTTGCTAAATAGCATTTATCTTTAGTGCCACTGTTCCTGTGATCTCTATCTCCAATATGTATCAATGTTTTTGATAACCTAGCTTCATTGCATGTAAGTTGTATCAATTACTTGCTTGCTTACTTTGCTTGTCCTTTACATATCTTGTTTGCATTACCTGTCCTTTATTCACCGTGTTGTGACCGTTATTGGGTACTTGCTGAGATTTCCAAATCTCACGCTTGCTCTTTTCAGTCTCAGGAAAAGGCCAGTGGAGTGATAGCATCATGCATGGGTGGGAGCACTCGAGTTTCAGCACTGTGGCTTGCCACTATTTGTTTTTTTATTTGTTATTTATTCGGTTAGAAGTAGACCGGTCCCATATTTCAAATATTTATTTCAGCTTTTGTTGGTTCTCCATTAAAATACTTTTAAAGTTTTAATGTTCTCGTGATTTCTATCATTGCTTTTGCTATTATTCTTCACTTTGGCGATGGCGTTCTATAATAGTATCCCATATGG
This sequence comes from Dendrocalamus sinicus, assembly GCA_036346575.1. Taxonomy (NCBI): domain Eukaryota; kingdom Viridiplantae; phylum Streptophyta; class Magnoliopsida; order Poales; family Poaceae; genus Dendrocalamus; species Dendrocalamus sinicus. Next base: position 28,974,170 of record CM070671.1, read on the forward strand.
TCGTTGGGCGATGACGTTCCATAGTAGCATTCCTAAAACCATTATCTTGGAACGCGTTACCAAGTTCATTCACGCTTCTGGAAGAGTTGCATTAGAATCTGGGCACAAAGCTTAATTTCTGCACTGCATTTACCCTCAACCTGATGGTCAATCCATGAGGACCATTCGCATATGGGAGGACATGTTGTGTTCTGTATCCTTGCATGGGGGAGCAGTTGGGAATATCATTTACTTCTTGCAGAGTTCTCTTATAATAACAGTTTTTATTCTAGTATCGACATGGATCCTTTTGAGGCACTCGGCGATAGGCTTTGCCACTCTCATCTTCATTTGGATGAGGATGGGGAAAGTGTTGTTTGGGGCTCTAGCAAGTCAATGAATGGAAAGAACACATCGATAATATCAAGAACAATTTGCTTTCCACCCAGAGTTGCCAGAAGAGTTATGTTGGACCATTTCCTATCACGGAGCGAATCAGGAAGCTTACTTTTCGTCTTGAGTTGCATGCTTCCCTGGCTAGCATCCATAACGTCTTCCATATCTCTATACTGAGGAAGTACCTTTTTGATCTTGATCAAGTTCTGGAGTTGTCCACCTTGGAGGTCTCGGGGGGATTGTCCATCGTGGCACGGTCGGTCCATATTTTGGAATGTTCAGGATGTCAACTTCGATGCTAGACCATTTCTTATATCAAGGTGTTGTGGTCCCATCAGATGAAACATGAACCTACCTGGTGTTCGAAGTCCCAGATGCACGAGAATTACCCCAATCTCTTTACCTCAGGTTTACTTCTTAGGATTTCCTTCATCCTAGTAACCTACTCAAATTCCATTTGTTCTACCTTCTGGAGCTAGTTGATTCGAGGCCGAATCTTCTTTTAAGGGGGGGGGAGCTGTAGCACCAAAAAAAATCTATCTCTAATATACCTCTCCCATTTAAACCTCTCTCTCTCTCTAACCAACCTATCCTCTCTCTCATTTATCTCTCCTAGCAAATCCCTCCCGTTTTAATCTCTCTCACACATCTCTCACATCTCTTGCTCTCCCATGCGGCCGCATGGGGGAAGCCGACGGCGGCGGCGACGACTCAAGCGGCGGCGCAAGGGAGCAATGGCTGAGCGGCGTAGGTGGTCGAACCATGCCATGCCAAGTACGGCCAAGCGGCGTGGGCTGCGCGGCCGTCCGAGTAGCATAGGCGGCGCATTCGGCCGAGCGGCACAAGTGGCGGCGCAAGGGAGCTGCAACTGAGCGACGCGGCACAGCCGAGCGGTGTGGCGGCTGCCGAGCGATGCGGGCGGCAGCGTGAGGCCGAGCGGCGTGTGGGTGGCCGAGCAGCGCAAGTCCAGGCGGCGCGACACGGCCGGTTGGTGGTGGCTGAGGCGAATGGCGGCGCCGGTTGGGATGGTGGTGGCATAGGCCGGGTCGGCGGTGGCGCAGGCCGGGTCAGCAATAGAAGCCGGGACGGCGGTGGCACAGCTTTAGTGATGGCCGGCGGTGACGGTGGTGGCCGAAGCGGCCGTGACTGTGATTTTCACGGTCACATGTTGGCTAGTTAGTTGTGCGACTGAACCACGCATTCGCATGGCAGTTTTGTTAGCTGCGCAGTGGGATGTCGTTGTTTGGCCGAACGTCGTTCGCTTGACCGAACGACAATCGCATAGTGAAATCTTAGCGAACACGATTCTTTTCGGCCGAACGATCTCTTCATGTTCTCCCACCATTTTATCATAACTCTCGTCCGATTCACTTCTGTTCCATCCTGTAGGTTCGCACACAGTCGTTGAGGAGCATTCGTGCAGTTGTGTATTCCAGTTCCTTCGTGTAGCCTGTCAGCCAAGCGTGCTCAAGGCAAGTACCTCGCGGCCGTGACCTTTCCGTTTTGCAAATCACATGTTTCCAATTTACTTGTCACCATGTCATTGAGTATAATTATCATGTCACTCATGCTTGCTTAGCTAATATCATATCACTAACGATACCTGGCTAATACCATTAAAGTTACCTGGCCAACTTCATACCGCTAAAGTTACCTGGCTATTAGCATATTACTAAAGCTTATCTGGTCAATATCATATCATCAATGCTATCTGGCTATTATCATATTGTTCATGTTTGCATGGTGGTAGACGTTTAATATTGTATTCATGCCATGATATTCTAGGTTAATTTATTTGACCTACTTTTATGTTTATTAGAATGCCTAGTTAAGATGTCCTAGAATTAATGATTTTAATGGGGGTAGCATATGAACATATTTAACTTAGGTTTAAGTTATTGACACTCTTTTGATATTAGGGCTGCTATGCTTTAGTTTCCTAATTTTATGTTTCAATAGTTGTGTGATATTGTATTTGAGCCATGAAGGATGTATGTATTAAACCTGTTAATCTGACTAATAATCACTTCTCACATAATAAAACTTGATTGGTTGATAACCTTGCGTGAACTATATCATAATACTTGTTTAGGATAGTTCCTATATCACTATCACCTTATCGTTATTTCACATCGCCAACATGTCAGGAACTATGTCTCCACTTTCAACCTTAGTACCTTTTTTCACTTCTCATAACTTTATCGTAGCCTTATCCTTACCATCTCTTAGTTACCTTGAATTCATACTATATAAACTGTCCATGATGTATCAGTTACCTTATCACCATATTATCATCCCCTATCATCCTCATATCGGGAACTATATGTCTTCATTTCCCAACCTTAGCAAATCCCCTAACTTTTCCTAATTTTATCTTAACTATCTCTTAGTTCCTTAAATTCACACTATATAACATGTTAATAATATAATGGTTGCTAGGCCTGGGATTATAGGGGAGATTTCCACCCACCTAGTAACGTACGAGGGGCTGTACACTCTCGTTACTCAGGATATTACACCCTGTCAACGGTTATACAGTCGAGGATGATGGCGTGCCTGACTATTCTCACATCACCAGTGCCTTTGCCACAACTTGCTAAATAACAGTTATCCTGGTTGACCAGATGACAGTTACCTGGTTTGGGGTCATCCACATATAGGGGAGATTTCCACCCACCTGGTAACGTACGGGGGGCCGTACAATTTTGTTACTCAGGATATTACACCCCGTCGGCGGTTATACAGTCGAGGACGATGGCGTGCCTGACTATTCTCGTATAACCGGGTATGTGGGAAATGATCGCCGGTGCCACTGTCATAACTTGCTAAATAACATTTATCCTTAATGTCACTATTCCTGTGATCTCTATCTCCAGTTTGTATCAGTGTTTCCAGTAATCTGGTTTCATTGCAATTAACCTGTGCCAATTACTTGCTTACATTGCTTGTCCCTTTACATATCTTGCTTGCATTACCTATCCTTTACTCACCGTGTTACGACCGTTGTTGGGTACTTGCTGAGATTTCCAAATCTCACGCTTGCTCTTTTTATTCTCAGGAAAAAGGCCAGTGGAGTGATAACATCATGCATGGGTGGGAGCACTCGAGTTTCAGCACCGTGGCTTACCACTATTTGTTATTTTATTTGTTCTTTATTTGGTTAGAAGTGGACCTGTCCCATGTTTCAAATATTTATTTCAGTTTCTGTTGGTTCTCTATTAAAATACTTTTAAAGTTTTAATTTTCTTGTGATTCCTATTATTGCTTTTATTATTCATTCTTCACTTTGACGATGACGTTCCATAGTAGTATCCCATATGGTTATGTGGGGTGCTACACTCCAACAGTCATCGAGTTCCTTAGGATTTAGAGGGACAATTGGTTATGCTGCCTCAGGTTAGCCTGATCTGTTTTATTTTCTTTGTTTACACTCGTTTGCCATTTTTGTCCTTGGTTTCCGTGGAATAACTCATGAAGATGAGCAGAAGAAATTAGTTTACATTTCGGAACATATGGTTTGTCTATAATATTACACCTTTATCGTAAATTTAGAACTACACGTATTATACAAGGTCTAATTTTTTTGTTTCCCAAAATGTTGAATGCAATAGAGTATGGTGCTGGAAACATGGTATCAACAAATGGAGACGTTTACAATTATGGAATTCTTGTTTTAGAAACTGTAACCGGGAAGAGGCCCACGGATAGCAGATTCAGACAAGGATTGAGCCTTCGTGAATGTGTTGAGCAGGCTCTAAAACATGGTATCATGGCATGATGGATGTTGTAGACGCACGGCTATGTTTGGACCTTGAAAACGAGCTTCAGACCATGGATGATTCTTCAAGCAAGAGGAAGATTGATTGCCTGATTTCGCTACTTGGACTGGGAATGTCTTGCTCTCAAGAAATGTCATCAAGGAAATGCATGCCATCAAAAAATCCCTTTGGTAGGAATGCAGAATATGGAGAAGGAAGAAATTCCACTTTTCTATTGGAAAATGTTTCTTGTGTCGATGATGTGTTTGGAGATGATTCCTAGGCCAGCCATTTTCCAAAGTTTGCATGAATTGTAGGATAAGGAGCAGTGGTACGCTGAAGTACTATTTCTGTTATAATTTTAGCTAGAATATGAATGGCCGAGTCCAAAAGCCTCATGTTTATGCTTAGCCGAGTGGAAGAGCAAATGTCTTAGCGAGATGCTGCATGTCTTGCACCTTGCATTCGTGTGTCATTAGTGCATGCATTCTTCTCGAGTCTGGACTCGAAACAATTAACTCTCTTGACTTTCAGCGCACCTAAGTTTTCCTATTTCAATTTGTATTTCTAGACTCTAACCAACTCTTCCATGCAGGGGCGGAACTAGGCCTCGAGCTTGGTGGGCTATAACCCGAGGCCCAAAAATACTGTTAGTAGTACTCTTTGTAGTAACTAGCCCAGTATTTTTTGTTTAATACTGGCCCAGCCTGAGGCCTTCGTCAAGCAGCCCGGCTGGTGGCAGGCCAGCAGCAGGCCCCGCGCATGTGAAACCCCCCGGGACTCATCTCACCAGTAGTGGAAAGGAGTGCTACAAGGGCAAAGGGAGGCCTAAATGGACACCAAGAGGAGGGTGACGTTTCCAGCCGTGCTAGCGTTATGGAGAGTGGAGTCCGAAGGTGCTAGTTTCCGTGGTTACATCCCGTGCAAAGTATGGGACCCACCGCAAGTGGGAGTAGCCCATAAGGTGAGATGACAAAAGGGGCTAGGTATTTTGAAAAGTTATTGTGATGATCTACTCAACCACATGACTAAGGAATCGTGTGGAGCAACGAGCGGATTGTCTTTTGTGGGTAAAGTGTACAAACTCTGTAGAGAATAAACTATTCGAATAGCCGTGCCCACGGTCAAGGGCGGACACGGAAACTTCCTCGAGTTAGTTCTTTTTCTAAAAATCGTGCGGGTGGAAAGGAAAAACCAATTGGAGGGAAGTACTCCAACCTTTAAATTTTCCTGGAGGGAAGTACTCCAGTGTTGATATGGATTAGTAAAACTAAAATTTAGCATCGGTGGATGTAGCCGACACCACTAAATAGATATTGCATCACTCAACTTTTGGAAACACGCTTTGTTAAAATGCTAGGTCCTAGGGTTTGTACTTATACTACTTGCAACTATTGCTCTATGCAAATAAAAGAACCTAAGCCATCCTTGTTCAAGCCTTGCATATAATTACTTGCATTCTGTGCTTGTTGGCTTGTGGAGCACGGTTGTGTGTGCTCACCCTTGCTCTCTAACCCTCTCCCCAGAGTTCGCCAATCAAGACCAGTACGAGTTCTACCAGGACCAAGCTGGCGAGGGGAATGAAGATGGTGGTAGTTAGACTAGGGTCTAACATCTCCTTATAGTCTAGCTGACCAAGCTAATTGGTGGGTGCCTTTAACGTTAACCAGGTTTTCTAGATACTATTACTTGCACCTAGGTTATCCCGACGCTTGCCTGTGGAGAGATGAGCCCCTCCCTTTTGCTTCCGCTGCTAATGCAATGGTGTAATGAACTTATTTGGCCTAAAGGCCCCTTTTGTAATACTTGTCCTTATATGGGACACGTGCACTTTGGTATTGTAATAATACGGTCTGTACCGTGTATAAAATGATTCAGCAATGTATTTGTGAGCACTATCTACTTATCCAGAGAATAGTGCGGTGGAATCACAGAGGGTTCTGGGTTCGTTCAAACCCGAGGTCCGACACTTATAGAAATCAATGCCCATCCATCTAGGCATAGGTTTGGCAAGTTCTTAAAGTTGCCCGATTTTTGCTCGATTTGGCCTCTTCGAGTGATTTTTTGATCCGACTGTTTTTGGCTTAATTGCTTTGGTATTCTAGCTTGTTGTAATATGTGAAAATACATTTAGAGCCATCTTGTTTATCATTCACCCATGAGCAAATTATATTCATCATTTTTCGTTTTTGTCTAGTATTGATGCAACCTTACTTCAAATGGAAAAGATCATAACTTTGACAATAATTCTCTTAATTGTTGGTTGAAATAGGTTTGTGACATCCTAGAGAAGGTGCATGCCAAGTTTCAAATTATTCAGATCTATGGATAAAAATTTACTTGGATTTTTGGGTCTAAAATAGTGTTGGTTACTATTCATCCATGCTGATTCACTGTAGTGGTTCTACTGGTACTGTAGCAGTACTATCGGTTTACTATAGTGGTACTATTGATTTTACTGTTTATTCATTAGTTTTTTAGCTCCTTGATTTGCTGATTTTTTTGTTGATTTCCATCTTTAATCTTCGTAGCTTTGTAGCTATTAGAGTGAAGGATTAGTGAATATTTGGGGGAGGGGATTTTGAGGCACCATTCACCTCCTCTGTATTGCCATACCGGTCCTATAGGCATGGAGCTTCCTTCCTTCTTCCCTCTCCTCTACTTCACACTCACTTTTGTGGTCTCTGCATGGCAGCCGTGACTTGCCTTGGTGGCAAAACACAAGCCGGTGATAGCAGCTCCTTGTTGCACGGTAGCCATGGCAGGAGGCACGACAACTACAGTAGTCACCATAGCAACAACAGCTAGCAGGCAGATGGTATGTGTTTCATGCATGCACGTGCTATGAGGAAGCACAACCCAAGAACAATGCAGGCTGTCTTGGTGCTATGCATGGACGATGGGTAGGCAGTGATGTAGTCAGCCGTGTGGGTGATGAGACAACACTAGCTAGGTGGTGGCATCTTTCTATGAGCAAGGAGGAGGCAAAGAAAGGCAAGACAAACACATGGATTTCCTTGGTGCACTTGACAAGGAAACACCGAGGGAAAATGACGCCACGGTGTAGATGGCTTGCGCCATGAAAGACGATGGCCATGAAAGTGAAGATGGCAAGCGATAGCACCGTGCATATGAAAACAACGATGGCTGGGTAGGATGGAACCCTATAGTTCGAACTCCCCCTTAGAAACTACAATACCAGGCCAAGATGGGCTTTAGCGGTGCGGTAGTCTTCAACAGCAATGGTTAGCTGGAGATGAAGATGGTCAACATTATCATCGGGGATGGGTTGAGGGAGGTGAGGATATGGTCTAGGGGCAATGAATTGGACTAAGACTCACTAGAGTAGACATGGTGATGTGGCCGTTGATTTTGGCCAGATTTGGAGACGAAGGCCATGATGATGAGCTTTCTGCGATCAACACAAGAAATTTGGTGAAGGAAGAGAAATGAGAGGCTCAAGAATATATCATGACATGAGAAAAAGGAGGAGAGGCTCACCAGAGATGGGTTTTGCACCTGGTGGAGCTACGGTCGGCAAATAACTCAAGCTCAGCTTAAGGCTTTGGAGGTAAGGGCAAAGAGGGGAGTGAAGTGACGGATGAAAGGTGAAGACACTAAGGCTTGGATGACTTAAATAGAGGATGAAGTGGTAGCACTATAGCACCACAGTGTTGTGCAGTGACGCGACTGTGCATGCACATGCACATGTTGTGTGAGTCTAGAAGGCAATGTGTGGTGCGGGTTAGCATGAGGCTTGGGTGCAGTAGGTGTGCACGCGATGAGGATGGGGCATGGTCGAGAGCACGGATGGCAAGGCCATCATATGGGCATGGGTATGCGGTGAGGCTGGGATACGATTAGGCACATGGGTGCGCAAGCCAGGGTAGACGTGGGCACAGGTGCAAGTGCAGTGCAGACATGGGCACAAGTGCGATGGCATGGTCGGGAGAAGAAAGAAGAAGAAGAAGAAGGAGAGGGCCAGACACACATAGTGATGGCCGAATGGGTAGGGGAAGGGAAAGAAAGAAATAGGGAGGGGGCGGCAGGCCGGCCTGAAACTTCTGATTTATTGATTTCCCTATTATTTTCTTGTTTTCTCTTTTCTTTTCAAATCAAATTTCAATTTGAATTCAAACTTTCACTCATATCTATGCCTACAATTTCTTGTATGGAGCTTATCCTAGATTTAAATTTTGCTATTCTTTATTATCAATACCATTGCTATTTATCATGTACCTTTCCTCATATAAATTTGACCTCACATCACAAAAATCCAATAAAATCTAGATAAGTTCCAGGAAATCCAACGTGCATACAAAACTTTAAGAATCTCCTATTTCCATTGCTCAAAATTTTTCACTACACAATTTTGGGATATTGCAGATTGTCTGGTGGTCATGAAAGTATTTATATACTATTTTGCTTATGAGAAAGTATTATAAATAAAGAAGTGATGAGATGATTGTTCGTCACTAATGGAACACCACTACTAATATTTATTTATGATGACACAATAATTTCACACTAATTATAAATGAAGCTATGACAACATGGTAGTTCGTCACTATAAAGTTTTCATAATAAGACATCATGTGATAAGATGTCATTATGTTACTATTTGTAAATAAAGTAGTGAGAAAATGAATGTTTGTCACTATATAATTGTCACCACTAAGGTATCCTGTGACGATTGATATTTTGTCACTTATTATCATAAAAGTAATGAGGATAATGTCTTTTAGTAACTAAAAATATAGTAAATAGTGAGAAAACAAGATTTTCATCATCGAAGAAATGTCACTAATATTGTTTTCTTGTAACAACATAATAATTTGTCACTAATTGTGAATGATGGTGTGACAACGTGGATTTTTGTTTGTGGGGACCCCAGACGTTGAATACCCAAAATTGTCGTATGTGTTTTCTATTAATCCCACGATCAGTGGCTAGTACATGCATTCACAACATCAAGATCACATCTATACATATCATATACAATTATTTTACAACAATGGGGTGATATATAAGCGAATCATAAATAAAGTTTATAACATAGGGCTGACCAGCTTTTACATTACCTAGACCTAATCTTGCACTAGCCCGATGAATGTCAAACCTCACTTAGGTCCAACCTCCAAGTGAGCATTTGAATCCTCTCTTAGGTCCATCCCTTAAGTTAAGACCTAACTTAGGTCCATCCCCCAAGTGGATATGCATTGTTGTATTAGTAAGTTTTGATTCCAATACCTTGATGAAGGGAGCCCCTACAAGTAAACCTTCCTGGAGTGCCCTTCAGTCTATCAAAATGAAAGGCTAGACCTAGACAACTCAGTCAGCTAAAGTCAGAGCCCATATAGCACCTATGGTTGTACACTTAGATGTGTGGTAACACTATTCGGTCCTTAATTGATCTAGGTGAAAATCTCCCCTTATCTACATGCGAGATACATTCTCACATTTGACAGTTCATAACATAACTAGCTCACATCTAAATCTTGGTTTTTCATTTTTTATACCAAATTAATAGAGATTCCTCCTCTAGTCCAACATTTTGAAATCACCCATGTCCATACTTGAATTTTTCAAATGGTCAAACTTAGCGAAAACTATTGTGTGGCTAGATATGTAGACCATATACTCAATGTAATATATCAAAAGTGACATTAGCTATTGTACAAACCATGTACTAAAGGTTATAATAGTAAGGATGTCAAATTTTCAAGGAGGTTTAATGCATTCAAGTGGATATAACTACCCTTTCCCACAGTATAGCAATTTTAATGAACATACACACATGCAAGATAGTTTTTGCAAACAATATAAAATAATTGAAATATTGATATCAACATGGCCAAATGGGATACTTTCCTTGCTCTTGTTGCTCAAAGAATGATTCGGATGTGTTCTTGAAATACAAATAAGTGCCAAATGAATTTAAAAAGAGATAAAATCTAAATATTTTTGCACATATAGATATAGGATGATTTTAGAAAATTTGAGAGACAAAAATCACCAAATTTGGAGTTCATATGCAAAAGTAATGGCAATTTGAATTTTCATTGGTTTGAAAAATACTAGAAAAATGAAAAATAGCAATGTACATGAAATTTTGGTTTTTATTTATATTTTTATTTCTAAAGGAAAATTTAAATTTATTGTGTCATCAGATTGAAATGTGGGGTCCTTTTGTCAGGGTTTTATTTTTTTCGAAATAACTAATAGGTGGGCTATGCATGTCAGCCACACAAGTTTAAACTACACTATAAATACTTAACTTCTGTGTGGGTCTTATTTGTTAGTGATTCATATTTTTGTCTTTAGTTTACTTAAATTCCTTAACTGATTTTTTTACCAGGCCCACTTGTCATGGAATCATTAGGTTCAAATCTGTGGTTTAAAGTTGATTAACATTCTTACAGGTGGGTCCCATGTGTCATAGTCTCATGTGTTTAAAACTTTATCTGAATTAGGACCTACATGTCATACTCACAAGTTTTAAAATAGGTTTCAAATATAATTTTGATTAACTAATTGGCTCAACTCTACTTGTCATACCCAGATTTGTTTTTAAAGCATGTCATTAATGCTAAGTTAATCTCCTGATAAGGCAGGCCCACTTGTTGGCGGGAGGGAGGGCCGAGCGGAAGAGAACTTTGGAGAGCTCACCAGTAGTGAGGGGGTCTAAGGTCTAATGTTAGCATGGTCAAAATGGAATGGCCATGTCCTTGGGTACCTCTGGGTGGTGACAGCGACCCAAATGGTGGTTGGCGGTGGCTGTGCGGTTGCGAGAGGTAGCGGTGGCTCACTGGCAAACTACGACGAAGTTACATGAGACATGGATTTGTGCTAAGACTTCTCTAGTTGGCTCAGGGTATTGTTGGAAAGCATCTAGCACTCGACTTGGGGACCAAAGGTTGCTGGAAACTAACCAACGCCATGCTCAGTGGTGGTGCCATGATCGGCGATGGTGAAGTCTATGCTACGGTGGTGCAATCTCAAATTAAACTAATGCATATACATCTAGGGACTACTAGAGAGCTACCAAGGACTTGGAGTGGTTAGAGAGGCAGTGGTAGAAGACAAAGCAAAAGCATGATTGGGTTAGCTCCCATAGGTGGTGGTGATGCTCAGAGAGCAAGGGATTGACTTAGATCTTACTGGCGGGGAAGAATGGCTCGTAGTAGTGGATTTGGCTGGCAACGAGGAAGATTACTCACTCTCGATGTACATCTGCATGATTCACAAAATTGAATGAGGGGAAAGGTTCTAAGAGATAGGGAACATGATATGACATAGTTAGGGGAGCAAGGGTTTTGTTAGAGAGCCCACGCCATAGCAAGGCTCGATGGAGCATGCTCATAGCATGCGGAAGAATACGATGTGCTCCAGGTGTGGTGAGGAAGGGAAAGCTCGAGCATTCGTGGGAAGGAAGTGAGAGATGGGGAAGAGAATGGCGCTACTGGAAGGGCTTTGTAGGCATAGGACGCCCAAGAGGGAAACACAAGTTTTGGCGAGCATGACGGTGAGCTAAGCATCTAGCTCTTCTCGTGACGTACGATAAGCAGAGAAGACAAGGAGGGGAACTTGATGCTATGATGCGATGGTGGTTGTTGAGCTGGAAAACAATAGGCTTGCTCATCAAAAACTGACATGAGGCATGGCCACAGTGGAGCGGCGTGGCACGAAGCGAGCTAGAAAACAAAGCCTACCAGTGGGCCAGGCTAGTCAGTGAGCGACGAGAGACAACAGTGACCTGACAGGTGGGGTCTGGTACCACTTGTCAACATTGGGGCTTAAGTGAGAGAGTGGCCTGATGGGTGGGATCTAGTCTCACTCGTTAGCATCGAGACATTAAGTGAGAGAGAGAGAGAGAGGGTTTGCCAGGTGGGTCCCACACGTTAGAGAAAAATGAGCTGAGAGTTTGAAAAATTTTTAGATGTATCATACGAGCTCCAAAAATTTTGAAACTTTTTGTGGATATTCCTGATACAGTGAAGAACATTGGGTAAAGTTTTCAGAATTTTATATACTATGGATGTTTCTAAAAAAATCTCAGAAGGTCTCTGTTATGTGTATTATTCAGCATTTTGATTCTAATAAATTCAAAAACATGTTCAAAACTTTATCTTTAGTGCCATGAATAAATGGGTGAGTTTTTAATTGTTTTGTATTGTAAATTATCCTAGGTTATTTTAGGATCATATTTTCAGATTTAAATTTAAATTCAAATTGAATTCTTTTCAATGTACAATTTCTTTTGAAAATTGATGTGTGCAAAAATTGCTTTTCCATGGAAACTCCAATAACAACCAAGAGAGCATTATGCATGTAAAAGTTTTAAATTTGCCTCATTTTTTCCATTCCCTGAAATCTGGAATGTTACATTGTCATTATAAATTTGTCACTGCTGATATTTCTTGTGACAACAAAATTATTTCTAGCTAATTATAAATGATGCTGTGACCACGTGGTAGTTTGTCACTACTATAGTGTCGTGATAACATAATTGTTTGGGGAGTGGCCCCCACCTTGACCCAATCAGCCCATCACGCCAAATGGCCAACAAATGTGTAGCTAATAGGGCCAGTCCAAAAAGGTTATGCCAAAGGAAAGGGAATATTCAACCCTATCGTTACTGACCCAGCAGGAGCAGTTGTGTAAAAAACCTCTTTATGGCTATAAATGTGGCCTTTAGGGTGCAAGGGGGGGAGTTGGTTTTTTAAGAACAAGCATAGGTAATACTGTTGGTGTGTCATCAATCTTCTATATATTTCCTTATTGTGAGTCTTAGGCTTCGAATAGCCTCTCTGTGGCCTTTCTATAGTCTCCAGTATCCACTGTTTCGTTTGTAATCGGAATAATAACATTTTGTCAATATTTGTTAATTAGTGATGATGTTATAGTTCGTCACTGTAAATTTATCACTACTAAGACATCCTGTGACGATGTAACATATGGTCACTATTTGAAAATAAAGTAGTGACAACATGATAGCTCGTCACTTTAGAATCGTCACTATTACAGTATCTTGTGGTGATTTATTATTGTGTCGCTATTAATTGGTGAAGTAGTGAGGAAATTTTTTTGTCACTATAAATAAGGTTAATAGTGACAAAAACAAGCTTTCGTCACTATGTTCCGCATTAAAATTTTGATTCCTTCTAGTGAAATCAGCTCACACCCGTACCAGTTACAGCCCATAGTCATGGCGTTTGTTTCCAGGAAGAAACCAGCACTGAATGGCGTGCATCCAACGACCGACAGCTTTCTGGAACATGTTCGGAGAATGGCGTGCGCACTGAACGACCGACAGCTTTCTGGAACATATTCGGAGAAGTAGCCTTTCATTCCAACATCGTGCAAATGTGCTATATAAATACAAGCGAGAGCTAGCTCCTGGCTCTTGCATCCACTACCGTTCGGTTCCAAATTAAGAGGCGAGAGCAATGGCGCTGCTCTTCTTCTCTTTCCTGTGCCTCCTCTGTTCCCATGCTGCTCCGGCTTCCCCCTCGCCGGGGAGGACTGCCGCCGACGAGCTCGCGCTCCTCTCCTTCAAGTCCGTGCTCTCCGCGGGCACATCCGATTCCGAGGGCTTGTTGGCCTCATGGAACACGTCCAGCCACCACTGCAGTTGGCCAGGAGTCGTCTGCGGCAGCCGCAGGCACCCGGAGAGGGTCGTCGCGCTGCGCCTGGGGTCGTCCAACCTGTTGGGGCGCATCTCGCCGTCCTTGGGCAACCTGTCCTTCCTCAGGGAGCTGGACCTCGGCGACAACCGGCTCGTTGGTGAGATACCTCCGGAGCTCGACCGTCTCAGCAAGCTCCGATTGCTTAACCTGAGCTCAAATTCTCTCCATGGAAGTATTCCAGCGGCCATAGGAGCATGCACCAATCTCACAACACTTGACGTAAGCGAAAACTATGTCCAAGGTACGATACCCCTCGATATTGGCGCCAGCTTGAAAAATCTTGCCTATTTGGACTTTCACAGTAATGGTCTGTCGGGAGAGATCCCTCGATCGTTGGCAGAGTTGACATCTATCCAATTCCTGGATCTGTCATACAACGGACTATCTGGTGAGATTCCACCTGCTTTGGGAAATCGGACCCACCTCTGGCGTCTTGCTCTCGACAACAACAACCTATCAGGAGCTATCCCTTCATCTCTAGGGCAGCTCCGCAGTTTATCATCGCTCACGGTAGGCTTCAACAAGTTAACTGGGGTGATCCCCACTTCCATTTGGAACATTTCCTCTCTAGAAGTGTTTTCTATCCAGTCTAATAAGCTAGGTGGTACGATACCTCCAAATGCATTCAGTGCCCTTCCGCTTCTCCATCACATATACGTAAACGACAACCAGTTTCATGGCTTTTTCCCAGTCTCACTAGTTAATGCTTCCAATGTGTCACTAATTCAGCTCGAGTGTAACTTATTCAGTGGCGTTGTTCCCCCAGAGATTGGAAGGTTAAGGAATCTCAATAAACTATTGCTCGATGGCAATTTGTTTGAAGCTAAAAAAGCAAAAGATTGGGAATTCATAACTGCATTAACAAATTGCTCCAAGTTACAAGTATTGACTTTGTCTTACAATAAGTTTGGGGGAGTTCTTCCTGATTCACTTTCCAATCTTTCCACTTCGCTAGAATATCTTGTCCTTTCATCCAACACTATCACGGGAAGCATTCCTAAAGATATTGGTAATCTCATTGGCTTACGATATCTCAATCTCTCCGATAACTCTCACACAGGATCTCTTCCCTCTTCCTTGGGAAGGCTTAAAAACTTGGGCCTTCTCAAAGTATTTCAAAACAACCTAAGTGGGTCGATCCCATCGACCATAGGAAATCTTACTGAACTAAATTATTTGTGGCTCGGCATGAACGCGTTCAGCGGTAGGATACCAAGCACACTTGGAAAACTGACAAAGTTGTTGTTACTAGATCTTTCGACTAATAACTTTACTGGTCCAATACCCAGTGGACTATTCAACATCCAAACACTCTCAATATTCTTTAATGTATCGCATAATAACTTAGAGGGATCAATACCCCAAGAAATAGGGAATCTCAAAAATCTTGTAGCATTCAACGCAGAATCCAACAAATTATCAGGTGAGATCCCTAGCACCCTTGGTGAATGTCAACTTCTACGGAATCTCTATCTGCAAAATAATTTCTTGAATGGCAACATCCCATCAGCCCTGAGCCAATTGAAAGGTCTTGAAACTCTTGACCTCTCAAGCAACAATTTGTCAGGCCAGATACCCAAGTTCTTAGGGAACATTAGTATGCTCCATTCTCTGAACCTTTCATTCAATAGCTTTGTCGGAGAAGTGCCAACTGTTGGTGCTTTCGCAAATGCATCTGAAATCTCAATCCAAGGCAATGGTGAACTTTGCGACGGCATACCTGATCTACATCTGCCTGCATGTCATTCACAACTACCAAACAAAAGACATAAATTTCTGGTGGTACCTATTGTTATTTCTCTGCTTGCAACACTGGCCATCCTTTCATCACTCTACATGCTTCTAACCTGGCACAAGAAAAGCAAAACAAAAATCCCTTCAACAACATCCACACAAGGCCACCCAATCATCTCTTATTCGCAGCTGGTAAAAGCAACAGATGGTTTCTCGACAACCAATTTGTTGGGTTCTGGGTCTTTTGGGTCCGTGTACAAAGGAGAGTTAGATGGTCAAGATGGCGAAAGTAAAGATCTTGTTGCTGTGAAGGTACTGAAACTTCAATCTTCTAAGGCACTGAAGAGCTTCACTGCTGAATGTGAAGCCTTGCGAAATATGCGACACCGGAATCTTGTCAAGATAATTACAGTTTGCTCAAGCATTGATACCAGACGGAATGATTTCAAAGCAATTGTGTATGACTTCATGCTTAATGGTAGTCTTGAAGGTTGGCTACATCCTGACACAAATGACCAAGTAGAGCAGAAGCACTTGAATCTGTATCAAAGAGTGACCATACTACTTGATGTGGCTTGTGCGTTGGACTATCTTCACTACCATGGCCCCGCACCTGTTGTACATTGTGATCTGAAGTCAAGCAATGTACTCTTGGATGCTAAGATGGTTGCACATGTTGGAGACTTCGGACTCGCCAGGATTCTTGTTGAGGAAAGCTCATCTTTCCTGCAGTCCACGAGCTCGATGGGATTTAGAGGGACAATTGGTTATGCTGCCCCAGGTTAGCCTAATTTGTTCTCTTCTTTGTTTATACTTGTTTGCCATTATTGTCCTTAGTTTCCGTGGAATAACTCGTGAAGATGAGCAGAAGAAATTAGTTTTACTTATGGAACATATGGTTTTGTCTATAATATTACACCTTTATCGTAAATTTAGAACTACACATATTATACAAAGTCTAATTTCTTGTGTCCCAAAATGTTGAATGCAACAGAGTATGGTGCTGGAAACATGGTATCACGAAATGGAGACGTTTACAGTTATGGAATTCTTGTTTTAGAAACTGTAACCGGGAAGAGGCCCACGGATAGCAGATTCAAACCAGGATTGAGCCTTCATGAACGCGTTGATCAGGCTCTGCATCATGGCATGATGGACGTTGTGGACACACGGCTGTGTTTGGACCTTGAAAACGAGCTTCGGACCATGGATGATTCTTTAAGCAAGAGGAAGATTGATTGCCTGATTTCGCTACTTAGACTGGGAATGTCTTGCTCTCAGGAAATGCCATCGAGCAGAATGTCAACCGGGGATATCATCAAGGAACTGCATGCCATCAAAGAATCCCTTTCGTAGGAATGGTGAATATGGAGAAGGAAGAAATTCCACTTTTATCTTGGGAAATGTTTCTTGTGTCTATGATGTGTTCATGGATATCCTTGAGCTCCCTGTAAGTGTAGTTTGGAGATGATTCCTGGACTGGTCATTTTCCACAGTTTGGATCAATCGTAGGATAAGTGATGGCACACTGAAGTACTATTAATTTCTGTTATAATTTCAGTTGGAATCTGGATGACTAAGTCCAAATGCCTCCTGTTTATGCTTAGCTGAGTGCTTGTCTTGCTCCTTGCATTCGTGTGTTGTTCGTGCATGTATTCTTCTTGAGTCTGGATTCAAATGAATTAACGCTCTTGACTTCCAGCGCATCTAAACTCTAACCAAATACACCGAGCATCAAATCCACACGATCAGACTAAAACACACTAGCAAATGTCAAGTAGCACGGCTCTAGTACAAATTGCACAAATAGTAAAAATCATCTCATCGCAAATTGTAAATATGCCTCAAATATCTAAATTACAGGCACATTTCTCACAATTTTAAATTTTATTATTACGTGTGAACTGCAAATTGATTAGCACCAGCGTCTTTGCATAATTTTGATGCCGTAGAGACCACAATCATAAGTTCGCAACACTTGGCGTGGATGTTAACCAAGTTCTCTCTCTTCTGTAGTAGCTCGGGATGAAAACATGTATTACACCTTGTTTGGCTCCATGGAATTGAATTCCAAATCCTATTTCAGTAGCATTTGAATTTGATTCAGGTAAATTTGAATTCAAAATTTTCTGTTTGGGTGTCCGTTGGAATTCAGCCCAACTAAGCCCAGCCAGCCCTCTTCTACTCTCCATCTTCTCATCTCACCGAACCAACCCAAAACCCGCAAATCACACAACACAATCCTCGCGGCTCACGCCGGCAACCACTCCCGATGACGCCGTCGCGGGGGAGGCCAAGGACTCGGGCCAGCTAGCCCTGGCTGAATCGGAGATCTCGGCTGGCAACATCCGTGCCGCCCACCTCGACCCCGCCTCCCCGTGGGCCTCTGTCCACCTCGCCGATGCCTCCTCCCACCATGCCACCCTCCTCCTCGCCACCATCCCCACCTCTCCTCTCTCTCCCTCCTCAGCCTGGACTAGTTCACCTCGTCTAATCCCGCAAATCCGAAAGGTCCGAGCAGATGCGATGGGGAGGTAAGGGAAGGCGGCGAGGGAGGAGAAAGGCGGCTGGTAGGTCGGAGAGGAGCGAGAAGTGGGAGGAAACTGTCGGAGAGTAGGAAGATGTAATTGCTTGATGATCTGTAAGTGAATAATATCAGGGTAGCACTTGTCCTCAGAGTATTTCAAGGTTTATCGAACCACGGGAGCAAAGAAAAGATAGTTTCTTTACTGTGACTATATCTTTAACTAGTAATAATTGTAAGAAATAAAGTAAAAGGATAACTGTAATTGCTATAATGAAGATAATTAACTAAAAAGGCTAAAACTAAACAAAAGACTTGTAGGCATCTCAGATTATGGTTCATGGTAAATTAGTCGGTAGCAACTTATATTCATGGGTTAGTAGTTTTGCTTCCATTTTCATGGTTTTGTAGACGAGTTATCATGAGTTAGTAGTTTTGCTTCCATCTATGTGGTCCACCTCCCAGCCTGACCATATTAGCACCATTTCGGTATTAGGCCAGTTTCAGTGGAGGTTTCATGTTCCAATTTTTAACACACCCATATTTTGGAAACAGTGCAGAAGAGTTTCATCCCCATGAAACTCTCTCTACTCCCATGAAACTTTTATCATCTCTCTCTTCATCAATACAGTGCCATGTTAGCGTATTTAATGCCCATGAAACTCCATAAAACCCCCATTGAGATTGGCCTTAAGGTCATGAGATCAAATTGACGCATTAGGTTTCATGATAATTTGTGTTCCTCGGATTACAACAACTCTTCTTTGATATCCGTGCCTTTCACTCTGCGAATCACCAACTTGTTGTTGCAATCAGTTATTACCTTGCAGATCAGAGCTATTGTTCTATGTTCATGTTATTTGGTACCTTAAATTAGATAATATGCATAATCACAATAAATATAATCAACATTCCCGATGAAACCGAACGCGTCTACTGTATGTAATCAAAGCATAGTCGCATTACCACCGTTTCTACCAATCTCCTACATGTTCTTTGCCTAGGTAGACTATTTACACATAAGTAAAGGATCAAAACAATGAATAAACATCATAAGATAAAAGAAAGAGACTTCCCTCTTTAATTACGAAGAGTTGATGTGATGAAACCGAGTCTCTAATTGATAAAAGATGAAAGATTACATAAGAACTCCAATTCTAATATAGTCCAGATCAAGAAAATGGTGAAAAAAATAACTCCACCTCTCCTAATCTAATCTACAATTATGTGGACAATGATAAGACTTGATGCTGAAGGATAAAGACATCGCTCCTTATATAGTTGATCTAGTTTGACAAGTTGGTGCTCCTGGAGGCTCGTATGGTCAGACAGTATAGTCGGATGCGACCGTACGTGAACCCATATTCTGTTCTCGAGTTGAATCTTGCGGCATTCCAAAAGAGGAAGTTACTCTAAACCATATCTTCTACACATCAAGAGCCTTAAATCTCAGGATTTCCACCTGTAACATGCAATATGCTCAACAAATATCATTCTTGCAATACAATAATAAATCAGTGATAACTATTGCGATAAATAGCATAATTGTGATAAGAACAAGGATAAAAAAAATATGAAATATATGATGCGTTCAAGACACATTGTTGTCATTGTTGTGCTCAGAAATTTATATATGATATTTTATTCAACATTAGTTTGATATTAGGAAATTTATAGATATACTCCATCTAATCATAAAGATGTCATTTTGGACATTGACACGGTCCTCAAAACACAACTTTGACCTCTAATTTATTTTGTAACTAGCATAATTTTTCATGCAATTGCACAGCTAGACAATGGCCCTATTCGTAATGGCTTCAGCTTCTGGCTTCTGCTTGGAGAAGCCAGAAATTGATACGAACACCTGGCTTCTCGAAGCGGTTTCTCCACTCCTCTTGCTCCTATCTCACTCCGAAGATAAGTCAGTGGGTCATGGCCACATCACGTACCCTATTTCTCTCACTCTCATCTCGCGCATGTATCTCTCCATCACTTTTTGCGCTACTCACCCCCTCCTTCTAAAAGCCACTTCTTTCAGCTGCTACTATTTATTTTCAGCTAAAAGCCATCAGCAGAAGCCAATACAAACGCCCCCAATGCATTTGTGTTATAATTCTATTACCTTTCAAAAATATAGTAATATTTGTTATACAATTGTAATAGTTATAATGTCTACATGATTAATCTACAACATTATAAGCTGGCCCTAGCAAAATAATTGGCTTAGATGTTCTCTT
Source organism: Dendrocalamus sinicus (assembly GCA_036346575.1). NCBI lineage: Eukaryota > Viridiplantae > Streptophyta > Magnoliopsida > Poales > Poaceae > Dendrocalamus > Dendrocalamus sinicus. The sequence continues at coordinate 28,994,490 of CM070671.1, forward strand.
TTTTAATCTAAATCAATGAGAAATTTTCTTATCTATAGATGACTAATCTACACTGTTATAATATGGTCCCACCAACAAAAGTGGTATAAATCTTCTATTTTTCTCTCAATTAATGAGGGAATTTGTAGGGATTTTCCTTTTTTCCTGATTTAAGAATTAATGTGGGATTTTCTAGACCTCTAAAACGAATGAGGTATCTCGAATATCACCAGTTATTTGTAGATATATTCATGAAACCTGATTAAATTATAATATTATGAAACCTCGAATATCGCTCATATTCTTCTGCATGTTTTATAGTAAACCCGAAAGCTACCTTTATGACCACCCAGTTATGGAGTAGTGTTTGGTAAACCCTATGTTAACTATTACACATATAGGAAACAATGACGATCCCAAGTTTAAGGATCCTACATATACTATATATGAGACCAACTGATGATACAAGAATATAACAATTCCCGCAGTATCTCATGATGGGTCTATCTAACATCATGTTCTCTAACATATGTCCATATTATTAATTTGATATCGCATATCCATGATCTGTGAAACACGATCATCAATCAATACATATGTTGATTTGTAAATCATAATTGCTCAACATAATGATATAAGATCAAAGATAATTTAAAATAACATCAAAATATGAATAAAGAGTTCCATGAATAAATCACATACTTGTTTGATCAATATGAAAGACATTTATTTACAAAACAAAATAACATATTATTCAAAAGATAATAAATATAGAAGTGATACAATCATCTCTATGATTGTGTCTAAGGCATATCACTAACACTTCCACCAATAAAATACAATTCCGTATGGAAAAGAAGCAAAATTTTAGCCTTGGTTCTTCTTCCAGTTCCAGTGCACTTGAATTATCATCTTCCCCTTCCTCATTCCTAACCCTTGTGTCCTTGAACCTACTTGCTGAAGACAACTGAACCCTACTTGCTAGTTTGCATATCCCTGAGATTTTATAGCATTCAAATTCTTCAAGCACTCTGCTGGCATAGACCCACTGAAGTTGTTGGACGAGATATCGAAGAGCTGTAGGAATGGAAAAGAAGGTGCGTTTCCATTGCGAATTCGGGATGATGACTTATGGGACGATGACATTCATTTGATCTCAGTACAAGCACCCTCAACTTGGGGACATTAGGCAGCCAATATGGAACTTCGTCCTTCATGCAATTGTTTCCAACATGGTGCAATGGACTAATGATCCTGTCTTTGTTTGCTATGGAAATGAAATTGTTTTGTTGGGAACAAGATTTACATAATATGTCAAAAAGATATTATATCGATGTGTGGTTAATGGTTTGTCAAACATGTTTAATTTGTTCATGAGCTGATTTAAAACATGTTTACTATTTTATCTACTCAGTTAAACTTGCTTGTTAAACTTGCTTTGCTGAAAATATCTGCAATGCCAAGCAGAGACTAAGGTCTGAACTCTGAAGCATTCTGCTTCTGCCTTGTTGTAAAAGTCTGAAACTTCTTGGTTGAAACAGTTGTCTACTAGACTGCTACTACTATGATGAACACGCTGAAAATTAAGGAGCCTTGGCAGAGTAAGCATCGGAGTTCTTAGCATTAGCTACAGCATTTCCTTGAACACAACTTTACCTCAGTCCCTTGCAGGATTTTGTCAAGTGTTTTGCTCCTGCAATGCCATGTATCATTCCCATTATGTTTTTCTGTTCTGTTTTGCTGAACTTCTGAAGAACCTAAGCAAGCTACTATGTTCCATTGTCCATGTGTGCTTTGAAGGTCAAAAGGGAGGTTCAAGGTAACCTTTAGGATCGGAATTCAGAAATATATGCTCTGATGGATGTTTCCAGTGTAATTTTTTTATCTACTTTCGGACCTTTTTTCAGTACCAACAGGCAACTACTCTTATTCAGTTGACAAAGAAATCTGATCCACTGTAACTTCCTACCAAGAATTTTGTCTATCCTGCCTTCCTAGTACCTGCCAATTGCCACATGGAGCGGCAGGCAGATAGATTGATCAGACCCTCCTTTGCTAACACAGCAGGCATTTCTGAATCCTGACGAGGTCTTTAACAAGTACAGGATTTGGTGAGGAAGGCCGTCGCTACAGCCTAGCTTAGTTGGGTGGCAACCTAGAAACTCAGCTGTTCTAGCTCTCTCTTACTCTGCACTGCAATTCCATCAAGAAAAAAAAGGTTTACTGAGGACAGAGATTGCTCGAGTTGTTGAAGGAGGAGGCGATACTAATCTGCAACAAAAAGTCTCGCCAACCAGAGAGCGCACGGCGATCTGGGACAAGAGGCGGAGGCACAGCTCGTGGCGGAGAACGGCCAACAATGACTCGGTTGGCATCGCATGCCGTCCAACGGTCCGTTGCGTGCTTGCATGAGTTACGTCCCGTCTTTTTTGCCTTCTAACTTCTTCAAAAATTTAAAAAACTAGATAAATGGCTTTTTCAAACTTAAAATCATATGTATTATCCGCGTCAGCATCTCCGCTATCCGCTACAATGTTAAAAAATACAGACAAAAGCTATCAGCCGCAGAAAAAAAACACCCCTAAGATAAGGATTGTTTAAGGCCATATTCTTTTGGATTTTTAGCTTTCTCTAAAAATTAAAAAAATGGCACAGTTTTCAGGAGCAAATTAAGCTTCAATCACATATATTATTATTCACTGTACCAACTTCACAAGTGAACACATAACTTTTCTTTATTGGCTTTGGAATCAGAGCAACTTGATAAACGGATGCCAGCATTTTTTTCCAGCATCTCTACTAGCATCGGTACTGTCTATCGTTGCCAGAAGCCTTTTTTTTTAACTCATAAATACAATAAGAACACATTTACACACGCACGCATATATAATACCATACACACTTATATAGATATGTTCAAAGCATATGATTGAGACAACACAGAGACCTAATGTCTTACGAAGTGCAGATATACACTTTGACTACTGAATATACCTACGTAGACGTGTATTTAGAGGACATTGTTTAAATGAACAGTACTAGAGGATAATGTTTATGTAAATAGTGCTCCTCAAAAATACGGCAGCACGGGTGCCCACTGGCATACTTGCCAACCGAGCAACCCTCGGGCCACTGTGCCAGAAGCTTTCTAGCATCACTTTTCCCTCACCTTGTGGATGGCCTAACCATTTGAGCAGTCGAGATTGGGTCGATGCTGAGCGGTCTGGGCGTTGGATACGCCCCTGTTTGCTTACCTCTTGTGACCAAGAAAACGATAATAATCCTTCCAAATAAAGTGAGCATAGGCAACAGTTATTGTGCAATCTATATAAATAAAAATAATTAATTGGATTTAAGGCACCTCCTTCATTTTGCAAGTAAGAAAATCTTACAATAATCCTAAAAAAACCCTAAAAATTCTCACATTAATTAAGGAAAAAAGAGAAGTATCTCCTTCACTTATTTTAGTAAGATCAGATTATAACGATACAGATTAATCATATATATTAGAGTTACATAGTAATATAATTGTATTTTAGTTATAGACAATAGAGATGTAAACCAAAGACCTCTGATCGGTAAAGCAACCTTTATCTCCTTCCACATGCATGCTAATTCGGTAATTCCCAAGCAATCAAAGATCTGCCCCTTCCGAATGTACAAGCCTGACCATCCTCTTCCGTCTTGGAGTTAATTAATGGGGTCACCACCGTTACCAGAGACGCACGTCCTGACCCCGGCAGTCTTGTCAATGCTGCGCTACGAAGCACAACGTTGCCCGGGCATTTGCGCGGTTAGCCTTAATTGTTTTCTTAAAATATATAATTTTCTTATATTCCCACCTAATTTATGTTAATAATTAAAGATTGTTTGAACTGATGGATAACAATAGTTAGCAGTTTTTGTTTGTTATCCTAAAATATATTATTAAGTTAGGCGATTTAATAACAACCGTTTTTCTTATCTGCTCGATGGGCTCACTGGCCGGCGGCGGCGCTAGCCGAAGTCCGCGCAAAGGCTGTACGGGCGGGGGCCTAGCCGGTGGAGAGTCACTCGCCCCTCCCCCTCGTCCTCACGCAGGCAGCACACACATGGCATAGAAATTAGAAAACATGCAGGCTTTTTGCACGGTTGCACCGGATGCATGTCACTATTTGACTCATCTAATTTTTTTCTTTGATATTGAATGCAAGCAGCCATGCGGGAGAATGATGTCTATAGTACTACCCTGCAACTGAAAAATGAGTTCTTTAATGAAACAAATGCTGCACGCAGCTATGGCAATTGTTGGACCTAAAGATGGGACTTGCGTTGTGCCGTGCCTGCAAGACATGGGCCCGTTGCTTTGGGCCACATTGGGCCGTACCAGCTCGGCTCGATTATCCCGCTGTGCAATGCCGGTCTACCTTGTCTCTAACAAGGTCTGAGCACTGCCGAAAGCACGACGGGCTAGCGTCGTGTCGTGCCGGCCTTGATCTAGCCCTGTGTAACATCCCAAAATTTGCTTTCTAGAAAAATTTAATTTCAAATTAATTAATTTAAAGCATTTGGACTTTATTTGGATTTATCTGGATTTTATTTCAAAATTCAAAGCAAGAAAATGTATTTCAAATATTTTCATAAAGCCAAAAAGAGTTCATTTCATTTTCCCAGCCTTCCCAGAATTCTAAAAGAATTTTAAAAGAATTTTCTGGAATTAAAAATCAAAATTTAAGAGTTAAAAAGGTATTTTAAAGTTAAAAATTAAATACCAACATTAGTTGGAAATATTTTTTATTAAGTCCAAAATGTCACCAGGAGCTTCTGTGAATTTTCCTAGAATTTTTGGAAGTATTTTTATATTTTTCTGAGGCTTAATGAATTTTCTAGGCTTTTCTAAAAATCTAAAATCAATAAATAAAATAAATTCCTCTTCCCTCCCATCCGGCCGCCACGTGGACGGCCGGGATCAACCACACCGCTCGCCCGGATCCGCCTTCCCCTCTCCCGCGCTTGCCACCTGGTCGGCTCAGATCGCCCGCCATCCGACCATCCACCCCTCCCTTCCCCCTCGCCCTCCGATCGCCATCCGACGCTCGCACGTCCTCATCCCTCTCTCTCCCACTGTCACCCGGCCCCACCTGTCGGCGCCACTTTCCCCATCTTCCTTCGTCTCTCTGCGGATCCCGCCTGTCAGCTGCTCCCCGCCTCCCTCGCTGGCCGCCCGGCCCTACCTGTCAGGACCTTCCCCTTCCTCGCGCCACCTTCCTTCTTCTCCTCTCCCCTTTCCTTCTTTGCGCCGGCCGACCGAGTCCGCGCCAAATCAGGCCTCCCCCACCGCCCTCTCTTCGGTTTTCGAAGCCGCGTGCACCTCTACGCCCGAGACCCCCAATCCCCACGCTCTCCTTCCTTCTCTGCCCCCTCTTTCCTTTCTCTCTCCGCCGTATCCGCGTCGGTCAAGAAATCCGGCGAGCGATCCTCGCCGATTGCCCCTCCCCGGCTCCTATAAAAAGCCCCATCGGCTCCGCCACAACCCGCCCCACCTCCCTCTGCCCTCGTCTCCCTCTCCCCGAGCCCTGAGTGCCCTGCACCGTGAGCTCCCCGTGCGCGCCCCGGCAAGCCCTCCGGCGAGGAATCGCCGCCGCCCCGAAGCCTCTCGTGCCTCGCCGTTGCCTCCTCCGGCTTCCCCGCGTCACCACGAAGCCCGTGCGCCCCTCGGCCGAGCCTCCTTGTCGCCGAGCCCCGTTCCCGTCGCCGCCCGAGTCGCGTCGCCGCCTTTGCTCGCCGCCGGTCACCTCGGTAAGGTTCGCACCCACCCCCGAGTCCCCCTCGGCCACCTCTCCCCTTTGCTGCCCTCGCCGCCGGCCGCCGCCCGCTGAAAGCATCTAGGCCCCTAAAAATGATTTTGGTAATTAATGAAATTATGCGAATATGGGACTAACGTGTTTTGTGAGCTTGAGAAGGGTTAGTCCACACATGAGCGACAAGATGCAAGCCAAAGGATACGTGTGAAGATCAAATTGACTCAAGACAAAGGTATTCTTAGAATAGAACACCTTTTGAATTTTACCGGTCTTAGGTGAATGGTGGAAGACCGGATTTTAGGCTAAATGATCGTACCATCAAGAGGGATCTTGGTTAATAACTTGATAGCATATATCTAGTGCCATTTGGATTATCTTTTTAAGCTTGCATTCATGAAAATCCGATTCAAAAATCAAGTTTGTGCTCGTTCGAAAGCGGTAGTACCGCACATTACAATGTCGGTACTACCGCCAGCGTAGTACCGTGCTCGATGCGGTAGTATCAGCAGAGCGGTAGCTCCGTTTTGGAGCGAACACTTTTTCCGAGAGTACCTCTCGAACTCGGTTGGAGCTCGCAAACGGAAGTACGGACGTTTCAACGACGGTACTACCGCGCGAGCGTAGTACCGCATTTTCGAGCGGTGCCGGATCCCGGAAGAACCGGAGGATGAGCGGCATGCTTTTTCCGAAAGTGCCTCCGGTTGATCTCGGATTTTAACCGATCGGAAGTACCGCATGTACAACGCCGGTACTACCGCGATGAAGCGTAGTACCGCATTCGAGCGGTACTTCCGAGTCCGGTTGATCCGGCCCCAAGCGATGCGTAATTTCGAGAGCGCATTTTGAGGACCCTTCGAGTTTGGCCATAGCGGTAGTACCGCGCCGACGCTTGCGGAACTACCGGAGAGCGGTAGTACCGCAAATTTCAACGGCGGTAGTACCGCGCCGCCAAATCCAACGGTCACTGTGCTCGTCTGACAGAACCATTCTGACGCAAGATTTGGGAGCGGTAGTACCGGCCCCAGCAGGGCGGTAGTACCGCTCATCCTGATTTTTGCGGGAAAATTGTGCCAAACGGCTAGTTTGGTTGGTGGAGGCTATAAATACCTCCACCACTGCACAAGGGCAATAGTTAGTGACTCATTGCACATTTCTTAAGCCCTAGAGCATTCACTTCACCTCAATTCTTTCTTTGCACATCAAAGTGAGGTGGTTGAGCATTTAGTGCTAGTTTTCAATTGCAAATCCATTTGGCACTAGAGTTGCATTCAAGCGAACACCGAGATCTTTTACTCTTAGTGCTTGCCGGCACTTGGACGATCCGGAGAAGGATTGGCTCGGTGATCTTCTCAAGAAGATTGTGAGAAGACCCGGCATATTGTGAAGGTTGGAGCTCGCCTACCCGGAGTGGGGAAGAGCTACACTAGTGATCGAGGTGCTTGGCTCAATTCGTGGAGCCGGTCCGATACGTCCGGGCTTACCTCAACGTGGACTAGGGGAAACCGGCAAGTTTCCGATTACCACGGTAAAAACATCGGTCGTGTCTCTTGTCTTTTTAGCTCTTGTTCATTTGCTTCATTGTGATCATTTATTTGTTTAGAGCTAAGTTGTTAACTAGAATTGTATTGGATTAATTGCTTTACATCTTTGTCTCTTAAAATTGTGAAGAATTAATCTAGTAAACAAGAAAAATTTAAAAACCTCCTATTCACCCCCCTCTAGTCGGTATCCTTGATCCTACACCCGCCAGAGCGCCGGCGAGCACTCAGGCCCGAGCGCCACTCCAGCCGGCCGGCCACATCCGCCGCCATGCCCACGTGGCATCCCAGGTGGCAGCCCGGTGGCGCCAGCTCAGCGCTGTCACGTCCCGTCGGTGCCACGCGAGCGCCACCTGCCCCCCGTGCCACGTTGGCCACTCCCTTCACCCGTGGACTCGGTCCACATGGACTGGGCCCACTGTCAGCCTCTCAGCCAAGTTTTCAATTGAAAAATAAATCGGCCGAAAAAGAAATTCCCAGGGCTGACGCAATGCTGACATCATAAATCCTTTCTCAGTAGAAAAATAATTCCAGAAATTAATCTTTTTCTTTTTCGTTGAATTTAAACTTCCCGGAGCCCGTTCTCCTTCATTTTAACTCCAAATTGAGCCGTTCAAATTTCTAAAATTTTCTAAAATCATAAACTATCCAAATATATGCTCTTTTTGAATTTTATTTGAATTTTGTTTGTATTTATTTGTTTTGTTTGCTCCGTCTTTTCGTGCGTAGATTCCTCCGTTGCCGAAGATCTTTCCACTCCGCAGCAAGAAGACGCAGAGAGTGTGCAAGAAGACAAGTCTCCTTTGATCATTTTGAACCTATGTTTGTGAAATATTTTAATTATTTTAAATTTATGTGCATTGCTATTTACATAAACCATTAGTCTCTATCTTAAGGTATTAGCTAATCCAACCTCGTTATGCTCTCAATTGAAGTTGAATGCCATGTACCTTTGTACCCTTAGGATTGCCTTTGTCTCAATAATGAGATTATTATTAAATCTTTGATAAATATTAGAACGGTAGTATAATGCTTAGCCATGCTATTTAAATTCCTTTGTAATCTTGAAAATGGGAAATTATGTTTATTGCAGTAATCTTTGTGTTTAGAAGTAAGTGGTGATTGGTGTTGCCACCGTTCTTTTAAAAATAAAATAAAATGTGAAAGTTGGTTTAGACTGGGGCGGATGGCTGGTTTGGGTTGGTGCGGAAAGCGCGAGATCTTGTAAAGTGTATGTTCCGCCCTAGTCGATTAAAGACCGACGCTTGCGATTGTCCAGACTAAGCACTACCGTACAACCCCGAGTCTATATGGGTACAACCTAGTTGATTAACTTATGATAGTCTAGTTTAGGTGCCACCAGTGGAAAGTGGGTGTCAGGGATTTACTGGTTATTCACAGTGACGGACAGGGATTTACTATACTCATATGGCGCAAGAGGGGGCTTCGGACTAGGTGGATTTAACCCTTCTGCGGTAAAATCTCACCGGGTGGTGTCTGGCTAGACTAGAGTAAGGTAAACCCTTTGTGATATTTTATCTGTGTCTCATGCCAAAGGAAGCGTTGTGACTGTTAAGATAATTTATCTCTTGGGGGTAAAGTTGTACAACTTCTGCAGAGTGTCAAACTATTCGAATAGCTGTGCCCACAGTCAAGGGCGGGCAAGGAATGCATTCACATGGTAGATCTTTGGTTTTCGTTTTAAAAACAAAATTTTGATATTCCGGGAGTGGAGGGAACTCTCGGAAGGGTATCCTGGCGGTTCGAGCCAGAGAGGGTGGATGGAACCTGATGTTTTGAAACTGAGCGGTTAAAGTTGGTTAATTAGTGTTGGTGGTTAGAACCTTCACTATAATATGCTTATTAGTTTCAGTTAAAACAATTGCTTCACAAAGTTAATGCCTTCGAAAATATTTAATATTATTTGAAATAAAACATAGCTTTGTGCAAAAGAACCATATGACCTTCCTTTGTAAGCCTTGCATCTATTGCATTTTTCCCAAGACTTGCGGAGTACTTTATGTACTCACATGCTGCATTCAAAAATAATACTCAGAGGAGTACGAAGCTCAAGAGGGAGACTACGACTACTTCGTGTGTGGATTCGACGAAGGATTCCCGGAGTACTAGGTCGCGCTTCCCTAGTCAATTGCCTGTGGCGTATTGATGGGTCTTCGCTGGATTTACTTTTGCTTCCGCTGTGTTTCGTGTGTGCGAGGTCTTGAAAAGCGCATGTGAACAAATGCAAGTGCATGAGAAAAAGAGGGACGAATTTTTGGAGCGCGCGATGGGGTCACATCCTTATTGGAATGCAGAATATCAACCAAGCCAGCCGTGAGCTTTCGATCAAGAGTGATATGATGAGGAAACGATCTGGTTCCTTCGTGTAGGTCGAAAGGATTGTCAATACACACAGCAGCAGTAATAGGAGTAGACTCCCCAACTACCACAAGGTACTTTATCAGCATATTGGCACCATATCCCCATCCAACACCCATTAGTGCTGTCCAAGGTCTCTTACTGTTTATAAAGCGTATTGCTGTGCAGATATATCTGTCAGCCGCTGTAAATAACCTACATAAGCAGGTAGTTTGGAAGCCCTACAATTTTAGAACAGATATCCATCACAGCCACACCTCAAAACTTATGTACACGCATGTGTAGGTACACTAATGCAACGAAGGTACTGGATAGAAGGGGTGCATTAACAGTATTAGAACGCACAAGTGATAACAATAGAGGACCCTGATGTTCCCATATTACAACAGTTTCCAGTATCACAAATTTAAACTATGATTGATAATGGCTTAGTAGAATAACAGGCGAGAGGCTAGCTAACACTTACGCTTAACTACACTGTCTGAAATTTTATTGCCAAAGTCATACTGCAAACTTCACTTTTCCAACACTTCCACCCTTTTTCAGTAAGAATAGTAACAAACTTTCCAATTTTTGTCCATACAACAAACATATGCTATCTTGCACGCAGTTTTGTAAGTGCACATGTTCCATCATTTTCTACATCTATCAATTTATTGAATGCACAAGTACACAAAATTTAAACATGGGTGCATATGCACATAGATGCAGATTTTTATTTCACCGTGCGGTCTCCCATTAGAATTTAAGTTAGTCAACAAAGGGCTTAAATTTGTAAATGATGCACTTTGTCTAAAATGGTTACTCAAACGATGACCCAATACGAAAACTCAAAGTATGGCCATTTTCACATACAGTTCATTATAGCAATCACTGTTTGTACCACTCTGAAATGAATTTGTGTTATTCTCCAGTAATAACACTCACTTGCTACTCTAATTTTTTTCTCTTTTCTAGTCACTTGTTGTTACACTTCAGTACTAACAACCACCAAGTTGTATAAACAGTAATTTATTAACCGGACTTCAGAATGGACAACAGTTATACTAGTATAGATGTAGCACGGACTTAAGTTTCCACTTGGCCATAAATCGGCAGCACCAGATATTGAGGACTAACAAACACAAGCAGCAAAAATTGAGCAGTTTAAAGAGAATCGCGAAATATCAACCAGTGAACACAGAGTAATAACTAGCTTCTAGTTTTGCTCGTAGTAATTGCTAAATGCTAATCATCTACTCCAACGCAGCAACGCTACAAGATAAACTATGGTAGGCTATAACGTGAAAAATCCTCTGATAGGCTATATCGCCGGTGCCATCCCCGCCGCGCGTCGTGGGTATGCGGCCACGGCTGAAGTTCACGTAGTGCCGCTCCTCAGTGAGCAGCCGCTCGTTGACGCCGTCGAGCAGCACGCCCCCGTCCTCGAACGACACGGACGGGCACCGCAGCAGCACGCATCGGTTGAACGGCGTCGGGCTGGTGAAGAGGATCCACTCGCCGGTGACATCTCCGCATGCCTCACCGTAACCCGAGTCCGGGGACGGCGGCGGCGGGAGGCTGCTCCGGAAATGGGAGGGGGAGGAGAGGGAGGAGGCGACCGCGGCGGGCCGACAAGCGCGAGCGAGGCGGGGAGGTTGGCGAGGAGGTCGGAGAGGGAGGCGCGGAGGATTGGGTACGGGCGTTGGCGCCGTCGCTGGCGGTGCCCGAGGATGAGGAAGAAGGGGGCGGGGAGAATTTTTTGTACGGATAATCCATTTTTTATTCGAAAATACATAAATATACCCGCGACAAAATTTTTTACAAAAATAGTCTCCAGTCGCCGCCCCATTGGCGACTTCTTCCTTCGCCCAACCGACAAGCGACACAAAGGAATATCTGAACCGTTGGCGATACTGCGCACGCCCTACCGTTGAGCGATTGAAATTGCATCGCTCAATGGTTGAGCGATGCAATTGCAGTCGCCAACGGTAAGGCGATCGCAATGGATATCCACCCACTCCCGCCCACTACCCCTCATTCTCGCCAAACAACCACATTTCCCCATTCTCAAGCAGAGAGCCGAGAGAGAAGAAGAAGAGAGGAGGAGGAGGGGAAGAAAAGAAGAGGAGAAGAGAAGGACGGGAAGAAAAGGAGGAGGGAGAAGAGGAGGTGAAGGAGGAAGGAGTCCAAGCTATTCCATCGATTTGGATCCAGGTATTTTCGTTAATTAGGTTGTATTTACACTATTATTTAGATGAAATATTAGTGTTAGTACAAATTGTAGATGTAGTATACATTTTGTAGTATGGAACATTTTGTAGTATAGAAATTTGACTACTCTTTTTAGTATAGAAAGTTTAGTTTAGTGTTGAACGATGATATTTGACACGTCGTAAATTTGAATCATACATGTAGGCGTACATCATTAATGGCCAGTACTACATTGAGAGTGTATTATGGTGCTGGAATGATTCGTGAAGGTCCGAATGGTGTGGATTTGAGCGATTTTCCGCAAGTCACTCTCGTACTTCCGGATGACGAGAATGCTCCAATGACAGATGTGCAGCATTGGCTGACCCAGAGTTTTTCATTGGACCCCGAGGTGTGCAGCGTCGTTGTCATGCGACCCCAACCCTGCTACTTATAGCAAACCAGGGCAGCTTAATGCAGTGACCACCAAAAAAAGAGGCTTTTGCTCAGGGACATGACAACACGCCCCAGCTTTTGCTCAGGGACATGACACAAGAGATCAGCTTTTGCTCAGTGAGATGACAAAAGAGGGCAGCTTTGCTCAGTGACATGAGAAAACGGGGCAGCATATGCCGCCTTTGCAAAGGACGGAGTAGGCCTTTAGCCTGCACACATATAGGGCGTAGGTCTTTAGCCTTTACAGAGTAGGCCTGTAGGCCTGTACACATATAGGGCGTAGGTCTTTAGCCTTTACAGAGTAGACCTGAGGCCTGCACACATATAGGGCGTAGGTCTTTAGCCTTTACAGAGTAGACCCAGAGGCCTGCACACACATAGGGCGTAGGTCTTTAGCCTTCTAGGCTTTGAATGGTCCAATCTCTGAAAAGGCTACAAACTATGAATTTATTACGAGATTATAGTCTCTCAAAAGCTCTGTATAGGGCCATTTATTGCTACACCGAATCCAGAAAAGCGAAAAGATCCTCTCCTCTCCATGGACTATGCCCACGCACTGATAACCTGCCTACATAAAGGCCTCTCTCCTATGTCTTCCATACCACATCTCCTCCTCAAGGCATCACAATACTACTACACAACAATGTCTTCCTGGAGGTCCGACCCATTTGGAGTGCCGGAGTGGCATGAGCGCCCGAAGTGCCATTGCGGTTTTAGGACGATGTTGGGAGTCTGGACTGATCGAGTACAACGAGCCAAATACGGCCGTAGGTTCTTCAAGTGTCCTGACCTGGATGACGACTTCGTGGTAACGACCATAACTAAATCATTTCTTTTCCGTTATCGTTTTTCAACTTGATCCATGACATCTACCATGCCACACATAGGCTTGCGGGTTCATGGAATGGGTGGATCGGGTGCCGCCGGCATGGCCAAATAACCGGCAAAGGAGGTGGAAAACAAAGGACAATACCTTGTCAAGATGACTCGTGCTCGCGAGGTGGAACGCCGACGCGGCTTGAGCAAGAGCGCCGCGTGAGGGTGGACCAAATCCGTCTCAAGGGCAAGGAGGATGAGCGCAAAGGAGGCGGGAGCAGCTAAGTCGCGTGAAGCGACCATCAAGCGTCGGAGGAAGAGCTTCAAGCTCGTGAGGCAGCCCTCAAGTCCAAGAGTGACAGGAAGAAGGATGCAGCGGAGCCATCTTCAAGGCGCGACAAAAGGGGAAACAACCACGCTACACCCGTGAGACAAAATGTGGCGAGAAAGTGGCCCGGTCCACACAAGAGGTGGTACGAGCGAGTTGGGTGGGTTAGTCGCATATCATGCTATATGTTATGTATGTAATAAAACTGTAGCGGCATGTTACTCCCAATCAGTATTATGAAGTTTATTTCAATTCACATAAGGTTATTATCTCGTGTGTTCGCATTCAATGATTCGATACCAAATCATGTAACAATAATTAACATACTAGTTTTCTTCAGACACTAATTCTTAGTAACATAAAAATATCACTTACCAATGTATATATCAAACGTTCTACACCAATTGTTCTTAAAAAAATTTCTCACAATTTTTAATGCACGTACAACATACAATAAACATAACCTTTTATTACAACTACACCATATTTTTTCCAGTTTAAAACTACAAAATTGACAAAACTCGCAAAATCACGGGAGTGAGTAAAGTCGCCCTTCCATTGGGCGATCACGTTATAAATCGCCCATCCATTGGGCGATCGCATGGCGTCGCCAATGGTAAAGCGACTACGCGCATCATTGCATCGAACCAAATGAGATATTGTGTCGCTTGCGGTTGGGCGAAAGGAAGAAGTCGCCCAATGGGGGCGATCGAGACTATTTTTGTAAAAATTTTGTCGCGGTATATTTATGTATTTTCAATAAAAATGGATTATCCGTACAAAAAATTCGGGGCGGGGACGGGGAAAGCGCTTCGGGGAGCCGCGCAGAGGTGGGGAGGAGATGGACAGGATTTCGTGTCCGCCCGCCTCGCTCCAATTGTGCGCCGCCCGCCATGTGTCGAGCTCATCCTGTGCTTGGGCGATAGCCGGCGGGCCAGCCCGCCCGACCCCACCTGTAGTTGGAGCTTAAGGACAAAGCAAAATGTATGGGTGTGTCATCCGGTTCTTTTTCCCCTTGCTAATCCATGCCATTAATTTGTCTCCGTTTTTTTCAAAATCATTAATTTGTCCTCTTAGTTTGGATGTCAAGCCATCAATGAGCGCAATGCATCACAAAACTCATTGGACGTCCAGCCATCGGTGTGCACATCCATATCTATTAATACGTGCATGGAGACTTCTAGGTCATTTTCCTTGAAATTCTCTGTAAAAGTTTTAGTGGAGACTTCTAGGTCAGTTTCCCTGATTTCTCTGTAAAAGTTTTAGTTCCCACTGAAGATAAGAAAGTTTATGAGGCGATAGGGATTATATTCATGGTAGATACCTCAAAAATTGATGCGTCCATGAGGATCAACTCACCACCTGCCAAGCTTGATTTCTTAGGTTAGGATTTATTTAATTACTTCTTGGTCAATTTTTCGGATGTTCGTTGTATATGTTTTTTGTTCCCACACTGATTGTGTGAAAATCTACAGAGCGATCGGGACATGCTTACAGGTTAAGCAATGTCAATACAGGGTAATATTAGCGCGGTTAATCTATGCATGTTTCCTTCTTAATCCGGCTTGGAATTTTGAAGAGGGAATGAATTCTATGCTACTTTCTTCAGAAGTTCGATTGCAAAAGTGGCGAGATATATATATATATATATATATATATATATATATATATATATATATATATATATATATATATATATATATATATATATATATATATATATATATATATATATATATATATATATATATATATATATATATATATATATATATATATATATATATATATATGAAAAATACCTTTTACACCCGGTGTAATTACACCCACCTCTAATATACCACCTAAACAAATTTGAAATACTCATTTATCACTTTAAGTGTATTTGTATACTAATTATAAGATACTCCAATGTGAACCACACGAAAAACTTGTAAAGGAGTTTATAGTTTTTAGCGTATTTTGTAAATACCTTCATATACGCGCATAGAAAGGAGTATGTCAAAAAATGTACATACCACCTCTGAAAAATTATTCATACCACCTAGATGGTCTTAAATACTCGTATACTACATGTACATTCCCTCCATTACGCAAGATACTCTCTACATTGTGAGATACGATATAAGGTGTAATTACACTGAGTGTAGAAAAAGGCTTTATATATATATATATATATATATATATATATATATATATATATATATATATATATATATATATATATATATATATATATATATATATATATATATATATATATATATATATATATATATATATATATATATATATATATATATATATATATATATATATATATAAAAAGTAAAACCATGGTGCCCAGACTCCATGATTAAGATTTTCCATCTATGATTGAGACTTTCCATTCATAATTAAGACTTTCCATCCTGATATAATATATCATTGCAATTGCACGCATCTAAAATCAATCCAAAGGCAGAGAGGCTTAGTACCCGGACAATTGTGCCCGTTTACCCGTATACTCATAGGTAAATACCCTAATGGAGCCGGGTATGAGATATTTTCTTTACCCACGGGTATGAAAATGGGGGAACACTCTACCCGTCAGGTAAATAGGCACAGGTATGAGTATGCTCCACCCGTACCCACCCCGCCCGTTTACCCGCAATATAGATTGATAGGTGGCGTAGTCATAGCAATATCTCTAATTACTATTGATTGTTATAAACTTTTCCATATCTCTAATTGCTATTGATTGTTATAAACTTTTTTGATAGATATTATATTTCCTAGCAACAATTGTTGCTTATATGTATCTGTCATTAATTCAACTCTCAGATAGTGACTCTCAGTTCGCGGGTAAACGGGTATACCCGCGGGCGACAGGTATGGACGAGGTTTTTCGCCTGTTGTCCTTCGCGGGTATACCCGTGGGCGTAAATTAGGGTCGCGGGTACGGGTATGGGTGAGCACTACCCGTACCCGCCGCACCCGATTACCATCCCTATATATGCATGAGTTGTGAGTGTGATGCATGTCTGCTAGGACTGAAAGGTAGCATTCTTATGGCCTTTTTTTGTGCGTATTATGCTAGATATATACAGTCTCTTGAAGGATGACTCACATAATGTAATTGCGAATGATCAAATTGAGGAACTACGTCTATGCATGGTAGAATGCCCCGTAAATTGAAATCTCATTAGGTTTGATTCTGTTATGTTATTCTTTTCGATACAAACCTATCTTCTTAATTAGAGCTACGGTAGGTTAGCTCTTTGTGGATAAGGCAATTGATGGAGATTGTGGTAACCCGGCCAGCTAAATCAGTCATCTGATCCTTGACACCAGGATTTCTTCTTTCAAATTAGAATGCACACATATGCTTATATATATAGTAGAAAATATGAGTTCACATATACGCGTATCCGTGGTTGATTGGCACCACTGATTGCAGGGCATGTAGATTAACTTTTAAGGAAGACAGATTTTCATGTATTTTTATTCAGATTGAGATGCTTGATAGGAGAAGAGTCTAGCCATGTAATATTTTAGGACTGTAAATTCTCACAAAATAAGAAAAACAATTGTTATTAAATTGTCTAACTTAATAATATATTTTAGGGTAACAAACAAAAGCTGCTAAATATTGTTGTTTATCAGTTCAAATAATCTCTAATTATTAACATAAATTAGGTGCGAATATAAAAAATTATATCTTAAGGAAAAAATTAAGGCTGGCCACGCAGATGCGTGGGCAACTTCGCTAGTTACAGCAAGAATGTAACACCCCTCCTTTTATTACCATTCTCTGTTTACATTGAGTTATACTTGCATATAATACATACTAGCCACGTAGGCGTGGCGCCACGCCACGCCAGCCACCGTGTGGACCGAAGCAAAAGAGACGGCGATTCGCAGGGAGTTTCATAAAAAAAATCGAGGACCCGTGCGTAATTTCGGAAAAATAAAAGGTTTTTTTGAAAAAAATGAGGACCTGCAAGGACCTGTACGTAAGTAAATAAGGACCTATACGTATTTTTGGAAACCCGCGGGGCGCCATCCAAAATTTTTTTGAAAAATCTGGCGCAGGACCTTTCGCGAGAAAAAAGGACCTTTACGTAATTTCGAAAAACTGGAGGGATTTGCCTCCCCCGGCCGTACGCAAATTTGGGCGCCACGCGCCGGCCGAGGGAGAGCGGAGGGCGACGTGGATGGGCTGCGCTTCCCGGAACTCCACCGCTAATACTTCGGTGACGATTGGTACTAGCATACGTGCCATCTTATATGGGGCCTGCGCTATTAGCGAATTTTGGGCCGTAAGATGTTACAAAGAAGTTTTTTAAAAAACTTTGACAAAACTCCCAGAGAATGGAGTTCAGCATGTTTTGCAGGCCAAAATATGTATTCTAACAAGTCAAGGATATGAGTACTAAAAAAATAAGTCCAGCAAAATATTGGTTTGGAATTTGAGTTTTGGCAAAACTGTACACATATCAAACTATACAAAATTTTCTTTAGCAATTGTTACAGTATTTTGTACAATATTGGATTGTAAGCCTGCATTTGCGTTATGCGTGTGGAATCGAGTAGCCTTTCTCCTGGTTTAACATGTCCTATGCTCAGAATCTTGCTCGGCGTTCTCATAATTGCAAGTCGTCGGTCACTAGTCATCTTGCCACCTTTCCGGTCTTCGTCACCAGTCACTAGTCATCTTGCAAGAGCTTCAGTGCTGAATGTGGAGCCTTACGAAATATGCGACACCAGAATCTTATCAAGATAATTACAATTTACTCAAGCATTGATACTAGAGGGAATGATTTCAAAGCAATTGTGTATGACCTCTTGCTTAATGGTAGATGGCTACATCCTGGCACCAATGACCAAGCAGAGCAGAGGCGCTTGAATCTGCATCAAAGAGTGACCATACTACTTGATGTGGCTTGTGCGTTGGACTATCTTCACTGCCATGGGCCCGCACCTGTTGCACATTGTGATCTGAAGTCAAGCAATGTACTAGATGCTGATATGGTAGCACTTGTTGGAGCCTTCGGACTCACTAGGATTCTTGTTGACGGAAGCTCATCTTTCCTGCAGTCTACATTTTTGTACAGTATTTTGTACAATTTTGGAGTGTATTTTGTACAATATGAGTTTTGGCAAAACTGTAGACATATTAAATTATACAAAAGTTTCTTTAGCAATTGTTACAGTATTTTGTACAATATCAGTTTTGGCAAAACTGTAGACTTATTAAATAATACAAAAGTTTCTTTAGCATGTTGCTCATTTGGACTTAAGCTTCTAGCTTTTTAATTTCAATTTTTTTCTAATTTTTTTAGCTTTTTGTATGTTTCCCCTTATTCCTTTGTTGTCCCTGATGATCTAACCTTTTTTTATTTTTTATTATTTTAAAAAATAATTACGCTGAAAAATTTACCCGTAGCTACAGTAAAAAAACTACTATATATCAAAAACTGCTAGAAGCTTTAGCTACAAAGACCAAATGAGCACCCCTTAGCCTACATTTGCGTTGTTGCGTGTGGAGCCGAGTAGCCTTTCTCCTGGCTTAACATGTCCTATGCTCAGAATCTTGCTCAGCGTTCTCTAAATGCAAGTCGTCGGTCACTAGTCATCTTGCCACCTTTGCGGAGTCACTAGTCATTTAAACTGTAGACTTATCAAACTATACAAAATTTTCTTTAGCAATTGTTACAGTATTTTGTACAATTTTGGAGTGTAAGCCTGCATATGTGTTACGCGTGTGGAATCAAGTGGCCTTTCTCCTGGCTTAACATGTCCTATGCTCAGAATCTTGCTCGGCGTTCTCATAATTGCAAGTCGTCGGTCACTAGTCATCTTGCCACCTTTGCGGTCTTCGTCTGGTCTTCGGTTGGATGAGGTTCCTGGTCTTCTCCTGGCCTTTCTCCTGGTTGGATGATGTTCCTTTATTTATACATATTCGTATACAAATCATTTTGTAATTTATGGAATTATTAATTCCGAATTATTATATATATGGAAATATATATATATTCACATACAAATCAATCGGTATTTCCTGGAATTAATAATTCTGAATTTCAGATTTAATATTCACAACTTGTACTTGGCATGGAGCTTTTGTTTTGACATGAACCATTATAACTCGGTCCTACAACAGATAGATGGTCATATCTTTTTCCTTCTTTTCGATTAACATGGGAATTTCCTTATCATGGAGTTTTCATTTTGATTTGAACTGTTATAACTTGATCCCATAATAGATATATGGCCATATCGTTTTTCTTTTTCTCCTATTAATGTAGGAATTTACACAGTGTGTCTAATTAGTATAGAGAGCTATAGATAGATATTTCCAATATCTATAAGTGCTCAATGGTTTGTCCGACCTGTGTTTATTTGTATGCCAACAAACGGAGCTGGGATTTTTTCAATGGTTTGAGCCCCACAACTAGCAATTTTTTCTTTGTTCTTCTTTTTTATCCAAAATAAATTTTAAATTCAATGACTCACATAATGTAATTGCGAATGATCAAATTGAGGAACTACGTCTATCATAGAATGCCCTGTAAATTGAAATCTCATCAGGTTTGAGTCTGTTATGTTGTTCTTTTCGATACAAACCTATCTTCTTAATTAGAGCTACGGTATGTTAGCTCTTTGTGGATACGGCAATTGATGGAGATTGTGGTAACCCGGCCAGCTAAATCAGTCATCTGATCCTTGACACCAGGATTTCTTCTTTCAAATTAGAATGCACACATATGCTTATATATATAGTAGAAAATATGAGTTCACATATACGCGTATCCGTGGTTGATTGGCACCACTGATTGCAGGGCATGTAGATTAGCTTTTAAGGAAGACAAATTTTCATGTATTTTATTCAGATTGAGATGCTTGATAGGAGAAGAGCCTAGCCATGTAATATTTTAGGACTGTAAATTCTCACAAAATAAGAAAAACAATTGTTATTAAATTGTCTAACTTAATAATATATTTTAGGATAACAAACAAAAGCTGCTAAATATTGTTGTTCATCAGTTCAAATAATCTCTAATTATTAACATAAATTAGGTGTGAATATGAAAAAGTTATATCTTAAGGAAAAAAGTAAGGCTGGCCACGCAGATGCGTGGGCAACTTCGCTAGTTACAGCAAGAATGTAGCACCCCTCCTTTTATTACCACATTGTCTGTTTACATTAAGTTATACTTGCATATAATACATATTGGTACTAGCATACGTGCCATCTTATATGGGGCCTACGCTATTAGCGAATTTTGGGCCGTAAGGTGCTACAAAGAAGTTTTTAAAAAACTTTGACAAAACTCCCAGAGAATGGAGTTCAGCATGTTTTGCAGGCCAAAATATGTATTCTAACAAGTCAAGGATATGAGTACTAAAAAAATAAGTCCAGCAAAATATTGGTTTGGAATTTGAGTTTTTGGCAAAACTGTACACATATCAAACTATACAAAATTTTCTTTAGCAATTGTTACAGTATTTTGTACAATTTTGGAGTGTAAGCCTGCATTTGCGTTATGCGTGTGGAATCGAGTAGCCTTTCTCCTGGCTTAACATGTCCTATGCTCAGAATCTTGCTCGGCGTTCTCATAATTGCAAGTCGTCGGTCACTAGTCATCTTGCCACCTTTCCGGTCTTCGTCAGCTGCCAACCCCTAGCAGGTCGTCAGTCAATAGGCGTCTTTGGTCGGCACTAATTTTAAGTTATAACGGTTATAACTTATATCATTGATTCGATGGGTCAGTCGTTAATCAACTTACATCAATATGTATTCATACACAAATCAATTTGCTATTTTCTGAAATTATTAATTTCGAATATATATATATATATATATATATATATATATATATATATATATATATATATATATATATATATATATATATATATTCTCACATACAAATCAATTTGGTATTTCCTGTAATTAATAATTCTGAATTTCAGATTTAATAATTCCCAGCTTCACTACTACAGAAATCATCATCACAGACGGTTCAAAAACGTCATCACAGACGGTTTTTTGAACCGTCTGAATTTATGGGTCAGTGATAATCGAAGGTTATCACAGACGGTTTGTGAGCCGTCTGTGATAAATACAATACAGACGGTTCTAAACTTAGAACCGTCTGTGATACTCACACATCACAGACGGTTCTAAGTTTAGAACCGTCTGTGATGTGTGAGTATCACAGACGGTTCTAAGTATAGAACTGTTTGTGATGTGTCTGTGTCACAGACGATTTATACTACAAAGCAGTCTATTATAGTTCATTCTATACCTAATTTTTTTTTTCTATTTTTCAATTAGCCTCGGGAAATGTTAGCTATGCTTTTTGAAAACAAGTAAATATGATATCAAACATAGCAGAGAACATTTTATTTCCATTATAATCCACCATTACAACATCACAAGATTACAATCCACCATTACAACATCACAAGATTACAATCCACCATTACAACATCACAAGATTACAATCCACCATTATAACTTCACAATATTACAATCTACTATTACAACATCACAAGATTACAATCCACCATTATAATAGCAGATAACATAGCGAAAAAATCTACCAAAACTCGAGAGAAAAAATCCACCATCAATGGAGAGAACAATGAAAGCAACATAGCAGAGAACAATCCACCATCACAAGCTCTGGGTAGGCCTTCTTAGCACCACCTCATCAGAAGCTCCCGGCAACCTAAATCCAACAAAGTAGCAACAATGGAGGCTACGATGGAAACCTAAACCCACGAATCAAATACTAGAAGAAACAATGGAGGGAGGTAACTTAAGATGCATTTGAAGGGAGGTGGATGGGTTCGGTGAGTATTTATAGAGGAGGAGAGCTACGATCCGTGGGGTGTGGGTTGGGCGGTTTCTATTGGTGGAATTGGGTTGAGGAGGATTGACGGGCCCACTCGACAAATTATCACAGACGGTTCTTGGTAAGAACTGTCAGTAGATCACGACGGTTCTTTGGTAAGAACCGTCATGATATTGGCTATTATATATACCGATACGATATAAACAACTAGTCTCAAAATATAAAATAATAAAGTTCTATATGGATTATATATACTCATTTGAAAGGTTTCGACGAGATCTACAACTTTGCAGTTGAGGCAAAATCCAAATTCCAAAGGGAAGATTGAAAATTTTGGCAAAATTAGAAACCAAAACTTGCAACGCAAATTTGGGGCTAAAGAAGGCCGATTTTGAGGGTCTTGGAGGTCGACTGGCGCAAGCGGGTCATTTTTTGGATCGGGCTCGTCGTTAGCTTTCCAACGAGTACAAGAACATCGCAAACGGACACCGTATGCAAAAGTTATGCCCGTTTTAGTGAAGGTATGTCAAAACGGAATACTACTCGAACTCAGGCGGGAAATTTTGAAATTTTAGAGATGCGCGAAGCGGGAAACATATCACAGACGGTTCTTAATCAAGAGCCGTCTGTGATATTGGCATATCACAGACGGTTCTTGATTAAAAACCGTCTGTGATATTGCAGAATATCACAGACGGTTCTTAATCAAGAACCGCTCAGTGATATCGCATATCACGAGCGGTTCTTGATTAAGAACCGCTCGTGATATTCCGCAATATCACAGACGGTTTTTAATCAAGAACCGTCTGTGATATTCGAAATATCACAGACGGCTCTAGTTTAGAACCATCTGTGATAATATCCCAGACGGTTCTTGATAAGAACCGTCTGTGATTGCATTTAACACAGACGGTTTTTATGAACCGTCTGTGATGAGGCGTCTAATATAAGCGTTTTTGTAGTAGTGCTTGTACTTGGCATGGAGCTTTTGTTTTGATCTGAAGCCTTATAACTCAGTCCTACAACAGTAGATGGTCAAA
Organism: Dendrocalamus sinicus; assembly: GCA_036346575.1. Classification (NCBI taxonomy): domain Eukaryota; kingdom Viridiplantae; phylum Streptophyta; class Magnoliopsida; order Poales; family Poaceae; genus Dendrocalamus; species Dendrocalamus sinicus. The sequence goes on from CM070671.1 coordinate 29,017,827, forward strand.
TCTTTTTTTTTCCAATTAACATGGGAATTTCCTTATCATGGACTTTTGGTTTTGATCTGTTATATAACTCGGTCCAACAACAGGTAGATGGCCAGATCATTTTTTTCTCCTATGAATGTAGGAATTTGAACAGTGTCTAATTGGTATAGAGAGCTATAGATAGATATTTTCAATATCTATAAGTGCTCAATGGTTTGTCAAATCTGTTTTATTTGTATACCAACCAACCAATCTGGGAATTATTCAATGGTTTGAGCCCCACAGCTAAAAATTTTTCTTTGTTTTTCTTTTTATCCAAAATAAATTTTAAATTCAACGGAAATGCTAAAAATCTGTCACATGAAAATTTTCGTGAAATCATTTGATTTTTTAACCTCGTGATCCGCTTAGAGTTTCGTGCCCTAGGAGGCATCTTCCTCGTCTCCAATAAGTGCCACCAACGGCGAAGCCACGTTATCACCGTTGTCGCGAATGGCCCTCTGCCGCATCCCCCTTCGATGAACACACGCTCCGCCGAATCCCCCCGCATCTTTTCCTTGTATTAAGGCAATGCCAACAAAGATCTATATCTAATTTTATTCGTACCTATTTGAAATTATATTACCTATACCCAAATGAAAAATAATATACCCAATGAATTTGGATAACCCAGTAGGTAAAGAAAAAGGAGAAGAAGGGTTAAGTCAAAAAGTCTTTGAAGAAAGTTTTTTTGTAAAACTTTTGTATTTGGTATTTTAACCTCACGTTCACACCACAAAAGTTAACCAAAATCAATTAAAATTTATTAGAGATGTTTTGCATGTAGGAGAGCTACTCTATGCAAATTACAGGGTTAGGCGCACATGCGGGCCACACATACTTTTATACGAAGATTTCGTAAAACTTTGGTATTTGAAATTTCAACTTCGTGTTTATACCACAGAAGTTTTACAAAATTGACTAAAATTTATTGAAAATGATTTTGTGTGTATGGAGCTACTTTGTGCAAATTGACGGTACAGATGGCTCCTACATCCTTTTATAGATAGATATAACTAAGTATAGGTGGTCAAGCTCATGGGTGATCTAAGTGCTCTCTCAAATCTAGATTTAAATAGGTATGAGTAAAAATAGGTAAGTAGGTATTACTCTTTTCATACTATAATCTAAACTGATATTTTATTTCTTATGTACACCCTATCTAATAGTGTGAATGTAGGTTTGAACGAACAGTGATGCCCTAGCTCGGAAGCTGACTGCATGCCGCGTGCGACGTGTGAAACCGCGGACCAACAAGCAGGCATCCAGCGAGCGACATTCAATTCGGATCACACGCGGCTAGCCATCGATTCTTTCTCGGCGTATAAATACAAGCGACAGCTAGCTCCTGCCTCTTGCATCCACTACCGTTCAGTTCCAAATTAAGTGGCGAGAGCAATGGCACCGCTCTTCTCGTTCTTGTGCCTCCTCTGTTCCCATGTTGCTCCCCGTGCGTATATATTCTGGCATACATTCGGATCACACGCGGCTAGCCATCCATTCTTTCTCGGCGTATAAATACAAGCGAGAGCTAGCTCGTGCCCCTTGCATCCACTACCGCGTTCGGTTCCAAATTAAGTTGCGAGAGCAATGGCGCTGCTCTTCTTCTCGTTCCTGTGCCTCCTCTGTTCCCATGCTGCTCCGGCGTCCCCCTCGCCGGGGTGGAGCGGTGCCGCCACCGCCGACGAGCTCGCGCTCCTCTCCTTCAAGTACGTGCTCTCCGCAGGCCCATCCGATTCCGAGGGCTTGCTGGCCTCATGGAACACGTCCAGCCACCACTGCAGCTGGCCGGGAGTCGTCTGCGGCGGCCGCCGGCACCCAGAAAGGGTCGTCGCGTTGCGCCTGGTGTCATCCAACCTGTCGGGCCGCATCTCGCCGTCCTTGGGCAACCTGTCCTTCCTCAGGGAGCTGGACCTCGGCGACAACCGGCTCGTTGGTGAGATACCTCCGGAGCTCGGCCGTCTCAGCAAGCTCCGGTTCCTTAACCTGAGCGCAAATTCTCTACATGGAAGTATTCCTGTGGCCATAGGAGGACGCACCAATCTCACGAAGCTTTTACCAAGAAAAAACCGTCTCCAAGGTATAACCCCCTCGGTATTGGTGCCAGCTTGAATAATCTTGCCTATTTGGACTTTCGCAGTAATGGTTTGTCGGGAGAGATCCCTCGATCGCTGGCAGAGTTGCCATCGATCCAATTCCTGGATCTGTCATACAACAGACTATCTGGTGAGATTCCACCTGCTTTGGGCAATCTCACCCACCTCCAGCATCTTGTTCTCGCCAACAATAACCTATCAGGAGCTATCCCTTCATCTCTAGGGCAGCTCCGCAGTTTATCACAGCTCAACCTAGCCTTCAACAAATTAATTGGGGTGATCCCCACTTCCATTTGGAACATTTCCTCTCTAGAAGTGTTTTCTGTCAAGTTTAACAATCTAGGTGGTTTGATACCTCCAAATGCATTCAGTGCCCTTCCCATTCTCCAGGAGATATACGTGAACGACAACCAGTTTCATGGCTTTTTCCCAGTCTCACTAGTTAATGCTTCCAACGTGTCAGTAATTCAGATCGATGATAACTTATTCAGTGGAGTTATTCCCCCAGAGATTGGAAGGTTAAGAAATCTCAATTTGCTATACCTCGATGGCAATTTGTTTGAAGCTAAAGAACCAAAAGATTGGGAATTCATAACTGCATTAACAAATTGCTCCAAGTTACAAGATTTGGAGTTGGGATATAATAGGTTCGGGGGAGTTCTTCCTGATTCACTTTCTAATCTTTCCACTTCGCTAGAATATCTTGGCCTTTCATCCAACACTATCACGGGAATCATTCCTAAAGATATTGGTAATCTCATTAACTTACGTAGTATCAACATCTCACAAAACTCTTTCACAGGATCTCTTCCCTCTTCCTTGGGAAGGCTTAAAAACTTGCGCCGTCTCAAAGTATTTCAAAACAACATAAGCGGGTCGATCCCATTGACCATAGGAAATCTTACTGAACTAAATTGTTTGCGGCTCGGCATGAACGCGTTTAGCGGTAGGTTACCAAGCACACTTGGAAATCTGACAAAGTTGTTGTTGCTAGATCTTTCCAATAATAACTTTACTGGTCCAATACCCACTGGACTATTCAACATCCAAACACTCTCAATATTCTTTACTGTATCGCATAATAAATTAGAGGGATCAATACCCCAGGAAATAGGGAATCTCAAAAATCTTGCAGCATTCAGTGCAGAATCAAACAAATTGTCAGGTGAGATCCCTAACACCCTTGGTGAATGTCAACTTCTACGGAATCTCTATCTGCAAAATAATTTCTTGAATGGTAGCATCCCATCAGCCCTGAGCCAACTAAAAGGTCTTGAAACTCTTGACCTCTCAAGCAACAATTTGTCAGGCCAGATACCCAAGTTCTTAGGGAACATTACTATGCTCCATTCTCTGAACCTTTCATTCAATAGCTTTGTCGGAGAAGTGCCAATTGTAGGCGCTTTCACAAATGCTTCTGAAATCTCAATCCAAGGCAATGGTGAACTTTGCGGTGGCATACCTGATCTACATCTGCCTGCATGTTATTCACAATTACCAAACAAAAAACATATATTTCTGGTGGTACCAATTGTTATTTCTCTCGCTGCAATAGTGGCCATCCTTTCATCACTCTACATGCTACTAACTTGGCATAAGAAAAGCAAAACAAAAATCCCTTCAACGACATCCGTACAAGGCCACCCAATCATCTCTTATTCACAGCTGGTAAAAGCAACAGATGGTTTCTCGATAACCAATTTGTTGGGTTCTGGGTCATTTGGGTCCGTGTACAAAGGAGAGTTAGATGGTCAAGATGGCGAAAGTAAAGAACATGTTGCTGTGAAGGTACTAAAACTTCAAACTCCTAAGGCACTGAAGAGCTTCACTGCTGAATGTGAAGCCTTACGAAATATGCGACACCAGAATCTTGTCAAGATAATTACAGTTTGCTCAAGCATTGATACCAGAGGGAATGATTTCAAAGCAATTGTGTATGACTTCATGCCTAATGGTAGTCTTGAAGGTTGGCTACATCCTGACACAAATGACCAAGCAGAGCGGAAGCACTTGAATCTGCATCAAAGAGTGACCATACTACTTGATGTGGCTTGTGCGTTGGACTATCTTCACTGCCATGGGCCTGCACCTGTTGTACATTGTGATCTGAAGTCAAGCAATGTGCTCTTGGATGCTAAGATGGTTGCACATGTTGGAGACTTCGGACTCGCCAGGATTCTTGTTGAGGAAAGCTCATCTTTCCTGCAGTCCACGAGCTCGATGGGATTTAGAGGGACAATTGGTTATGCTGCCCCAGGTTAGCCTAATTTGTTCTCTTCTTTGTTTATACTTGTTTGCTATTATTGTCCTTGGTTTCCGTGGAATAATTCATGAAGATGGGTAGAAGAAATTAGTTTTACATTATGGAACATATGGTTTTGTCTACAATATTACACCTTCATTGTAAATTTAGAACTACACGTATCATACTAAGTCTAATTTTTTTTGTTTCCCAAAATGTTGAATGCAACAGAGTATGGTGCTGGAAACATGGTATCAACAAATGGAGACGTTTACAGTTATGGAATTATTGTTTTAGAAACTGTAACTGGGAAGAGGCCCACGGATAGCAGATTCAGGCAAGGATTGAGCCTTCGTGATTGCGTTGAGCAGGCTCTGCATCATGGCATGATGGACGTTGTAGACGCACGGCTGTGTTTGGACCTTGAAAACGAGCTTCAGACCATGGATGATTCTTCAAGCAAAAGGAAGATTGATTGCTTGATTTCGCTACTTAGACTGGGATTGTCTTGCTCTCAGGAAATGCCATCGAGCAGAATGTCAACCGGGGATATCATCAAGGAACTGCATGCCATCAAAGAATCCCTTTGGTAGGAACGCAGAATATGGAGAAGGAAGAATTTCCACTTTTATGTTGGGAAAAGTTTCCTGTGTCGATGATGTGTTTGGAGATGATTATCCTTGATCTCCCTGTAAGTGTGTTTGGAGAAGATTCTTGGACCGATCATTTTTCACAGTTTGCATCAATTGTAGGATAAGTACTGATGCTACACTGAAGTACTTTTGTAGCATAGCCGCAACATAAGGTACGGTTACCTTTCCTCCTTTCGGATATGGAATAGTTAGGATGGGAATTTTCTATCATATCCCTTAATAATTAGAAAGATAAGGGTACATTGGTGCATTCATTTATACACATAACCTTTCATAATTGGGCCTACTCTAAGGCTCAGCAAGCACTCCTGGTGGCCTAAGGGGCTAGGCACCCCCACAGTAGTACTCCTTCGACAGCAAGCACGAAGGTCCTAGGGGGCGAGCTGACGCAACTAATTGCCCCAACCCCTCATCCTTTGACAGCAAGCACAGAGGTCCTGAGAGACGAGCTGCCAGAACTAATTACCCTAGCCCCGGGAGTGTGAATGCTCTAAACCACCCGGAACAGGTTCCCCTTTCCCTGATGAAGCCATAGGCATCCCACAAAGGCAACACCTATGAAGCGGGCGTCACGTGGAGGCAAAGGCATACGTAGGGCTGCCCCGCCGAGGAGATGCACATAAGGCAAGCGATGGAGTCCCACAGCAAAGCTAGGGCCACCCCGTTGTGGTCGTGCCTCCGACGCGGGCAACACATAGTGGCGAAGTCGGGTGTGGGCTGCCCGACCAAGGCGATGCCTACAAGGCGGGTGGCAAAGTCCTACGGTGAGGCCAGAGCTGTCCTGTCAACATCGTGCCTCCGATGCGGGCAGCATGTAGAGGCAAAGCCAGAAGTCGAGCCGCCTTGTAGAGGCAATGCCTACAAAGCAGGGTTGGAGTTGTCCAGCTGAGGCCGTGCTTCTGAAGCGGGTGACACGTAGAGGTGAAGACGGGGGTAGGCTGCCCAGGCCAGGCGATACCTACAAGGTGGGTGACGAAGTCTCGTGGGAAAGCCGGAGTTGTCCCGCTGAGACAGTACCTTCGAAGCGGGCAGCACATAGAGGCGAAGCCGTAGATAGGGCCGCCCCACTGCAGCGATGCCTATAAGGCAGGCGGTGAAGTCCCACAACAAAGCCGGGGGTAGGCCGCCCTACCGAGGTGATGCCTACCAGGCAGACGGCCAAGTCCCATCGCGAAGCTAGGGCCGTCCCATTGAGGTCATGCCTCCAATGCGGGCGGCAAGTAGAGGCCAAGCTGGGGGTCGGGCTGTCCCGCCGAGATGATGCCCACAAGGCAGGGGAAAAGTCCAGCAATGAAGCTGGAGCTGTTCCACTGAGGCTGTTCCTTCGAAGCGGGCACCATGTAGAGCGAAGCCGGGGGTGGGGTTGCCTCACCGAGGAGATGCCTACAAGGTAGGCGGTGAAGTCCCACGGCAAAGTCGTGGGCTCAGTCCTCCCCGCCGTGGCGATGCCTACCAAGAAGGCGGCCAATTTCTACGGCAAAGCCTGAGTAATCCCTTCGAGGTTGTGCCTCCGACACGGGAGGCAAGTAGAGGCAAAGCTAGGGGTAGGGCCATCCCACCGAGGTGATGCCTACAAGGCAGGCAGCAAAGTTCGGCGGTGAAGCCGAAACCATCCCACCAAGGCCATGCCTCCAACGCGGGCAACACATAAAGACGAAACTGGGGGTTAGGCCACCTAGTGATAGTGGCGTAGGATGAGAGGCAGGGAGGCCGAACCGCCATTCTTCTACCTTAAACAATAGTCCCTACAGAGGGCGAGCATGAGCAACATAGGCTGAGAAAGGCAGTAACGCATGTGGAGACAGGGAGGCTGAATAGCTGTTCCCCTACCTTTGAAAACATCGCTCGTAGAGGTAGGGAGGCTGGACCGCCATTTCTCTATCTTCAAAAACGGCGCCCGCGGAGGGCAAGCATGAGCGGCGTAGGCCAAGAAGGGCGCTAATGCACATGAAGGCAGGGTGGCCGACCCGTCGTTTCCCTACCTAAAAAATAGTGCCCGCGAAGGACGAGCACAAGTAGCGTAGGCCAAGAGGGGCGCTAACGCATGCAAAGGCAAGGAAGTGGAACCGTTGTTCCCCTACCTCAAAAAATAGTGCCCGCAAAGAGTGCTATGCACATGAAGGCAAGGAGACCGGACCGCCATTCCCCTACCTTCAAAAACAGCACCCACAAAGGGTGAGCACGAGTGGCATAGGTCGAGAAGGGCGCTAATACACATAGAGGCAGGGAGACCGAACTGCCGTTCCCTACCTAGTAAAACAGTGCCCGTGAAGGGCGAGAACGAGCAGCGTAGGCCAAGACAGGTTCTGCGTATGAGGAGGTAGGGAGAGTGGACCGTTGTTCTTCTACCTTAAAAAATAGTGCCAGCGGAGGGCGAGTGTGACCGGCTTAGGTCGAGAAAGGCACTAACGCATTTGGAGACAAGGAGGCTGAACAACCATTTCCCTACCTTCGAAAATAGCTCCCGAGGAGGGAGAGTGCGAAAGGTGTAGTTCAAGACAGGTGCTATGCACATGGGGGCAGGGAGGTTGGACCGCCGTTCCCCTATCTTAAAAACAACGCCCGTAGAGGGTGAGCACGAGCAGTGTATGTTGACAAGAGCACTTACACATGCGAAGGCAAGGAGGACGAAGCTACATTCCCCTACCTTGAAAAACAACGCCTGTAAAGGACGAGCAATGTAGGCCAAGATGGGCGCTATGCAAGCTGAGGCAGGGAGGCCGGACATCCATTCTTGTACCTTCAAAAGCAACGTCCACAAAGGGAGAGAGCGAGCGGCGTAGGCCGAGAGAGGTACTAACACACACAGAGAAAGGGAGGTCGAACAACCATTCCTCTACCTTTGAAAATATCGCCCGCAAAGGGCAAGCATGAGCGCCGTAGGCCGAAAAAAGCACTAACGCATGCAAAGACAGGGAGACTGAACAACCGTTCCCCTACCTTTGAAAACAACGCCGCAGAGGGTGAGCACAAGCGGCGTAGGCCAAGATAGGCACTACGCACGCAGAGGTAGGGAGGCCGGATTGACATTCCCCTCTCTTTAAAAACAGTGTCTGCAGAGGGCTAGGCCGAGAAGTGAGCTAACGCATGTGAAGGCGGAAAGGCCAAACCATCATTTCCCTACCTTTGAAAATAGTGCCCACGAAGGTTGAGTGGCATAGGCCAAGTGGGTGCTACGCACGTGGAGGCGGGGAGGCTAGACCGCCATTCCCCTACCTTCAAAAATATCGCCTCTAGAGGGCAATTATGAGCGACATAGGCCGAAAAGGGCGCTAACGAACGTGGAGGTAGGGAGGATGAACTGCTGTTCCCCTACCTCAAAAAACAGCTCCCGCGAAGGGTAAGCGCGAGTAGTGTAGGCCAAGAAGGGCGCTAAATATAATTGTTTCTCAAAACTAGTGGATGTACCTATGCAATTACACAGCTAGATATTATGATATAAATGTCTTAGGTATAAAACTCTACTGCCTATAATTGAAATACAATTGTATTTGCTATACAATTCTAATATACATATGTAATTTATCTGTACCGTTATAATCTGGCCCCACCTAAATAAGTGATAGAGATGCTTCTTTTTTCTCGATTAATATGAGAATTCATAGAAATTTTCTTTTCAGGATTATTATAGTTTTTTTTGCCATAAGAACGAATGAGGTGTCTTGAATCTGACCAGTTATTTTTTATTTATATAGATATTGAATGCAACATATAGTATGGTGCTGGAAACATGCTATCATCAAATGGAGATATTTATAGTTATAGAATTCTTGTTTTAGAAACTGTAACCAGGAAGAGGCCCATGGATACCATATCCAGATAAGGATTGAGCCTTTGTAACGTTGAGCAGGCTCTGCTTCATAGCATGGTGGACGTTGTCGACGCACGAGTTGAAAACGAGTTTCGGAATATGGATGATTCTTCAAGGACGAAGGAGATTGATCGCCTCATTTTGCTACTTGGATTGGGAATGCCTTGCTCTCTCGAAATGCCATCAAGCAGAATGTCAACCGGGGATAACATCGAGGATCTGCATGCCATCGAAGAATCCCTTTCGTAATGGAAGGATTGGTGGCAGCGGGCCGGGCCTTGTCAAGGAAACTTTGTCCAAGCAAGAGAGGAAAGAATTCAATGGAGTCTTAATTTGTACTTGTTGGAACATATGGCTTGCGAGAAACCGTAGAATTTTCCAACACAAATCCTCAAATGCGTAGGAGGTGTTTGAACTAATCCGGTTTTCCAGCCCGCCCCGTAAAGGCATAAACTTCGGTGGGTTGAGCCGGTTTGGGCGGGTTACGAGGGGGTGAAGTCATTGGTTTACTGGATCTACCCTACTCTATAATACACCAAAATTTTCTTTACTAAATCCACCCCCCTCAATCACCCCTACAGTCATGCCTAATCTAAGTTCACCCAGATTTGTGTACCAAAGTAATCCAACTTCATACAAATGAATGGCCTGGATCTCTCCTCAAGCCTTCTTCTCTTACTCATTGAAGATCCTAAGGCCAAAATCATCCGGATCATGCACATCATTAAACCCACAAAAAAAAGGAAGGAAAAAATTTCCCCACCCGACTCGACTCGACTCGCCAAAGCCAAGCCGCTTCTCCCTCTCTCGCAAACCCTAACTGTCCAATGCCTCCCGCACCCTAGCTCGCCACCCACCATGCGCGCCTCCGCCCCCCCATGGGGACCTCCTCCTCCGCCTGCAGATCCGCCGCCCCGGACTAAGAAGCCAAAGCCGCCTCCCCCTCCAGGCATCCTCGCCATCCAAAGCCCTCGCGAATCTGAGATCTCGACACGCGCGTAGGCTAAGAAGGCGCTTGCGGTAGCAGAAACCCTAGAGGAGAGCGGCGCGCGCGGCCTATGGTGATCATATCCGACTTCCAGAGGACGAGGCGCCGCGCCGCTGCGCGGCGGCGCAGCTGACGGCGATGAGGAGGCCCTCGCGGCGGTGCTCGAGCGTAAGGTGGCGCGGTCCCGTTCCTCCAGCGGCCATCGACGTCGCCGGCGGCACACCGACCTCTTCCGCGACCCTCTGCGGTGAGCAAGGTCACCACGATGGCGTCGACAACCGAGCGCAGTGGAGGCGGAGGAGAAGATGGCAAGGAGGCCAGAGGAAGGTCGCCGAGGCGGAGAGGGCGGCGGCGCGCCGCAGAGGAGAGGCCGGAGAGCTCGGTGGTGACGGAGGAGCGGGGGCTGGAGGGCTCGGTGGAGAGGGATAGCAAGGAGGTGGAGCCGAGCCGGAGGATGACAAAGTGAGAAGTGAGTACTCTTGCCATAATCCCTTAATTTTTATTGTTTCTTTGGGTTTTAGGTTTTGATGCTAAATGTGGTTTTTATTAGTAAGGCCGACCTTGCTTGTTCAGAGGTTTGGGACCTTGTTTCTGCGATGCTAACTCAATCACTCAATCTAGAAGAGAAATTTTAGATCTTTAGTCGAGTAATCTAAAGCCTCATTTGATGACCGCTTCTCGGTTGATTGCTTGGTTTCCATGGATCATCGATAAGGACCGCTTGTTTAGGATAGGATAGATTTGGTTTAATTCTCTGATCAATATGCTCTACTTATTGGATCTGTTCGTTGCAATGGAGCTGGGATCCCAAATGTGGAGAAGCTCCCTGTTCCAATTGATGACTCGAATGATCGAATCTTAATTAGGCCAGGATAGTTTTCAAGCTGGATCAATTCCTTTCGTGGATTTGGGTACTCAAGGAAGTAGTTTTTTAGTGTCCACATTCCTAATTCAAATGTGCAATTAGTTTACTAGGTTTCGGAGTTACTTAGTTTCATCTTGAGTGTTTGGATCCCTTTTGTGGAGTTTGATAATTTAAGTGGTAGCGCAGAGTTATCCTCCTAACAGTCTATGCCGAACAATGTAGTACATACCTTTCTTAAAGTCAGCTTATTTAGGATAAAATCACATTGGTTCATCACTTATTTGCTTCCAGATGGATGGGCAGTAAATTACGCTTTCACTGTTACATGTGAAATCGGACCAAAACAAAGCCAGTATGTTTCAGGATTTGTTTACATTCAGATTTCTATATTCAATTGCTGTCTGGGAACACTATATTGTGATTATGCTGACACCTGGGTTCATGCCATGTTATATCCAGTAAATCTGTTGTGCTTAATTTGCTTATCTGGTGGTCTTGTAAAATTATCCTTAATTCGCCTCTGTAAAAAGACATAGCTCCGGTTGTCATTTATATTTCAATTCATTGTACTTGCTGAAGGTCAGCTAAGGGATTCTCATTTTATTTCTGATTTATTAAACAGAACCAAATGCCGTAACGGTCTTGATTTGGAGAAGTATTCTGGACACAAGAAGCTTGCGAGGTTGCCATCATCGCTCTGTTCCTCGTGGAACAAAATCAAGGTTTGTTGTCTGCGAGATTAAGAAGGACCGTCTGAAGGTCTGTTCCTCAGGGAATAAGTTTCCCCGGCACTTATTGCCTGCCCGGTAAAGTGCTGCCGGGAAAGATATTCCCCAGCAGTTATGTGTGTTCCCAGCGGTTAAGTGCCCTAGATAAGTTGTTTTTTCATGGCAGTTAAGGTTTCCCCTACAGTTAGGTGTTTCTCGGCAGTTGATTGTATTACCGACAGTTAACTGCCCTCAATTGACCATTTCGCCGGCAGATATGTTGACAGCTTTGGCATGATTCCTGGCAGATTAGGCACATAGGAATATACATATAAAATACTAATACAATTTAATTATACCGCAAGAAATAGTGAATTTAATTTTTTTCTCAATAATTTGCACCATTCAACCAAAATTTAGAAAACATACAATTTTCGCAATTGTACAAATTAGAAAATGTCATATCAACAATCAAATAGAGCTGCAACAAATAGATGAAATTCAGATGATGCAAAATACATAAACCTGAAGCATGAAATTTCTGGTGAGCACAACAGTACATATGTAGTACACCATGCGCAGTTCATGCAATTTTAGAATTCTGAGCATTCTAATATAGGTCTCCTTGGCATGTACAAAACATCTGCACAAAAGAAGTCAACAATACTAGTCTATCCTTGCACATGTAAATACTCGAATTTTTTGTACGGATAATCCATTTTTTATTCGAAATTACATAAATATACCCGCGGGAAATTTTTTTACAAAAATAGGCTCCAGTCACCTAATGGTTGGGCGACTGGAGCCTTTCGCCCAACCAGACCACGACAGCTGGAGAATCTACCAACCGTTTGACGATTAACTGCAGTCGCCCAACCGTTGGGCGACTTTCATGCAGTCGCCGAACCGTTGGGCGACTAAATCTCAGTCGCCAACGGTTCGACGACTGCGGGTGGGATTCAAAACCGCGCTCGGCCACGACGTAGATGCACTGTTTTCTTCTCGGCCGCGCAACGCAGAAAAGAGAGGGGGAAAGAAGGAGAGGGAGAGGAGGAGAAGAGGAGGGGGAGAGAAAGAGAGGGAGAGGAGGAGAAGAGGAGAGGGAGTGCGCGATTTTCAGTCAGGTAATTTTTTGTTATATTTTCAGGTAATTTTTTGTTATATTTTTTGTTAGTGTAGAAAATTAGTTTAGAAAATGTAGTATAGAAAATTAGTTTAGAAATATAGTTTAGAAAATTAGTTTAGAAAATGTAGTGTAGAAAATTAGTTTAGAAATGTAGTTTAGAAAATTAGTTTAGAAAATGTAGTTTAGTAAATATAGTTTAGAAATTTAGTTTAGAAATTAAATATAGAAATCTAATTTAGAAATTTAATTTTCAAATGTAGTTTAGTAAATATAGTTTAGTAATTTAGTTTAGAAAATTAGTTTAGAAAATTAGTTTAGAAAATGTAGTTTAGTAAATATAGTTTAGAAATTAAGTTTAGAAAAATTAGTTTAGAAAATTAGTTTAGAAAATGTAGTTTAGAAATTTAGTTTAGAAATTAAATATAGAAATCTAATTTAGAAATTTAGTTTTCAAATGTAGTTTAGTAAATGTAGTTTAGTAAATATAGTTTAGTAATTTAGTTTAGAAAATTAGTTTAGAAAATTAGTTTAGAAAATTAGTTTAGAAAATGTAGTTTAGTAAATATAGTTTAGAAATTAAGTTTAGAAAATTTAGTTTATAAATTTTGTATACCATTTATAATGCATTATTGTACAAAATATAGTATTTAAATGTACATGTACAAAATTTAATGTTGAAATTATTGTACAAATTTAGATGTTGAAAATTTAGTGTTGAAATTTAGATGTAGAAAATTTAATGTTGAAATTATTGTACAAATTTAGATGTAGAAAATTTAATGTAGAAATTATTGTACAAATTTTGCAGGTATGACTCGTGATGGACGTGACTCGGAGTGGCGTTGTACCGTGGACGAGCACGTGGACCGATCTCATCGCGCTTCCGTCTAGTGCCGCCACCGGGAGCACGGACGAGCCGCCACGGTAGTCGTCCGGACACGCACACCTCACGTGGCACGGGACTCGACCCTCGTTGGATCGCCGGTTTGCACTACTCCAGCGCTTAGTGCGACCGTAAGTTCGTTCCGCTGACCTTCACTTTGTTTGCAGGTGCGGATGCGGGCTACTCCCTCTTGCCGGATGGTGCAGGCCACGGGCGAGATGGAGCGCCGGCGGGACGAGGGCGCGGGAGCGATCACGACGCTTTCCGCTCGACCGTTCCTCGCCGACGGCTTTGGTGGACCGTTGGCGGCCCGAGACGCACACTTTCCACCTCCCATTCGGGGAGATGACGCCGACCTTGCGGGATGTGTCCCTGCTCCTTGGGCTTCCGACAGCGGAGAAGCGCCTTCCTACGGAGGCACCGCCGATCGGCGCGCCGACCGCTCGGCAGATTCGAGGTGTCGCTCCACCGCCGATGACCACCACGTGTTCGGAGAGGAGCGCACCCATGGGCCGACACCGAGGTGGCTCGAGCGATCGCACGTGGTTTTTACATTCGATCGTGTCGTCGAAGGTCTTATTTGTGGTATTACGTACTAATAACAACTTGTTTGCATTCAGGTGGAGCGCATGGTTCCACAGGCAGACGATCACCAGGTGTCGCACCACCTGGAGGCGTACGTGCTGTGGTTGTTTGGTTGGGTGCTTTTCACCATCAGCCATGGCAACTCGGTGGATGTGTGCCTTATCGCTTATGCGAGGGCGATCGCTGACGGCGAGCCCCACCAGGTCAGCTGGGGATCAGCCGTACTTGCCGCGACGTACCGCGCACTGTGCGATGCGTGCACGAGGATCAAGGCGAACTCGATCCTCATGGGCTGTCCCCTTCTACTGCAGTTGTGGCCGTTCGAGCGCTTAAGCCTCGGACGACCTGTGCTAGACGACATGGGTTCGTACGGGCCCGAGATGTATCCAGGGGGAGACGTCGACCGGCCGACGATGGGTTCTATCTGGTGCCGTCGTCGAGTATGTATTATCACAGTCAACTATTTCTTTCTTATTGACGATCGTCATTCTAAACAACTTGTCTTTCTTGCAGGTACAGTTCACGCACGTGCAGGTCACGCGGGCGTACCGGGTCTTTGTGGAGCAGCTCGACCGCATCACAGCCGACGACGTGCGCTAGGAGCCGTACGCTGATACGGCAGTGCAGGCCCGTGCTCCTGGCGGTCTGTCCTCACTTTGTCGGGCGTGGCCGGGCTTCGGCTCACCGCCGGAAGCTCGTGTACCTCATCTACGTGGAGGACTACGCACCCCACGGTGATGCGGTAGTTCGCCTACGGCACGGTTCTGTACTCGGTCGGACCATCGCTTCGCGCACGCGTGCGGGTGAGTGATCGTTTGTGCTAAATATGTACATACTTACTCGCGTTCGCAAGTATCTCACATTACGTAATGGTTCTATACGCAGCACGCCGCGAAGGGAGTGAAAAGAGGCACGATCGGTCGTTGAGGATGCACCGGTCGAGCGGTGGGAGGGTGCGCCGACGACCGCGTGGAGGAGGACCGCTGCACGCACGCCAGGAGTACGCGAGTACCGCGCCGGTACCACCGCAGACCGCACTCGCTCGTATATGTGGTAGACCCGCCTGCCACACACGTCGCCGCTCCGACGGACACGTACCCTGCGCACTTCGCGCGCGACGCTCACCTTGCGGTACGTTACATGTCATTTCAAAGATTCCCAAATGGTAATGTCATTTCGATAATCGACCATTTCATGTCTTTGTGTCCAGCCGACGCTTGGTTACGCCTATGCGCCGACTCCGGCACACTACTGGAGAGGCTCGCCAGTGGTGCGCAGCTGACCCATGAGGAGGGCGTCAGCTTTGCGCGTCGGATGCACGAGGAGTGTAGACGTATCGTTAGCCTACTGTCCTGCACGAGGCTACCGGCGGTCTCCACGCCCACCGCTCCGACTGCTCGTCCACCAGTGCCACCCCGACCAGCGTGGCACTACTCTGGTGCACCTACGTGGATACGTCCTCCACCACCTCACCCGGAGCAGCCAGGGGGTTCAGCCTGGGCAGGGCCTCCTACACACACCCCTGTCTTCCCCACGCAGGGGGTGTACGCCCCTCCTCCTACCTCGATGGCGCCAGCTACAGGTACGCAGAGGTTCTTATATCGTGTTTATCCAAAGACGACATGCAACGAACTAACGATATTAATATTGCAGGTAATTACCAGCAGCACGACGTCTCCCGTGCCCGACGATGTGGACCGCTTTTCGCGAGTGGCTCGGGCGGTTCTCCGACGCAGCACGGAGGTTCTCTCGCGATGCCCTCCCGGTGCACCGGAGGGCACACAACAGAGGTGCACTGACTCCACCAGCGCAGGGGCGGATAGACACCCTTCGCTCGTCTTACTTTTTCGGATCGTCCTAACCGTTGCAGGAGGAGGGCCAAGCGAGGTCGATGGGAGGACGCGCGCGTGACGGGCACACCAGTGGTGACGAGTGAGGCGTGCTGCAGATGCTATATATATTATGCATGTAATGAAAAAACATGCGGCATATTACTCACAGTTATATTATGAAGTTTATTTACATTTACATAAGTCTATCATCTTTTCTCCGCACATAAACTATCTCACTTAACAGTGTATGTATCGATCGTTCTCTACTCAATCTTTCATAAAAAAAAATTTAAAACTTTTTAGACACCTACAATATACAATGAACATAAACTTTTATTACAACTTCACCGTATTTTTAACCGGTTCAACGTTACAAAATTCACAAAATCTAAAACAATCACGGGGGCTACATGCAGTCGCCTAACGGGATGGTGACTGCATGCTAGTCGCCTAACGGGATGACGACTACACTTAAGTCGCCATACGGAAGAGCGACTGGATGCGATCGCTCTCATCGCGCGAGACATATTGTGTCGCTGTGCTGTTATGAAGGCTCCATCGCCCAACCATTAGGCGACTGGAGCCTATTTTTGTAAAAAATTTTCCCGCGGGTATATTTATGTAATTTCAAATAAAAAATGGATTATCCGTACAAAAAATTCGTAAATACTATAACCCCTTCTACCACAATACTAGTCTATCCTTAGCATGTAGAAAACATCCACGTAAAAAAAGTCGACAATAAAGATGTCCTCATAATGAAATCATCATTCTATCACCATTTACAAAATAAGGACGATCACTCCATCAACAAATAATAACTTCAACAACCCTTATGTTTTGTACCTGAAAAGAAATTCAAGAAGTCAATAACCACAAACTATATATAAGCCGATACATGATGTGCTCGTAAAATAGTTAAACAAGATTATAAATTTAACAGTAGTGCGGAGAGATTCAATTCTATGCGGGCGCACTACTGGAATTTTAATGCAGCACGCCATGTTGAGATAATTTTATATAGATTTCTAGTTACACTGTAGCTTTCCTCATATACCTGAAATAGTCTATTTCTACTATATTGTTGTCCTTCCCTGAAACACTACATATAGGCGAGAAATCTTACTTATCGCTAACTCTACATCAATCCAATCGTCAATTCACAGATAAAGGGGGAAAATCTGTAAGATTACGGCACTTGAGGGATACAATTCTAATTGTCCAGGTCAAAACTTACATAAACAATGCATATAGAAGCTTACACCCAAATGGAGAAAAGGGGAGCCTGTGGTAACTTCCAGCTTATCGAGCAGCATGTCTGTCATCTCGATTCTGAAAGAGTCCCTTGCATCCATTTGCTTTATAATGTTAACGACTTTTTGCACCATCAGGCATATCCCATTATACCCTGTCGGCACACAATCACAAAAATGACAGGGACGCATTCATGATTAAATTGTAAGCAGAAACTTCAAGCATAAACATATCTTATCTATGTTGTAACAATTTACAACACTATTTTGTTCAACCTCATTCAAGCATAAACATACCTTGTTCTATGTTGCAGTAAGTTTTTTCTTCCTTATAGCAAACCTTTTCTCTTATCTCTCCCTTCTCCTTACACAGTGTTCTTTTGATGATCAAAGAACTAACTCTTTCGTATGTATGTGTGCTCACGCATAAGCACTTGGCTTGTTCACTTTCAAAGAATAGTCTCAGCAGAACTACTCCCCAAATGAACAGCCGAACATCCCTTTTGTAGCGAGTGAACATCGGCCTCTCCAAGCGACGCGTGCGTGCAAACCACACATGCAGCAACTGCATGCCGTTAGACAGCAACTCTCGAATTGTTATGCTCTTATTTCTCAGTGTTTGCAGCTGAATTACTGATGGTACACTTGAATTTTCACAATTCCCCCCTGCCTGCTTATCGGAGGACTGTCACACCAGTTCTGTAAATTGTGGCCACAATTAGGTACTTTTGTAATTATCCTTTTTCCTTTATATTGTCATAATAAAATTTCCATATAGGCCTCCCGTGTATGGTGATGGTGTTTGGTTAGTCATGCTAATAATGTTTATTTTCTAAGTGGAAAAACAATTATCTATAAATTAAACGGTGCGCACAATATTTCATATAGTAGTTTATCCAAATCTGTTTCATTTTTCCTCGCAAAAAAAAAATCTTTTGTTTTTCATGAGTTGAGTTAGCTTGCTTGGGCTGCTTCGTTTGGAACAAAGAAATTCAATAGATATTATGCAGGAATTATATTATTTTCTGAAAAATTACTGTGAAAGTTCTAGCTCTCTGTGCTGATGTAGTGGTGTTTGGATAAAGGGATATGAGCGGTGGAAATGGGATATGAGAGGTGTGATAGATTTAGGAGAAAATCCACTCCCTGTTATTAAATAACTCTTGCTTTCACTATATGCCATCAAATAAGTCGTTATTCCCTCATCCCTCTACCCCATCGGATTTTAATTTTCTTCCCTCTGTATCATCACCATCATCTCTCCATCTAACACCCGCTGTTAAGTCTAAAAAAGACTATATTGCCCTTGTGAAAACGTGATTCCCTCCCCGCTGCTGTGAAAAAAATTGAAACCACGGAGAGCAATATAATCAAGTTTTTATGAAGAGCAATACAATCTAGGGATGGCAACGGAGCAGGAGATCATGAGAGAAGCCTCCATGGCCCCGCCCTGCCCCCCTATCCGGCCCCCCACCCTGCCCCGCTCAGCTTCCCGAGGGGAGGTGGCCCCTCGTCCCCGGTCCTCGCAGGGACCCAACCCCACGGGGTCTCCGCGGGGATTAAAAAACTAAATTTATTTTGAAAAATAATAGTTAGACTTTATTTATTAATTTATAATTACTTAAGCATACTTTTTAAAATTAACTTAAATATATATATTCCAACATATAAATTCAAGTTTGAGCCTAAATATATAAGGAAAAAAATACAATCTCTTGTATTAAAAAATTATAATCTATTATTAAAATATTTATTTTTATTTTTATCGGATTTCCATAGACCTCGTGAGAGAGGATGACCTCGTCTCTACCCCGTTAGCATAACGGGCGCCGCTCCGTTCCCTCCGCGGGGGAGATCATCTCCGCCCCCGCTCCCCAGGAATATTGAAATTTTTGTACGGATAACCTTTTTTTTATTCGGAAATACAGAAATATACCCGCGGTTTCATTTTTTTACAAAAATAGCCTCGAGTCGCCCAATGGGGAGGCGACTCGAGAATGTCGCCCACCCGAAAAGCGACATTTAACGAATCTGCGAACCGTTGGGCGACTCAGCGCTGTCGCCTCCCCATTGGGCGACTTAATTTAAGTCGTTTATGCGGTTGGGCGATCGCAATGCGATGCCAACGCTAGGCATTGTGAGGGTTAGGCGTCGAAATTTTTGTACGGATAAACTTTTTTTATTCGGAAATATAGAAATATACCCGCGGTTTCATTTTTTACAAAAATAGCCTCGAGTCGCCCAATGGGGAGGCGACTCGAGAATGTCGCCCACCCGAAAAGCGACAAAAAGCTATGTCGCTTCACGAGAAGCCGTCCATAAGTCCGCCAGGGTATGCGGTGTTGCAGAGAGCAATGTTTGCATTTGGTGCTAGCATCGAAGCATTCAGGCACATGCTGCCAGTGATCTCAATTGACGGGACCTTCTTGACAGGCAAATACAAGGGGCAGATCCGGACGGCCATAGGCGTAGACGGTAACAATCAAATATTGCCGCTGGCCATTGCATTTGTGGAGAGTGAGAATTACGAGAGCTGGCTGTGGTTTCTCAGACATGTGAGGGCTGGAGTTGTAGCCACTCGGCCTGGTGTGTGCGTAATCCATGATCGCCACGCCGGTATTATCAAGGCAATAAGAAAACTTCAAGAAGACCCCGAGGAGCCCTTTCCTTGGCCGGACATGAGAAACCGGTGGTGCAGTCGTCACTTAGCGGCAAACTTTTTCAAGCAATTCCTAAACAATCTTTGATGAAGCTATTCAAGAGGTCAAGCTAGGCGAACCAACAGAGGAAATTTGATGCTTTGTGGAGGTTGTTGGATGAGCACACTAGGAAGAACGTCGAAGAGAGGAGCAAGCAGCCGGTCACTCCTGGGGCGGCACAACCACAATGCTTGCCGCCAATCGATGCGCCTAACCCAGGTGGTCCAAGAAGAAGGAGCTCACGAAACATCAGGTGCTTCGGCAGTGGATCGAGGGGGAACCTTTGGAGAAGTGGTCGCTGTTGCACGACACGGATGGCGCAAGGTACGGAATAATGACAACTAACCTTGCCGAGGTATACAATTGGGTTCTAAGGGGTCTCCGTTCTCAGCCCCTTGTCGCCATCGTGGAAGGTGTTCTTCACAAGACAATCCGGTACTTCGTGAGAGGCACGCGAGTGCCGCACTTCATGCGACCAATCTCGAGCTCAGATTCGCAAAAATTACCGCTACATGGAGATGAAGGCACAAAGGGTCGATTGCACACAAAGTGCAGGTCATGGGCAACAGGGAGCATCGTTTTGAGGTGATACTCCGTGATAGAGCCGGATTTGGGACGGCTCGTTCACTTGTTACGCACGAGGTATGTCTTGCAGATCATGGAAATGAACCTAGCTGCACGTGCAACAAGCTTAAGTTGTTACACAAACCATGCTCTCATGTCCTCGCTGCATGCGGGACCGTGGGTATGGATCCTTCCAACTTCATGTCCGAGTTCTTCTTTAAGGGGAGGGTACTGCAGGCTTGGTGTGGGGAGCTCCGAGGGTTCAGGGTGGTGGGAAACTTCGCCACTTCGGACATTGCATCGAGGACCTGGGTTCCGGATGTTAACATGTTGAAGGGTGGGAAGGGTCGGCGACAGAGCAGACGTATTAGGAATGACATGGATGAATCACAAGCTGGAACATCGGGTGCACGTTGTGGTCGATGCGGTCAGGAGGGGCACACAGCTAGACGATACAATGCATGTCCTGATCAGTAGTTACATGACTTTTCTGTAATGTACTTGGTTATGTACTTATTTAGTGCATGTATTTGCTGTTTGTTAAAATGAGATACTTTTGTGGCTCGTGCACAAGACAATCAATTCATGACATGCTTAACAACATTGCACATTATTTCGATCGAACCTCGTACATACTACAACCATACATACAACATTACCAAAATAGCTTGACGATAACATAGCATAAAAAATTACCAAAATAGCTTTACGACAACATAGCATAAAACATTACCAACACACACGAGCAGAACTTCCAGCACTACAACTAAGCGAGGCACAATAATCACAAGTAGTACACACAACAATTTAATTCAACACAACAGTCGTACCGCCACAGCATCAACACATCAACAAATACATGAACTAAAATACGACACAGACATAACCCTCGTTACCTAAATGCCAAACGAGCCTCGTGGCACCCACATGGAGAATTGCTGAGGGGGACGCCTCGGACGTGGCTGGCCGTCGTGGTAGTGGCATGCACATATGCAGCTCGGGTTCGCGCAGCAACATGTGGGATCATAAGAGCTTCCTATATTCACGACCTCCTCGTTGCCCCTCTCGCGTTGCATCTGTTCGCGGAGGTCGTTGTTCTCCTCAGTGAGACTCTCCATTCGGTACTCCAAGTCCCATATTCGAGCCCATAATGTATCCACATAACGATCAACATACCGTTCATGAGGAGGGTCGATCCAGTGGGAGAAGTCGCATTTGGCCATCTGCACAAATAAGGACGGTAAACTTCGAGGGTCCATAAGCAATAAAAAATGTAACATTACTAATTTGTACCCCAGAGCGTGAGCATCGGAAGAAACGTCGCCCGCCATCGTTCGGGGAATCCAAGATCTGGACGACCGCGTACTCATTGTGGCTGCATTTCGGCCACGGTGGTTGAGCACGCCGGCTTGGTATCAATCGGTACTGCGGACCGAACATATCCCTCCTTTCTAAGGGAATGTCGTCCTTCGGTGACCCAAATCCCACTGGCCCCTCGGCTTCAGACATATCCCAACCTCGGCTTCGATTCACAATGTCATGGGACCCCAACCGTGCTACTTATAGCAAAACGGGGCAGCTTTGCACAGAGACGTGACAAAAAGGGCATCTTTGCTCAGTGAGATGTCAATAGAGCGCAGATTTGCTCAGGGACATGACAACACGCCCCAGCTTTGCTCAGTGACATGACAAAAGAGTTCAGATTTTGCTCCGTGACATGACAAAACGGGGCAGCTTTGCTCAGTGAGATGACACATATAGGGGCGTAGGTCTTTAGCCTTTACAGGAGTAGGCCTGTAGGCCTGTACACATATAGGGGCGTAGGTCTTTAGACTTTACAGGAGTAGGCCTGTACACATATAGGGGCGTAGGTCTTTAGCCTTTACAGGAGTAGGCCTGTAGGCCTGTACACATATAGGGACGTAGGTCTTTAGCCTTTACAGGAGTAGGCCTGTAGGCCTGTACATAGTCTCTGAAAAGCCTACATAGGGCCATTTATTGCTACACTGGAATCCAGGAAAAGCGAAAAGATCCTCTCCTTGAACTATGACCACTGCACCAGATAACCTGCCTATATAAATGCCTCATATGTCTTCCATACCACATCTCCTCCTCAAGACATCACAATACTACCACACAACAATGTCTTCTTGGAAGTCCGACCCATTTGGAGTGCCGGAGTGGCATGAGCGCCCGAAGTGCCATTGCGGCTTTAGGACGATGTTGGGAGTCTGGACGGATCGAGTACAACGAGCCAAATACGGCCGTAGGTCCTTCAAGTGTCCAGACCTGGATGACGACTTCGTGGTAACGACGACAACTAAATCATTTGTTTCTCGTTATCGTTTTTCAACTTGATCCATGACATCTATCACGCCACACATAGGCTTGCGGGTTCATCGAATGGGTGGATCGGGTGTCGCCGGCATGGCCAGATAACCGGGCAGTGGAGGTGGAAAACAAAGGACAATACTTTACCAAGATGACTCAGGCTCGCGAGGTGGAACGACAGATGCGGCTTGAGCAAGAGCGCCGCG
Source organism: Dendrocalamus sinicus (assembly GCA_036346575.1). NCBI lineage: Eukaryota > Viridiplantae > Streptophyta > Magnoliopsida > Poales > Poaceae > Dendrocalamus > Dendrocalamus sinicus. Next base: position 29,040,686 of record CM070671.1, read on the forward strand.
TGAGGGTGGACCAAATCCGTCTGAAGGGCAAGGAGGATGAGCTGCAAAGGAGGCGGGAGCGATTAAGTCTGCGTGAAGCGACCATCAAGCGTCAGGAGGAAGAGCTTCAAGCTCGTGAGGCAGCTCTCAAGACCAAGAGTGACCGGAACAAGGATGCAGCGGAGCCATCTTCAAGGCGAGATAACAAGGGGAAACAACCACGCTACACCCAGTAGACCAAATGTAATAGACCCAGCAAGTTTTATTCCCTAAGGCAATACTGTCGGAGTTGCTCTTAGTCGCATATCATGCTATATGTTATGCATGTAATAACAATGTACGCGGCATGTTACTCCCAACTGTATTATGAAGTTTATTTATATTGACATAAGCTTATTATCTAGCATGTTCGCATTCAATGATTCAGATAGCAAGTCATACCGGTTCTCTCCGTAAACTATTTCTCAGCAACATCAAAATATCACTTACCACTCTATGTATCTATCGTTCTACGGTCATTCATTCTTAAAAAAAAATTTGGAATTTTTTTGTGCATCTACAACATACAGTGCACATAAACTTTTATTACAACTATACCAGATTTTTTCTCTGTTTCAAACTACAAAATTGACAAAACTCTACAAATTTCAGGGGGGACTGAATGAAGTCGCCTACCGACTGGGCGACTGCATTACAAGTCGCCCAGCCATTGGGCGACTTCTTTAAATCGCCCAGTGAGAAAGCGACTTCGTAATGTCGCTTTCCCGTGAAGCGACATAGCTTTTTGTCGTTTTTGTAAAAAATGAAATCGCGGGTATATTTCTGTATTTCCGAATAAAAAAAAGTTTATCCGTACAAAAATTTCCAGGAATATTTCCCACGGAGCCTCACCCTGAGGAATGGCGATTCCTACTCGCGCAATCACGTTTTCCCAAGTTTTCTCAGACCCACCTTATCCCATCACATTTCCATTTCCCATTCCCATTTTCCACCCAAAGGCAACCTGTATTCCCCTCCTGGGCCCACCAGTCATTAATGGCAGAACCGTCACTGAAAGATGGGACCCAAGTGTCAGCGATCGCGGCCCCCGACGCCGACGAGGGCCTCGAGGATTGCCTCCACCGACGCCGCGGGCGAAGGCAGTAGGGGATGGGGGCAGAGGGTAAGCGCTCGAATCCGGTGCCTCGCCATGAATTGCTGCAATGCTTGAATCGATATCGAGCCGAACTGAAGATGCTGAACCTAGCTATGCTCACTTGCTCAGTTATCAGTACTCGATATCGAGCCGAACTGAACCTAGCTAGGCTCGCTCACGGTTGCCCCGCTACATGTAGCAAGCCTGTCCATGTTTGCTACCGCTAGATATCTAGTGGCTAGTGCACAAGCAGCCTTCAGTTCAGATTCCAAGCAAAGCTAGATATCTACTATTTCCATTCTCGACAACGTTTCCCGCACATAGTATTAATTCAGATTCAAAGCAAGGCTTACAACCACGGTTTTGGCAATTTTGTAAGAGAGCCTTTTCTACGATTTTCTAAGGGATTTTTTCTGATTTTTTTTATCACAACCACAAAGATTATTTTATAAATAGATATTAACTAAAGTAATTTCTTATATCTGTCTATAATCATGAGTACGACTGTTCAAATAATTTTTACTCAGCAGAGATTGTATATTTTACCCGTAAAAGATAATCAATTTATTATGTTTCATATATTTTCATGAACATGTGAATCAAAGAGATCACTACAAAACATTTATATTACATCTTCTCAACGAGCTACTGAATTTTTTTAGTCCGTTGCTATGCCCGCATTGAACTAGTACTAGTCAAGGAGGCAACTTCGCTTTAGTTCTGTAAGCTATTACTTGAAGTTTGCGCTTCCTTGATTTATGAACAATGGTAGTTGGACAAATATTGTGAAATAGCACAACGGTAGACGTATAGTAACCTATAGTAACTATTGGCATGTTAGCATAGACCTGAAGATCATCACCATATTTTTTAATCTTAAAAGATTAAACTTTACTTCGGTAATCCGTACGATGGAATTCCAGTACAACACTCTAACAAATCCACAGATTTTAAAAATTAAATAATTTCCCATTTTAAAATTTAATTTCGTTTCCTCAATTTTAGTCCCAAATATGTATATCTTTTCAGTTTATAATTTGTAATTTTATGCTAAAATTTAATTAGGAAATTTTAAGTAATTAAATCTCAAATTTTAATTCCAAATTTTATATATTTGGATAATACAATTTAGAATGCAAATTTTAATTGAAGCATACACCTGATTTATTTGTAATTAGTATTAAGTTCTAATCATATATTTGAGTTAATTGCGGAATAATTTAATTTCCAGAATAGATTGTTGTTCCAAATTTAATTGAATTCAGAAATGGATTCTAATTCAGAATTTAAATTCAATACTTATTTTTGGATTGGTACCTATAACTAATTTGAGCTTACATATACTACAAAAAAGTTTTTATTCTGTAAAAAAAATTTCTCAATAGTGGAATTTATTTAGTTCTGAACTACAATTCGAAGTTGATTGCCACATCTAAGTTTGTTTTTCTATCTATCTAGCAAGGTCTTCAGCCTTGCTACAGGAGTTTATAGAGAAGGTCCGTGCACTTCGTCGATAGCGGCAGCTGCGGCCGTACCCGTTGCTGTCCCTATTGTCGTTTCGATCGCACCGAAGGCAAGAATGGCCCTCGTGAGTGGCTGGCCTTGCGATTAGATACCTTTGGCGGAATGGGTACACCAGTCCAAACTGCAGATTGGTTGCGTTACATGGAAAAGCAATGGGAGCTACTACGCCAAGTGACTTTAGGTCCATGGTAGAGCAGGCTAGAGGGATGGAGATGGAGATGCAGCTCACTAAAGGCCTGCAACCCTCTGGTGGTCTAAGCACTTTGTGGTGGTGACCAAAAGAGAAACTTCGCTGAAAGGGAAGGGTCGTCTCAGCAACCCACTCCAAAGAAGTCCAAGTGGGGCCAGCGTTCCCAACATTCATCCAAGTCCAAGTCTTCGAGGCCGCCTTCTACGGTGCCTCGTTCTTCATCAGCGACCCTAGCCTGCTGTCATATCCCAGGGCAGGGCATGATCTGTTTCAAGTGCGGTGGTGGGCATCGTGTTGCTGAATGCTCCTGGTTGGGGGAGTGTCGGCAGTGTGGCCAGTCAGGCCACATAGAGCAGGTTTGCCGTCAGAACCCCTCTAGTATCATCAAGTGGGAACCAGTATCTTCATCTTCGTCAAACACTACACCTCGGGGGTCGGTCCAGATGTTGGCAGCTGCCCTTGTGTTGCGGCCTTCTCTTTCCTAGTCTCCACCCGCCGAGTATTACTTGCATCCTGCATCGACACCTCCATTCTAGCAAGCTACACGACCTTCATTTTCAATGCTGCCCCAGCAAAGCGTCGGGGCTCTCTCCACCCCAACACCACCCAGAGTCTACTCACTACCTGCTGCTAAGTCCGTGGGTCGACCTGATGTGGTGACAGGTACCCTGTTAGTGCACTCATGTGAAGCTCTTGTTATTTTCGACTCTGGTGCTACTTATTCTTTATGTCTTGGGAGTTTGCTAGAAAATCCAGGTTGAGTATTGAGCAAATTTCCCAGTCGGTTATGGTTAGTACCCCAAGGGGTATCATTGCTAGCTCCATAGTGTGCCCTGGCTGTGTGGTTGTAAGATCGAGGAGGCCGACTAGAGGGAGTGAATAGGCGGTTTTAAAATTTTCTTTTAAGCCACTACCAAATTTATAATGCGGAAGGGTGAACTATTTGGTTTCACAAGTAATGCCTAAAACATATAAAATTGACTAAGTGCACCAATGAAATAATTCTAAATCAATATAAGCAATCCTAGGAAGACAAGTATTCTAATCAATACAATGAATACAAATACTTGAATATGAATTGCTAGAAAGTAAATTGAGTACAAAATAGCAAACCACAATGACACTTGATGTTTTTACCGTGGTGCTCGAAAACTTGCCGGTTTCCCCTAGTCCATGTTGAGGTTAGCCCGGATGAATCAGACCGGCTCCACGAATTAAGCCGAAACACCTCGTATCCACTAGTGGTAGCTCTTTCCCGCTCCGGGTAGGTGAGCTCCAACCTTCACAACTTTGTCGGGTCTTCTCATTTGAGAAGATCACCGCGCACGACGCCTCCCACGCCGTCTAGGAGTCGGTAAACTCCAAGAGTAACAAGCCGACAACTCTCACTTGAACGAATCAAGTATCGCAGCTCAATGGACACAAAGTCCACCACCAAGTGCAACACATGCACTCGGTTTTGCTCACTTCTCACTCTCTAAGTGCAACACATGCAAAAGAGTGGAGAAACACTAGCTCTAGCTCAAGGAATGAATGAAAAGCACCAGCAGCAACCCCTCAACTGCCCTTGAGGGGGGTATTTATACTTTTTCCTCGAAATCTAGCCGTTGGAGTGAAGAAAAGCCAAGAATCAGCCTCCCAACGGCTATATGACCGGTCAGACCGCCATATAAAGTCCGGTCAGACCACCGGGCCGGTCAGACCGCCCACTCAGGGTCGGTCAGACCACCCTCTGAAAAATTCAGCAAAGTAGCTCTCTGGAAAAAAAAGCTACCGGGCAAAAAGCGGAACTACCGGAGGCCGGTCTGACCGCCTTAAGGGGCTGATCTGACCGCCCATTTCAGCCCAGTCCAACTTCCGCCTTGCTGATAGTTTCTGAAAATTGTATACAATGTATATTCCTCAGCCATCTTGCACAAAGGCATTGCAAGATATAGAAATATACATCATGTGACTTCCAATAAATTAAAGAACACATCCTCAATTTTATTTTGGAATCACATTACCGGAAACGACATGGACTTAACCAAATACAAATATGCCATTTCAAACTTAAGTCACATGTAGAAATAACATTTGCATGAGCTACAATAATTTGAGAACACATCTCAAATATTAGCATCATGCCTCAAGGAGGGGAAATAACATGGACTTCGACATGTTGCAAAATACATTCGCAAACATTAAGTCACATGTCACAAAGGTTCATATATGAGCTTCATCCATTTGCAAAATATATTTGCAAATACAAGCCTCATATTCTAACGAATGGAAACATGGACCTCAAGCACTTGCAAAACACATTTGCAATGCATAGTCTCATGTTGCAAAGAGTCAACACATGAGCTAGAGCTAGAGCAATTTTGCGAGCTATCAACACTTGTTACGTTCAAGCTACTAGTCGCGACCCCTCTTAATAGTACGGCATCCTATACTAGCAACCCGAACTTCCAACCAAACACCAAGATCGGTAAAAGACTAGGAACATATCCTTAGCCCTAGCTAGTCATACCTTTGCATTGCACATCCACTCGAAGCTTGACAACATATGATTCAACTTCAGGTTAGGGTCATGACTTTCCAACATATGTGAAGTCTTTACATTGCTTGAGCATAGTCAATCGCATGAACTCATCTCAAATCACCCATCACCGTGAGACATATCCTGTTCATTCATCTCAATGAAAATATTAGTCCCACAATTCGATTGTCATTAATTACCAAAACATGTCATTAACGCATAATGACGGGTCTAAATTCTTCAGTGGTTGCAATAGATGGCGAGGATTTTGTTGCCAACCTCATAGTCATCCAGTTACAGCTTTTTGATGTTATCCTTGGCAAGGACTAATTGCATCACTACCAGGCTGTGATTTCCTGCTTCTGGAGGACAGTCACTCTGCAAGCTCCATCAGGGAAGGAGATAATCTTTCAGGGGAATGCTTCCACATGTTTTCTCTTTGTGTTGGTCAGCTTGTTCCCTAGCCGACATACAATGAATTTTGGGTTACTTCTAGCACTTGCAGAGAAGCCAAGTGCACCTTTATGCATTGAGGATATTCTTATGGCGCATGAGTATCCTGATTTGTTTCCTAAAGAGCTTCCGGGAATGCCACCCGAGCGAGATGTGTAGTTCAGAATTGATCTTGTTCCTGGCACATGACCTATCTGCATGTCCCCCTACTGTTTGGCATGGCCGTTGCAAGAGGAGTTGAAAAAGTAATTGGACTAGTTTTTGTCCAAGGGGTTGATTTGTCGTAGTGTGTCATCTTGGGGAGCCCCTGTCCTATTCACTAAGAAAATGGATGGGAGTTGATGCATGTGTATAGACTACCGTGCTCTCAATCAGGTGACCATCAAGAATAAATATCCTTTGCCTCGCATCGAGGACTTGTTTGATCATGTACTAGCAGCACTTCACATATCAACTTTTGTTAGTATGCTTTAGTCTCCACTAGTATGCCATGTTGTGGTCGCTGTATTAAAAATAAAATAGTGTTTGCTAAAAAAACTACTAACAGTTGATGAAAATGATAAAAGTATGCAATGGTGGTAGCACTCTAGGCCTAGAGGATGGACGGAGTGTGTAACGCCCCTATTTCTAGGAGTGTTGGTAATCCCTGCAACTGCCTAGGACTGTTCAGTTGCGAAGTACTATACATGAATGAGCATCAGTTCAATGCATGCTTACAAATAAGAACCAAACTTTATTACAGAAATAAGGCTTAACATCCTAGATTTGGATGCAATGGGTGTGCAAGCCCAGAGTTAACTTACAGTACAAAAGGAACTCCCACAGGCGTACTTGAGCGCGGCTAAGACCTAAGACCACTGGTCACCGAAGAAGTAAGGCCCTTCTAGGTCTTCATCAATAGCTTGTTCATCACTATCCAGAGCTCTTCTGTTTATTGTTTAGCAAGTAATGAGTACAACTATACTCAGCAAGTCACACGGGTAAATCATACTTTATCTATTTGCACGGATTGTCAATAGAGGGGAATATACCGGTTTATTAATGAGTGTGGATGCAATTTTATTTATAAACCTTTAAAAACAAGAAAACAGAAAATGAAAACTTCTCAAGATTAGGGGATTTTCAACACTTGATTACTCAGGTTACTCAGATTAAAACATTCAGAAATCTACTTATGCCTCACCATTGGAATCACCTATTAAACACAGCTCCATTAACTAGGAGCATGGCGTATTCGAATACCATTTATTTCACTTTGCAGAATTACCCAGCTTTACCCACAAGATTTTTCAAACTCTTAATATCAAGCTATAGACACGCTTCAGCTAGCATACGACTGAGTTTAGAAAAAAAAGGTTTTTCACTACTCAATTCTTTATATAGGCTCTACCCAGTAGATCTACTCAGACCTGGTTTAACTGGCTAGACCTAACACTTCTGTCCATCCTGAGTGGCCCCTACCGTTGTTAGGTGTAGTTTTACCGTTTCACATACCAACTCCCCATCATCCACACTCCTGCCTCCTGTAGAGATTCAATCGAGTTAAGTAGCTACTAGACCAGGGTTGACAAATCAACACTTGTGGTTGAGTAATTACTATATCCTTTACTCAGCATAAGATTCTTATCCTTACTTGAGATTGCCAACTACAACCCAGATTCTCTATGCTCAATGGCACTACCACCCATCTGCTCAAGCCTCCACCCTAGGGTAAGGTTGTGGACTCTAACTATCTCGTGGCTTTCCACGATTTCTCCTTACCCTAAAACCATTTTCACAATTCTATCAGCCAAATACCAAGTCACTTAGTAGTACAAAACTTTAGATGAGCCAATCTACAGTTATTTATACAATAATTAAATAATTAATACTAAGGTTGTCAAGGTGAATATGACCTCAAATTAAACAAGACATTTTTTAATGGCAGGACAAAATTAATTAACAAGTCATTCTAAACATTTATTTTAATTAAATAACATTGCATAAATAACATTAATGCAAATACTGTATTTAAATAATTTAAATTTCATGGGATTCAACATGGTCAAAAACTTGTAACTTGCCTTGCTGATATTTCACTCTACTGTTTCGTACACTTCGACACCTGAATCTAGTCCTTACTCTGTTGCCTCGGAGTACTCGGAGTTAGTGCAAACATATAAAAAAACATAAGCCCGTGTTTGAAATTAATCAAGCTAGAAAAATAAAATAAAATAAAATAAAAAGGAGTAAAATGTAATAAAAACCAAATAGAGTTGGTTTGGATTTTATTGGAGCCAAGATTGGTGGAACGGAGGCTAAAAATAGATTCGTGGCATTGAAACGATCAAAATGGTGGTATTTTTGGAAATTCGGATTTGAATGAACAGTTTTTGAATAGTACTAGGCTGGCCCAGATTAAACAGATCGCTCGGCCCACGGCGCGCGCGGCCTAAGGCAGCCCAGCCGGGCTTGAGCTGTGCTGTCCGATATGCGACGCACGGACGAGATTGCGCCACATCACCGCTCAGGGAGTCTTCTTCTACCTCTGGCTCCCTCACCTCGGTGCAAAACAGGGGTATGGCCCCTCCGTGATTTGGCCTCGGCGAGGTGTTCCGACAGAGGCGAATGGCATAGATGGGTCCCTCCTGATGAGGCGGCCCCATTTTAGAGTTTTGGGAGGAGTTTAGGCTGGTGGTGGCGGCCGACGGCAGGAGAGAAACTCTCAGCTTCCACTATGGCTTAGGGTTACCCCAGTGAGGGTCCGACGAAGGTGGGGGTAGTTTAGCCATCTACGGAGCATAGGGTTCACCGACGCCGCTGGCGGAGGCAGTAGGGCAATGCCGCCCCAGCGAGGTTGCAGCGAAGCAGGACGAAGCGGCGGCGGCGATGGCCTGGGATCGGAATGCAGGCATCCTTGGTGGCCCGCGTTGAGAGCGCGGCATCGGCTTCCGTCTTGTTGACTCGTGCGGCCAGGTGGACCTCTGGGTGACGAACAAGCCGAGGGTAAGCGCTCGAATCTTGAATTCCTTAGCCAGCCTCGCCATGAATTGCTCCAATGCTTGAATCGATAATAGCGTTGCGGTTTCTGACGAATATAAAGATGCCTTGATGTGCGCTCCAAAGATCACTGCAGTAAAATGATTTTTTGCATTTCACCTCAGGTTCGATACTTACCAACATTTTCCTTTTGAATGCAAGTACAATACTGAAATGACTATTCTATGGCAAATCCTGAATTACCCCAAGTTTAAACGGGCGATTATTTCAGCAGAAACTTTGAGGGCGAAGTATCGTATCTAATGCCAAGCTTATCATTTGAGCTAAGCTTACATTAAAGTTTTGACACGTTATGGATTTTAAGCTGTGCTCACTTGCTCAGTAGTCAGTACTCGGTATCGAGCCGAACTGAACCTAGCTAGGCTCGCTCACGATTGCCCCCCGGCAGCCCTTTGGTGCTACATGTAGCAAGCCTGTCTATGTTTACTACCGCTAGATATCTAGTGCACAAGCACCATTTGATCCATATGTGCACAAATTTTTCGTTTGTGCATCAAATAAATATAAGAAAATCTCAAAAAATAAATTCTAGATGTAATATGTGGTGTGTTGTGTCATCCTTCAATTTTTTAAGGATAATCACTATATAAAATTTTAAGTTCAAATTGAAAGTACGTTAGAAGAAACATAAGAAACAAAAGGATAAGTTTGCTATGCATAGTAACATTTGTCTTTTTCTTTTTTATCCTTTTGTTTTTTATTTAACATTTGTCAGAATTTTTTATTTTTGTTACTCTCCATGCGGAATGAGTTTGAAGTTGCAATTTTATATACAAATAGAGTAAAAAAAGTACATCTACTTTTTTTAGATTTTTATTTTAATTTGATACTGAAACTAAAATTTTGTGAACATGTGCAACAAATGGTGCTTGTTGTCGGAATCTAAATCTTCAAATCCGAATATTCTGTGTATACTGCACTAGTTCAGGATCATGTTCGTGCATATAGTGTCAAAACATCGATACATATCATTCCATACAAAAAAGAATAAATAATAAAGTAGCGAAATTAAATAACTGTTGTGACCTTATGCTCAAGTTTACACTTATTCAACCACACATGGCTAGAGCACTAAAGGAAATAACAGCCATGAAACAATGAGAAACTCCAAGCGGCACCCATGGGCTTGCCATAGGCAATCGACTATGGTACATGGCCTAACAACCTTAATTGTCATAGAACTCCTCATTGAACATGGGCGTAGACTCCTCCCCTTCTTCAGCAATTGAGTCAGCCTCTAGGTCCACTGGACAGTGATGGATGATGATGATGACCAAATGGAGCAGCCCCAAGCATGGCCACGCCATTGCTTTGCTCGGGCTAGAGGTGGAAGACGACGCTTGGTGCGCGGGCCTGAGCTGGCAGAGCGGAGGAGAGAGCAAGAAGAGTGGGATGCTATTGAGATGTGACGGGAGAGAAGGAAATGAGCCACGGCAAGCTTTCGGCCCAAGGGGAGGGTGGGAGAGAGAGAAAAAGAATTTTGAATTTAATTCAAACTTGAAAATTTGGTGAATTTTTTAACATAGCAAATGGATTCTAAAGATCATGAAATTTTTTGGAGGTACTGTTGAGGTCAGATAGGACTTAGGAAAATTATTTTCAAGATTTTTATCAGCTTTTAATTTTTCTCGAAAATTCATTTGCTATTAGCAAGGTTTGTTTTTTTAATAAATTGCCAAAAATGCAGAGAAAACTACAGAAATTTGTAACTTAATATTTTAAAGGTAAATAAACATGGAATTGTAATATTGGGCTGTTACAGGTATCTCCTTCACTTTGAAGGTCTAGAAAATTCCACGATAATGCTTAAATCAGAAAAAGCAAATTCCTAGAAATTTTCTCATTGATTTTAGGGAAAAGAGAAGATCTACATAACTTATTTCAGTGGGGCTAAATTATAAGAAATAATTGAGAATTTATCATTGCAAAGATGCACGTTTGAAGATTTGCCTCTTCATGTCTCACTACATATGGGTCTTGAGGACACATGTCAGTGAGACATCGAGTAGTGAATCTTCAAATGCACATCTTTTGCAGTGGCAAATACTCAAATTCTCTAAATTATAATGGTGTAGATTAATCACATATAGATATTACCACTGTTAAATTTTATTAATAAGTACAACTATATTTTTCAAAAGCAGTTGATCTATATATGAAATACGATATGTTTTAATATCTAATTACGCAATTGCACAGGTAATTCCACTAGTTAGGTGAACATCAAGTAGCTAAGCTTAGACAGCAAACACTCCTTGGCAGTGGACCCCAGAGAGAAACCACTACTACAAAATTGGAAAAATTGTATCAGATCGCAACTAGCTCAAGCATTTCTTGCTCCAAGCTCTACTGCACCAGATTCTTCGACAAAAGGCAGTTGGAGAGTAGGTGTAGGGCGTTGTCTTCATCGTCGTCTTGAAAAGCGGTTCTGCTCCAATATTCAGCATCTCCTGTAAGCCTTCTTTTCGAAGCCCTGAGCGAGCAGAGAACAAGCATAGTAAACTGTCACAACCAGAGAGTGAATCACTTTTTTATCCAAGCGAGCTCTATTTCTGAGCTTCCAAATTGCCCAGCATACTGCTGCCAGACCCACCATATGAAAGCTTTCATGAAGTGGTGGCACAGTTCTTGCCCAAATAAGATACTGTGGAAGAGAAGTTGGACGATAGTGTGTTCCCAAACTGGAAGCAACTATTCCCCAAACTACTCTGGCCACAGCACAATCAAAGAATTAGTGTTGTGCTGTTTCCTCATTTTCACAGAACTAGCGAAATGGGTTACCAGGCCATTTCCTCTTAACTATCTTATCTTTAGTAAGAACAGCATTTTCAAACAACCACCACAAAAAGATTTTGACTTTAAGAGGAAGTTTTGACATCCAGATGTTTTTATATCCTGAGCCTGACAAAACTTTACACCAATTTTGTACGTTGATCGAACATTGAAGGGCCCAGAAGATTCCCAAGCCCATATGACCTGATCATCCTCCATTCTCAGCTGAATTGACCTCAGCTCAGCCACAATAGTGTCCCATTGTCCCTGTACTAAATCTGGCAACCATCTTTTAAAAGAGATATCCAAGCCTGTAGAGAGAAGCTTGAACAGAAATGTTTTTCTCATCACATAATTCATAAAGTAGAGGGTATTATTGAGCAAGGGGTTTCTCCCCTAACCAACAATCCTCCCAAAATCTGGTGCAAAGAACAGAACCAATTGCTACCCTTCTACCCTTCCATTAAACCTTTTAAACTCTCAACAGATGACTCCAACATGGAGTCATCAAACTTGTGCTGTTGACAGAGAACCCCCTTGGTCAGAGCTGTAAAAAACTCCCCTTGGGCATATACTTCTTGTGCATGAAGTGGCACCTTCTGAATCTTCTCTGTTAACAAATAACAAGCTGGCAAACCCATTTGTTCAGTATGCAAGTGAACACCCTTGTGTCCACAATACCATGCTCTCCAAATTCCTTAAGTTTGAACAAAACCTCCCATCTCACCATATGAACCTAGTAGTGTGTATGGCTTAGGCCCCGTTTGGCACAGCTCCACTTCACAAGTGGAGCTGTTTTTTTTTACTTCACAAGTGGAGCTGGGTGAAGCTACTTTTTTCAGTTCCACCCAAGGAGCTACTTTTGTCTTAGCACGTTTTAAGGGACTCCTTGGATGGAGCTATTTTGCTGTACCCCGTTTGGCACAAAACAGCTCCAAACAGCTCCAGGAGCCGGTGGTGGAGCTGTGCCAAACGGGGCCTTATTTAGATAGATAGGGATTCTACCTAATCCCTCCAAATCGACAGTGATCCAAAGGAACTGGGCCTAATCCGTAGCCATCCAAACAAGCCCTCAGGAAGAAAATAAAACCTAGGAGGTTTGCTTAGGCAGGAATTAAAGAAAAATAGTAATAACAAATTTCGTTCAAGTAGTTAATGGTACTTTTCTTTTGAGGAAAAATCATAGATTTGTTGAGGATTGAATAGATGCATTTGTACAAGAACTAGTAAAAAAACTATGTGAGTTGTGTAATAAGGGGACGCGTTGATGACCTTCACCATATCAACGACTGAAATCACACCACAGGATCAATCACAGAATAATAGAGGCAAAACTGAAAAGACACAGAGATGAATTATGATGCCAGAAGTCAATATAAATACCTAGCTTTTTGAAGCGATTTCTCCACTTCTCTTGTTCTCATCTCACCCTGAGGATAAGATAGGGAGTCACGGGCATATAACGCACTCTACTATCTCGCGTACATATCTTTTTCACACTTTTCCCACTACTCGCTCTATCCTTCTAAAAATCACTTCTTTTATTAACTACTATTCGTTTACCAAGAATGTGGTTTCCGAATGATATTAGGTACGTTCAAAAGGGTCTATGCGCATATTTTGACTAGCAAAATTTTCCTTTTGTGCATCTTACAACTGCTTCAACTAACAAAGTTTAGACTGGTAGAAATTTTGGGCATTAGAATGTTGAACTGAGTGCCGAGTCTATACTATAAGTGTGCTGGAAATAAGTTCAAGCATATCATATGGATCTATACTGAACCTTGCCAGTCACTATACTCGCTGTAGATCGGCTTGTTGGTAACCACATGGCAATGCAAAAGCAAACGGCTATCCACGTTCTCTAATCACTGCAGAGTACCAACTGCTGAAGTTACGGTAGGCCAGTCTGATTAGCAATGTGATTCATGATAATCATGTAAGTGGATTAACGACTGACCCATCGAATCATGAGTCCATGACAACCTTGAAACTTAAAATTAGTTCCGAACAAATGATGGCTATTGACCGACGACCTGCGAGGGGTTGGCTGGCACCTGGCAGTCTCTATATAGTATGATATCAGAAGCTCTAGTGCTGGACAAGAAACATCTTCCGTACCGAAGACCAATGATCCAGCTGACGAAGACCGTAAAGGTGGCAAGATGACTTGTGACCGACGACTTGCATTTAGATGCATATCTATTATGAGAACGCTGAGCAAGATTCTGAGCATAGAACATGGTAAGCCAGGAGAAAGGCACCTCGGTTCAGGGAATAAATTTTCGGCCGAATTTCGGTAATTTCGGAGAGGTCCAAAATTTAGAAAAATAGTCAAATTCGGTTCAAAATTTAGAGTTTAATTAAATATCTTAACCAGCATAAGGTAAGAAGTATCTAGCTAGTCTAGTGGTAAACATGGTGTTGAGTACTAGGCCTTGAGTTCAAACCCCAAACTAACACTTAAAGGTTTTTCATTTCTACTAAAAAAAATTAGATTTAAAATTTTTCGAACGAATTTTTTCAAAAATTTCTGAATTTCGGTGGGGGACGAATTTTTTTGGGAAATGTTTTCCCTGCCTCGGTTCCACACGCGTAACGCAAAAAAAAAGCGCGCAGAGCTTGCTTTTTCTTGACACTGATCTTTCTCAGCGTATAAAAATACAAGCAAGAGCTAGCCGCTTGCTCCTGGCTCTTGCATCCACTACCGTCCGGTTCCAAATTAAGTGGCGAGAGCAATGGCATTGCTCTTCTTCTCGTTCTTGTGCCTCCTCTCTTCCCATGCTGCTCCGGCGTCCCCCTCGTCGGGGAGGAGCGCAGCCGACGAGCTTGCGCTCCTCTCCTTTAAGTCCGTGCTCTCCGCGGGCCCATCCGATTCTGAGGGCTTGCTGGCCTCATGGAACACGTCCAGCCACCATTGCAGTTGGCCGGGAGTCATCTGCGGTGGCCACCGGCACCCGGAGAGGGTCGTCGCGCTGCGCCTGGGGTCATCCAACCTGTTGGGGCGCATCTCACCATCCTTGGGCAACCTGTCCTTTCTCAGGGTGCTGGACCTCCGTGACAACCGGCTCGTTGGTGAGATTCCTCCGGAGCTCGGCCGTCTCAGCAAGCTCCGCTTCCTTAACCTAAGCGCAAATTCTCTCCATGGAAGTATTCCTGCGGCCATAGGAGCATGCACGAATCTCACAAGACTTGACCTAAGCGAAAACTATCTCCATGGTACGATCCCCCTCGATATTGGCGCCAGCTTGAAAAATCTTGCCTATTTGGACTTTCGCAGTAATGATCTGTCGGGTGAGATCCCTCAATCGCTAGCAGAGTTGCCATCGATCCAATTCCTGTGTCTGGCATTCAACAGACTATCTGGTGAGATTCCACCAGCTTTGGGCAATCTCACCCACCTTTTGTATCTTAATCTCGACAGCAACAGCCTAGCAGGAGCTATCCCTTCATCTTTGGGCAATCTCACCCACCTCTTGTGTCTTCTTCTCGACGGCAACAGCCTAGCAGGAGCTATCCCTTCATCTTTGGGGCAGCTGCTCAATTTATCATGGCTCACAGTATCTTTCAACAGATTAACTGGGGTGATCCCCACTTCCATTTGGAACATTTCCTCTCTAGAAATATTTTCTGTCATGTTTAACAAGCTAGGTGGTATGATACCTCCAAATGCATTTAGTGCCCTTCCCCTTCTCCAGCAGATATACATGAACGACAACCAGTTTCATGGCTTTTTCCCAGTCTCACTAGTTAATGCTTCCAATGTGGCAATAATTGAGCTCAGGAACAACCTTTTCAGTAGCGTTGTTCCCCCAGAGATTGGAAGGTTAAAAAATCTCAATTGGATAGACCTCACGGGCAATTTGTTTGAAGCTAAAGAACCAAAAGATTGGGAATTCATAACTGAATTAACAAATTGCTCCCAGTTGCAAGTTTTGGAGTTAGGATATAATAAGTTCGCGGGAGTTCTTCCTGATTCACTTTCCAATCTTTCCACTTCGCTATACTATCTTGACCTTTCATTCAACACTATAACGGGAAGCATACCTAAAGATATTGGTAATATCATTGGCTTACGACATCTCGATCTCTCCAACAACTCTTTCACAGGATCACTTCCGGCTTAAAAATTGTTTGAATTAAACTGGTTTGATTTAAAAAAGTCCGGGTCGAAGTCTGTAGGAATACCGTTGAAGCAATACCGGTCTAACCGGCGAAGTAATACCGGTCTAACCGCCGAAGTAGCATCGGTCTGACCTCTGAAGAGTATCCGGTCTAACCGGAATAAAGTTATGTTTTCAGTTTCGGTTTGTAGTTTTAGTTTCCGGTTCTGTTTTGATCCCGTGTAAGAAAAGGAGTAGGATTTATGTAATTTTGTTATAAGGAAGAAAAACTTGAAAAGGTGTGATTTGCACCACCAAATTGTCTCAATTCTTCTCTGATTGAAGTGCCCGGCGAGTTGAGGCGTTTTGTGCCTGACGCACTGTACCCTGTTCGGCAACGCTGAGTTCAGTTTTCATCTGTTTTTTTTTGCCTGCGATCCTGTGTTGTTGCTGACATTTGGTATCAGAGCTAGCAGACAATGGACGACAAGGCTGTAGAGAAGAGAGGCGCAGCTGGCGAGGGCTCCGATGAAAAGAAACCGCTGCCTCCACCGCGAGCATTGTCAAGAGGGGGATTGGTACCGATCCAATTTCCTATGCTGACTGACACGAATTACGGCTTGTGGGCTGTAAAGATGAAGATCATCATGTGATCTCTAGGAGTATGGGCGGCAATTGAAGGGGATGCACCGGTCGAAGAGGAGAAAGACCAGGGCGCCCTGGTTGCCATATCTCAGGCAGTTCTCGACGAGGTCATGATGACCATCGCAAAGAAGGAAACTACGAAGGAAGCGTGGGAAGTGATCAAAGAGATGCGCATTGGAGAGGATCGTGCCCAGAAAGCAAGAGCACAGGTCTTGAAGAGGCAATTAGATCGCTTGATCATGGGAGAAACCGAGAGTGTCGGTGAGTTTTCTCAGAAACTGACGAGTCTGGCGGGAGAAATCCAAGCTCTGGGAGTTGACTTGCCGTATTCAATAGTCATCGAGAGGCTATTCAATGCAGTCCCCAACAAGTTTCTCCAGATCATAAGTACGATTGAACAATTCGGAGACATGACGAAGATGACGCTGACCGAGGTAGTTGGCCGTCTGCGAGTTTTCGAAGAAAGTCAGAAGGGGCGACACCAAGGCAAGGAAGAAGGGGAGTAGCTGCTGCTGTCTCGAGCCCAGTGGGACGCATTGGCGACAAAAGAGAGGAAGAACAACGAATACCACAGCAGCAATGCGAAGAGAGGCGGAGGACGCAGCGGCGGCCGAGGTTGCGGCCATGGGCAAGAAAGATGGCGCGATGCTGAAACTGAAAAGAAGCCATACCAAAAATTTGACAAGATGAAGATCAACTGCTACAATTGCTCGGAATTTGGACACTTTGCATCTGAGTGCAGAAAGCCCAAGAAGGGAAGAGCAAATGCAACCAAGAAAACTGATGAATCGCCAGTGCTGCTGATGCTTGAAGCCTGCGAACTGATGGAAGAGAAAGAGGAAGACTCCACTGAAGAAGTGACTCTGGTTGTAGACAAGGTGCAACTTCATCTCGGAGTGAACGAGGAAGATGTTGCAAGTGTCTGGTACCGGGATTTAGGGGCTAGCAATCACATGAGTGGCAGCAGAAGTCAATTTTTAGAAATTGACACATCAGTTCGAGGCTCGGTGAGGTTTGGCAATGGATCGACTGTCAGGATTGAAACCCGAGGCTCCGTTCTAATCAAAGGGTGCACTGGAAAACATCAGATACTCACGGATGTCTATTACATCCCGGCATTGACAAGCAATGTAATCGGTTTGGGGTAGCTGGAAGAGTGATGTTGCAAAGTGGTAATCGAAGAAGGTTATTTGGAAGTCTTCGATCGTCAAAAGCAGCTGCTGATCCCCATTAAGAGAGCTCAAAACAAGTTGTATGCACTCAACCTGGATCATGCTCAACCGGTATGTCTTTTGGCTCGTCTAGGAGATGACGATTGGAGATGGCACGCTCGGTTCGGACATCTGAACTTCTAAGCATTACAGCAATTAGCCCGAGGAGGAATGGTGGAAGGACTCCCAATTGTGAACCATGTTGAGCAGGTTTGTGATAGATGTTTGGTTGGGAAGCAAAAACGGACCTCATTTCCACAAACTTCAAGTTTCAGAGCTGCTCAGGTGCTAGAACTGGTTCATGGAAATATTTGCTAGAAACAGGTTCTTCCTTCTAATTGTTGATGATCACAGCAGGTTCATGTGGATTGCTTTGCTGAAAACTAAACACGAAGCACTGACAGCCTTCAGAAAGTTCAAAATTGCTACTGAGAATGAAGTAGAGAAGAAGCTGAAGGCTATCCGCACCGATCGGGGAGGTGAATTCAACTCGGATGAATTCAATCTCTTCTGTGAAAAGCACGACATCAAAAGATACTTGACATCACCCTATTCTCCTCAACAAAATGGGATTGTGGAGCACCAAAATCAAACTGTAGTGGCAATGGCGTGAAGTATGCTTAAGAGCATGAGGATGCCCGGGAGATTTTGGAAAGAAGCCGTGACTGCTACGGTTTATATACTGAACCAATCACCAACAAAAAGCTTCGTGGGAAGAACTCCATATGAAGCTTGGTACAATCAGAAGCTTGCAGTTCATCATCTGCGAGTATTCGGTTGTGTGGGTCATGTGAAGAAGGTAGGAGGATATCAAATAAAGCTAGCAGACCGTAGTACACAGATGGTGTTCATCGGATATGTAGTTGGCTCAAAAGCCTACAGGATGTTTGATCCGATCTCTGGATGAGTGTGCATCACACAGGACGTCGTATTCGAAGAAGAAAGAGTTTGGGAATGGGACATTGCAGTGCAGATGCAGGAGAACTCAACCACTGACGTGTTCCATGTGACCTATGATCCAGGATCGACGGTGATCACAGATGAACCTGAGACCGAACTGACACCCGCCAGCCCAACTCGTTCAGAGATACAAAATGGAGAGTCATCAGTACCGGCCACACCTGAAGAAGCTTCACAGATTCAGAGCTCTCTAGATTCATCTGAAAAGAGCTCCACTTTGGATGAGGACTCTACAGGATCTGTATGAGGCGACAGAACCCATGCAATTTGAATACTTGGGGTTATGTTTTCTCATTGCTGAAGAACCAAGGAATTTCCAGGAAGCAGAAAAGGAGGAGAGTTGGAAGTACGCCATGCAAGAGGAGATGAATTGTATACAAGACAATAAGACATGGAGTCTTGTAGATCTTCTGGCAAACCATCACGCCATTGGCCTCAAATGGGTTTTCAAAGTCAAAAAAGACTCACAAGGCAATGTGGTGAAACACAAAGCTCGCTTAGTGGCCAAAGGATATGTGCAGCAGCAGGGAATAGATTTTGAAGAAGTGTTTGCACCGGTCACAAGAATGGAGACGGTGAGGTTACTCATCGTGTTGGCGGCTCAAGAAAGATGGCGACTTCATCATATGGATGTGAAGTCAGTTTTCTTAAACGGAGACTTGGAGCAGGAAGTTTATGTGAGCCAACCACTAGGTTTTGTTGAGAAAGGCAAGGAGCACAGGGTCTTGAGATTGCATAAAGCCTTGTACGGCCTAAAACAAGCACCAAGAGCCTCGAATTCAAAACTGGATAAAACTTTAGTGAATTTCAGTTTTGAGAGGAGTCCTTTGGAGCATGGAGTATACAAAAGGAAGAAAGATGGGAATTTGCTTTTGGTCGGTGTTTATGTGAATGATCTAGTCATTATAGGAAGTAGTGAGGCTGAAATAAGTGCTTTCAAGAAACAGATGCATGAAGCCTTCAAGATGAGTGATTTGGGCTACTTGAGATACTACCTTGGTATTGAAGTCCATCAGAAGCAAGGAAAGATCACACTTAGCCAAGAAGCATATGCGAGGAAGGTGCTTCAAGGTTGCGGTATGGAAGATTGCAACCCGACTCAAGTACCAATGGAGGCAAGACTCAAGTTGAGCAAGAAAAGTACAGCACCACCAGTGGACAAAACTATGTATAGAAGCATAGTGGGGAGCTTGAGGTATCTGACCAACACAAGACCTGACTTAGCATTCTCTGTTGGCATGGTTAGTCGATTCATGGAATCGCCTACAACTGAACACATGAGTGCAGTAAAGCATATCTTAAGATATGTCAAAGGAACTCTCAACTTGGGCTGCTGTTATGAAGCAAGAAGGGATGATGATGAAATTCGCTTGGTTGGTTTCAGTGATAGCGATATGGCTGGAGACATCGATGATCGGAAGAGCACAATAGGAGTGGCGTTCTTCCTAGGCTCAAGTCTGATCAGCTGGTTGTCTCACAAACAAAAGGTGGTGGCACTGTCTTCGTGTGAAGCCGAATACATAGTAGCTACGACTGCAGCGTGTCAAGGAGTGTGGTTGGGATCACTCCTCGGAGATTTGTTGAGTAGGGATCCAGTGAAAGGTGGAGCTCAACATCGACAATAAGTCCACAATTGCTTTGAGCAAGAATCCGATGCATCACGACAAAAGTAAACACATTGATACTCGGTTTCATTATATTCGAGAGTGTGTTGATGAAGGGAAGATTGATGTTAAGTATATCAACATAAGTAAACAGCTTGCGGACATATTAACAAGGCCGTTGAGTAGGCTCAAATTTCTTGAAATGAGACAAGAGATTGGCTTGCAAGTTGTGCAGAAAGGAGAAAAACCAGTTTAGGGAGGTGAATGTTTGAATTAAACTGGTTTGAGTTAAAATAGTCCGGGTCGAAGTCTGTAGGAATATCGGTCTGACCGCTGAAGCAATACCGGTCTGACCGCCGAAGTAATACCGGTCTGACCGACCTCTGAAGAGTTTCCAATCTAACCAGAATAAAGTTCTATTTTCAGTTTCAGTTTGTAGTTTTAGTTTCTGATTCTGTTTTGATCCTTGTAACAAAAGGAGTAGGACTTATGTAATTTTTTATATAAGAAAGAAAAACCTGAAAAGGTGCTGTGTGATTTGCACCACCAAAATTGTCTCGATTCTTCTCTGATTGGGTGGTCTCGAAGTATTTCAAAATAACGTAAGTGGGTCGATCCCATTGACCATAGGAAATCTTACTGAACTAAATTATTTGTGTCTCAGCATGAACGCGTTCAGCGGTAGGATACCAAGCACACTCGAAAACTTGACACAGGTGTTGCTACTAGGTTTTTCGACTAATAACGTTACAGGTCCAATACCCAGTGGACTATTCAACATCCAAACACTCTCAATATTCTTTAATGTATCGCATAATATCATAGAGGGATCAATACCCCAAGAAATAGGGAATCTCAAAAAATCTTGTAGCATTCAGCGCAGAATCAAACACATTATCAGGTGAGATCCCTAGCACCCATGGTGAATGTCAACTTCTACGGAATCTCTATCTGGAAAATAATTTCTTGAATTGTAGCATCCCATCAGCCCTGAGCCAACTGAAAGGTGTTGAAACGCTTGATCTCTCAAGCAACAATTTTTCAGGCCAGATACCCAAGTTCTTAGGAAACATTAGTATGCTCCATTCTCTGAACCTTTCATTCAATAGCTTTGTCGGAGAAGTGCCAATTGTTGGTGCTTTCGCAAATACTTCTTAAATCTCAATCCAAGGCAATGGCGAATTTTGCGACGGCATAACTAATCTACATCTACCTGCATGTCATTCACAATTAACAAGTAAAAAACTTCAATTTTTGGTGGTACCTACTGTTATTTCTCTCACCGCAACACTGGCCATCGTTTCGTCACTCTACATGCTTCTAACCTGGCACAAGAAAAGCAAAACAAAAATCCCTTAGACAGCATCCATACAAGGCCACCCAATAATCTCTTATTCGCAGCTCGTAAATGCAGTAGAAGCACTTGAATCTGCATCAAAGAGTGACCATACTACTTGATGTGGCTTGTGCGTTGGACTATCTTCACTGCCATGGGCCCGCACCTGTTGTACATTGTGATCTGAAGTCAAGTAATGTGCTCTTAGATGCTGATATGGTAGCACATGTTGGAGGCCTCGTATTTGCAAGGATTCTTGTTGATGGAAGCTCATTTCTCCAACAGCATCGAGCTCATTGGGATTTAGAGGGACAATTGGTTATGCTACCCCAGGTTAGCCTAATTTGTTATCCCTTCTTTGTTTGTACTTGTTTGCCATTGTTGTCCTTAGTTTCTGTGGAATAACCTGTGAAGATGAGTAGAAGAAATTAGTTTAACATTATGGAACACATGGTTTTGTCTATTGTTGTGGCTACAGACCAAACAGAGAGAGAGTATGGTAGTGGAGAGTTAGGTGAGCAAGTGCTTAGGGGCCATTTCCCTAGCCTGTACTGTGTATATATATACATCCACATGGGGGTGCTCTTACAATTGTACCCCTACGCTCAATCATCCCTTTCAAGGGCATTTATGTCATTACACATGTACAGTCGAAGATGAGGGAGGGTGGACTCCACGCCACGGGTTCTGCTGGGCCCAGGGTGTTGGGGCCCCGGCGCACAGAGTAGGAACTGACTCCGCGGTTGAACCGGTCGAGGAGCTCTGCCTGGCCTTGTAGTGCGCTTTAATGGTGCCTGAAATCGTGCCGACCCTTAGGCTGCTTAGAGCAGGCTGCTGCAGCCGTACGCGCTGTCCCACTGGCCATGTACGCGTGGTTAGCCGCGATTGGCTTGTTGTGGGCTGTCGTCAGCCGCACAACCGCGGCCATTCGCGCCTTCCCTAGAAGGGCGGGACGCGTGGCAGGATGACGTTGGCGTGTCGTGCGCCATCTGCCCACCTACCGCGGCACGCCCTTTCAGCTGCCAGCGGTTGTGCTTCCCATCCGCATGTAGCCGAATCGCTGGGGCTTCCGTCGGTTGCGCTTCTGGTCGTGGGGTAGGCAAGCGGGCTTTATAATGCATTGCCGCCGACATGCGAGCGCTCCATCCCCTACCTTTCGAAGGGGTGGTAGCGGAGCTAGTGCCTAGTCGAGGTAGACATGCGAGCGCTCCGTTCCCTACCTTTCGAATGGGTGGCAGCGGAGCTGGCGCCTAGTCAAGGTAGACGCGCGAGCACTCCGTCCCCTACCTTTCGAAGGGGTCGCAGTGGAGCTGGCACCTAGTCGAGGTAGACGCGCAGCACTCCGTTCCCTACCTTTCGAATGGGTGGCAGCGGAGCTGGCGCCTAGTCGGGGTAGACGCGCGAGCGCTCCGTTCCCTACCTTTCGAATGGGTGGCAGCGGAGCTGGCGCCTAGTCGAGGTAGACGCGTGAGCGCTTTGCTCCATACTTACCTTGCGCGAGCGAAGTATAGTACGCTGCGGGGGCAAGCCAAGGTTTAGTTTGTCTTTTTAAGACTCAAGGTGCGTGGGAATATCAACCATGTCTTATTTATACTCCGGAGAGTACGCACGAGGACAATGCCCGCACGTGTGCGGGAGCTCCGCGTCTTGTTTATACTCAGTAGAGTGCGCAAGGACAACATCCGCGTCTTATTTATACTCCGTAGAGTGCACGAGGGGGCGTCCCCCCTGCGTCTTATTTATACTTCGTAGAGTGCGTGCGGAGGCGGGTCTCGGCGCTACGTCTTATTTATACTCCGTAGGTGCGCGCGGAGGCGGACCTCGGCGCTACGTCTTATTTATACTCCGTAGAGTGCATGCGGAGGCGGACCTCGGCGCTATGTCTTATTTATACTCCTTAGGGTGCGTGTGGAGGCGGACCTCGGTGCTACGTCTTATTTATGCTCCGTAGAGTGCGTGCGGAGGCGGACCTCGGCGCTACGTCTTATTTATACTCCGTAGAGTGCGTGCGGAGGTGGACCTCGGCGGAAGCCTGGTAGAAGGTTGGCTTTATTAATTTCCCGTTTGCGCGGGCGAGCGTCTTACAATGGGCAAGGTGCCGATGTTGGTACATGCTTCCACTTCTGTCCTAGACATAGTACTGCCGTAGCCGGTCTGCGTTCCATGTATGGCGGAGTGTTTGTCCTTCCAACGTGGCCAGGTGGTATGCTCCCTCCTGCAAAGCCTCCGCGATGATGTACGGGCCTTTCCATTTGGATTCAAGCTTGCCGACCGTCTCCGCATGGAGCGCCATTTTGAGGACGAGATCCCCGGGCTGGAATTCTCGCGGGTATACGGAGCGACTGCGAGCACGCACCATCTGCCGTGCGTACTTCATGACGTGCTAAGTTGCGCTTAGTCGCTCTCCATCGAGAAGGTCCAGGGACAATTGGCGCTCCTCCTCGGGCGCTTGGACAAGAACCCTTCTCGATCTAGCCTTGATTTCCGCGGGCGTCATTGCTTCATCGCTGAAAAGGAGCTTGAACAGCGTGAATCCCGTTGGTCGCGTCACCGTTGTGCGGAGGGACCAGAGGACGCTGTGGAGCTCGCCTGGCCACTTGCCCTTTGGCAGCCCTACAAGGCGCTTCTTGACTCCGGCGGAGATGGCACCGTTTGCCCGCTCGACCGCTCCGTTAGACTGCGGGTGCCCAACCGAAGCGAAGCGGAGCGTGATGCCCATGCCGTCGCAGAAGTCCTTGAATGGGGCGGCGCGAACTGCAGGCCATTATCGACGGTGAGCTCCCTGGGCACGCCAAACCGACATATGATGCTCTGCCAAAGGAAGCGTTGCATGGCCGCCGAGGTTATCTTAGCGAGAGCTACAGCCTCTGGCCACATGGAGAAGTATTCCAAAGCGACCACTACGAACCGCAGGTCACCTGGGGCTCTAGGAAGCGGTCCCACAACGTCGATGCCCCACCGTGCCAGCGGCCAGACCGGGGGAATGGGGTTGAGGCTTGTCGAAGGCCTGCGAATGACCCATCCTATCCACTGGCAACCTTGACACCAGCGCACGAGGTCCTGGGCGTCAACGATGGCAGTTGGCCAGTAAAAACCTTGCCTGAACGCCTTGCCAACCAGCGACCTCGGCGCGAGATGCGAGCCACAGATCCCCGCGTGAATTTTCGCAAGGAGACGCTTTCCTTCCTCACGCGAGAGGCACCGCAGGAGCGGTGCACAAACCCCTTTCTTGTACAGTATACCATCGAGCACCTGGAAGGATCTGGCGCGATGCTACATGCGCCGGATCTCGACAGGGTCATCCGGCTCTGCGATGCCCTGTAAGAAACCAAAGACGGGCTCCCGCCAGTCACCCTGCTGGGTGATCTGGTGGACAAGGGCTGCATCGCGGTTGTCCTGCGCGATGGCGGCTGTTGGTAGGACCTCGTAAAATGCCCCCTCGGGAGTCGGGAGCTGCTGACTGGCGGCCTTTGCTAGGACGTCGGCTTGCTCGTTGTCTGCCCGAGGGACGGCTTTTACGGTGACACCCAAAAAGTGTCGCTCCTTCGCTCTTACGGCCGCTAGGTATTTGGCCAGCTCCGGATCCTTGGCCTGATATGACTTGTCTACGTGGCCCGCGACCAAACGCAAGTCAGTGTGGACCAGGACTCGCCGCGCACCTAGCACCTTAAGCTTTGCGAGGCCAAAGAGTAATGTCTCGTACTCAGCAGTGTTGTTGGTGGTGGGAAACGCGAGTCGCACCGAATACAATAGGCGATGCCCCTCAGGCGTGGTGACCACCGCACCCACGCCTGCACCCGCAACATCGTAGGCCCCGTTGGTGTTGAGCAGCCACATCGGGTCCTCCGGCTGCTGAGCGGGCTGGGCCGGCGGGGTCCACTCCGCTAGGAAGTCCGCAAGGACTTAGGATTTGATCGCTGTTCTGAAGGCATATGTTAAGGAGAACGGGGCGAGCTCGACCGCCCACTTGCCAATTCGCCCTGTAGACTCCTTATTGTGCAGCATCTCCGCCAGGGGAAACGAGGATGGCACCGTGATGGGGTGAGCTAGGAAGTAGTGTCAGAGCTTCCTCGAGGCCATGATTAGCGTGTAGGCAAGCTTCTCGAGCTCCGCATACCGTGTCTTAGCACCCTAGAGGGCTTCGGAGATCAAGTACACAGGGCGCTGGAGAGCGCCTTCTTCGAGTACGAGGACAACGTTGACCGCTGTCACCGACGCGGCGAGGTAGAGCAGGAGGGGAGCCTCTGGTGCCGGAGCGACTAGAGTTGGGAGGCTTGCGAGGTGTTTCTTGAGGTCGTCGGAGGCCTTCGCGCAATCGTCGTCCCAATGGAACCCGTTGCAGCCGTGGAGGGTCTTGAAAAACGGCAAGCCCCGCTCCGCTGCCCTAGAGAGGAAGCGGCTCAATGCAGCCATGCGGCTGCCGAGCCTCTGGACCTCCCTTGTCGTCTTGGGCGGCTCCATGGCAAGGATCGCGTCGACCTTGTCGGGATTCGCCTGGATGCCTCGTCCGGACACTAGGAAGCCCAAGAGCTTGCCTGCTTGCACGTCGAAGACACACTTGTCCGGATTAAGCTTGATGCCTACCTTCCTAAGGTTGTCGAAGGTTTCCTGGAGGTCCTTTCCGTGAAAGGCGAGCTGTCTGGTTTTAACTACCACGTCGTCGACGTAGGCCTCCATGTTCCTCCCAAGCTGAGCGGCCAGCGCCAGCACGACGAGGCGGGTGAAGGTTGCGCCCGCATTCTTCAACCCGAAGGGCATCCTGACAAAGCAGAAAGTCCCGACCGGCGTGATGAAGCTGGTCTTGTCCTCGTCGTCCTTGGCCATGTAGATCTGGTGGTAGCCGGAATACGCGTCCAGGAAACTCATGAGCTCGCACCCCACGGTGGCATTGACCAGTTGGTCTATATGCGGCAAAGGGTAGTCGTCCTTTGGGCATGCCTTATTGAGGGTGGTGGAGTCGATGCACATGCATCGCTGGCCTTCTTGACCAATACCGGGTTGGCAAGACAATCTGGATGCTGGACTTCGCGAATGACCCCGGCCTGAAGGAGCTTTGTTACTTCCACCTTGGCCGCTTGCTGCCGGTCCAGGGACATGCGCCGAAGCTTTTGCTTGACCGGCTTGGCATTGGGGTGAACTGCGAGGTTGTGCTCGATGAGGGCGCGGTCCACACCTTTGATGTCCTCTGGGGACCATGCGAAGATGTCTGCGTTACTCTGGAGAACCTGGAGCAAGTCTCACTCCACCTCCGGGGGAAGGCCCTCGCCGATTGACACGAATTGCCCTTCGGCCTGGAGGGGCACTTTTTTGACCCTGCCGTCCGGCCGAGGCTTGGGCGTCCACCCTGGAGCGGATGGCGCGTCCTCCTTTAGCTTGTCGGCGAGGACGTGCACCCTGCGGTGTGGACCCCTGGCACCAGTTTCCACGCGCCTGGCGAGATCCTAGTCACCGAAAATAGTGATGACACCCCGCGGGCCCAGAAGCTTCATGCACAAGAAGGCGTGGTGCGGAACCGCCTCGAAGGAGTTTATGGCGGGTCGGCCCAGTATGGCGTTGTATGGGTGCGGGGTGTCTACCGCGTCGAAGACCACATCTTCGCTCCTGGCATTATCGCCTTGAAAAAAGGAAACTCGGAGACATATCTGACCCAAGGAATTCAGTGGTTGGCCCCCGAAACCTTGAAGCGGGGTCCACGACGGCTCCAGATGGCCTCGGGGGATCCCCATGTGGTCAAGGGCTCCCGCCGCCAGGATGTTCGCAGAGCTGCCTCCGTCGATGAGGACACGCCTGACGTCGTAGCCTGCAATGTCGACCTGGATGACCAGGGGATCCTGTTGAGGGAACTCCACGCCCTGGGCATCGGCCAGCGTAAAGGTGATGTTGCTGCACGGCATTCCCGGAAGCGGTTGCGCCGACGTCCCTATCGAAGAGCCCTCGGAGATGACGCTAACGATGCGGTGCTAGCTCCCCTCCATGGCTACAGCTTGCGAGGGGCTTCCTGGTGGCTGCCGCATGTGGGCTACGGTGGGGAGCCGTGCTTCCAAGGCCTGGATTCCGGCGGCTACTTGCCGCAGCTCCCTGGTGCACCCCCGCGTGACATGAGTGTCGTAGCCATGCACTTCGCACCACCGGCCATAGTCCATGATCTCCTGTTCCACGCGCGGTCTGTCATCGGGGGCGTCGTCCGTGCCAAGGACGTGGTGAACCTTCTGGGACCTGCGCTGGTTACACCGGGGCTTGCGCTTTCCCGTCGGGAAGTCACCTCCCGTGCTTGCTTCTTGCGAGGGGACGTTCTTCTCCACCAGAATGGGGTCGAAGTTGTTGCCCTCACGTCTTCGCGCATCCTCCTCCGCCCACGCGTATTTTTCCATTTTGTCGAAGAGCTTTGCCATCGTCTTGATTGGCTTCCGCGCATTGTATTCGGCCAACGACCCCGGGCGAAGACCCTGTACCGCTGCATTGATGATGGTCGTTTTGTTGACATCTTTGACCTGGCAGCATACCTTTGCGAAGCGCTTGAAGTAGTCCCGGAGTTTCTCTGAGGGTTTTTGCTTGACTGCGAAAAGCTGATTAGCATCGACACGCTCGATGTAGTTCCCTTGGAAGTTGTTGTAGAGCCGGTCGCGGATCTGCTCCCACGCGTAGATGGAATTTGGCTCGATGGTGAAGAACCAAGAGAGCGCCACCCCCTGCAACGCGAGGGGGATCCCTTCGCCTTTGTGGTATCATCCCCACCAGCGGCTTCGATGGCAATCTCGTAGACGCGCACGAACTCCCGTGGGTCCGTGTCACCCTTGTACGACCCGATGGCACTCAGGAACTTGAAGTCCTCCGGCCACGCCGCCTACTACAAGCCCGTGGAAAGTGGGGATTCCGGGTCGACACGCCGCAGCGGGACGCGACCAGACGTTGGGGCGTCTCGGCTGTCCGCCCGCTCCGGCGTGGGCTCCGGCGCGATCGTTGGAGTCTGCTGACTCCGAGCCTCCTACATGTCTCGTACAGACCCGCAGAGGTCCGCCAACTCCCACTGGAACGTGCTGAGGGCCGCCAGCAGGGCATTCTCCACCATAGTCGTAGCCGGAGCGCATGATGCACCTGGCTGCATGGTCGGAACGGTGGGGATCACGGTGTGCACTACTAGATTACCTGCCGTGGTAGCGTGGTGGATGTCGGAGTCGACGACGAGACCCACGTTGCCGCCGGGGCCGCTTGCCGCTTCCGTACCGGGCGGGCGGGGGGACGACGGCCGCGCTGACGGGAACGCCGACGCTGCTGCTCCCGGCCACTCGGTCGGCGCTGTCGACGGTTGTCGTCGTGCCCGCGGTGGGACGTCCCACCGTACGCAGGGTGGTGTCAACCGTCGTGGTGGCGGTGGCGGAGTCGATCGTCATGGCGGCGGTGGCAGGGTCGATCGTCATGGCGCGCTCACCAGCGTTCGCCGCCGTCGCGCCCGCGTCGCTATCCGCGCCCACGGCTGCCGACGCCGAAGCTCTGGTGTTGACGCGAGGCTCCGTCGCTCCTGCCTTCTTCTTCACCGCCGACGTTGGAGCTTTCTTCGATGCCATCCTTCTTCGGATCTTGAGGCTTCCTCTCTGTTCCTCCCTACGGACGGCGCCAACTATTGTGGCTACAGACCAAACAGAGAGAGAGAGTATGGTAGTGGAGAGTTAGGTGAGCAAGTGCTTAGGGGCCTCTTCCCTAGCCTGTACTGTGTATATATATACATCCACTTGGGGGTGCTCTTACAATTGTACCCCTACGCTCAATCATGCCTTTCAAGGGCATTTATGTCATTACACATGTCCCATTCTGGGCCTTACAACCCTCTGAGCAGGCCGACTGGGCTTAGGTGGGGGCCACCCCTACAACATCTATAATATTACACCTTTATCATAGATTTAGAACAACACGTATTACACAAAGTCTGATTTTGTTCCCCAAAATGTTGAATGCAACAGAGTATGGTGCTGGAAACATGGTATCGACAAATGGAGACGTTTACAGTTTTGGAATTCTTGTTTTTGAAACTGTAACCGGGAAGAGGCCAATGGATAGAAGATTCAGACAAGGATTGAGCCTTCGTGAATGCATTGAGCAGGCTCTGCATCATGACATGGACATTGTGGATGCATGGCTGTGTTTGATCTTTGAAAACGAGCTTCAGACCATGGATGATTCTTCAAGCAAGAGGAAGATTGATTGCCTGATTTCGCTACTTAGACTGGGAATGTCTTGCTCTCAAGAAATGCCATCGAGCAGAATGTCAACTGGGGATATCATCAAAGTGCTACATGCCATCAAAGAATCCCTTTCGTAGGAATGCTGAATATAGATGTTAGAGTTAGTAATCTTGTTTAGTCGTATTCGAGTCAGTCTTGGTGGTCGTATACGTGTACGACTTTGTTCCACGTACAAGTCATCATGGTCGTAGTCGTGTACGAGTATGATTCAGTTCTTCGAGTTCGTGTCATAATCGTAGAAGTCGAGTCGTAGTCCAGTCTATTTCCGAGTTACATGTTTTCCCATTTCTTAGTCGTAGAGTTGGGTATAAAAGAGTGCAATGTAATGAGAGAATAGTGAAGGATCAAAGCAATCGGTGTGATCGAAGTGATCATGCGATATGTTAACTTTATTCTAGGAGAAAACACACACATCCCAAATAAATTGAGAGAACACATGAGAATTTCTGAATTTCTCTATTCTCTTATTTGCTCCCCCTTTTCTTACTTTTCTTGCTTTTTTCTTTCAAAATTGGCTACAAGCCTCCTCAATATATAGGCTAATACTCTTCTACTAGCATTTGTATTCAGACTTCAATTTGGACACAACTTCAACTTGAGTTACACACGGAGATGGACTCTACTACGTCTTGAACTCTAAGTCAAGATTATTTCTAACAATCTCCCCCTTAATCTTGACTTGATATACTCTAGTTTTAGTCTCAATGCATTATGAACTACCAGCCACGCCTCCACATGAAGCGTTCTACATGCAAGCTACATGTAGGAACTCAATTCAATTGGTACGGGTCCATCCAGATGCAAAGATTCTAAAACATTGAGGCAGTCGGTCTCAACTACGACTTACTAAACTCATACTTGACACAGAACGATGACACATCTCCTCAACGTCCCGTTTTCTTTTCAACTTACTTGAGTTTGGACGGTGACATATCTTCTCGACGTCCTTGACTCAACTCATCATCAGAGCACTGTTGATTCATCATCGTTGATCGCTTCAGCAACAAATGCTTTCTTCATCCTCGGCTTGGGGCATTTTGAAGCAAAGTGTCCATAATCGTTACAATTATAACACCTCACTTTTGCCTTATCAAACTTCTGATTCTAATGGCCTTGGCCACCACCCCTGGAAGTGTTCTTACCTTCATGCTTTGATGATCGGATCTCCTACTTAGCATGAGTCAATAAGAGATGTCCATCGCCTTTGTTACTATTGTCGTGGATGGTTTGAGAGACCATGTGGAGGTGACCACATGCTTGTGATGAGTAATTGACAAGTATTCTAAAAAGTTTGAGTTTGGTTTGCGCTTTTCATGCCATGGTGGCATTTGGCTCAGTCGGGTTTGGTTAGTCGGACTTATTGCATATTATTCTTCCCGATTGGTCGTTTGGGCAAATTCTTGTCTAAGTTTGATTCATTGATGCTATTTATGCTTACATGTATCGAGCGATGCTATGTGATGTGTTTCTTGTCTGTGATGGCTGCAGGACGTCGAGGCGGAGTCGTGGCGAGGCACGGAGGACCGGACTAGGCGCAGGTGGTGCCGAGGTCAGAACGGTCGAGGTATGCTGAAGACGGCGAGTGCTCAAGGTGGTTGCAAGGCTTAAGCGGCAAGAAAGGAGGAAGCTTCCCGAAAGGTGCACGAGGGACGTTTTGGTGAATATGCAAAGCTAGACTAAAGGAAGCGGATTATGGATAAAGCACTAGAGTTCGTGGAGGCTTAGTGGGTAAAGAGAGGATCAAACCCATTAGTGGGAGGCTATAAAAGGAGGGTGTCTCCTGCATGGTCTTTATGCTTTTGGGAGGTTGTTTTGCTTTGTATGTCTTTTCTTTAGTTGGTGAGAGTAGGTAGGAGAGGCAGAAGACTCTGTGCTTTGACACCTTCGATGCTTCTCTGAGTGTGGAGGTGCTCATGTGTTCTTGAGAAGAGACATGCAGCTTGTGCTCTCAATCCAATCATGTATGGGGTTGTAGGGATGGATTGAGTTGATACTCTATGTAATCATTCATCTCTCTTCCTCAATATCAATCTGAGATGGCTTTGTTTGAGTTTGATTGAGTTCTTGAGCTCCCTCTGTTGGTTCTGTGCTTCGTTCATCTTTTTGGTTGATTTCTCAGTTTTGGAGTTTTGGTGTTATGTCTTGCTGAGGAGTAGCAAAATGGGTTGCTGTGATCTAGGAGATGCTCTAAAACCATTTGGCTAGTCAATCCTGAGAGCAAACCTCATTTAATTCCAGATTTTGCATCTTGGCCTCCTCTGTTCATGCATTTTCTAGGGTTTAGACTCAGGGAATTCTTGGCCCGCTTTGATTCCCCTCATTAAGAGGCTTGAGATTTGGGTTTTTATGTCCTAAGATTATTGCTAACTTGATTGCAAAATCTCATGTGCAAAGGGCTTGAGAATCTTGAGTAATTTGGATTTTGGTTCAGATTTTGCAAAAGTTTCAGATTTTTGTCATAATCTAAAATTCTTGCTCTTTGATTGAAATCTTTGGTTTTCTGGAGTCCCCTAGCTATTTTAGTTGTTTCCTTGCAGTTCTGGGTTGAAAAAGTCAAGAGATTTCATCAAATTTTCAGTGACTCAACTGAAGTCTGAAATTGCAGTGAAAAATTTCAGTCTGCAGAACTGTCTGTTGGGAAGGCTGGTCTGACCGGACTTAATATGGCGGTTGGACCGGGTGGGAGCCGGCGGTCTGACCAGCGGCAAATGACCGTCGAGACCGCCAGAGCAGTGCGATCGCCTTGCGCATCTGAGGTCGAGGCGGCCTCTCTGTTTTTGTGCTGTCTTTTGGTTGTTTTTCTTGGGTGTCCCTCTTGATTCACTCTTATGCCTTCCTTGAGGTTCCAGATAGTTTGAGCCTCTCTTTTTCATAGCTTGTGTAGCTAGTGGAGAAGAGTAGTTCCATGAGTACTTGGGGATTTTTAAAAGTCGACATTCACCACCGCTCTATCGTCGAATTCGATCCAACAATTGGTATCAGAGCCGGTTAGCTCTTCCTCATATATCTTAACCGGTCTCTAGAGCCATGGCGACAGATAAGTACTCGACCAAGCCCCCGGTCTTCGATGGGATCGACTGTCCCTTCTGGAAGAGTCGGATGGAGACCTACATCTGGCGTAAGGTTAAGGTACGATATATTGTTCCTGCCGATGAGAACATCAACGCTAGAAACATGCTTGATGTTGAGGCGAATGCGAAGACAAGGAACATCATAATCCAAGGGTTGAGCAGAAGCGAGTTCGATCGCATCTATCATCGTCGTCGGCCTTCGACATCTGGGAGACTCTCGATGCATACCATGAGGGCACCACCCAGATTAAGACGGTTCGACAAGACCAGTTCAAGCGAGATTACAACAAGTTTGAAATGCTCGCTGGTGAGTCCTTGGGTGAGTGCTTCGCGCGTTTTCACAAGATTCTGAGCAACCTCCGAGCGGTCGGTCTCACATACCCCGACTCAGATAATGCTCGACAAGTGCTGTCTGCTCTCGATTTGCGCATTTGGGAGATGAAGGTGACCATGATTAAAGACACGACCGACCTCTCGACCCTGACTTTTGACGCATTTACTCACGCCTCAAGACTCACGAGATTGACATAATCTCTCGTAGGTCGAAGTCACAGTCGATGGCCTTAGTCACCGATCCTAGCTCTGCTTATGGTTCTTTCAACTTTTCTTCTGGATTCTCTCTCGCTGCTCTCTGTGACCTAACTGATGATCAGTTAGAGCAGCTTGCAGATGAGCAGTTAGCCCTCTTAGCTAGAAAGTTTTCTCATGCTTACAAGAGAAGGAGGGATAGAAAGAGAGGAGGACCCGTGATCTGCTTTGAGTGTGGTGGCCCCAACCACATTCGGGCAAACTGCCCCAAGCTGGAGAAGGACAAGAGCGACTACGGCGGCGCGAGCAAGAACGACTACATCGACAAGAACCACAACAAAAAGCTCTCAGCTCACGCCCAAGGCAAGAAGAAGTTCTGCAACCTTGGAAAAGCCAAGAAGCTCTTCCATCGTGTCCTCATTGCCTTCGACGACCTCGATCTCAGCGAGGTGGAGGGGTGGATCGACGATGATGGGAAGGACGAGCAAGACCCCAAGGGTGGCGACGACTTCTCCGGCATGTGCTTCATGGCCCTTGAGGGCGAGATCAACGACAACGAGCTCTATTCTGACTCCGATGAGGTATACCCTTCCTACGACCAACTTAATGATGCTTTTCTTAAGCTAGGAAAATTCCATGCTAAATCTAGAGCTAGGGTTAGCGAGTTGGAGAAGGAAGTAGAGAGCTTATCACGGGAGCTTACTTCACTTAGATCTGCTCCCTCCCGTGATGAATGTGATGTATGCACTGCCTTGCTTGGTGACATTGAAAAATTAAGGACCTCTCATGATAGTCTGTCTTCTGAGCTTGACATGCTTAAGGTGGAGAATGTTAGTCTTTTGGCTGAACTAGAAATGAGTAGGATTGTCATTCCTTCATCTACTACTGTTGAGACTACTTCTTGCACCTCATGTGAGGATAAGGACAATGCTTTTAGAGGTCTTTATACCATGCTCCTTGATCTACCCGAGTCTTGTAAAAATTGCAATAATTTGAAGTTGAACTTAAAATGGGCAGATCATAAAATTGCTGAGTTGCATGCTTCACTTCTTGAGCCCATTGTTTCTTGCACAAACTGTCCCAAATTAACTGCTGAACTTGAATCTGTCTCAAAATAGTTTCAAGACATGGTTGATCATAACAAGAGAATGGCTCAATATGCTTCTAAGGACCCTGTTAGCTCACCTTGCAAAATTTGTGAAAAACTAAAATCTGATTTGATTGCGTTGGATGAAAAGTATGTGAAGCTAACTAAGGACCTTCTAGTGAAGCCACCAACTGATTGTGATGTGATTGCTGATGTGGGGTAGAAGCCCAAGGGTAAGGTAGAGACGCTTAGCGACGTGAACCAAATTGCTAGCAGTAGGACTGTCCCTTCCAAGTTGGCTGTGCATGCACAAGCCATTCACTCTTCTGCTATTGGTTCTTCCTCTGCTCCCTTACCTTCTGCTGTCTCCTCTTCTCCCTGCTCTTCTTGCACCTCTCTCTTTTGGGAGTGTCAGTACCTTATGAACACTCTTGAGAGATTTGTAGAAGGCAAGAAGAAGCTGAATCTTATTCTAGACCAGTCCAAGATTTGCAAGTTCAATCAAGGTCTAGGGTATGATTTTTATGAGGACATGAGGAAGCATCCACCTGCTATTCTTAGACCCTTAGCGGCAGGTGTGATCGAGATTGAGCCCAGTACTGAGAAAGTTCAATTCAAGTTAGTGGGCTTTGTCCAAGGGATTTCTGACAGCAAGGTGAGTCCACCTGTTGCTTCGGCCTCTCAGAAGGCGAAGCCTCTTCGTGCTACTTCTACCTCTTAAAAGGTCAAGTATAGTTGCACCTTTTGTCAGAAGGATTGACACTTGATCGAGCAATGCTTCAGGCGCGCCAAGATCGCGCGTAGAGACTGTGTTGAGGCTCTTAGGCGTATTCAAGGTCAGCCCCAGACCTTGAGTGCACCTAAGACCAACACGAGATCTAGGGTTGCTTCAGTTGTTTCTGATGTGTTTGGGCAGCATCGAGGACTTGGTTTTTCCGAGTTTTCTGGTTTTCGTCCTCATGCTCCCTTTGGTCGTGACTTCCGCTGTACTGAGGGTAGATCCCGTTTCCCCCGTTGAGATGGCTACCCGCGGCGTGATTAGCGTGTTGTTGGTACTCCGACTCGCTCTTGCATAGCAGTCGGACCCAACAACAGCTTCAGGTCTGCTCATGGACCTTCGGACTTGTTGAGCGACGGAAAGCTAGGGTAGCTAGAGGTTAGTCGTGTGTGACTACTTCTTCTACTCCACGTGGATGTGGGTAACCATGCACTATAAAAGGTGGATGTAACCTACACTGTAATTATTATCGCATTCTCACAATC
Organism: Dendrocalamus sinicus; assembly: GCA_036346575.1. Classification (NCBI taxonomy): domain Eukaryota; kingdom Viridiplantae; phylum Streptophyta; class Magnoliopsida; order Poales; family Poaceae; genus Dendrocalamus; species Dendrocalamus sinicus. Next base: position 29,076,347 of record CM070671.1, read on the forward strand.
AATTTCATAAAATCTGTTTCAGTTAATACTGCTAAGTCTCAGGAGTTTTCCTTACTTATTGTAATTCCAAAACAATGCTTTTTAGCAACTAAAAGAACCTCAAGGCTCCCTTGACAGCTTTGCATCTATTATTATTGCACTCTGTGTGGTGGCTTGCTGAGTACTGTCATACTCACTCTTGCTTAATTACCATTACTCAGTCAGAAAGAATAGGAATGGCAAACCCCACAATGCTAAAAAGGGGTCGACAGAGCTGGAAGACGAAGAGGCCATGGACTAGGTCACGAACCCTAGTTGGCTGCTTGTGGGCAAGTCCTGCGGGTCCCATCTATGTGAAGTTTCTGCTACTGCATTTCTTTGTTTTCGGCCCATGAGTAAGTATTACTGTATTATTTACGTTTCCGTATGTTATGTTTTGATATACAGTAATGTATTCATGAGCACTATCTATTGATCCAGGGATAGTGCGGTGGAATCACAGAGGATCTGGGTTTGCTAACCTGGCGTCCGACAGGAGATGAAGATTTGCATTGAAGACGAGCTCTGGATTATATGGGGGCCTTGAGTAGCTAGGAGTGTGCCATCGCTGGTGAGGGGCATGGTGTCACCAGAAATAGCAAGAAGATTCTCCATATCGTTAGACAATGACTAAAAGAGACATGCTGACATCAGTGAAGATCGGAGTTTGCCGCGTTTAGAGAGAAAACCACTGTTGTGGCTACAGACCAAACAGAGAGAGAGAGAGAGGGAGTATGATAGTGGAGAGTTGGGTGAGCAAGTGCTTAGGGTTTCCCCCATGGCCGGTATCGTATATATATACCCACATGGGGAGTGTTTTTACAATAGTACCCTTACATTTGAGTATTCCCTCAGGGGCACTTTGGTCATTATACGTGTCCCATTTTGGGCCTTACAACCTCCTAACAGGCCTGCTGGGCTTAGGCGGGGGCCACCCCTACAACAGGAGCATCTCATGGTGAAGGGCTTCATGGGCCGAAGCCATGCTGCCGAGCCCTTTGGCCCCCTCCATCCCTGCGGCCCTTGAACTTCCTTAACGCTTGGTGGAGCCTATTGCTTGGTGTAGTATTCGCCCCGTCGTGAGGGCACATCGCCGAGCGAGTTGGCGAAGTCGTCCTTGCCCCGGGGTCCTCCAACGGCGGGGTCAAAGTCAGAGTCGAAGTAGAGGCGGAGACAAACCCCACACCATGGATTCTCCTGGGGGCGAGGTGTGCGAGACTCCTACGCATAACCCCGAGCGATCGAGTAGGGTGAGGGGCTCCGCCTGGCCTGATGTCGACATGGTCTAGCAGCTCCGCGGTGCGGTAGTGCGCTTTAATGGCACCTGGAATCCCGCCGACCCCTGAGCTATCAGGAACAAGCTACTGCAGCCATACGCGCTATCCTGGTAGGGGGGATATGTGGTGGGCCGCGATTGGTGTGTCGTGGCCTACCAATGGTCGCCGGGCCCTAGTCACGCCCCCAAAGTGGGACGCGTGGCGGGACGCGTCGATCGGTTTGCATTCGCGCCTCTTTGCCGATGGCGGCTGCGTTCCTCGATCGCGGGAACCGGACCACCAGGCGACTGCCAGTTGCAGTCCCATCGATTGAGATGTTGCCGGTTGATGTTCCGTCGGCTTGGTGACTCCCCACTGGGTGAGGGCAGGTATAAATACATCCGTATCACGGCTTGTTGCGTCCCCATCCCCGGTTGCTCATCGGCCTCGAGCCAGTCTCGACACCTGGAGGACGATGCCAAAGGGAAAAGGTGTCGTCTCGCGGGAAGACTCAAGCTTTTGCGGCCGCGCTCGGCATGGTGGCTACCGTCGCTCCCGTTGACGCGGCAGACGCTGAGTCCGATTCGGCGAAATATGCCGATTCGGACCTAAAAATGAGCACGGATGATGAGGGCAAGGGGTCTCTGGGTGGCGTCGGGGACCGAGAATGCGCCATGGACGATCCGGAGGGGGAAGCTTCGTCACCCGCGGCGGTCGCTGAGATGGGGCTAACATCCGCTGGCGACACCAGGGTGGAGTCCTTACCTGCGGCGCCGACAACGCCGGAGCTGGCCCTAATGGGGGCTAGTAGAGCGGAGCTTCCACCCACGCTGGTTGCCGAGGCGGAGCTGCTCCCCGCGGAGGTTTCTAGAATAGGGCCCCCGCCCACAAGCGTTGCTGCTGTGGAGCCCCCTCCTGTGGTAGTTGCCGAGGCGGGGTCCTTGCCTTCTTCTCCCAAGGCGAAGTGGCCACGCCTATGATCCCCTCCTAACCGGACTTCGAGGGGGTTTGCCATGGCGGCCGGTGTTGGGAGCTTGTGGGACTCCGACTCCGACGCCGAAGCCCCCAGGTCCAGCATCCCCCCGGGCCCTTCCCGGGCCACGGCAGCTGGGGCGCTGGTGTTGACTCCGACACGGAGACTCCTCAGCCCCTAGGGCCGATGTCATCCGAGGGCACTGGCGTCCCTGTTATCCCGTCCGAGGCTGGGGGGACGACTCGGCGAAGTCCACCGGTTGCCACCGAGGGTAGGCTATCTTGGATGCAGTTTGGTATAGCTTTGCATTGCTCTTGTAAGACTAACCTGTGTGCCTCCTTTCAGCGGCACTCATCCCGGAGGACGGGCGATCTTCGGGGCGCGAGGACGTTCCTTTGGGAGGGGCGTCCGACACTCCCGAAAGTGCCGTCGCGGGCGCGACGTGCCCGAGCTTAGCGAACTTTGCCCCTCAACCGAAGGTGCTGGGAGCGTGGTGCAGGGTCGCGAGGGACGCGATCGCAAGTATTGATCAGTAGGCGCTGCTAACCTACGGGGTGGAGCGCCTTGGGGACGCCCTGGAGGTGTCGGGAGTGAGAGTAGGTATCTGACCTTGTAACTGTGTGTGGCCTTTAGAAGTTTGCTAACCAACAGACCCTCGTCCTAGCCCAGGTGTTGAAGGTGGCTCACGCCTGCGAGCGGGGAGCGCTAGAGGGGCGATTGCGGGCCACCGAAGAGGCTCTGCGCGCAGCCGAGGGGACGCACTCCGCGAAGGACGACCGCATCCGCCGCTTAGAGGTGAAGTGCGTGGAGACAATGTTGCACGTCGAAGCGCTCGTGGCAGCGGCGCGGCTGTCAGCCATAGAGGCGGCGCGACAAGAGGCTGCGGAGGAGCAGAATGGCCTACTCCAGCAGATCGCTGCACTGAAGGAGGAGAAGGGCCAACTTGTCGCGTCTCTTGCGGAGCGGGACCGGACTCTGGGAGATGCCTCGGTGGCTGCGTGGGATGCCATGCTGGCCCTAGAAGGCACCCTTGAAGACCTTATCACCGAAGTGCCGCCCCGCGCATTCGGGCCTGAGGAGCTGTCGCGGACGCTTCGGCGGATCGGGGATGCAGCCAACCTTGCGCGCAACGCCGCGACGTTGGTCGGCAACCATTGCTCTTATGTGATGTCGTGCTTGGTGTGTGCGCTCCTGCGGCTCCGGGGTTGCCAACACGTCGACGGGCTAGCCGACCCTCAACTGGAAATGCCGGCCGAGGCTGGAGTGATGTCCGGCGCCATACGCGCCGTTCATCGCGTCGTGCGGGTTTTCCACGAGAGGATTTTGGAGTACATCGGGGAGGCCACAGTGAAGGTCGAGCTACGGCGGACCATGCGCAATGAGGGGAACCTCGGCCGGTGGCTGGATGAAGTCCCGCGGCGTGACGAAGGTGGTACCGAGGCGTCGGGTGGCGACGCGAACCCACAGGTGTGACGTCAGGGTTCTCGTGTGTTGGCGTGGGTTGTAATACGAATGCCTTTTTCTTATGAATAAAGTAGAATTTGCCCCCTGTGTTCTGATTTGTGTGCCCCGTGTCCCAAGAAGTTACCCGATCGGGATCAGCTGCTAGTTTCTAACCTTATGACCCGACGGCGTCTTCGACGTTGGCGGAGGGCCGAGGAGTCGCTGGATTTTTGGGCGGGCCGAGCTTCTTTGGGCAAAGTTCCAACGCGGGCGCGCGTTAAGGAGGAGCATGCTGGGTAGCTGTCGCGCGCATCCAAGGATGCTTGTATACTCTCACTGCGCCTCCTTGTAAACATCTTGTGATGAATACATCTTGTCATTCCCTATGACTACGTTGTTCCACGGTAGACTCGTGAGACTATACTCCGCGTTCGCCTCGCCTATACGCTAAGTAGGCCTCCGCGTGCTCCATCCCCTTTCGAGGTAGCGTGGGTGGAGCTGGTACCTAGTCGAGGTAGACGCGCGAGCGCTCCGTCCCCTACCGCTCGAAGGGGTGGCAGCGGGGTTGGCGCCTAGTCGAAGTAGACGCATGAGCGGTCCGTCCCCTACCGCTCGAAGGCAGTGGAGCTGGCGCCTAGTCGAGGTAGACGTGCAAGTGCTCCATCCCCTACCTTTCGAATGGGTGGCAGCGGAGCTGGTGCCAAGTCGGCGAGACGCGCGCGCTCCCGCCCCTACCTTTCGGCGGGTGGCGGCGAGCCGGCACCTGGTCGGCGTACGCGCGAGCGCTCCATCCCCTACCGCTCGAAGGGTGGCAGCGGAGCTAGCGCCTAGTCGAGGTAGACACGCGAGCACTCCGTCCCCTACCTTTCGAAGGGGTGGCAGCGGAGCTAGCGCCTAGTCGAGGTAGACGCATGAGCGCTCCGTCCCCTACCACTCGAAGGGGTGACAGCGGAGCTGGCGCCTAGTCGAGGTAGACGCGCGAGCGCTCCGTCCCCTAACTTTCGAAGGGGTGGCAGCAGAGTTGGCGCCTAGTCGACGTAGACGCACGAGCACTTCATCCCCTACCTTTCGAAGGGGTGGTAGCGGAGCTGGCGCCTAGTCGAAGTAGACGCGCGAGCGCTCCGTCCCCTACCACTCGAAGGGGTGGCAGCGGAGCTGGCGCCTAGTCGAAGTAGACGCACGAGCACTCCGTCCCCTACCACTCGAAGGTAGTGGAGCTGGCGCCTAGTCGAGGTAGACGCGCAAGTGCTCCATCCCCTACCTTTCAAATGGGTGGTAGCGGAGCTGGCGCCTAGTCGAAGTAGACGCGCGAGCACTCCGTCCCCTATCGCTCGAAGGGTGGCAGCGGAGTTGGTGCCTAGTCGAAGTAGACGCGCGAGCACTCCGTCCCCTACCTTTTGAAGGGGTGGCAGCGAAGCTGGCGCCTGGTCGAAGTAGACGCGCGAGCGCTCCGTCCCCTACCGCTCAAAGGGGTGAGAGTGGAGCCGGCGCCTAGTCAAGGTAGACGCGCGAGCGCTCCGTCCCCTACCTTTCGACAGGGTGGCAGCGGAGCTAGCGCCTAGTCGAGGTAGACGCGCGAGCGCTTCGTCCCCTACCTTTCGACGGGGTGGCAGCAGAGCTGTCGCCTAGTCGAGGTAGACATGCGAGCGCTACGTCCCCTACCGCTTGAAGGGGTGGCAGCGAAGCTGGCACCCAGGCGAGGTAGACGTGCGAGCACTCCATCCCCTACCGCTCGAAGGGGTGGCAGCGGAGCTGGTGCCCAGCCGAAGTAGACGTGTGAGCACTCTGTCCCCTAGCGCTTGAAGGGGTGGCAGCTGCCATGCTCGCTGCCATGGGGCGCATGATAGGACCACGGCCGCGCGCCTAGCTTGTGTTCCGAGGTGTCGGCAAGTCTCTGCCGCACCTTTTGTGCACTCTGCGGGGTGCGCACAGAAGCAAGCCTCTGCTGTGCCTCTTGTGCGTTCCGTGGGGTGCGCGCGGGGGCAAGCATCTGCTGCGTCTTACTAAGATTCAAGGCGCGTGGGAACATCAACCACGTCTTATTTATACTCCAGAGACTACGTGTGAGGGCAATGCCCACACGTGCGCGAGGGCATCCGCGCCTTGTTTATACTTAGTAGAGTGCGCACGGAGGTATGCCTCAACGCTGCGTCTTAGTTATACTCCGTAGAGTGCGTGCGGAGGCGGACCTCGACGCTACATCTTATTTATACTCTGTAGAGTACGTGCGGAGGCGGACCTCGACTCTACGTCTAATTTATACTCCGTAGGGTGCGCGCGGAGGCAGACCTCGACGCTACACCTTATTTATACTCCGTAGAGTGTGTGCGGAGGCGGACCTTGATGCTACATCTTATTTATACTCCGTAGAGTGCGTACGGAGGCGGACCTCGACGCTACGTCTTATTTATACTCCGTAGAGTGCGTGCGGAGGCGTCCCCCTGCGCGTCTTTGTTTATACTCATTCCTGTGTTTTTCTTCACGGAGAGTGCGCGCGCGAACGCGTGTCTTTGTTTATTCTCATACCCGTGTTTTTGTTCACGGAGAGTGCGCGCAAACGCGTGTCTTTGTTTATACTCATACCCGTGTTTTTGTTCACGGAGAGTGCGCGCGCGAACGCGTGTCTTTGTTTATACTCATACCCGCGTTTTTGTTCACGGAGAGTGCGCGCGTGAACATGTGTCTTTGTTTATACTCATACCCGTGTTTTTGTTCACGGAGAGTGCACGCGCGAACGCGTGTCTTTGTGGGAAGCCAGACAAGTTTTGCAAACGATGAACTTTATTGAATCCCCGTTTGTGCGGGTGAGCGATTACAAAAGACGAGGTACTGACCACTGATCGCTCAAGGTCGGGAACAGTCACGACTGTTGTTACCCAGGCGACGAGGCGGTGCACGGTAGAAGCCTCTATTGCTGGAGCAACCCGTGCGGGGGCCTAGCGAGGTTCTTCTCGAAGCCGCCGAGGACCCTCGTGCTTGTATTCCCGGCCTAGGCGTTCCGTTGGGTGTTGCGGTGCGGATCTCTGGTGCCGAGCTCTATGCGTTGAGCCATATCCTAGTCGCCGTGGATGGTGACGATGGCCTGCGGTCCGGGGAGCTTCATACATAAGAAGCCGTGGTGTGGGACTGCCCCGAAAGAGTTTAGGGTTGGCCGCCCCAATATGGCGTTGTAGGGGTACGAGATATCGACGACGTCGAAGGTGACGTCCTCGCTCCTCGCGTTGTCATCTCGGCCAAAGGAGACCTGCAGGCATATCTGGCTCAGCACCCGCAGAGGCTGACCTCCGAAGCCCTGCAATGGGATCCCCGAGGGGCCCAACCGGCTTCGGGGGATGCCCATCTGGTCGAAGGCCGCCGCGAACAAGATGTTCATGGAGCTTCCTCCATCGACCAGGACGCGCCTAACGTCGCATCCTGCGATAGCGACCTGGACGACAAGGGGATCTTGGTGGGGGAACTCCATGCCCTCAGCGTCAGCGGGCGTGAAGGTGATCTCATGTTGCGCCCACTCTGGCGGTGCCTGCGCCGGGTATGCCGCCACATGGTGTAGCCTCCTTGCATAGGCCTTCTGCTGCCATGCCGAGGCAAACTCCAGCGAGGAGCCCCCGGAGATGACGTTTATGACCCTGCGCTGGGCTCCCTCCGGGGCTTGCAGCTGCAGGAGACCCTCCCGAGGTTGCTGCACATGAGCCTAGATCCGCAAGTGGCCCTCCTGGGGCTGCATCCCTTGCTCCCGGACCTGCATGAGGTCTTCCAAGGGTTGCTGACGTGAGCCACGATGGGTGGGCGCGCCTCAAGGTTTTTGTCCCTGGCGACGCTTTGCCGAAGTGCTGCAATGGTGGTGCATGCACGCGTATCGTGGTTGCCACGACCATGGAGCTCGCACCACTGCCCGCGGTGCTGGTCGTCGTATTCCCCGCGGGCTTTATCATCACGGCCTCAACCGTGCCCCCGGCCCCGGCGTCCCCTGCCGCCACGGCCAGCGGGGGTGTTATCTTCAGAGCCGCCCACGTTGTCGAAGACGTAACTGCCTCTCCGAGACTTCTGCTGGCCACGTTTGGACTTGTCGCCCGACGAGTCCTTATGCTGGACGTCCTTGCGCTCGGAGGCGTCCTTCGACGGCTCCGACTTGTGCTTACCTTTCAGGGGGGCTTCCTTCGGTGAGCCCTCCGCCTGATTGGTGTCGGAGTCGTCACCTTGTCACCGCCGCACGTCCTCTTCCGCTCTGGCGTACTCTTCCATCTTGTCGAAGAGTTTAGCCACCGTCTTGATTGGCTTCCACACGTTGTATTCGGCTAGGGGCCCCGGACGAAGACCCTGTATTGCTGCGTTGATGATGGTTGTTTCGTTGACATCCTTGACCTGGCACGGTACCTTCGCGAAGCGCTTGAAGTAATCCCGGACCTTCTCCGAGGGTTTCTGCTTGACTACGAAGAGTTGGTCCGCATCGATGCGCTCGACGTAGTTTCCCTGGAAATTATTGTAGAGCCGGTCGCGGATCTGCTCCCACGCGTAGATGGAATTTTGTTCAATAGTAAAGAACCACGAGAGCGCCACCCCGTGCAGCACGAGGGGGAGCCCTTTTGTTTGCCTTCGTGGTGTCGTCTCCGCCGGCGGCTTCGATGGCAGTCTCGTACACATGCACGAACTCCCGCGGGTCCATGTCGCCTTTGAACGACTCGATGGCGCTCGGGAACTTGAAGTCCTCCGGCCATGCCGCCTGCTGCAAACCTACGGAGAGTGGGGACTCCGGGTCCACGCGTCGCAGCGGGACGCGGTTGGACGTGTGGGCGTCGCAGCTGTCCGCCTGCTCCGGCGTGGGTTCCGACGCGATTACCGGCGGAGTTTGCTGGCTCTGAGCCTCTTGCATATCCCGCACGGCCCCGCGGAGATCCTCTAACTCTCACCGGAATGCGTTGAGGGCCGCCAGCAGGGCATCCTCCATTGCAGGTGTGGCCGAGGCAACCGGTGCGCCTGGTTACACAGCCGGAACAGCGGCGATCACGGCCTGCACTCCTGGACTGCCTGCCACGGTGACGTGATGGACTTCAGAGTTGGTGATGAGGCCCGCGTTGCCGCCGGAACCGCCCACCGCTCCGCGCCGGTGGGGAACGACGCCGTGCGGTGTGGCACCGCACGCCGCCCCGCCACCCGACGCGCCGGCAAGCAATTGTCGCGGTGTTCGCGGCGGGGTTACCTGCCACGTGTGGGGCAGTCTCGACCGTCGTGGCGGTGGTGGCGGGGTCGGTTGTCATGGCGATGGTGGCAGGGTCGGTCGTCGTGGCGGTGGTGGCGGGGCCAAGCGTCGTGTCGTGAACGCTGATGTTCGCGACCGTCGCGCCTGCATCGCCGCCCATGCCTGCGACTGCCGACGCCGAAGCCCTGGTGTTGACGCGAGGTTCCGTCGCGCCCGCCTTCTTCTTCTTCGCCGCCGACGATGAAGCTTTCTTTGGTGCCATCCTTCTTCGGATCTTGAGGCTTGCTCTTCGTCTTCCCCACGGACGGCGCCAACTGTTGTGGCTATAGACCAAACAGAGAGAGAGTATGGTAGTGGAGAGTTGGGTGAGCAAGTGCTTAGGGTTTCCCCCATGGCCGGTATCGTATATATATACCCACATTGGGAGTGTTTTTACAATAGTACCCTTACATTTGAGTATTCCCTCAGGGGCACTTTTGTCATTATATGTGTCCCATTTTGGGTCTTACAACCTCCTAACAGGCCTGCTGGGCTTAGGTGGGGGCCACCCCTACAACAACCACAATATTAAGTTAGCCAACGTCGAAGAAGAGGAGCGATCAGCAAAGGAGAAGGGGACATCGAGTATGTATAACATCATGCATCTGCATATACATGCATGCATATGTACGAATAGAAACATGGGTGTATAGAAGCATTGAAGTAAAGAGCTTGGAATAGAAATAATGTAGTCATAGGGAATAGGCTCGGGGCCATTGGAAAGAGCGTGTCAAGTGTCCTCAGCAGGGAGCCAGGGATCGGTGACAGTTGTACGTGTATGTTTGTTGATATTGCTATAATTAGAGAGAAGTAGAAGATACATGTGCATGTATATATTTTGAAAAAGAGTAACTAATGGAGGAAGAATAAGGGTATGCAACTAAATAATCTATGCATGATGGAGAGTGATTACATTTTTAAGAACCCCAACAACTTATTATGATCAATGATATTTTTCATCAAAACTCATACTTCAATTACATTCTTCAAGTTGTATTTTCCTCCAAGTTTTTATTGTCATTTTTAATATTTATGAGGACTTAAAATTCTAAATAGTCTAGAAGATATGTAAATATATTATTAAGTATCTAAGTTATATCATTTGATACGAAAAACTTTGAAACAAATCTAGCCGTACCATTTGCGTAGGTCACCATGCTAGTTATAATATTAAAATTGAAGCAAAAGAAAGCCACCATGTTCGCTCATAAGGGACAGAAATTATCACATTAATTAGAGAAGAGAAAAATCTATACTGTTGATTGTAGTGGGTCTAGATTATAACGGTGCAGATTAATCTCACACTGATAGAGTTCTAAATTGAATAATAAATCAATCATATATTTAAGAATATGTCTAGAATCTTATTTCATACTTGAGGTCTAATTTGAGAGACAAATATTAGACGAAGACTTTTCTTTAGAAAACACGACTAAAAAGAAGCCTACGTACATCTCCCATCCGTAGAGGAGATCCTTCCTAGAATACAAGTAGATCGAGCTGTATATCAATTGGACTACATGATAAAGCTTTAAAATACGATTGAAGATGCACATGAAAGAGATCACGTTGGTTGCCTAGATGGCGAACATCATGGTGGCTTCATAATATTCTTGTGCTCCTGCATCCAATCTAACCTCAACACTCGCCGAGGCGAAACTTCGACACCTGCCCCAACTACGAGACGCTGCACAACAAGATCGGCATCATCGATGTAGTGGATATACACAAGCACATCCCTCTTCAGCATCCAACCGAGGACACACGCTTGGATCCGTTGGTGCACGCTTCTTGCCACAGTTTATAGCATCTTCACGCATGAGATTATGAAACATCCCCAAATTTTCAAAAATTTGAAAATCAATTCAATTTCCAAACCTCTTGGCAAATTCCCAATTTAGAGCCTAACCCTCACCAATCTTCACGCAAATTGCGCACGAATCACGACGCCATCGCATCCCTCATTCTTGCCGCCGAGCTCATCAGTCGCCATCCGAAAACCACCGCCATCTGCGTCCTTTTGCCACCGCCTGTTCCCGCGACTTCCTCCCCTGCCACCTTGCCCTTCGAAGCCTTCTTCGCGGCTAGAGCCGCCACCCCTCTCGGCCCTTCTCTCCGTGAGTCACCGCCGCCATGACGTCTCCCGCGCCGAACCGCCTCCGGCACTCGTGAAGGCCAAGGACCCCTCTGAGCTTCTCCACACGTTACAGTGAAACTCCCCACCCACCGAATTCGTCTCTTGCCCCCTCCATTGCCGGTAATGGCCGAATTCCCCAATCCCGTGCCCTAACTCAATTCCAATTCTCCGATCGACCGTTCCCCAATTACTTTCAGTGGTAGCTTCTCTAAGCCCCTAGGAACCTCCCCCGCCCGCCACCTTAGCCTCTCGGTCACCCATCTCCCCCGGCGTCGTGAGCCGCCCCACCTCCAAAACCAGTCAACGTGGCCAGCATAACTCCAGCCACCCTAGCCTAAACCACCACCTCCACTAGCCTCAACTATCCCCAATGATGCTTAAACACCGGCCCAATCTCCCCAGGAGCCTCCCCTCCACCTACAATTTCAAAAACGGCCGTGGGAGAAAAGTCCTCGCCGCCGGCGAATGCCACCTCCACCGGCCCTCCAACCACCAAAAAATGGAATCCTTAGAGTGTCTTGAGTCCGTCCATGCCTTTGGATTTCGTCGTGGTTCATCGTAGCTTGCCGGCCGCCATCGCCTTCGTCCCCTGTCCCTGCGTGTAACATCCTAAAAAATGACATTATGGAATTGTGTAGTTTTTGGATTATTTTGCAATATATTTCCATCTGCATTTGAAGTTATAATGTTTTTCCTAAATAAGGACCCCCGAAGCTCCCAATGCACCCCTTACACTCCCAATACTCTCCCCCTCCAGGTAATTGTGCTGTAAACACCCACCCCCGCTGGCGCCGCCCCTTTCGTTCCCATCTCCGGCGACGCTCTCCCCGTCGGTACACGCCACCAGAGGTCAATTCCCGACGCCAACACCATCTCCGGCACCCACGAAGCCTTCCCGGCCTTCCCGAGCCTCTCGGCGGCCGTACCTCGCCGGCCCGCGCCCTCTCGACCGCGCCCCGCTCGCCGCCGGCCTCCACCGTGCTTCCTCGACCCCACCGACCCCACCGCCGACACCAAAGCACATCCCGGAACGCGTTTAGACACTCGCCGAGCCTCCCGAGCACCGCTCGTCGCCGCGCCGCCGCCTCGACCTCCTCCGCTCTACACCTCCGCCTGGTTCATCAACAACTACTCCTCCCTACCGGTCGTAATATCCGTAGTCTGACCGGTTGCCATCTCACGCCCTCACCCCACACGCCCGCGTTCGACCCCCTGGCCGCGATCGTAGGGGATTTTACCCATTTTTGGTCGGGCCGGGAGTAGAGAGGGTTAGGAGTTAATGATGATTAGTTAAGGGCTAATGATGATTAGGGGTTAATGGTTCATTTAAGCACTGTTAACCGAAATTACTTAACGTCCCCCTGACGCGTGGGCCATGCTTAAATAATTAATTAACTAGTGGTCGGGCCCACCTGTCAATGACACTGTGCATAAGGAATAAAATAATAGAAATGAATTAAAAACACCAGTGGGACCCACCTGTCATACATACAAGTATAAGCATTAAAAATAAAGAAATAAATTAAATATTAATGGCTCCACGTGTGAAGATTTTCTATTTTGTTTGAAATTTCATGAACTAAAAACTTTGAAAATGCATATCTTATCCATTTTAACTCCGATTGGGATGAAACAAATTTCTAAATTCGTATAAATTCAAGGTCTATCAAATGAAATCAGAAACATGATTTTTAGAGTCCATTTGAATTTCTGGTGAATTCTTGAGTGATTGTTGCTTTTCTTTATTTGGGTTTTCGCGCACGATTAAATAGCGTACGAGGCTCAGGAAGAAGAGGCTGAGGTTGCCACCCTAGACGCTTCAGAAGACCAGGACCAAGACCCCCGAGACTCAGGCGAGTCAACACTTTTTGATCATTTTGAACCCATGTTTTTGCAAAGTTAATTTCTTTTAAATTATCAACATGCATGCTGTTATTTCATGCGGTAAAATATATTCATTTTCCAGAAATGGTAGTTATACACCTTGTACAATACTTGTTAATAATGATCCGTTGAAATATTTGGATATGTGAACCTTGTCGCCCTAGCAAAAGTATAATAGTAACATTTCGAAAGTAAGTCAGTAATTATATGCCATGCTTAGCATTTATTAGGAACCTGGGGCAAGAAATTGCTCCGAACATCACTTTTATTCACGAGGAATTGATTTGGGCAGTCATGGTGGTAATGACTGGTATATGTTGGTATGAATTTTTGATATTCCCAAAAACCCCAACATGCTTAATATCTGGGCGGATTGGGTCGGTGGTGTGAATGTGTGGTGCAGTGGAAGCACAATGTGGTTAGTGGTAGACCGCCCAGATACCAATAAGGACTGAATCTTGTCATGTCAACCCGTGTACAACAGTACAACCACAAGTCTGTAAAGTATAGCTTGGCCTAGTAGATATACCGGACCCTGAAAGTCATCCTTCCAGGAGGTGGTGTGAGGTCGTGCAAGTGGTTGTCTATGAAACGGCTTGAATGGGACACCCGGGTAGGGTGAAGTTCTGCTGTGGCGGGCTAGCAGGGGTGGGGAGCCAGCTGCTAGACGTTCAGAAGGAGGACATCCCGCACAACGTATGGGACCCACCGCAAGTGGGAACGACCCATAGGGTGAAATGATGGAAGGGGCGAGGTACTTTGAACGGTTACTGTGATGGTCTGCTCAACCACATGTATATGGAATCATGTGGGGCAACGAGTTGATCGTCTCTTGTGGTGAAAGTGTACAAACTCTGCAGAGTCAAAACTATTCGAATAGCCGTGCCCACGGTCAAGGGCAGACATGGGAACTTAACCAGATATAGTTCTATTTCAAAAATCTTGGTGGGTGAAAATGGAAATGAGAAGGGCGAAGGACTGCCCTGGTTTGGAATTGTCCTGGGAGTCGTCCCAGTGGTAAGTTAAGCGGCTATAACGCTGAAAGAAATGATATGGTGCAGAAGCCATGTAATGGTGGATGGATTCAGAACATCGATATACCCGAGTATTTCTTTAAAAAAAAAACTCAGTCATTTCCAAAATGCTAAGGCTTAGGAATTCTTTATATAATTGTATTCAAAAGCACTCCTGCAAATAAAAGAACCCGAGCCATCCTTTGTTTAGCCATACATGTTAGATATTGCATTAGGTGTGTTGGCTCGCGGAGCACGGGGTCGGAGTGCTCACGCTCGCTTTTGCGACAAAAATACAGATACAGCGACACAGGATCATTATGCCTACGAAGGAGCTCCTCGCACGCCAGAGGAGAAGGACGACGAAAGAAACTAAGGCGTAGGCTACGATGTTTTAGCATAGACAAGTGGACTCCAGGCTTTGTGTGCACGTATGTTGCTGGTCATCTGGTGACATATAATGCACACAATACCCTTCCAGTCGCTTGCCTGTGGATTTTGGGCTTACTTTTGCTTTCGTTTCCGCTGTGCGTTTGTAATAATGACATTTGGCCTAAGCGGTCCTTATTGTAAAACTCTCACCTGATGTGGTGTATTTTAATTTATGTAAATTAATGAATGATTATGCGATGTATGAAATGAATCAACAATGTTCCTGTGTGCATTATCTACTGATCCAGGGAATAATGCAATTAACACAGTAGATTCCGGATTGAATAATCTGGGTCTGACAGAGCTGGTATCAGAGCATACGACTGCAGGGTAAAAGCCTTAGAACGGTGTTTGGATGGATATAGGTTCACAATATTTGAAGAACTTATAAAAATGATTTCGAAAAATATAGCATACTACTTCTATCAGTATCCCTCTTAGATCTGTTCTACTCTACCTTTCATTAATTATTTTGGAAAATTGCTGGCACTAGTAATTTAATTTACAGATGGCAGAAGTTGGCAATGAGGGCAACCAGGGCTACCTGGCCCATGGAGTCCATGAAGGGGAGTTTGCTAGCATACTACGCAAGCTCTTGCACTATCGAGGCTACGAGGATCAGCCCGTTTACCATAGGCTCAAGTCTACTGATGAAGGAGTAGGTAGAGTAGTGTCATACTTGCCACGCGTAGTGCCATTACTAGTTCCTGTATTGTAGTATGATGTACTAGCCCTTTAGTATTGTAGTCGTTATCTTGTCGAACCTTAATATATTAACCGTAAAGTCCAGTCTAAAAGCTGGCTATGTGGATGTTTGCGTGTCTAATGTTCGGCCAAATATAGGCCTTACGTTGGAAATTACTTTGTCGTTGTCTTATTGTTTATTTTTAAGATTTAGGAAGGCATTCTTTTCTCCTTACCTGCTTAGCACTAGTTCTCAGTCGTGGAGCGCTAACTGCAGATGGCTAGCCAAAGGATCACAAGGGCGCAGGCCCATGCTAACCGTAACCAAACCGAGGTGGATTCAACCCAAGGAGCTTTGCTCAAGAGCAAGGCGTGAACCAGATCAAGGAAATGACCATCTTCCACAACCACCGAACACCCCACCATGGCACAAGTAATGGCACAACAAACTCAGATTTTACAAGCCATTTATGCTGGACAACAAGGAAACTCTGGTGGGCACAGAGCTGACTTAGGAGATTTCCAAAGGACAAGACCAATTATATTCACATCGGCAGAAGAACCCCTTGAAGCCGAAGATTGGCTTCGAGACACTGAAAGGAAGCTAAGGTTAGCCAAAATTGCAGATGAAGACAAAGTGGTGTTTGCTACACACCAGCTTCAAGGTGCTGCAGCTGCATGGTGGGAGAACTACTTGGCTGCCAGAGGCCAGGAAGATGCTACCACCAGGGGTGACATAGAAGCTATCCCATGGTCAGAGTTCAAGAAAGCTTTCAAAGACAACTTTATTCCAGCAGGGATAATGCGGATAAAGAAGAATGAATTCGCAATCTCAAGCAAGGAATCTATCATCGGTGAATATCTTACAAAATTCACACACCGGCCAGTATGCTCAAAAGGATATAGAAGAAGAGGAAGAAAAGATTGACAAATTCTTTGAGGGTTGAGGGATGAACTAAGAGTGCAAATGATCATCCAGACTTTACTAGCTTTCACGGTGGTAAATAAGGCGTTGGCCTTAGAAAATGAAAAGAAGAACTTAGAGGCTAACCACAAGCGGAAGTCACAAGACAAAGAACCCCAAGGAGGTTTATCCGAAACTCCTTAACAACCCTTCATTCTCAAGTCCCGAACAATCCAGGCCACATCTTCCATACCCGCTCGAGTGGAGGCTCCTTTCAAATGTCACGCTCAAAGAAGCCATCCACTAGGGCGAACCCCGCCACCACAGGTCGCCGGGTGTGGAGAAAAGGGTCATTTGTTAACCAATGCCCGCAACGAGACAAATCCAAAGAGAGTCAACACGGGAACCGCCTCTATGCGCGATCAAGCCTCGAGACACAACAAGGGACAGCATCCTCGCCAGCCAGTAAGAATGCATCAGCACCAAACCACGGCCGAGTCAATCACATCACGGTTGAAGAAGCTTAGGAGGCCATGGGCATTCTTATGGGTACGTTTTCTGACAAGACCATATCAGTACAAATACTAATTGATTTAGGAGTTTTGTGTTCCTTTATATCAAGAGAGTAAGACTGATAAATTAGGGTCACCTGTCTCACCCCTAAAGAAAACATTGGTACTTAACCCACTAGCTGGTATAATCCTTGCCACCCTAGTATGTCCCAGGGTGAAAGTCACTATGGAGAAATGTGATTTTCTAGCAGACCTGGTAGTACTAAGCCCCCGACCTTGTACATCATAGTTGTACTAGGCTAGCTAGCAAGGTACTAAGGAGTAGTGGACGGTGCCACTAGGGGAAGTAGCTTACCAGCTAGAACTGCCAGCAAGTCTAGAGGATATGCACAATGTATTCCAGGTATCCCAACTTAAGGAATGCCCTCGAGTACCAGAGGATCAAACCTCGTAAGAAACAATCAAGCTCGAGAGTGACCTAACCTACAAGGACTGGTTGATCAAGATTTTAGATACGGTAGCAGAGAATGCTAAGAATCAACCTACCCACTTATGCTGAGTTCAATGAAACCATCGTACCAAGGAAAGGGCCACCTGGGAGCATGAAGATCAGCTAATGAAAGATTAACCGTACCTATTCGCGGCTTAGGCTGAATCTCGGGGTCGAGATTCTTTTTAAGGGGGGTAGGTTTGTAACATCCTGAAAAATGACATTATGGAATTGTGTAGTTTTTGGATTATTTTGCAATATATTTCCATCTGCATTTGAAGTTATAATGTTTTTCCTAAATAAGGACCCCCGAAGCTCCCAATGCACCCCTTACACTCCCAATACTCTCCCTCCCGTAATTGTCTTTGTAACACCCACCCCACGGCGCCGCCCCTTTCGTTCCCATCTCCGGCGACGCTCTCCCCGTCGGTACACGCCACCAGAGGTCAATTCCCGACGCCAACACCATCTCCGGCACCCCACGAAGCCTTCCCCGGCCTTCCCCGAGCCTCTCGGCAGCCGTACCTCGCCGGCCCCGACGCCCTCTCCGGACCGCCGCCCCCGCTCGCCGCCGGCCTCCACCGTGCTTCCTCGACCCCAGCCGACCCCACCGCCGACACCAGCACATCCCCGGGAACGCGTTTAGACACTCGCCCGAGCCTCCCCGAGCACCGCTCGTCGCCGGCGCCGCCGCCCTCGACCTCCTCCGCTCTACACCTCCGCCGGCTGGTTCATCAACAACTACTCCTCCCTACCGGTCAGGTAATATCCGTAGTTGACGGTTGCCATCTCACGCCCTCACCCCACACGCGCGTTCGACCCCAGGTCGCGATCGAGGGGATTTTACCCATTTTTGGCCGGGCCGGGAGTAGAGAGGGTTAGGAGTTAATGATGATTAGTTAAGGGCTAATGATGATTAGGGGTTAATGGTTCATTTAAGCACTGTTAACCGAAATTACTTAACGCCCCCACGCGCGTGGGCCATGCTTAAATAATTAATTAACTAGTGGTCGCCCACTGTCAATGACACTGCATAAGGAATAAAATAATAGAAATGAATTAAAAACACCAGTGGGACCCACCTGTCATACATACAAGTATAAGCATTAAAAATAAAGAAATAAATTAAATATTAATGGCTCCACGTGTCGAAGATTTTCTATTTTGTTTGAAATTTCTGTGAACTAAAAACTTTGAAAATGCATATCTTATCCATTTTAACTCCGATTGGGATGAAACAAATTTCTAAATTCGTATAAATTCAAGGTCTATCAAATGAAATCAGAAACATGATTTTTAGAGTCCATTTGAATTTCTGGTGAATTCTTGAGTGATTGTTGCTTTTCTTTATTTGGGTTTTCGCGCACGATTAAATAGCGTACGAGGCTCAGGAAGAAGAGGCTGAGGTTGCCACCCTAGACGCTTCAGAAGACCAGGACCAAGACCCCCGAGACTCAGGCGAGTCAACACTTTTTGATCATTTTGAACCCATGTTTTTGCAAAGTTAATTTCTTTTAAATTATCAACATGCATGCTGTTATTTCATGCGGTAAAATATATTCATTTTCCAGAAATGGTAGTTATACACCTTGTACAATACTTGTTAATAATGATCCGTTGAAATATTTGGATATGTGAACCTTGTCGCCCTAGCAAAAGTATAATAGTAACATTTCAAAGTAAGTCAAGAATTATATGCCATGCTTAGCATTTATTAGGAACACAGGGCAAGAAATTGCTCAGAACATCACTTTTATTCACGAGGAATTGATTTGGGCAATCATGGTGGTAATGACGGTATATGTTGGTATGAATTTTGATATTCCCAAAACCCCAACATGCTTAATATCCGGCGGATTGGGTCGGTGGTGTGAATGTGTGGTGCAGTGGAAGCACAATGTGGTTAGTGGTAGACCGCCTGATACCAATAAGGATGAATCTTGTCATGTCAACCCGTGTACAACAGACAACCACAAGTCTGTAAAGTATAGCTTGGCCTAGTAGATATCTGGGACCACGAAAGTCATCCTTCCGGAGGTGGTGTGAGGTCGTGCAAGTGGTTGTCTATGAAACGACTTGAATGGGACACCGGGTAGGGTGAAGTTCTGTGTGTGGCGGGCTAGCGGGGGTGGGGAGCCAGTGCTAGACGCGTTCGTAGGAGGACATCCCGCACAACGTATGGGACCCACCGCAAGTGGGAACGACCCATAGGGTGAAATGATGGAAGGCGAGGTACTTTGAGCAGTTCTTGTGATGGTCCGCTCAACCACATGTATATGGAATCATGTGGGCAACGAGTTGATCGTCTCTTGTGGTGAAAGTGTACAAACTCTGCAGAGTCAAAACTATTCGAATAGCCGTGCCCACGGTCAAGGGCAGACATGGGAACTTAACCAGATATAGTTCTATTTCAAAAATCTTGGTGGGTGAAAATGGAAATGAGAAGGGCGAAGGACTGCCCTGGTTTGGAATTGTCCTGGGAGTCGTCCCAGTGGTAAGTTAAGCGGCTATAACGCTGAAAGAAATGATATGGTGCAGAAGTCATGTAATGGTGGATGGATTCTGTAACACTGATATACCTGAGTATTTCTTTAAAAAAAAACTCAGTCATTTCCAAAATGCTAAGGCTTAGGAATTCTTTATATAATTGTATTCAAAAGCACTCCTGCAAATAAAAGAACCCGAGCCATCCTTTGTTTAGCCATACATGTTAGATATTGCATTAGGTGTGTTGGCTCGCGGAGCACGGGGTCGGAGTGCTCACGCTCGCTTTTGCGACAAAAATACAGATACAGCGACACAGGATCATTATGCCTACGAAGGAGCTCCTGCCACAGAGGAGAAGGACGACGAAAGAATCTAAGGCGTAGGCTACGATGTTTTAGCATAGACAAGTGGACTCCAGGCTTTGTGTGCACGTATGTTGCTGGTCATCTGGTGACATATAATGCACACAATACCCTTCCAGTCGCTTGCCTGTGGATTTTGGGCTTACTTTGCTTTCGTTTCACTGTGCGCTTGTAATAATGACATTTGGCCTAAGCGGTCCTTATTGTAAAACTCTCACCGATGTGGTGTATTTTAATTTATGTAAATTAATGAATGATTATGCGATGTATGAAATGAATCAAGAATGTTCTGTGTGCATTATCTACTCGATCCGTGGAATAATGCAATTAACACGATGATTCGGATTGAATAATCTGGTGCGACATCTTGGCGTGCGGGCGAAGGAAGAAGAGGAACAGCGCGCGAGAGCACTGTTCCCCGATCGCACTGCGTCGACTTGGTGGACCCCACCACTCGCCGCGCCCGACCGAGCTGATCGAGTGGGTCGCGCCGAACCGCATAGCCGAGCCCGAGGAACGATGCACGCCGAGCCAGAGGAATAGTGACCGACTCAAAGTCCAAAAATTGATGTTTATACTCCCCAGACCCATTTCGAGCCCGCCAAACCAAATATCGAGTCCAATTCCCCATATAGCCCTTCTATAAACCTAAAAACCCAATTTAGTGAAGTTTCCATAATGTCTTTACTCTTTTAAATTTTATTATTTATTATTCCTAGCTCATTTTTCGTCGAGCGTGGAATTAAATTGGTTTTCTTTACTTTACGCTAGCACGTGACGTCGAAGAGCAGCTGATTCAAGGAGACGAAGCCTCGGATCAAGATCAAGGCCCAGAAATCGAAGAATACGAAATTGTCGAAATCATAAGTCCGCAAGGCAAGTCACATGTTTTTGATCATATTGAATCCCATTAAATTACATTATTTATTTAATGTATTTTCATTATTGATATTTGCGAATTGATAATTGCTTAAAACAAAGATTTAGAATGGCATGCTATCTAGATAATCCTACCACTGATAAATAGCCCTGTTTACCTTGATGGCCATATTCACCTTGACAACCTTAGTAAGAATTAACATATGATATAAATGTATACAAGATCATTTCATTCAGTATGATACACTACTAAGTGACTCTGGCCGTTGGCCGGTAGAATTGAAAAACCCGGAGAGGGTAGGGTGGTATGGGACACCGTACCCTAGGCCAGTGATGCTGGTATGCACTTCTAAGGTGTTGGTTGTGGGCCAGTAGGATTTGAAAACTGGTACTAAGGTAAAGGGTGTGCTGTGGGGAATCACGTGGTGATCTATGCCCACGACTTTTACCTTAGGGGAAATGTAGGGTAAGGGTGTTGTGGGAAACCTTGCGGCAGTTTTCGCCCACTGTGGGGGACCGTGCGGCAGTTTTCGCCCACCACCTTATCCTAGAGTGGAGGCTGCAGACCTCAGAAAACTATGAGGACAAGAAACTTGTGCCAAGTAAAAGACACAGTAATCGCTCAACCACAAGCGTTGACTTGTCAAACCTGGTTTAGTAGCTGCTCAAATCGATTGAATCTCTAACGGAGTACAAACAATTGATATGGAAACGGTAAAACCATATTGAACAACGTTAGATCCTTCCAGGATGGGTAGTCTGGCCTGCGTGGCGGATATCCGGGTTTGAGTTGAGATCTAGCGGGTACGAGAAAGTCGGTATGAAAACGGTAAAAGCATACTGGACAACGGTAGATTCCTCTCAGGACGGGCACAATATCTGGCCTTGTTGGCAGATAAAATGTCTGGCTGTGATAGCGGACTCCCGGGTCTGTTTGGAGGTCTATCGGGTAGAGTCTTCATGAAGAAATGAGCAGTGAACAACCTTGCTTTCTTAACTCTGTCGCGGGAGTTAAGGGATCTTGTGGGTAAAGATGAGCAACTCTGCAGAGTGAGATAAATGGTATTCGAATACGCCGTGCTTCCGGTTAATGAAGCTGTGTTAATTGGGTGATTCCAACAATGAGGCATAAGTAGGGTTTGAGATGATTTAATGTGATAAGTGATGAACTGATTCGTTAATGAAAACCCCTGATCTTAAGGAGCAAATGCTTTAAGTTTTACTTGATTGCAAACAAAACTGCATCCACCCAATATAAAAAACCCAATATACTCCCATCCTTGAATAACCTTGCAAATAGTAAATCAGGATTTACCCATGTGATTTGCTGAGTACGGGGTTGGAGTACTCAGGCTTGCTAAAATCATTAACAGAAAGTGCTTGTCAAGAGGAGGAAGAAGTCTCTGAAGACGACGTCGAGCTCTGCGATGTAGATGACGCCGAGTGTTAGGGCTTATTCTACACTCAGGCCTGCCTGTGGAAGTTCTTTTGGTAATGTATCTTTGGGTTGTGCACCCTTTATGTAAACTTTGGCAGTTAAGCCTTACTTTTGTAATAAAGTCTGGTTTTTATGCTTAAGCATGCTTTGGCAATGGTGCACATTCTGCTACAGTACTCACAGCTGAACAATCCTGGGCAGCTGCGAGGGAAACCGTACGCTCCCAGAAATGGGGGCGTTACAGATTATATCAAAATAAGATTGTGCTAAGCCTCATGCACCACATCAACACAGGTCGTCATGGGATTAGATACCGGTGACTCGGTGCATCCACGGGCGGCATGAGCCGGCGATGATCATGATCAATCTGACGAGTAGCAACAATATGTCATCATAGAAGGCCTCGAAGAGGGATAGATCAGACTGGCAACATGCATGTAGTAGCCAGCGATATATCCTTGCGGCTAAGCAGCATAAGCAAGAAGTGCAGCACATAAGCAAATTGCGGCGGGGACATAATCTAGGGCCATATTCTCGAGTAGGAGAAAACAAGTAAACAATGAAACAGCTTCGTTGTATAACAACCTGTTGGCTTCTGCGAGGGCAATTCGGTAATTTCCTAATTGAAAAAGGAAAAATGAGAGAGGAGTAGGTGGGGCCCACCTGTCAGTGGACCTACAGAGTTGATTAGAGGAGGAGACGCAGTCTCCTTCCGAGACGGTTCGTCTCTCGCATGCGCTCCGTCTCTCGTGTGCGGGGTGGCTGCGTTCGCGTCATCCGGACGACCGAGTCTTGCGGCGGCGGCGGCGAAGGAGGTGCCACCGGTGTGGGCGCTTCGACGCCAGCCGTGGCTGCAGCCCACCGGCCTCCGCCCCACTTCCCTTTAAAAGACGCCGCTCCTCTCTGTGTTGCCGGCAGTAGCAGTAAGTCCTCCCCTCCCCGATCTTAAACTCTCGCTGTGGTTCTTCGATCTCGAGTCTTGAGAGCCGCCGGCCGGGTTTTCTCCTGTCACCATCGACCGTGGAGCGCAAATCGCCGTTCTAGGGTTTCCCGTACAGATTTCTTGAGCCTCTTCTTTGATTTGGCCGAAAGGAAAAGTTTGGGCAAACTCTAGAGGTTGATTTGGCTTGGACTTGTGCTGTGTTTTGTGGGAGATTTGTGACCTGTTTCTGTGTTCACGAGCATTCTCGGCCGGAGCTCTCGGTGGTTTTGTGCGGCATCAACCCTAACCCTCAACTCCGGCGTTGGCAATCCGAGATTGGAGTGGGCATTGTATTCCGTCTACCTCACTCCTCTACTGCGAGCAACACAGAGGGGTGCTAGGTTTTCTAGGTCAGCGCCGTGAGCGTGCCTTGTCCCTTTTGATTTCTTCACGGTGATTTTGAGTATCACCACTACTGTGAGTAATCTGGTTGTTACTTCTTTGTATTTCGATGATATACTTCATATTTCAGTGAAGTCTCTTTAGCTAAAATTTGCAAAGAATGTTTCTGTAGGCTAATTGCTCTGTGATGAAGTGATGCAAAAACTGAGATTATATATGAATGTGATGGTAGATTAATCTTGAGCTATATCTGCTATTTTCCTTTCACTGCTATCATTGATCTTACTGTACATGCTCTGTTGATCTCTATTAGTTCTGGACAGTGCTAATTCTTGCTCAGTTCTGGTCTGTACCGAAAGCTATTATACAGTTAAATCAATAGGGTTCTCTGTGAAGGAATGAAAGATTGATTTTAGGAAGGTTTTTGCACTATCCAACAAGCTGATTTCTTGTTCTGTTAATTTTTTTCAGTAGCAAGATTTATTTTTTTAGCTCAAGATCTAATCTACAACTATCATATATAATCAGGATTAGTTTTTGTCATGGCGGAGATGGCCAAGAATAAAACTTGTGCTACTAACCTTCTGAGAGCACTTAAGAAATCTCAATTATTTGTTCATATGCTGAATTTGGTCATATATATATATATGTTATATTTTGGTTGAGATTAGCATTTCTATGCACATGTGTACATGAGGTTATGCTAGTCTTGAACTCTTATATGGCATTTATATTGGGCATATGTATCTTTTGCAATGGCTTACAAGATTCATATGATTATATGTTGATTAAGTCATTTGTATGTCAAGTTCGTCATGCTTGTTTATTTCTTATGATTATTACTGGAATTAAACTAAGAATTATGCTTATACCGTATATTTCACAACACAACCTAGACCAATCCATATACACCAAGAATTGAAACAACGTGATTACTTGCTGTGGAGATTACGTCAAACATCGAGCCAAAGAAGTTCCATGCAATAGCATCTGCAAAACTATTTTTTTGAAACAAGCAACTGCAAAACTTTTTCTTTCTTTACTCCAGTGAACATGATGTCCATGCCATGTGAAGTTACATTGGTTTTATATGATCGTAGGAGTTCCTGACCAAGGTGACGCCGGACAAGAACCTCGCATCAGGTTGCTCATCTGCATGGGGAGGCGACGAGGACGATCACATTCAAGGTCCGGACTGCGTCCTACAGCAGCACGGCGTGCGTCAACTGAAGCGCGCCGAGTTGGCACAAGGACGTTCCGATTAGAAAAACGATTAAAAAACGATCAATTGAGAAAATTTTCGATTAGAGAAAAAAGAGATTCAATTGAGAAAAAAGATTAGAAAAAGATCAATTGAGAAAATTTTTGATTAGAAAAAAAGAGATTCAAGAAAATTCAACTCATAGAGGTTTTACCTCGGTGGCTCTAGGAGCCATAACTGGGCTTGGCATGATGGAATCGGCATCAACAAGGTTGCGATGGCGCGCCTCCTCGACAGGGATCCACAGTAGAAATTGGTTAGAGCTTCGGGGGCAAGATGCTAGACTTTGCCCAGATGTGATTCGCGTGAAGACAACAGCGGCAGTGGATGGCAAAGAAGAAGGCACTGATGTGGTGGGGGAGGCACGCAAGCGGCTGGGTGTCAAAGCGTGTCGCGTCAAAGGCGTGTGTGTGGCACTAGAGGTGGGGAATTTCTTTATACACATTGAAAGTCACGGACACTCGGAGTGGGTCCAATGGCTCTTATTTGTTCCAAGGAGTTGTAATGGGTTAAAATTCAACTGAAAACTAACTCAATCCTTACTTAAAGAAACTCAAAATCTCACCTAACTCAACTCAAAGAGCACCTTCTACAACCCAACCCATATGGTATTTCCACCCAAGCCAACCCAACCCAAATGGTTGAAATAGATTGAAACCCATTTTCAACCCATTTCAAACCCGTTGTCAACCCACTCTTTACTAATTTATTACATGCAAGTGCAAGTGTATTTATAGAAAGGTTTTGAAAAAGTTCGGTATTTAGAATTTCTAACTCGCGTTGACACTATAAAAGTTTCACAAAATTATCTGAAATTTACTATAGATGATTCAGGTTTAGAAACGCTACTTTGTATAAATTTTTAGACCCAGACATAACGGTGCGACCAACAGTCTTTTATAGAAAACTTTTGAAAATTTATAACTCACGTTCACACCATAAAGTTTCATAAAATTTCTTGAAATTTATTATAAATGATCTCAGATATAGAGATGCTACTTTGTACAAATTATTAGGCTTAGACACAAAGGTGGAACCAACACCTTTTATAGAAATTTTTTGAAAAGATTCGGTATTTAGAATTTCTAACTTGCGTTCACACTATAAAAGTTTCATGAAATTGTCTAGAATTTACTATAGATAATTTAGGGTATAGAAATGCTACTTTGTATAAATTTTTAAGTCCAAACATAAAGGTGGGACCAACAAACTTTTATAGGAAACTTTTTAAAAAGTTCGCTATTTAAAATTTATAACTCGCATTCACACCATAAAAGTTTTACGAAATTTCCTGAAATTTTCTACAGATGATTTCAAGTATAGAGATGTTATTTTGTGCAAATTATTGTGCTTAGGCACACAGGTGGAACCAACAAGCTTTTATAGATTTTTTTTAAAAAAAGATTCAATATTGAGAATATCTAACTTGAGTTCACACTATAAAAGTTTCACAAAATCGGCTAGAATTTACTATAGATGATTTAGGGTATAGAGATGCTACTTTGTGCAAATTATTATGCCTATGTGCACAAGTGGGACCAACAGGCTTTTATAGAAATTTTTTTATGAAAAGATTCAGTATTTGGAATGTCTAACTCCTGTTCATACTATAAAAGTTTCACAAAATTGTCTGAAATTTACAATAGATGATTTAGAGTATAGATACATAGGTGGGACCAACAAACTTTTATATAAAACTTTTGAAAAAGTTCGGTATTTAAATTTTATAACTCGCGTTCACACCATAAAAGTTTTCACGAAATTCTCTGAAATTTGCTATAAATGATTTCAAATATAAAAACGCTATTTTGTGCAAATGATTGGACTTAGATGCCCAGATGAACCCTATGGGTAGAGCCTACCTACAGGTGAGCCATATTGCAATACCACGGGTTGAACCCGTTCTCAACCCAAAATTTTAGAACCCATTCTAACCCCACCTCACCTTTTTTATGAGGCAACCCAACCAATTCATTCTTTCGACCCGTTTCTACCTAACCAAAACCAATCCAACAAGAACCCAACCTATTTAACCCATTTGAACCCAACCCATTACCACCCCTATTTGTTCCAAAGTGGATTCAACAGCTCAAAAGTACGTCCATGAGAAGGCCAAGTGAGGGTGTCCATAAATTAGCATTTCACCATTTGTTATACCCTGTTCAAAAAAGGAGTAGCAAAGTAGTTCTATAACGCTTGCTTCAATCGACCGAGTAACCATGTTCGATTGAAAATATCAGTGGAGAACAAAATTTTAGATCTAAAAAAAATCTGATTTGAAAAAATTATTTGAAAACTTTTCAATTGAAAAAATTATTGACTCAAATACAGTTGACAACAAAATTTTGATCCAAAAAAATCAGTTGAGAAAAAGATTATAAAATAATCAATTGAGAAAAAAATCGATTAGAAAAAAGCGATTCAAGAAAAATTCAACTCAGAGATGTTTCACCTCATCAGCGGCTCCAGGAGCCATGGCTGGGCTTGCCACGGTGGAATCGGGGTCAGCAAGGTTGCGGGCACGCCTCCTCAATGGGGATCTGTCATAGAAATTGGTTAGGGCTTTGGGGGTAAGATGCTAGGCTTTGTCTATATAACATTTATGGTTTTTGGCTATAGCTTGTGAATTTTAGGTTATTATGTGGGAGATTATAGAATAACAGAAACTCATGTGCGATTTTTGCCGATATAATTAAAGTCGGTACAGTATGTACTGCAATTAACTAGTAGGCTTTATTTTAAAAAGATGTCTTATTTAAAAGTTAGTTACTGTAGAAAAGTTGAAAAAGTTAGTTACTATAGAAAAGTTGAAAAGCAGCTTTAAAAAACTGAAAAAACAGGTCTAAAGACTGATAGTAGGGGTGGGATGCAAGCGGCTGGGTGCGAGAGCGTGTCCCGTGGACGGCGCGGATTCTCTGACTTAGAGAAGCTAAGTCACTGCGTGACTTAGCTTCTCTAAGCCGTCCATCTTCAGATCAACCGTCCAGATTTTTTTGTAGTTTTTGATTTTTGTATTTCTAGTTTTTAGTTTTTTATTTTTATCTTTTTCTAGATTTTTTCCTTTTATATATTTTTTATATTATCTGTGTTAAAATAACCTATTTTTTATTAAATAAAAAATAGATTATTTTAACACAGATAATATAAAAAATATATAAAAAGAAAAAATCTAGAAAAAGATAAAAGTAAAAAAATAAAAACTAGAAGTACAAAAATCAAAAACTAAAAAAATTTTGGGCGGTTGATCTGGAGATCTGACGGCTTAGAGAAGCTAAGTCACGCCGTGACTTAGCTTCTCTAAGTCAGAGAATCTCGCTCGTCCCGTGGAGGGGGTGTGTGCAACACGAGGTGGAGAATTTCTTCACACATGGCAAGTCACAGACACCCGAAGTGGGTCCAATGCTCTGATTTGTTTCAGGGTCGATATGACAGGTCGAAAGTACGTCCGTGAGAAGGCCAAGTCAAGGTCATCCGTAAATTAATAGTTCACCATTTGTTATACTCTGTCCAGAAAAGGAGTAGCAATGTAGTTCCAAAACACTTGCTTTGATCGACTGAATAACTATTGCCTATTTATCCTACAAGAGTCTTTTACAAGTGTTTGCTCCACATGTTAAAATGGTGTTGAAAGAATTTTTCTTAAGTGGCACAGATTACCACGCTATTCAAAGTAAAAAAAAGGTCTACATACCTATAGAGACTTCTATTGAGTAGAAGTTGATGTAGAGACTGCTTGAGATGAAAGGTTGAGCTTAGAGTAAGTCCAATAATAGAGTCAAGTATTTAACTATAAGTTAAATTATAAGAGCCAAGTTATATAATAATTTATCTACAAAAGGTTTTTTATTATTATGTGGTACCATGTCTCACATTCTCTTTCCTATTCCTCCTCACATATATCTATTATCTGAGCCCACCACTGCATATGCTCCCGTGCCCAGCTTGTTGCTTGCATGAGAGCCAAGCTATCATCTCTCTTCTCTCCTCCACATCAGCAAAAATGCTGACTAGTTTGGCTATAAGACCATTATTGTACTTGCTCTTATAGTGTGGGTCAGCTATTTTTATCATAAAGTCAGTATTTTCATCATCATGTCGTATTTGAATATTACGTTTCCAAGGCCCATATCGCATATTAGGCCTGAATTGGTTTTTTTAAATTAAATATTATCATCGCAATACACTTTCCTTGATATATGTTTTGGATTTGAAATTTCAAATGTTCATCTTAAGGGAGCTATGTATCCCAAATATTATATAAAGGATATTTTAAATCACCTAAGTTGTGTCTGATAAATTTTAAAAAGAGTTAGTCGTGTAAATACGTGGACCACCTCGCTAGATACTGTAAAATATAGATTGGTGAATTCCTAGCTCTTTCATTGGGCCACGCCGCCCTGTAAATTATAGATTGGTTGATCCCATCAGTCCGATTTAGTCGAGGAAGACTGAGACTAGTCCACCCCTTCCGGCCCCTCTCGATTTCTCGACTCGCTCGCCTGCTCCTAACCCGCGCGACGTCCCTGCTCCTCCGCCCTCCACAGCGCCGCCGCCTTATCCGCCCCCGCGCCGCTTCTCCGCCTCCCGCGCGCTTCAAGCCGCTTCCCCTTGCCCGCGCTGACGCCGCACCATCGTCCGGCCGCCATCTCTTCCCCTGCCTCCTCTTCCTCCTCACCGCCATCTAGGATTTTGACGCGGCCGAATCCACTGCCGCCAGCGCCAAATCCGGCTCTCTGCATGTCGATTCCGCCGCCCTCTCCAACTAATCGACCTCCCCACTTGACGAAGGCGCCCACAACTCGGCTCTCTGTGCAGCAACGCAGGCAACTCGGAGATGGCGGCGCATGGATCGGCTTTCTCCCCGTGCTCTTATTGAGGATGCATGGATCGGGACTCCGATCGCCAACGGCGTAGATCGGACCCAGCACAGTGTGGACCGGGTGAGGAATCGAGGCAGCAACGAGCAGAGAGGTGGACACGGCCGGGGGCGTCACTTGGGGCGCGAACCTGGCCGCCGGTCGCCGTGATACGTGAGGTGATGTGGAGGTGCCGTGCTTGCCGAGCCGCCATCTGTCATATCCCCAGGTTTCCGATCTGGATTCCAGCGAGAAATCAAGAGCGGCAGCCTGGAGAAAAGGGGAAGAACGATGGAAACTACAGAACTACACGCTACAGCTAAGAACTAGGGCTACAGATAAATGGTTTTGACGGCATAATGCCTCTCCTTCCATTACTGAAAAGTATATATATGAGTCTTAATCTGGCGTTAGAGTCTAAGACTCGATTACAGACTTAACATCAAAATTAACTGAGTATTAAGCACTAATCATACAAGATCAAACGAGTACTAAACAGGTTGTTGATAAAAGTAATGTGTGGCGTTGATAACTTCCCACTGGAGCAAAAATGAAATCTGAGCTGTCCATTGGAGTTAGCCTGGGCAGCTTGAAGCGTTATCTTCAGTCCTCTGTCTTCAAATCTTCAGACATCACACCTTCTTCAAATCTTCAGACATTGCAGATTCTGACATTTCCTCCTCCTCAAGATAATACTTGTCCTCAAGTATTTGATCAGGAACCCAGGATTTGTTAATCTTGGCATAAAATTCCGGGAATGTTACTTGAAAATTGATTTCTGGTTTAGCAAAATGCTCAACACATGACTCAGGCAGTGCAGACTTGGTAGGACACAGAATAAAGTTTGGTGGCAAGTGAATAGAGCCATATTGCCGTATTATACTGGCGGCTTCTGCACAAGCATCCATTACACCCATCTTTTGGCTTGATCCCACACCATCAAGGAGAACACCATGATCAGCTAAAACAATTGAAATATGCACAGCATCAACATGGTACCTTTCCTCTCCAATTTCTTTAGACAAATAAAGAATTGCTGGAAGTAATTGGATGCTTAAGAAAAGAACATAAGGATAGACCAAGGGGTCTTTTCCACTCTTTGTATAATATGATGGCTCAAATTTGTTTAAGTAATTTTGTAGATTCTCCAGCGTATAAGGAAGCAAGCCTTCGTTCAAAGCATCAGCAGTTATACGAAGTGCAGCTGTGACCTCTGAAGAAAAATCAACATAGCCAGGTGAATCAATAAGGTTGATAAGGTATTCGTTCCCATTCCTCTCACTCTTGTAACTCTTGAGAGATTCAACCTCAGCATCTTCTGCTTTCATAAGAGCCTCAGAATGGGCCAGTACATTATCACACCGCAACCTCATCTGCTCATCACTCTCCATAGAATTTTCATATTGATCATTCTGAATTTGCGCATCAAGTTGAGTAGGCAATGGAACCATTTGAGTTTCTGACACGTTTATGTGGTCTTGACATAACCTCTTTGCAATAAGAATACCAAGATCATATATAGCATGCAGAGTCTTAGTCTTATTTAAATCAACCACATCTTCAGAACATTTTACACTTCTGAATATAGATACTATTGTTGTGAAGCTCTCCTTTTCCATACCTGAAACTCTATGCTGCAACCCTTCTTCTCCCAGGACTTGAAAGAAACAGATGCAATCTCCAGTAAATTGGACCAAGTGCCTTGACATCCTCATATTCCTCAATGTTAGGGCAAGCAGGATCATGAATGAGGTCATGAACCAAATAGGAAATTATATATTCTGGGTAAGCCATGAGCAAATTCATATCTGCTTGTACAGAAAGTTGACGCATCTTATCTTGTTGGCATATTTGCACCACCTCAATCAGGATATGCTTAAACTCTTCGTATTGTGGAAAATCGTCCTGTGACATCCTGAGTGTCAAATAAAACACATCAACAGGCACTTTGTGATCCCATTGTCTTGATACTACAATCCTCCTCCGAGGTAGAATATGCTGGATAGGAAGATCTTTTTGTACAGCCCGAAGGGAGGACATATCAGTAGCAGATGAATCTGATATTATAAGAGAACCAGCAGAATAGAAAGCCAAATCTACTTTTAACTCCAGATCCTCAGGCTGAGCTCTACCAGCAGCAGAGACAACACCAAATGTGAGTCCACCCCCAACTCCTAGAGGTGAGCTCTGCCATCTCATATTTTTCGATCTTGTCCCGGGATCCCAGACATGCACAACCAGCCCAGAACCACCAGAGACAAATTTGTTCCCAAGCTTTGGTTCAAGTGAAGCTGACTCCACCTCGCATGGCATATTATAGCTCTTGACAAGCCCAAAGTGATTTGCATCCCAAAATTTAACAGTTGAGCCGTCAGCTGTAGTGATGAACCGACCATCTTGGCTTACTTCCGCACTAGTAACAGGTGCCTTGGTTTCAAGAGTTTGGACAATTTTTCCACTCCTAATATCCCATAACCTCACGCCACCCATATCAGTGCAGGAACTTAGTATAATTTGGTCACTATGAAGCCAAGCAACAGTTCTGACAGAACCAAGTGATTTGTCAATTTCCCTTGGAGCTGCATCTGGGCGGTTCAAATCATATATGCGCAAAATCTTCTCCATGCCTCCAGTAAGCAACAGATGGGTATCCCCGGAAAAAGCACATGCACGAACAATGTACTTGTGTTCGAAGGAGTGTAGCTCATCACCTGTTAGTTGCATCTTGGTGCTCACAGTCGGCAATTGGTCCTGTTCCCAACCCGTTGCAACTATCTGCCTCAGATCTTCGATCCTTCTTGTCATTTCCATCTCCAATTCTGCCAGATAAGATCTTGGTTCCTCTCTCGGTTGAATCCAGTCTGGCACCTTTCTTGGCTCCTCTGGCGGCCGCAATTTGGATGTGCTTCTTTCCATCGCACTTCCATTTCTTCTTGTTTGGGAGGATACTAACCTTTGAAGTAGTACTTCCATCCGGTTCAGTTGATCCTGCATTCCAGCCACTACTTTCTGAAAATCACCCCTCTTGTGTTGAACCATGTCAGCCTTGTAGTTGGTCGCCGAAACTATTCGCCAAACAGCCTGTCAGACCCTGCGATGTCTGAAGCTGAAGATGGCGCGGATGTCTGAAGATAACGGTTCGCTGAGTCCAGTTCAACCGCAACAGACGGCCAGGATGTGTTCTGTAGCCATGCCGGGATATCAACGCCCTTCTTTACTTCTCGACAAAAAGCTAGTTTAGTTATATCATGCTTAGTACTTAATGTTCTGTTAGCTTAGATGTAATCTCGTTAATCACTTCTTAGTCTTAATGCTTGGATTATGTATTGACCGATATATATACTCTTTTGCGGATGGAATGAGAGGTATCGAATATCAAAGTAAAACTACTGTAGCCCTAGCATCTTTAGTTCTTAGCTGTAGCGAGTATTCCTCTCTGTTCTTGGCGATTCCCCTTTCCCACATCAGATTTTCGGTGATTTCTACTTCTCAATCGGATTTCATCCATGGGATGTGACAAAATGGTATCAGAGCCACATCAATCCTTGGCGTGAGGCGGCGGAAGCGACGGAAGCAGTAGAGTGTTTGGGTTGGGAACTCCGGGTTCTCCGAAAAATCCCCAATCTCTTCTGATCGGTGACGGCGGCTTGATTCGGCGCTTGGAAAGGTTCCGGGCTCCTAATCCGGGTAAAATCCCTAATCATTCTTTCGATCCGGAAGCTGACGACGCAAACCATGGCGTCCGAGTGGATGGCGGCGAGGCAAGGGATGATGAAGGTCAGTTACAAGCTTGATGGAGTTCAGAGCCAGATGGGAGATCTACAGAAGCAACTCACTGGATTGGAAGAGAGTATGAACAGAATGGAAATTTTAGTTCAAAGGTTAGTATCATCCAATCTGTGGCAGACAGGGGAGCTCAAGAACTTGCAAGATCTAGGTCAACCGGGTGATCTGGATAGGGAGATGGCCAGAAGGGTTGATGATCTGAGGCAGATAGTCGCGACGGGTTGGGAACAGGACCAATTGCCGAATGTGAGCGCCCCCGAAGGTAACTTCCATTCCCCTTCCACTGGATTTTCCGTAGTTGCCACTGGTTGGGATCTAGATCCACTGCAGCCAAAAGACCCTAGGAAATTACCAGAGGTAGTTCATTTGGGTGATTTGGAGATTCCAGAGATTAAGGATTATCAACCTAGAAGGGTACCTGGGAAGGAAATTCTTGAGCAAGAGGTATATGGCATAAATCCATACACACATAACCTTCCGAAAGAGATTATGCCTGCTGATATTGATTGGTCAAGTGATGACAAGCAAGTTAGGCATTTATCTGGCTTTGGAAATACTCTTATTGTATACCCCCTTAAACCTGTCATTGAAGAAATACAAAAGTATGATTTAGCTCAGTTGTATGTGGTGGGAAGAGCTGACAAAAGATTGAGGTGTACTGGACTATTTTGGAAACTTCCACCTTGGCCTAATTTTTGTGCTTTGAGTGGTGATAGTTTTGCTCAACATTGCGGGTATGAAGTAATAGAGAGTTTTTACTCAGTGAAGCAAAACAATTATAATATCTTAGATTACATCGACAAATTCGAAGAGCTGATAAAAATATGGCCAATTATGAATGAGGATTACTATGCTCGTGTTGAGGGCCGGGAGATCATATCAAATCTTATCAAAGTAACTGGGCTTGCTACTATGAGCGCTGCCCTGAGACTAGGCCTTGATAACATTGATGAATATGTGAGGAATACTATTGCTTGGGCATTTAGTGTGATGGCTTCTGCTTTGGATACCTCTGCCCTTCTGTCATTCTTGAAGACTGTCTGTCAGAGTAAGAAGTCCTGGCAGGTCCGGCACACTGATATCAAGGTTGTACAACAGACTGCAATTCTTATGGGCTGTATTGATCTGCCTCATCTGAAGTCCCTAGCGGAGATCTTTGAGCATGGTCTGAGCGATGAGAGCCCAAAAGTGCAGACAATCACTGCACTTGTTGAGGCTGTTGCACCTTATGGTATAGAAAGTTTCAATACGGTATGGAAGCCTCCTTGGAAGGGTATCAGATCTCATCTTGGAAAAGTCCTTGCTGCTTATCTGATAAATGAAAAACTTTCCATAGATGAAATTAAATTAACACCTTTGAAGCTTATTGAATTGATTGCATCCATAAAGAATGGAACTATCAGAGGGAAGATTGGCATGGAAAAGGAGGGCTTCACAACAATATTATCTATATTCAGAAGTGTCAAATGTTCTGAAGAGGTGGTTGATTTAAATAAGACTAAGACTCTGAATGCTATATATGATCTTGGTATTCTTATTGCAAAGAGGTTATGTCAAGACCACATAAAGGTGTCAGAAACTCAAATGGTTCCATTGCCTACTCAACTTGATGCACAAGTTCAGAATGATCAATATGAAAATTCTGTGGAGAGTGATGAGCAGATGAGGCCTTGGAGTGAGAACTACTTTGATCCAACCACAAAGAACTGGACCATCCAGCACACTGGTTCTGCTAGTTGTAAGAGAGGATTTGTCCAATTCTGCTATGAGCCAATCAAGCAAATCATCAAGACCTGCATGAATGATCAGAAGGGTAAGTTGTGGCCTATGCTGCAGAAACTTGGAATGAACCTTGAGAATTTTGAGCCTCAGATGCTGGATTCATACAAAAGGGTGATTGTATCTAAGAATGATACTGTTATTCTTGATAGAGCTGAAGACAAGAAGTCCATTGAAGAGAGGGCAGGCCAGGCTAGATCTGCAATTGAGCAAAGCACTTCTGATTATGATAAGGAAAAGTTACAGGAGAGATTGGCAAAGCTTTCTGGAGGTGTTACTGTTCTAAATATTGAAGGAGTCAGGTTACTGGCTGTTAAGTTTGTCGAAAAAACAGTTCTTATGTACACCCTGGATCCTAATATCCCATCGGATCCACCAAGCGAAGCTACAGAAGATATGAGATTCAATGTAACATGGTTACGGGGAGGTCACCCTCTGCTTAATGTTGGAGATTTAGCTATGGGAGCCAGCTGGAGCCTGGGATTGTGGCTAGAACAGCTTAAATCTCTTAAGGTAAAATCACTCAGCACTTCAATGATTATTGTCTTGGTTAGTAGTCTTTCAGCTATCGATCAAGGAAATCATTCCTTTTACGGACGCATACTGCCAGTTTTACCTTCTTTGGATCCAGCAAGTTCCATTATTAAAATGCAAGTCCCAGGTGCATTCCATGCTTTGAAGAGTGCCTTTACTGCATGCCTGAAATGTACACATTCAAGTACTGAGCCGTGGCGAGCTCGCTTATGGGAAGCTCAAAATATTATCAACCAGGGGGATTTAATAGAACATACTGTAAATGCTGCTAGGAGTTTTGGGGATACATCAAACAGGGCAGAATCATTGCTTCAGATGGAGGCAAGCACTGACAACAGTAACAAGTGCAGTCTGGCCGAGGACAGGAATAACATGCTAGAAGATGGTGGTCATTCCAGTAAAGGAGTCAGACAATCACATGATGTTCAAGAGCATAGCGAAGAGGCAAGAAGAGAAATGTTGAGTCAGCTTCTATTGATGTCTCATCTAGCCAGACCGCCCTTGCAAGATCTGGGAATTCTGAAGTTGCTGACAAGTGCCTCAGTTGACGATGCTGCTGTTATTGAAGATCTTTTAACCAAGCTGGAAACAAGATCTTTTCCTCACAGTAATAGATTGGTGACTCAGTTGTATTGGGGTCCTGAAGAGCAAACTTGAGGGCAAGTCTGCTGTTGAGGAGGGGTAATGTCAGACCCTGCGATGTCTGAAGCTGAAGATGGCGCGGATGTCTGAAGATAACGGTTCGCTGAGTCCAGTTCAACCGCAACAGACGGCCAGGATGTGTTCTGTAGCCATGCCGGGATATCAACGCCCTTCTTTACTTCTCGACAAAAAGCTAGTTTAGTTATATCATGCTTAGTACTTAATGTTCTGTTAGCTTAGATGTAATCTCGTTAATCACTTCTTAGTCTTAATGCTTGGATTATGTATTGACCGATATATATACTCTTTTGCGGATGGAATGAGAGGTATCGAATATCAAAGTAAAACTACTGTAGCCCTAGCATCTTTAGTTCTTAGCTGTAGCGAGTATTCCTCTCTGTTCTTGGCGATCCCCCTTTCCCACATCAGATTTTCGGTGATTTCTACTTCTCAATCGGATTTCATCCATGGGATGTGACACAGCCGTGGGATCGGACGCCTCCGCTTCGTACCTCACCATCTTCAGCTCGGACGCCTCCATAGCTTCTTGACGGGCAGCCATGAGCTCGTACACCTCCGCCGCACCAATCGCTCCGCAAATCAGAGCAGAGCTTAGGGATTTTACCACGGACGGATCCGGAACCTTCGCCTCACTTCAACCGCTTCAGTCTCCGAAGCAATTTGTCGGATCCCCAACTCAATCAGTCGCCTCACGCCAAGGATTTATCCAAACGCAGATTCAGCCACCACCACAGATCGGAAGAAGTTGGGGATTTTACGGAAACGAAGTTCCCAACCCAATCACTCCCAACCGATTCTTGCCGAGGATATGCATGCTCTGATACCAAATGTCATATCCCCAAGTTTCCGATCTGGATTCCAGCGAGAAATCAAGAGCGGCAGCCTGGAGAAAAGGGGAAGAACGATGGAAACTACAGAACTACACGCTACAGCTAAGAACTAGGGCTACAGATAAATGGTTTTGACGGCATAATGCCTCTCCTTCCATTACTGAAAAGTATATATATGAGTCTTAATCTGGCGTTAGAATCTAAGAGCAACTCCAGCAGGGCCCTTACTTGAGCCCTCAAAACTCAAATTTGAGGGCTTGAGCCAAAAAACGAGCTCAGTGAGCCCTACTAGAGCCCTCAAATTTGAGGAGGCCCTCAAATCACTCTCCCACCCTCATTCCTAGGGCCCCTACTCCTACTCTCATTTTTCACTTTCCTCTTTTTGTGGAACATTTGTGCTTTCAATTTAAATTGAACAAATTTGAATTTAAATTTGAATATTCGTATTTGAATTCATATTTGAATTCGGAACAAATTTGAATTTAAATTTGAATATTCGTATTTGAATTCGGAACAAATTTGAATTTAAATTTGAATGTTATGTGATGAACTTTGTACTTTCAATTTAAATTCAGAACAAATTTGAATTTAAATTTGAACATTCGTATTTGAATTCGGAACAAATTTGAATTTAAATTTGGATGTTATGTGATGAACTTTGTGCTTTCAATTTAAATTCGGAACAAATTTGAATTTAAATTTGAATATTCGTATTTGAATTCATATTGTGCTTTCAATTTAAATTCAGAATAAATTTGAATTTAAATTTGAATATTTGTATTTGAATTCGGAACAAATTTGAATGTTATGTGATGAACTTTGTGCTTTCAATTTAAATTCGGAAATTTGAATTTAAATTTGAATATTCGTATTTGAATTCATATATTTAAATATTGTCTCTCATTGTGAAATCATAACTATTTTATTATGTATTGTGCTTTTGTCCCATATATATGCATATAGTGTGTGAGGAAATAGAGGGAATTAAGAAGTAGGGGCCCTGTTTTGAGGGCTCTCACTGAGAGTCTGACCAGAAAACAGGGCCCTCAAAAGTAGGGGGAGCCCTCAAATGAAAAGTAGGGGCCCTGTTTTGAGGGCTACTGCTGGAGTTGCTCTAAGACTCGATTACAGACTTAACATCAAAATTAACTGAGTATTAAGCACTAATCATACAAGATCAAACGAGTACTAAACAGGTTGTTGATAAAAGTAATGTGTGGCGTTGATAACTTCCCACTGGAGCAAAAATGAAATCTGAGCCGTCCATTGGAGTTAGCCTGGGCAGCTTGAAGCGTTATCTTCAGTCCTCTGTCTTCAAATCTTCAGACATCACACCTTCTTCAAATCTTCAGACATTGCAGATTCTGACACCATCTCGCTCCCCCGCGTCGCGGCTGCCTCTGCGTTTCAAAGGCGAAGGTCCTGTGGTGGCCGCTGGCCGGGCTGCTGTGGATGGGTGCCGATATGAGGCGCAGCACTCACACACGCGGCCCTCAGCTTAACGGACTAGATAGAGTGGACCTCCAGCGAGCTGTGCAAGCGCATTGCACATCCGGAAGGAGTACACATATCTCCGACTCCGCGCTCTACGTCCACGCCGGCCCCAACAAATCCTCCTACTCCTAGAACTCAAGACTAAAATGGGTAGGGTATGGATAACCTAATCCCATACCCAATTTTATCAATACCTATTTGAAGTGATATTACCTATATCCAAATAAAAAAAGGTATACCCAATGGATTTGGGTAACGCAGTAGGTAAAGGAGAAGAAAAATGAGGGGTTAAGTCAACGAGATTTATGAAGTTTTTATAAAACATCGGTATTTAAAATTTCAATCTCACGTTCACACTATAAAAGTTTCTTAAAATCGACTGAAATTTGTTAGAGATGATTGTATGTGTAGGGGAGCTACTCTATGCAAATTGATAGTGCTAGGCGCACATGTGGGCCCCACATGTTTTTATAGAAAATTTTCATAAAACTTCGGTATTTGAAATTTCAACCTTGCGTTCACACCACAAAAGTTTTACGAAATCGACTGAAATTTGTTGGAATTAATTATATTTATAGGGGAGCTACTCTGTATAAATTGGTGGGTACAGATGCATAGGTGGCTCCCACATGCTTTTGAATGGGTATGGGTAAAGATGGGTAAATGAGTATCGGTAAAGATGGGTAAATGGGTCTATGGATAGCTAAATATACTCTCAACCTTAGGTTTGAATGGGTATGGGTAAAGATGGGTAAATGGATATTACCCTTCCCGTACCTAAATCTAATTCGGCATTTTATTTCTTACCCATATCTTACCTAATAGTGTTGATATGGGTTTGGACAAGGGTAATGGGTACCTAGTGGCAACACTAGTTGTACTGTTGTAAATATTGTGGCATAAGTATATATTTATATTTAATTCCAGCAAATTTAACATAGACGTAGGCATGATATAAAAAGCATATAAATGACTTAATCAACATATAAACCTTTTAAATCATTGAAATAGAAACATATGTCCAACATATATATCATGTAAGAGTCTAAAATCAGCATATCCACATGTAAACAATGTATATTATTCCAACTGAATGCTAATACCAACATAATATGTATGATCAAATTGAGCATGTTCTCAAGATTTTGAATGACATATATTGCTCTCAGAAGGCTAGTTGCACAAGACTCATTCTTGGCTATCTCTACCATGACAAATATTAATCTTTATTATATATAGTAGTTATAGATTAGATCTTAAGCTCAAATTTAAACCTTGCTATTAAAAGAGGCTAACAAATCAAGAACACAACTTGCTGAGCAATATGAATGATCCCAAATCAATCTAACATTAAGCTATCATGAATTTTATTGATTAAACAGGATTCGACTATTAGCAAAAGTGACCAGAAAACAGTCACAGATCACAGAACTAATGTAACACAGTGAGCAACAAGTAGTGTATAGCAATCTTCAATGATCAGAGTATATAAAACAGCAAGCTAGCAGTAAGCTCAAGATCCATCTACCATCACATTCATATATAATATCAGCCATATGTCATTTCATCATTGAGCATTGAATTAAGCCAACAAACAAACAATGTCTCCAATCAAAAGAACCGAAATACTCACAGTGCAAACGGCACTCAAAGCCGTCCAAAAGTGAATCAAGCTGGTGGAGGCGAAATCACCAAGAACTAGGCAAGGCACACCTATAGGTACTGACCTAGAAAACCTAGCACTCCTCTATGCCACCGCAAGAGAGAAGCGATGTAGACGGAGATACAATGCCCTCCTTTTTCGATCGGGACAACTAAGCCGACAAAGCCGAGGTGAAAGGGATGCCGCACAAGCACACGAGATGCACCGGCCAAGTGCGTTGCTACCAAGCACCAGGGGCCGAGAATCACCGACGAAAAAGCCCCAAGGACCAAACTCTGAAGCCAAACCGGAAAGAAGAAGAGGGGATTGAAGAGATAGTGCTAACCGTCTTTTGATGCAATTCACGAGAGGAGGCGACTTGCTTTAAAAACTGAGCGAAGGAAGGAGTAGAGGCGATCGGCGTGGTTGTCGCCAATGGCCAGAGTCAAGGCTCCTGAGCTGCAAACGCCGCCAGCGCCTGTTCCCTCTCGGCTGAAGTCATCGCTGCCCCGTAGATCGGATCTACTGAATGAGCCACGCATGGGGAGGAGACTGAGTCTCCTCCCCTTATCTCTTCGTGCTGGCCCACTGAGAGGTGGGCCTCACCCTTTTCCTTTTTTTCTTTATTTTCCTTTTCTCAGTTGGGAAATTACTAAAATGTCCCTAGAATTACAACATGTACTACTCTAATTTTCATGTGTTTTGTTGCTAATTTTGGCTTTGTTCTTGCAAGCCGTTTGGTGGTGAAAGATGGGTAGTCATGGATAAAGTACACCCATGGTATTATATACCTAATTCATGGTTTGTTGCAGCTAACTAAAATGATTTTATTTTCATATATTAGGTATGGATGCCCTTCGAAAGTACGAGGGCTTTGAGTTGTGCATTTACATTTCAAAGATACCTAATTCATGCTCTAGGTTTGGTCACAATTGTTGTTTGTGTATTTACATATAGATATAGATTTTCATGGGAGTTTTGAAATAATTATGTTGTGCAGCTTTGTACTGAACCATTATGTGGACAAAATTGGATTCACCTGTATGGTGTTTTCTCCAAATACCTGATTTCGCGTGATCGCTACGTGGAACCCCTGTGCTTAGGTTTGGTCACAATTGTTGTTTGTGTTTTTATATATAGATATGGATTGTCATGGGAGTTGCTGGGTCCATAGTGCAAAGAATAGGCCTGCGGCTTCCTTCAGTTAATTTCTACACGACTGCTCAACACTGCTTGAAGGAGTTGTCTCTGCCAATAGAAAGAATCCTCCCTCATGCATGCCGCATCTATGAGTGGGCAATGCCTGTGGAACTATGGTTGTCCAGTAATCCTGCTAGGGTCCCTACACCGGTTTGTGTAATGGCTATAGTGGCTCTAAGAGTTATGTGTAACATCAATGGGAGGTGAGTTTCCATATAGGGTCACTCTCTATAAGTCATGTAGGATCTGTGGTAAATACTGCTAAACTGAACTTCATTTCTTTCCAGAAAATTGGTGAGGTCGGAAGAAATTCTGGTGGGTCTGATCCTGATGTAAATTCACCACCATTTTTGCAGCCTGACAGCGATAGATGAATTTAGAAATTTAAATAGGGTCAACCGGAGCTAGAACGAAGGAGAACAGGCTCCTACAAGTTTGAATTCTAATAAAAATGAATAAATAGAGTTGTTGGAATTATTTTCCTAAAGGAAATGGTCATTATGATGTCAGTGAGGGATTTTGATTTTAATTGAATTATTTTCCTATGGGAAAATCAGAATTATGGCATCATGATGACGTCAGCGGAAATTATGAATTTTGGCCAAATTATTTTTCTTAAAGAAAATAGAGAACAAAGACTAACATGTGGATCCAGGTCCATGGACCAGGTCCACGAGATTTAACCTAGTCCACGGTGGACTGGGTCTATTGCTTGCGTGGCTGGGATGATGACAGGGCGATTGTGCATGGCGTGTGCGTGGCGCCATGTGGCTACCACACCAGCTACCTCATCGGCCTATGCGCTGATGTGGCATGGACAACAAGGGGTGGCGACCAGAAACTGATGGTTGCCAGCAGTGTGGTGCACGGCGAGGGTTTGCATGGTGCGGAAAAGAGAGAGAAGGCCATGGTGATTTCTTTTGTACATGGCGTGAGCTCGGGCGGTGGTCAGAGGTGGTCGGTGACATGGAAGACAACGATGGTGGCTCGGAACTCTGGTTCGATGGTGATATAGTGGCGGGGAAGCTTGGTGGAGGAGTAGACGGGGTTGGCACTGGCACAAGGATGCTTCGGGTGGCGTCGACGAGACTTGAGGAGGCCCAGAGCGGCTAAGATGGCTCGCCGGAGCCAAACCGAAGCTCAGAAGTGGCGGTTGCTCAGTATGACGAGGCTAGGGAACTCAAGTGGCATGGTGGAACGAGGGCTTCGTGCTACTCGCAATGAGGCAGAGACTTTTCTTTGGCACATGCGGATGAAAAAGGTAAGGACAAAGAAATCGACGAAGGAATCAAAGGCGGTTAACGGCAGTGCATTCGGAAGAGATGGGGAGGCGAGAGGTAGGAGATGACAAGCAGGGCCCGCAAGTCAGTGGGGAAGGTGACTGATGGGTGGGGCCCGCATGTCGGCAAGGGGAAAGACGAGCGCGCGAGATAGGCCAGGCCAGCATGATGGGCCACGTGGGCCGTGGCCATGCGGCGTGTAGAGGAGGACTGGGCTGTGGCCAAGGCGCAGAACAGCCAGGGTGTAGGATGGTTGATGCATAGAAACAGGAGGAAATCTGGGCTGGACACTTGTCGGCCCAAGGTGGAGATGGGATTTTGAATTTCTAGGCTTAGAAAATAGCAAATAAATCCCAAAAAATTCTAAAAAAAACTACAAGGCCAGGGGAACTCAGGAAAAATAAAATCAACTCCAATTAGCTCCAAATAAATTTATGGAGTCCTTTTTGTAGCTCGGGGCTTAACTAATAAAAAGGAAAAGAAAAACCCCAAAATTCCAAATAATTCAAATAAAAGAAAAACTAAAATTTTGGGATGTTACATATGCAGTTACTATTGACACGGTAGCCACCAATTAGGTTGGATTAATTTTCTTAAAGATAAGATTAGATTGGTTAGGATAATCTCTTTCTATAATATTAGAGATAAGTTCCTTAAGGGTTAAGTCATCCAATCTATATAAGGATGGGAGTATATAATATTTTATTAAACAAGAAGAAGAAAGAAACAAGAGTTCATCCCCGTCCATGTCTATCTTCCTCCTCTAAAGTCTCCCAATCAAGCCGATGTTGCCCGGCTGTCCTTCTGATAGTGTTTACCTCATAATGATCTAAGGATCATTATATTTGGTATCAGAGCCAACACCATAACTTCTGCTAATGAATTGCTGGCCTTGACGAAGGCCGACAATAAGAAGATGATGGCTACCACTGACAAGATGATGGCCACCACCAAGAAGATGATGGCCAGCACCGAGAAGATGAAGTCAGTCCTAGAGAAGATGATGGCAACTGTGGATGAAGAAGTGTTGCCCCTAGTGCCAAAGTCACCACCACTACCGCCACCAAAGAGTGAGAGGGTTGCTGCCTCATGGCCATCTTCTCCATGCTATTGATTGACGTCATGCCATTGGCATTATGGAGCACAACATTTGCCATGTAGGGGACATCAACGTTGTGGCCTCCCTCCTACCCCCATGGGCCATGGTGTCTCAGGGAGTGAAAGTGAAGGGTGTTCGTACTACCCCATGTTGGTTTCATGCAATGCGGGTATTGTCCTTAACACCATTGTAGGTGCCCAGATATTAACATCCGGATTCCTCTGTGATTACTGCACTATTCCCTGGATCAGTAGATAGTGCTCACAGTTACAGTAATGAATATCAAAATACATATCATGCGGAAGCGTAAAATTTAATAGTAGACTTACTCATGGGCCGATTAGGCCGAAATCATTAAGTTGCAACAGCGGAAGAATGAAGCACACAGGTGGGACCTTCAGGACATGCCCACAGGCAGCCAACTGGAGGTTCGCGACCTAGCCCTTGACATCTTCATCTTCTTCGCCAGCTTGTCCAGTCTTGTTGCTGCGGTGCAGTGACTTGATTCCTGATTCTGAATTTTGTCGCAAAAGCGGCGTGAGCACTCGACCCGTGCTCGCGAGTCAATACACGAATGCAATTAAATAGTATGCATAGCCTAACAAAGGAGAGGCTCGGGCTATTTTATTTTGCGTAGAGTGCTTTTGAATACAATTAATTAAAAAGCCCTATGACTTAGCAATTTTGGAACAAATCATAATGTACAAGGAAATGCATTATTAATATCGATTCAGATTCCATCCACCGTTACATGGCATCTGCACCATATAGCAATTTCTTGACGTTATAGCAGCTTAACTTACCACTGGGACGACACCGGGACAACTCCAAACTAGGGCCTTTCACGCCTCCACTTTTCCATCCCACCCACAAAACATTTTGAAATAGAACTATATCTGGTTAAGTTCCCA
The DNA here is from genome assembly GCA_036346575.1 of Dendrocalamus sinicus. Classification (NCBI taxonomy): domain Eukaryota; kingdom Viridiplantae; phylum Streptophyta; class Magnoliopsida; order Poales; family Poaceae; genus Dendrocalamus; species Dendrocalamus sinicus. The sequence goes on from CM070671.1 coordinate 29,121,154, forward strand.
TGTCCGCCCTTGACCGTAGGCACGGCTATTCGAATAGTTTTGACTCTGCAGAGTTTGTACACTTTCACCACAAGAGATAATCAACTCATTGCCCCACATGATACCTTAGACATGTGGTCGAGCGGACCATCACGGTGACTTTTCAAAATATCTAGACCCTTTTCTCATCTCACATTTATGGGCTTCTCCCACTTGCGGTGGGTCCCATCTCAGGCGGGATGTTTCCCACCACCACTAACGCAGGGCTCCCCTCCCGCAACGTTAGGACAGATGGGAAACTTCACCCTACAGTGTCCCTTCAGCCCCCTTGCCATAGCGTAGCCCCTTCAACCCCTACCAATGAGATGAGTCCGGGGTTTGATAAGTTTACTTAGCCAAGTTGTACTTCTGACTTGTGGTTGTACTGCTTTACAGAGGTCATGACAAGATTCAGTCCTTAGGATTATCTGGCGGTCTACCACAAACCACACTCTCGTGCACCCTGCACCATACCCCGAACCATCCGCCCGGATAAATAAGCAATTTGAGGTTTTGAGAATACAAAATAATCATATCCAACATACACGATCATTACCACCATGATCGCCCAACCAATTTTCTCGTGATTAAAAGTGATGCTTGGGCGCTCTCGCGCCCATGAATATCTAATCAATACTAAGCATGGCATACATTTAGGGACTTATTTTTGAAATGTTACTCTTATATTTTGCTAGGGTGACAAGGTTCACATATTCAAGTATTCCAAAGGAGATGTAATATTAACCAAGCAAACAATGGGCATATAACTAAAATCTTAAATTAAACATGTATTTACATATAAAATAACAGCATGCAATTTGATAATTTTAAACAAAAATAATTTGCAGAAAATGTAGGTTCAATATGATCAAAGTATTGACTCGCCTGGGCGGTTTACCGCGGTCTTGAGCTCACACAATGCTTTATCTTGATCTTCTGATCTCTATCTTCGCTTCGAGCTTGATCTCGCTGGATCCGTTGAATCTTCACGGCTTCCAACTCCTAATTACGCGACTAGCGACTGAATCCAAATAAAAGCAGATACTTAAAGAGCCAAATAAACCCAAATAAGCTCAGTTTAGTTCCATTATGAGTTAATGGGTGATTTATGTGATTTGAGGCATGGCCGATAGTAGAATACGATAACTTAATCTTTTATTGATAATCTCTTTTTATCATTTTGGTATTTATCAAGGATGATCCTTGAGCTAGGTTAAACCTATGATTTGGTGTATTTTGTCGAGTACTAATGTTCAGGGCACATGATATATACATATACGTAATGTTTGCAAATTTTTGCTTACCAAGCTAATCTTATAATTTAGGTATAGCATTTTGGGGTATGATATTTTATGTACCTTAGTTTTCATTAAGCCTATTTCTACTTGAATTAGAGTTCAGCTGTATGGGCCATAGATGGTTATTTCATGCTCACATTATTATTTACTAAATCTAGTATTAAGATTTAGTTATTAGTACCATTATTATTTTATCCATGCTTTAGTTTCTATTAGGCTTAGTTTCATTTCAAATTTTAGTTCAAACTTAGCCATCTAAGGAAAACATGGTTAGCATCATTTTAGGTGACCCTACTTACGGTGTTAATGGTTACATGCTTATGTTAGAGTATCTGTATGTTCGTGAGATTATTTTGCTACTGGATGACCTAGGGCCATTATGTTAAAATATGCCAATAGGGTTTGTTTAATAGTGGCTTGACCAATATTGGGCATATATGTTTACATGCTAATTAGGGGCCAGCTTTATTAGACATATACATTTATCCAAAGAATGCTTCTCCTAATTAATGCCTTAGTATGTAACTAGATTGGCAATGTAAATATTAAAGTTAAGCTAATTATTTATCATGACACCTAATCCGAATTCAAATCGTACATAAACTCCCTAACTTTTCCTAAGTCTTTACCTTAGTTTAGGATTCAGATCTAAAATGGATGAATATTAGTCAGACATACATGTTAATATCTAATCCCTGACTAGACATGTGTTAAGCGCGGGTGTATCTTAATAAATTTTATACCTTCTATGGATGTATTTTTAATTAGAATTTTTACTAATTTTGGACTATACACTAAACCACATTTTATCAACGCCTTGATTTGATAACTAGTCCTCATCTAAATATCTAAATTACATTTGTTGTTCATATAAATATTAAAATTTTACAATTTTATTCATATCCTAATTAAATTTTATTAACTTTTCTAAATTATTCTCAGATTTTCCCATGAGCTTTCTTTACTTAATATGGACCACAAAAACTAAAACAAAAAGAGGTGGAGACAGTGCAGCCGGCCAGACTCGAACCTGGGACCTGGGGCAATGGGGCTTGAGTGTTGGCCGAGGTAACCAAGTGGGAAAAAGCCTTTGGCTGTTAGAAGAAGGGTTGGCAATTTAAAGAAAGCATTGTGCGGGCAGGGCTCCACTACAGAGTGTGCCGGCCGAACAGAGGAGGCGGGGGAAAAAGGCGCACGGCCGGCGGCAGGGCTGCGCCGAGGGGAGGAAAAAGGGGTGGAGTAGGCCGGCGAAATGGGTTCTGAGGGTGGTGGATGCGGTGGAGGAGGCGGCGCAGCGGGCGCGCAGTCGATGGGGCGGCTGCTCGGGCGGCGGCGGGGTGTGCTTTCGGGGCGGCGGTGCGGCGTGGGAGAGCTAGCAATTTGGCTTGGCGAGCATTAAGGGATATAGAGGAAGCTCACCGATGCATTTGCGGGAGGAACATGCGCCGGGAAGGCGGGCGGCGTGAGCGGGCTCGGCGGCAATGGCGCGCGGTGCGGGCGGCGTCGTCGCGCGGCGGCAACCGGTCGGCGGTCGGAAACGCTTCAGACGGGCGTCGAGTGCTCCCACCGTGATGAATCGAAATGGCCAACCGAGGGGGCGACGGCGGGGAGAATGGCGATGGCGGCCAGAGGGTGGGGAGAAACACGGTCGGCTACCATCTGGGGGTCCCTAGCTCGATTGGCTGTGAGGGGAGGGGGAGCGAGGTGTGGGGAGCACATTGGGGGCTTCGGTGACCCTTATGGACACATGAGGAGGGCCGGCATCGGGGAACCTGCTCGTTTGGTCTTGTCGGCGAGCGACGCAGCAGGCGGCGGGTCTGGGCGCAAGATATGCTCGGATTTGGCATGATGGCCTGAGCATCGCGTGGGTGGCGAAGGGAGCTGGCGCTGCGCGCGCGTGATGCGACCGAGCAGGGAGGGGCGAGAAAAAGAGGGCGATGAGACCAGGCATGGCGAGCAAGAAAAAGAGGCGGCGGCAGCGCGAACAGGTACGGAGGATGGGATCGCTGTCCGAGCGCAGGCGGTGCGGGCCGGGCTGCGGAGGCGGAGCGCGAGGGAGCAGGCTAGGCTGGGTAGGCGTCTTTGAAGAAGACGACGTGGAGCGGCGTCGCCACGAGGAGAGGAAAAGAAATGGAGCTTGGCAGGAGCGGTGAGAGAAGGAGAAAAGAAAGAGAGCAGGAAGGGGGGGGGCCGGCGGCCAGAGAGGAAATGAGAGGGGAAGAGTGGGGCCCACACATAATAGAGAGGGATTTAGAAATGAGAGTAAATGAGGAGCTTTAGCAGTTTTGAAACTTGAATCTTGAATTTGAATTTCTAAGTTTTGGCTCAATTATCTTGATACAAAATTTAATAGCTTTCTATTTTAGATTTTATTTAATTTTGCTATATATTGTGTATATATAAATTTTGAATGTCCAATTTTGGGTTTCAGTATGTTAATTAAGTTAAAAGGATGAATTCCCAGCTCAACCTTTTAGAAATATGTTTTAATATTCTTCTCGATGTCATTTTATAAATCTTTCATTTAAATTCAAGATTTTAGTACTTGAATTCATGATCTGCCATGTCATCTTCCATTTTTATTATGTACATGACCTTATTTCTTTTCGAGATTATCCCTGATTATTAATTTGCATGCCTCATAACTCAGAAAAATTTCAAATAAATACTCAAAAAGAATTTGAACGCCAGCAAATTGCATGAGAAAGTTTTAAAATTTTCATATCTTTGAATACCCGAAATTTGGGATGTTACAAACCTACCCCCCTTAAAAAGAATCTCGACCCCGAGATTCCGGTAGAGCAGAAAGAATGGGGTGAGTCATATTGGCTAGCAATAGGTGCCCGGATTTGGCTTGTCGTGACAGCCTTGCAAATCTTTTCAGTCTGATCTGCTTAGATCTAATACAGCATCATTGCTCCTCCAAAATAGTCATACATCAGTTCGATACTTTCAAAAGTACTTATACACCATAGTAGTCCCCCGACTTTCTTGTCTATTCTTGCTACCCCCCTTAAAATAAGCGACGTCTGATATTAGTCTTCCTTTCCAACCAGGCGACAAGTCTTGCTTTACCACATTCTACACATATGTTATTTAAGGAAGTTTCCTGGTCGGGTGGCGGCATTTTTGTAGTTGCAGCTTGTTCCTCTTTGAAGTCGAGAGGGTTTCCTTTGGCAGAGTTGGAGCTAAGGGTGGCGGCATCCATCATTTGCTTGTCTTTCCTCTTGATGGGGCAAGTCTTCGCGTAATGTCCGGAATCGCGGCAATAGAAACATTTACGCTTCTTCCCCTGAGACGTACTTGGTACAAAGCTGCTGTTACCTTCATTGCGATGGCTTCTCCTTGACATTTCTTGCAAGGTGAGGTTATGTGATGGCTGGTGCATATGGCCGGGGCTCTTGATATTGGCAGCTCTTCCCTTCCGAAACTTAAGGCAAGTGGCGATGGCACCCTTTGTTTGGTGTTTCCAGTTCCTTAGGGGCACCTACGAGCATAGTGCCCTACATCTCCACAACTAAAGCAAATAAAATATTTTTCATGTTTGCTTGGAGCAGCCCTGCTGTTATTTTCATTGTAATTGCCTCCCTTTGGCACTCTTGGCGGAGTGGGACTTGGTGACAGCTTGTAGGGAAGGTTGGGGTTTTGTCGAGCATCAATTATTATTCTCCCTCTCTTGCTTCTAATTATTGCAGTTGTCTTGCTGCTATCCATTAGGCCTGATAGGATTTTCCAGAAAAGATGAGAGGAAATAGCATGAGATGAGTAGCAAATTGTAGAGATAAGATATTTTAAACCCATTCAAATTTTTTTTTACGAGAGTATTCCCCGGAAGCTGGGGTGATATATAACCATGCAATTTTTTTTTAAAATAAGCTTTTCCCGTGACTGCGAAATAGGACGCCTGAAAGCAAAAAGGCGGTGCACAGGGCCCAATGAAAACCTTGCGACAGTACAACGTCTACTCGGGGAAGCACACATAAGAGGGTGTAGGGTTGATCTGCATAGTCCGTTTAGAACGGGACCATCCTATCTTCATGACCATCGTCGACGATCCTAATCTTAAATTTTTGGAGCAAGGGTAAGAGAAAGTGAATTAAATTTTCTGTTGAAATCCATAGAAAGGAGAGGAAAGTATTGGGAGGTAATTGTACTCATTCTTGTAATTGTTTTAAAAGTACAAAACCTTACAATACCCTTTTTTTGTATAGGTATACTAATCTCTCCAGTATCCATCAATGATTTGATTCACTCCCGTATGATCTCAAATCTTCATACATAAGACCTAAAATCGAACACCTTGATCATTCAACTTTCATTTTTGCAATTTGCTCTTAGGCTATCTTTCTTCACATTTAGTCACAATATCATTGTAAATGCAAACTCCAAACAATGAAGGAGATTATTTATTCAAATTGATCCACCATTCATACTCCTCCTATTGTATCATTCATCATTTCATTAATCTAGTCATGGTTATCTCGTCTCGCATAAATCTTTGACTTTCAATCGTATATTTGTGGATTAAATATCATATTTTCACCATGACTGTATAATCAAAATCTCGGATCCACTATTGGTCAACTTATTAACTCTACAATCCAATGGAAATCCAATACCTTTACATCTAATCCACCTATATATAAATTTTCCAGCAAAAATTTTATTAATCGAATCGAGGTTACCAAATCCTTATATGTGCCTGAATTTCCACATCTTTATAAATCCAATCTCAGGTTCATCAATTGCCAATTTTTTTCAGCTTTCCAATCCTAAGAAGATCTAGCTTTCTTTATTTAGATCCACTGATGACTTTCGTATCGTGAGCTCCTAATAATCCAGTCTAGTGTCATTGATCCAAATCCATAGTTTGCTTCCCCAATAATCCACCTGAATCTTTATTGTCTATCTACTCCTCAATTCTGAATTCTAATGATTATCCAACATTATAACTTTTAAATCCACGATGTCATGTGTATCGAGGACTTCCTAATAATCCAAGATTGTATTCAAAATCATAATTACTCCTCTAGTAACCACGTAAATCTTCAGTGACAACCTCCGAATTAATTCATTATTATGAACATCTTCCAGGAATAATGTTATTAATCAAGCCTGTACTCTGATAATCATTACATCTCTCCAATTTTTTTAAAACTCTATCAATTTATCTATCAATCGATTATATTCCGTTATTCCACCATTGTAAATATCTCCCAAGAATTATGTTCTTTATCAATGTTGTACGCCCGCAATTATTTTCATATTTCTTATTTCTCCCAGATTAACTTAATTCATCCATCTAGTCAATCTAATCTTTTCGTTAGGTTCCACCAAATCTTTTTTTTTCAATATTCACCCTATTGTTTACTCCAAAAATAAAACGATCTTTGATATTAAGCTTCAAGGTTAAGCACCATGACTCTTGACCCTAAGTGCGTTTTCATAGTAAGTTTACAAGAGTAGTACTGGATTTTCATCACTTTGAATTTGGGTAAGAGAGCTTGATAAAGCGGCTAGGGCGACATATGGATAAGGAGATTTATCTAAGAGAGATGAGAATGAGTGATACAACTTATATTTTTCAAATAGATTTTGAAGAAATAATTCTAGTTATGAGACTAACGACCATGCTAACTAGGTCACGACTGCGATCGATAGGCTCGATACCATCATTGTAGGTGCCCAGATATTAACATCCGGATTCCTCTGTGATTACTGCACTATTCCTGGATCGGTAGATAGTGCTCACGATTCTGATAATGAATATCAAAATACATATCATGCGGAAGCGTAAAATTTAATAGTAGACTTACTCATGGGCCGATTAGGCCGAAATCATTAAGTTGCAACAGCGGAAGAATGAAGCACACAGGTGGGACCTTCAGGACATGCCCACAGGCAGCCAACTGGAGGTTCGCGACCTAGCCCTTGACATCTTCATCTTCTTCGCCAGCTTGTCCAGTCTTGTTGCTGCGGTGCAGTGACTTGATTCCTGATTCTGAATTTTGTCGCAAAAGCGAGCGTGAGCACTCCGACCCCGTGCTCCGCGAGTCAATACACCGAATGCAATTAAATAGTATGCATAGCCTAACAAAGGAGAGGCTCGGGCTATTTTATTTTGCGTAGAGTGCTTTTGAATACAATTAATTAAAAAGCCCTATGACTTAGCAATTTTGGAACAAATCATAATGTACAAGGAAATGCATTATTAATATCGATTCAGATTCCATCCACCGTTACATGGCATCTGCACCATATAGCAATTTCTTCAGCGTTATAGCCGCTTAACTTACCATGGGGACGACACCGGGACAACTCCAAACTAGGGCCTTTCACTGCCCTCCACTTTTCCATCCCACCCACAAAACATTTTGAAATAGAACTATATCTGGTTAAGTTCCCATGTCCGCCCTTGACCGTGGGCACGGCTATTCGAATAGTTTTGACTCTGCAGAGTTTGTACACTTTCACCACAAGAGATAATCAACTCATTGCCCCACATGATACCTTAGACATGTGGTCGAGCAGACCATCACAGTGACTTTTCAAAATATCTAGACCCTTTTCTCATCTCACATTTATGGGCTTCTCCCACTTGCGGTGGGTCCCATCTGTGCGCGGGATGTTTCCCACAGCCACTAATGCAGCCGGGCTCCCCTCCCCGCAACGTTAGGACAGATGGGAAACTTCACCCTACCTGGTGTCCCTTCAGGCCCCCTTGCCATAGCGTAGCCCCTTCAACCCCCTACCAATGAGATGAGTCCAGGGTTTCGATAAGTTTACTTAGCCAAGTTGTACTTTACAGACTTGTGGTTGTACTGTTTTACACAGGAGGTCATGACAAGATTCAGTCCTTAGGATTATCTGGGCGGTCTACCACAAACCACACTCTCGTGCACCCCTGCACCATACCCCCGAACCATCCGCCCAGATAAATAAGCAATTTGAGGTTTTTGAGAATACAAAATAATCATATCCAACATACACCAGTCATTACCACCATGACTGCCCAACCAATTTTTCTCAGGATTAAAAGTGATGCTTGGGCGCTCTCGCGCCCATGAATATCTAATCAATACTAAGCATGGCATACATTTAGGGACTTATTTTTGAAATGTTACTCTTATATTTTGCTAGGGTGACAAGGTTCACATATTCAAGTATTCCAAAGGAGATGTAATATTAACCAAGCAAACAATGGGCATATAACTAAAATCTTAAATTAAACATGTATTTACATATAAAATAACAGCATGCAATTTGATAATTTTAAACAAAAATAATTTGCAGAAAATGTAGGTTCAATATGATCAAAGTATTGACTCGCTCAAGGCGGTTTACATGATCTTGAGCTCACACAATGCTTTATCTTGATCTTCTGATCTCTATCTTCGCCGAGCTTGATCTCATGGATCCGTTGAATCTTCACGGCTTCCAACTCCTAATTACGCGACTAGCGACTGAATCCAAATAAAAGCAGATACTTAAAGAGCCAAATAAACCCAAATAAGCTCAGTTTAGTTCCATTATGAGTTAATGGGTGATTTATGTGATTTGAGGCATGGCCGATAGTAGAATACGATAACTTAATCTTTTATTGATAATCTCTTTTTATCATTTTGGTATTTATCAAGGATGATCCTTGAGCTAGGTTAAACCTATGATTTGGTGTATTTTGTCGAGTACTAATGTTCAGGGCACATGATATATACATATACGTAATGTTTGCAAATTTTTGCTTACCAAGCTAATCTTATAATTTAGGGTATAGCATTTTGGGGTATGATATTTTATGTACCTTAGTTTTCATTAAGCCTATTTCTACTTGAATTAGAGTTCAGCTGTATGGGCCATAGATGGTTATTTCATGCTCACATTATTATTTACTAAATCTAGTATTAAGATTTAGTTATTAGTACCATTATTATTTTATCCATGCTTTAGTTTCTATTAGGCTTAGTTTCATTTCAAATTTTAGTTCAAACTTAGCCATCTAAGGAAAACATGGTTAGCATCATTTTAGGTGACCCTACTTACGGGTGTTAAAGGTTACATGCTTATGTTAGAGTATCTGTATGTTCGTGAGATTATTTTGCTACTGGATGACCTAGGGCCATTATGTTAAAATATGCCAATAGGGTTTGTTTAATAGTGGCTTGACCAATATTGGGCATATATGTTTACATGCTAATTAGGGCCACTTTATTAGACATATACATTTATCCAAAGAATGCTTCTCCTAATTAATGCCTTAGTATGTAACTAGATTGGCAATGTAAATATTAAAGTTAAGCTAATTATTTATCATGACACCTAATCCAATTCAAATCGTACATAAACTCCTAACTTTTCCTAAGTCTTTACCTTAGTTTAGGATTCAGATCTAAAATGGATGAATATTAGTCGGACATACATGTTAATATCTAATCACGACTAGACATGTGTTAAGCGGGTGTATCTTAATAAATTTTATACCTTCTATGGATGTATTTTTAATTAGAATTTTTACTAATTTTGGACTATACACTAAACCACATTTTATCAACGCCTTGATTTGATAACTAGTCCTCATCTAAATATCTAAATTACATTTGTTGTTCATATAAATATTAAAATTTTACAATTTTATTCATATCCTAATTAAATTTTATTAACTTTTCTAAATTATTCTCAGATTTTCCCATGAGCTTTCTTTACTTAATATGGACCACAAAAACTAAAACAAAAAGAGGTGGAGACAGTCAGTGGCCGGACTCGAACACAGGACACAGGGCAATGGGGCTTGAGTGTTGGCCGAGGTAACCAAGTGGGAAAAAGCCTTTGGCTGTTAGAAGAAGGGTTGGCAATTTAAAGAAAGCATTGTGCGGGCAGGGCTCCACTACAGAGTGTGCCGGCCGAACAGAGGAGGCGGGGGAAAAAGGCGCACGGCCGGCGGCAGGGCTGCGCCGAGGGGAGGAAAAAGGGGTGGAGTAGGCCGGCGAAATGGGTTCCTGGGGGGTGGTGGATGCCGGTGGAGGAGGCGACGCGGTACGGGGCAGCGCAGGTCGATGGGGGCGGCTGCTCGGGCGGCGGCGGTGGGGTGTGCTCGGGACGGCGGTGCCGGCGTGGGAGAGCTAGCAATTTGGCTTGAGCGAGAGCATTAAGGGATATAGAGGAAGCTCACCGATGCATTTGCGGGGAGGAACATGCGCCGGGGAAGGCTGGCGGCGTGAGGCGGGCTCGGGCGGCAATGGCGCGCGGTGCGGCGCGGCGTCTGCGGCGGCGGCAACCGATCGGCGGTCGGAAACGCCAGGGCGTCGAGGAGTGCTCCCACTGTGATGAATCGAGAAATGGCCAACCGAGGGGGCGACGGCGGGGAGAATGGCGATGGCGGCCAGAGGGTGGGGAGAAACACGGCCGGCTACCATCTGGGGGTCCCTAGCTCGATTGGCTGTGAGGGGAGGGGGAGCGAGGTGTGGGGAGCACATTGGGGGCTTCGGTGACCCTTATGGACACATGAGGAGGGCCGGCATCGGGGAACCTGCTCGTTTGGTCTTGTCGGCGAGCGACGCAGTAGGCGGCGGGTCTGGGCGCAAGATATGCTCGGATTTGGCATGATGGCCTGAGCATCGCGTGGGTGGCGAAGGGAGCTGGCGCTGCGCGCGCGTGATGCGACCGAGCAGGGAGGGGCGCGAAAAAGAGGGCGATGAGACCAGGCATGGCGAGCAAGAAAAAGAGGTGGCGGCAGCGCGGACAGGTACGGAGGATGGGATCGCTGTCCGAGCGCAGGCGGTGCGGGCCGGGCTGCAGAGGCGGAGCGCGAGGGAGCAGGGCTAGCTGGGTAGGCGTGCTGAAGAAGACGACGTGGAGCGAGCGTCGCCACGAGGGAGAGGAAAAAGAAATGGAGCTTCGGCAGGAGCGGTGAGAGAAGGAGAAAAGAAAGAGAGCAGGAGGGGGGGGGGGCCGGCGGCCAGAGAGGAAATGAGAGGGGAAGAGTGGGGCCCACACATAATAGAGAGGGATTTAGAAATGAGAGTAAATGAGGAGCTTTAGCAGTTTTTGAAACTTGAATCTTGAATTTGAATTTCTAAGTTTTGGCTCAATTATCTTGATACAAAATTTAATAGCTTTCTATTTTAGATTTTATTTAATTTTTGCTATATATTGTGTATATATAAATTTTCGAATGTCCAATTTTGGGTTTCGTATGTTAATTAAGTTAAAAGGATGAATTCCCAGCTCAACCTTTTAGAAATATGTTTTAATATTCTTCTCGATGTCATTTTATAAATCTTTCATTTAAATTCAAGATTTTAGTACTTGAATTCATGATACGCCATGTCATCTTCCATTTTTATTATGTACATGACCTTATTTCTTTTCGAGATTATCCCTGATTATTAATTTGCATGCCTCATAACTCAGAAAAATTTCAAATAAATACTCAAAAAGAATTTGAACGCCAGCAAATTGCATGAGAAAGTTTTAAAATTTTCATATCTTTGAATACCCGAAATTTGGGATGTTACAAACCTACCCCACTTAAAAAGAATCTCGACCCCGAGATTCCGGTAGAGCAGAAAGAATGGGGTGAGTCATATTGGCTAGCAATAGGTGCCCGGATTTGGCTTGTCGTGACAGCCTTGCAAATCTTTTCAGTCTGATCTGCTTAGATCTAATACAGCATCATTGCTCCTCCAAAATAGTCATACATCAGTTCGATACTTTCAAAAGTACTTATACACCATAGTAGTCCCCCGACTTTCTTGTCTATTCTTGCTACCCCCCTTAAAATAAGCGACGTCTGATATTAGTCTTCCTTTCCAACTTCAGGCCTGACAAGTCTTGCTTTACCACATTCTACACATATGTTATTTAAGGAAGTTTCCTGGTCGGGTGGCGGCATTTTTGTAGTTGCAGCTTGTTCCTCTTTGAAGTCGAGAGGGTTTCCTTTGGCAGAGTTGGAGCTAAGGGTGGCGGCATCCATCATTTGCTTGTCTTTCCTCTTGATGGGGCAAGTCTTCGCGTAATGTCCGGAATCGCGGCAATAGAAACATTTACGCTTCTTCCCCTGAGACGTACTTGGTACAAAGCTGCTGTTACCTTCATTGCGATGGCTTCTCCTTGACATTTCTTGCAAGGTGAGGTTATGTGATGGCTGGTGCATATGGCCGGGGCTCTTGATATTGGCAGCTCTTCCCTTCCGAAACTTAAGGCAAGTGGCGATGGCACCCTTTGCTGGTGTTTCCAGATTCCTTAGGGGGCACCTACGAGCATAGTGCCCTACATCTCCACAACTAAAGCAAATAAAATATTTTTCATGTTTGCTTGGAGCAGCCCTGCTGTTATTTTCATTGTAATTGCCTCCCTTTGGCACTCTTGGCGGAGTGGGACTTGGTGACAGCTTGTAGGGAAGGTTGGGGTTTTGTCGAGCATCAATTATTATTCTCCCTCTCTTGCTTCTAATTATTGCAGTTGTCTTGCTGCTATCCATTAGGCCTGATAGGATTTTCCAGAAAAGATGAGAGGAAATAGCATGAGATGAGTAGCAAATTGTAGAGATAAGATATTTTAAACCCATTCAAATTTTTTTTTACGAGAGTATTCCCCGGAAGCTGGGGTGATATATAACCATGCAATTTTTTTTTAAAATAAGCTTTTCCGTGATCACGAAATAGGGCCTTTGAAAGCAAAAGGCGGTGCACAGGCCCAATGAAAACCTTGCGACAGTACAACGTCTACTCGGGGAAGCACACATAAGAGGGTGTAGGGTTGATCTGCATAGTCCGTTTAGAACGGGACCATCCTATCTTCATGACCATCGTCGACGATCCTAATCTTAAATTTTTGAAGCAAGGGTAAGAGAAAGTGAATTAAATTTTCTGTTGAAATCCATAGAAAGGAGAGGAAAGTATTGGGAGGTAATTGTACTCATTCTTGTAATTGTTTTAAAAGTACAAAACCTTACAATACCCTTTTTTTTGTATAGGTATACTAATCTCTCCAGTATCCATCAATGATTTGATTCACTCCCGTATGATCTCAAATCTTCATACATAAGACCTAAAATCGAACAGCCTTGATCATTCAACTTTCATTTTTGCAATTTGCTCTTAGGCTATCTTTCTTCAGCATTTAGTCACAATATCATTGTCGTCTGAAACTCCAAACAGCGAAGGAGATTATTTATTCAAATTGATCCACCATTCATACTCCTCCTATTGTATCATTCATCATTTCATTAATCTAGTCATGGTTATCTACGTCTCGCATAAATCTTTGACTTTCAATCGTATATTTGTGGATTAAATATCATATTTTCACCATGACTGTATAATCAAAATCTCGGATCGACTATTGGTCAACTTATTAACTCTACAATCCAATGGAAATCCAATACCTTTACATCTAATCCACCTATATATAAATTTTCCAGCAAAAATTTTATTAATCGAATCGAGGTTACCAAATCCTTATATGTGCCTGAATTTCCACATCTTTATAAATCCAATCTCAGGTTCATCAATTGCCAATTTTTTTCAGCTTTCCAATCCTAAGAAGATCTAGCTTTCTTTATTTAGATCCACTGATGACTTTCGTATCGTGAGCTCCTAATAATCCAGTCTAGTGTCATTGATCCAAATCCATAGTTTGCTTCCCCAATAATCCACCTGAATCTTTATTGTCTATCTACTCCTCAATTCTGAATTCTAATGATTATCCAACATTATAACTTTTAAATCCACCAGTGTCATGTGTATCAGGACTTCCTAATAATCCAAGATTGTATTCAAAATCATAATTACTCCTCTAGTAACCACGTAAATCTTCAGTGACAACCTCCGAATTAATTCATTATTATGAACATCTTCCAGGAATAATGTTATTAATCAAGCCTGTACTCTGATAATCATTACATCTCTCCAATTTTTTTAAAACTCTATCAATTTATCTATCAATCGATTATATTCCGTTATTCCACCATTGTAAATATCTCCCAAGAATTATGTTCTTTATCAATGTTGTACGCCCGCAATTATTTTCATATTTCTTATTTCTCCCAGATTAACTTAATTCATCCATCTAGTCAATCTAATCTTTTCGTTAGGTTCCACCAAATCTTTTTTTTCCAATATTCACCCTATTGTTTACTCCAAAAATAAAACGATCTTTGATATTAAGCTTCAAGGTTAAGCACCATGACTCTTGACCCTAAGTGCGTTTTCATAGTAAGTTTACAAGAGTAGTACTGGATTTTCATCACTTTGAATTTGGGTAAGAGAGCTTCAGAAGTAAAACGGCTAGGGCAGCATATGGATAAGGGAGATTTATCTAAGAGAGATGAGAATGAGTGATACAACTTATATTTTTCGAAATAGATTTTGAAGAAATAATTCTAGTTATGAGACTAACGACCATGCTAACTAGGTCACGACCTGCAGTCGATAGGCTCTGATACCATCGCTGTAGGTGCCCAGATATTAACATCCGGATTCCTCTGTGATTACTGCACTATTCCCTGGATCAGTAGATAGTGCTCACGATTCTGATAATGAATATCAAAATACATATCATGCGGAAGCGTAAAATTTAATAGTAGACTTACTCATGGGCCGATTAGGCCGAAATCATTAAGTTGCAACAGCGGAAGAATGAAGCACACAGGTGGGACCTTCAGGACATGCCCACAGGCAGCCAACTGGAGGTTCGCGACCTAGCCCTTGACATCTTCATCTTCTTCGCCAGCTTGTCCAGTCTTGTTGCTGCGGTGCAGTGACTTGATTCCTGATTCTGAATTTTGTCGCAAAAGCGAGCGTGAGCACTCCGACCCCGTGCTCCGCGAGTCAATACACCGAATGCAATTAAATAGTATGCATAGCCTAACAAAGGAGAGGCTCGGGCTATTTTATTTTGCGTAGAGTGCTTTTGAATACAATTAATTAAAAAGCCCTATGACTTAGCAATTTTGGAACAAATCATAATGTACAAGGAAATGCATTATTAATATCGATTCAGATTCCATCCACCGTTACATGGCATCTGCACCATATAGCAATTTCTTCAGCGTTATAGCCGCTTAACTTACCACTGGGACGACACCCAGGACAACTCCAAACTAGGGCCTTTCACTGCCCTCCACTTTTCCATCCCACCCACAAAACATTTTGAAATAGAACTATATCTGGTTAAGTTCCCATGTCCGCCCTTGACCGTGGGCACGGCTATTCGAATAGTTTTGACTCTGCAGAGTTTGTACACTTTCACCACAAGAGATAATCAACTCATTGCCCCACATGATACCTTAGACATGTGGTCGAGCAGACCATCACAGTGACTTTTCAAAATATCTAGACCCTTTTCTCATCTCACATTTATGGGCTTCTCCCACTTGCGGTGGGTCCCATCTGTGCGCGGGATGTTTCCCACAGCCACTAACGCAGCCGGGCTCCCCTCCCCGCAACGTTAGGACAGATGGGAAACTTCACCCTACCTGGTGTCCCTTCAGGCCCCCTTGCCATAGCGTAGCCCCTTCAACCCCCTACCAATGAGATGAGTCCAGGGTTTCGATAAGTTTACTTAGCCAAGTTGTACTTTACAGACTTGTGGTTGTACTGTTTTACACAGGAGGTCATGACAAGATTCAGTCCTTAGGATTATCTGGGCGGTCTACCACAAACCACACTCTCGTGCACCCCTGCACCATACCCCCGAACCATCCGCCCAGATAAATAAGCAATTTGAGGTTTTTGAGAATACAAAATAATCATATCCAACATACACCAGTCATTACCACCATGACTGCCCAACCAATTTTTCTCAGGATTAAAAGTGATGCTTGGGCGCTCTCGCGCCCATGAATATCTAATCAATACTAAGCATGGCATACATTTAGGGACTTATTTTTGAAATGTTACTCTTATATTTTGCTAGGGTGACAAGGTTCACATATTCAAGTATTCCAAAGGAGATGTAATATTAACCAAGCAAACAATGGGCATATAACTAAAATCTTAAATTAAACATGTATTTACATATAAAATAACAGCATGCAATTTGATAATTTTAAACAAAAATAATTTGCAGAAAATGTAGGTTCAATATGATCAAAGTATTGACTCGCCTGGGCGATTTACCGCGGTCTTGAGCTCACACAATGCTTTATCTTGATCTTCTGATCTCTATCTTCGCTTCGAGCTTGATCTCGCTGGATCCGTTGAATCTTCACGGCTTCCAACTCCTAATTACGCGACTAGCGACTGAATCCAAATAAAAGCAGATACTTAAAGAGCCAAATAAACCCAAATAAGCTCAGTTTAGTTCCATTATGAGTTAATGGGTGATTTATGTGATTTGAGGCATGGCCGATAGTAGAATACGATAACTTAATCTTTTATTGATAATCTCTTTTTATCATTTTGGTATTTATCAAGGATGATCCTTGAGCTAGGTTAAACCTATGATTTGGTGTATTTTGTCGAGTACTAATGTTCAGGCACATGATATATACATATACGTAATGTTTGCAAATTTTTGCTTACCAAGCTAATCTTATAATTTAGGGTATAGCATTTTGGGGTATGATATTTTATGTACCTTAGTTTTCATTAAGCCTATTTCTACTTGAATTAGAGTTCAGCTGTATGGGCCATAGATGGTTATTTCATGCTCACATTATTATTTACTAAATCTAGTATTAAGATTTAGTTATTAGTACCATTATTATTTTATCCATGCTTTAGTTTCTATTAGGCTTAGTTTCATTTCAAATTTTAGTTCAAACTTAGCCATCTAAGGAAAACATGGTTAGCATCATTTTAGGTGACCCTACTTACGGTGTTAATGGTTACATGCTTATGTTAGAGTATCTGTATGTTCGTGAGATTATTTTGCTCTTGGATGACCTAGGGCCATTATGTTAAAATATGCCAATAGGGTTTGTTTAATAGTGGCTTGACCAATATTGGGCATATATGTTTACATGCTAATTAGGGGCCACTTTATTAGACATATACATTTATCCAAAGAATGCTTCTCCTAATTAATGCCTTAGTATGTAACTAGATTGGCAATGTAAATATTAAAGTTAAGCTAATTATTTATCATGACACCTAATCCAATTCAAATCGTACATAAACTCCTAACTTTTCCTAAGTCTTTACCTTAGTTTAGGATTCAGATCTAAAATGGATGAATATTAGTCGACATACATGTTAATATCTAATCACGACTAGACATGTGTTAAGCGCGGGTGTATCTTAATAAATTTTATACCTTCTATGGATGTATTTTTAATTAGAATTTTTACTAATTTTGGACTATACACTAAACCACATTTTATCAACGCCTTGATTTGATAACTAGTCCTCATCTAAATATCTAAATTACATTTGTTGTTCATATAAATATTAAAATTTTACAATTTTATTCATATCCTAATTAAATTTTATTAACTTTTCTAAATTATTCTCAGATTTTCCCATGAGCTTTCTTTACTTAATATGGACCACAAAAACTAAAACAAAAAGAGGTGGAGACAGTGCAGCCGGCCAGACTCGAACCTGGGACCTGGGGCAATGGGGCTTGAGTGTTGGCCGAGGTAACCAAGTGGGAAAAAGCCTTTGGCTGTTAGAAGAAGGGTTGGCAATTTAAAGAAAGCATTGTGCGGGCAGGGCTCCACTACAGAGTGTGCCGGCCGAACAGAGGAGGCGGGGGAAAAGGGCGCACGGCCGGCGGCAGGGCTGCGCCGAGGGGAGGAAAAAGGGGTGGAGTAGGCCGGCGAAATGGGTTCCTGGGGGGTGGTGGATGCCGGTGGAGGAGGCGACGCGGTACGGGGCAGCACAGGTCGATGGGGGCGGCTGCTCGGGCGGCGGCGGTGGGGTGTGCTCGGGACGGCGGTGCCGGCGTGGGAGAGCTAGCAATTTGGCTTGAGCGAGAGCATTAAGGGATATAGAGGAAGCTCACCGATGCATTTGCGGGGAGGAACATGCGCCGGGGAAGGCTGGCGGCGTGAGGCGGGCTCGGGCGGCAATGGCGCGCGGTGCGGGCGGCGTACCGGCGGCGACAGCTTCGGTCGGCGGTCGGAAACGCTTCAAGACGTCGAGGGAGTGCTCCCACTGTGATGAATCGAGAAATGGCCAACCGAGGGGGCGACGGCGGGGAGAATGGCGATGGCGGCCAGAGGGTGGGGAGAAACACGGCCGGCTACCATCTGGGGGTCCCTAGCTCCATTGGCTGTGAGGGGAGGGGGAGCGAGGTGTGGGGAGCACATTGGGGGCTTCGGTGACCCTTATGGACACATGAGGAGGGCCGGCATCGGGGAACCTGCTCGTTTGGTCTTGTCGGCGAGCGACGCAGCAGGCGGCGGGTCTGGGCGCAAGATATGCTCGGATTTGGCATGATGGCCTGAGCATCGCGTGGGTGGCGAAGGGAGCTGGCGCTGCGCGCGCGTGATGCGACCGAGCAGGGAGGGGCGAGAAAAAGAGGGCGATGAGACCAGGCATGGCGAGCAAGAAAAAGAGGCGGCGGCAGCGCGGACAGGTACGGAGGATGGGATCGCTGTCCGAGCGCAGGCGGTGCGGGCCGGGCTGCGGAGGCGGAGCGCGAGGGAGCAGGGCTAGCTGGGTAGGCGTGCTGAAGAAGACGACGTGGAGCGAGCGTCGCCACGAGGGAGAGGAAAAAGAAATGGAGCTTCGGCAGGAGCGGTGAGAGAAGGAGAAAAGAAAGAGAGCAGGAGGGGGCCGGCGGCCAGAGAGGAAATGAGAGGGGAAGAGTGGGGCCCACACATAATAGAGAGGGATTTAGAAATGAGAGTAAATGAGGAGCTTTAGCAGTTTTTGAAACTTGAATCTTGAATTTGAATTTCTAAGTTTTGGCTCAATTATCTTGATACAAAATTTAATAGCTTTCTATTTTAGATTTTATTTAATTTTTGCTATATATTGTGTATATATAAATTTTCGAATGTCCAATTTTGGGTTTCGTATGTTAATTAAGTTAAAAGGATGAATTCCCAGCTCAACCTTTTAGAAATATGTTTTAATATTCTTCTCGATGTCATTTTATAAATCTTTCATTTAAATTCAAGATTTTAGTACTTGAATTCATGATCTGCCATGTCATCTTCCATTTTTATTATGTACATGACCTTATTTCTTTTCGAGATTATCCCTGATTATTAATTTGCATGCCTCATAACTCAGAAAAATTTCAAATAAATACTCAAAAAGAATTTGAACGCCAGCAAATTGCATGAGAAAGTTTTAAAATTTTCATATCTTTGAATACCCGAAATTTGGGATGTTACAACCATGAAGTCGGTGTCATCCACTCCATGGTCTACCTCCAAGAGTTGCGTCCTGTTGCAGTTGTGGTACTTCCAAGGATTATAGCCATGGACGCTACCTTGCAACTTGAGGATGAGTTGCTCATCGAGAAGGACAGAAGTTGTAATGGGTAACGGCACTGTTCACGGGAATAGTGCTACTCGGTTACTATTCACATAGCAGCCACTGATTTGGTTGGATTAGTTTTCTCAGAGATAAGGTTAGATTGATTATGATAATCTATTTTCATAATATTAGAGACAAGTTCTTTAAGAGTCAATCCATCCAATCTATATAAGGATGGAAGTGTATCTCATTTTAAAACAAGAAGAAAGAAACAAGAGTTCATCCCCGTCTATATCTATCTTCCTTCTCTAAAATCTCTCTCCAATTAAGTTGACCTTGCCCAGCTGTCCTCCTAATAGTGTTTACCCCGTAATGATCTAATGATCATTATATATCCCAAAGATTGGTTGTTTGTTGACATCAGTACATGGCAAAGAGAAGATAAAAGAAAGAAAAGGAGGGGGAAAAGAAAGAAAATAAAATGAAGGAATAAATAATAAAATATAGATAAAAGGAAAAAATAACGGAAAATACATCAATTGGATTTTTTTCATGCCAGCAGTGGGAGTAGGACAAAAGAAAAAGAAAAAGAAAACAATTGGATTTTGCTATTCTAGCATTACGGGTGGGTATTCGATTAGTTAGGTTTATTAAAAACAAATTGGTTCCTAATAAACTGAAATTAGCTTGGTTCAGCATTTCAGTATACCGAAATAGTGACTAGGTGTGCGGTGTCCAGGCTGAACTTTGTGTCTTGTCTGATTTTCTAACTTGCGTCCAGTGAGAGCATGTGCCCTAAGGACATGTACAATTGTATATGTCAGCTGTGTGTAAACGTATGTCACATGCTACATAAGATTTTATGATGTGGAGAAGAGAGAAGAAGGAGAGACAAAGATAATGTCTATTATTTAATATAATAGACGATTGTTTTACTGTCTATACTATTGTATAGACAACTATATAGTTAAAACATTAATTGTATAAGGCTATTACAGACAACTATATAGATAATATATTGTATACGTTGTCTTTAGTTTTATTGTTTATAGATGATATAGAGATGCATTACAGATAACCGTTGTTTATATTATTGTACATGCTATACCATAGGTCCGGTTTTAGATAGTTTATATGCATGCATGCAGTGGATGCGGCGGCCTTGACTTGAGGACGATGTATGCAGAGGATGTGATGGCCGAGTATAGTGCCTTGGTGGATCAGATCTAAGAACTTGGTTGTGAAGAGGAAGGGGAAGAAAAAAAAGAAAAACAAATATAACAAAAGAAAAAAAGGTAGGAAGGAAAAAATAAAGAAGAAAGAAAATAAGATAGGAAATGAAAATAATTGGGTCTTCATTGACTTGATTAAAATTGAGTGCGCAAGATTTTCAAATATTTTGAATTGAAATTTTTATATAATATTTAGAATATTGGCCAAAATTGTGAAATATTGCAGAGATATATATGAAATCACGTTTAAAAAACAAGAGAAATACAGCTACTTTTGAATTTCCATTTCTCTTTTTAAGAAAGCACAGGGGTTGCACATAGCAATGTCGCGCAATTGTGTGGGTTGCATTTCTAGGACAACTTAAAATCCTACATTAATGTAGAGAAGTTTGAAAATCTTTTTTTGGAGTATGATATGTTCTACAACTTTGACAATCTTTATACTCAAAATCAATCTTTTGCTCTTAAAATCCTACAGCAATGTAGAGAAGTTTGAAAAAGAAAACTTTTTTGGAGTGTCAAACTCAACTGCATTTGCAAGATACGAAAAAGACAATTCTATATTTAGGAACTTTCAAATTCTGTAGAGATACATGACATGCCCTTCCCTACATTTGATTTTTTAACAAAACAATATTTGAAAATCTTCACACTTGATTTTCACATGTTATCAACATTTAGCTGGTTTTCACTAGATATTTCACCAAGATAACACGGACCAAATGCGTCCATTTTTTATTTTTCTCTATGATATCCATGAGAGCTGCTTTCAGCAAGTGAGGACATAGAAGAGAGTTTACAGATAAGAGCGAGGACAAGCACGTGAGGCAGCAGACGGAACCACCCCGATCGATCGTTCCGGTTTCCATGGGCCTAAAAATTCTCACGTTTCTTTCTTTCCATGGGTTTCATTGTACCCACGGACAGAACCAAGGCAGAGGTCCGGTGTCACGGGACACCAGATCTAAAAAAAAAATTTAACAAGAATTAACACCTTTAGCCTATGTGTAAATCCTCCAGCTCAAACTCAATGCTCCCAGTTCTTTCTTTGAAGCTTAACAAAAAGAGCATTAGCAATCTATATTCCCAGTAGCTAACAGCAGTCCATGAGGAGTCTTCATTTTCCTCAACCCATGAGGCAACTATAACAGGCCGAACCAACCCAAGAGAGAGGACCGCAATAGACCATGATATTCATTTGATCGATCTCAAAACGCATCACCTCACAGCAGTTCTCGACGTCTGTTCCTCATATGGTCGGCTAGGACAAAGGACAACTCGATCGGCCTCACACGCATCTGGTGCAAATTAAGTAAGGCTTCAGTCGAAAATCGTACATAATAGCGCTTTGTGCACAGAAATGTACAAAATTTGAAAAGAACTTCCCTTGGCGTTTTGTATGTTCTACAGTTTTGCCGGAATTCCTTCTCTAACCCAGCCTTAGGCTTAACATATCTTCTTGTGTCCTCGTATGCTAGTTTGGTTTAGAATATGCATTTTGGCCTAATCATTCAACATACCTACCTAGCTCAATTCTAGAATTTACATAGTAAGCTTACTCTGCAAAGTAGCGGATCTAAAAAATTTATCTCGGGGGTGTACAATTGATGATTAAAATGGGGTAATAGCTATAACAGCTGTTAAGCTTCATTATCGGCTGATTGGATGTTAAACTTGTTCATATTGACTTCTAAAAACTATTTTTCTACAGTAAATATCTTTTATATAGTATCTAACTTGTAAACAGAGTATCTTTTTAAGGTGTGCTCTATTAGTTAATTGTAGTATACACTATAGTTACTTTACTTATATCGGTCAAAATCACATGCGGGTTTCTCTCTATATAGTTCTCTACAAGTTATTACTATTCATAAGTTAAAACAAAAACCATAAGAAAAATCAATATGAACAGACCTGTTAACAATGCGTAAACCATTATGAATAGGGCATTCATACGGCACTTAGCATTCGTAGAATACACTTAGGCCCTGTTTGGATCCTAGGGGCTAACAACTAGTTGCTAAACTTTAGCCCTTGAGGATCCAAACAGGAGGGCTAATAGGTGGGCTAAAGTTTAGCAAAAACCCCAACTAGTTGTTAGCTAACTAGTCCATCAAACCTAACTATTAGGGGCTAAAGTTTTACCGATTACAAAAAAAGACAGCGATACCCCCGATCCGGCCTACCCTTCCCACGCGACCACGGGCACAGGATTTTCCCATCCGTCCGCAGCCGCGCTCGGTGCTCTTCCGAACGCGGCTCCTTCGCTTAATCTCCCCGCCGCCGCCCGGTTGCGCGTGCTGCCGCGCCGATACTTCCCCACGGCGTCGCCCTTCCTTGAGTCGCGACGCGCGTGTGTGACCTGCGATCGCGACGCGCGCGCTCTTCCTCGGCGGCGCGCCCACCGAGGACGACTGCCGGCGGCCACGCCCGCCGCGGAGTTTCTCGGCGGCGCGCCCGAGGAGGCGGGACGACCTGCCTCGATCGCCGGCACCGACGAGCTTCCCCGAGCGATGGATCCTGGGGCGGGCTTCGACTACTTTTCGCAGGCCGATTCAGTGGTCCCTCCTGCCAATGGAGGTGGCATGGAGTTCTTCGCCTCGTCACAAGTGGGCAGCTCGCTGATTGGGCCCGGCGAGGCTCGTCGGCACGAGAGCCACGACGTCGCCAACCTCGACCTCAACATTGACGCAGAAGATTTCCCAAGTATGCCCAACTTCCAAGACGTCATGCAGGCTCAGCAACTGAATCCAGTCACTATGGATATTGGCGGCGGGAATGAAGGTACTGGCAGTCATCCATCGAGCAACTCACGTCGCGTCTCGTCTGCACGCACTGGTTCAGGCAGAGGTGCCAACGCCGCGGCGCCGTTCCGCGCTCCTCGCACATCTGGAGGTGGCCGGGGAGGTGGCCGTGGAGGTGGCCGTGGAGGTGGAGGTGGCCGTGGAGGTGGAGGTGGCCGTGGAGGTGGCCGTGGAGGTGGAGGTGGCCGTGGAGCTTCAACTGCACAAGCTTCTCAATCCGCCTCTGCAACTCATGCTCCTCGAGTCACGAATTCTGCTGTCGCCGGTAATTGGCCTCCACGGACCACCGTCTCTGCTGGTCCTTGTACTCGGGCTCCTCCAAACACTTATGCTGGTGGGAATAGCAGCATGCCTCGGTACCCCGCTGCTGATTTTGGGACTGAAGGCAATGCAGTGCCGGATGATGCAAATGATGGTCTAGAAGACGAAGATGAAACTTTTCAGGATGACCCTACTGTAAGGAATTTTCCATACCTGCTCTGTTTTAATTTTTGCAATTCATAGTTGATGCTGAGTGGCTGCTATTACATAGTTTGTATAGTACTTGTTTCATATGCATCTACAAATTTTTATACGAGAAATTATGCATTGTTTGTAAAATGGTGTATAAAAGCTCGACATTGTACAAAGTATAGCAGATGTTGAAAAGGAAGTATAGCTGATGTTGTACAAAAGAAGAAAACAAAACGTTTGGCGGCACCGAACTGTGTACAGAAACTAAGCTGCTCAGTTGCTAGCAAGAATGAATTAACGAGAACTGAAGACAGGTTTGGAGTAGCTTGTTAACAATGGTATTCTATCCCTTAAGACGGCAGTTAAGCTATGCATTCGTGGCAATGGATCTCACCCTGTCATTTATAGCGATTTCTGCATGTCAAAAAGAGTAAAACATGTTAGTATCGGTGGTATTAGTAAAACATGTTAGTAAAACAATGTTGTGCTTAATCAGTTAACCAGCTTTTGTGTGAAAATGGCTATGTTACTATCGGTGGTATTGACGATTAAAATCAGCGCGACAATGTCCACTAACCTTTGGAACAAGCCTTGCTGACCGTCTGGGTAAAGTAGATGGATTGGTCTGTCTAGCAGAAGCACTTCTTAAGCTAAGTAGTATATTTCTGGTATGTTCACCAGATGCTGGTTGCGTCTTATTACTCTGTAACTCGTCAAGCTCCTCAGGATCACACAAGCTTTTTGTCTGCAGAATCATGACTCTGAGCTAACCTGCAAAATAAAGGAGCTATATAATGTATCTAACTACTTGCACAAAAACAGAAATATGAACGATAGTTTACTAAGAACATACTCTGCATCATGCTTTGAAGTCAGGGGGTTAATGGCATTGTCCTGCCCAAGGAGGGCAAAATCTAGAGTCAATAAAGTATACTGAGACCTCAAGGTAACAAGTGGTGACGTGCTGGAAGTTTTGCCAAGTCAATGTACAGGAAGGCACTGGTAGTGAATACCAAAAATGCCAGTTAATGAGGTCAGCCAAATATAAATTTAATAGCTAGAAGAGATTGACTAGGATAGTATATTCCAATGTATGAACAATTTAATTTGTACGAACTTTTGAACTCATTGAACGACTGTGAATCCATTGTGTATCCGTAGTGTGCTAAAAAATTTAAAATTTCCAAAAACATTTCCAACTTGCTTACAAGTATGGCTGTCGGGCTGGCTGTTATGAAGGGCAACAACAACGTCAAAATGCGACGTATTGGCACGGTTTTGAGTTTTACTACGCAAAGAAGTTGTAGAAGTATCGAACGACACGGGACGGAAAAAACCTTGCCTTAACAGCGAAGCAAAACCTACCGAAGCAAAACAGCGAAGCAAAACCTCGCCTTTCTCATGCTCGGAAAAAAAACTAGCGCGGGAAACATGCTCGGAAACTGTAGGAAAAATATGTGTGTGCTAGAGGATCAGGGGTATAACAGACTTTGTACTGAGATAATACTACTTATTAGTCCTTGGATCCAAACAGGACTGGGCTAATTTTTAGCCAGCTAACTACTAGTCAGCTAACAACTAGTCCTAGCTAACAACTAGTCCTAGGCCATCCAAACAGGGCCTAGGCTTCTTCTAAATTAACTAGTTTAGTAGTCAGCACAAATTGCGCGGCTAACCGTTTTCTTTTCCTTGGAACCTAAAGTTTGTTTCGAATTTGTATTTCTTTCTATCGAAACGCGATCTCTCGTGTGTTGCATCTATAGTAGCTATATGTCACTAAATATTATCAAATAAAAATATGTTTTACTTAAAAGTCTATTAATGAGACAAAATCTGCATATATTCCTTCTGGTATCGGTAAAATAGATGTGCGCTGTTTTAGAAAAGTGTAATCAAACTTTTAAGCTTTTAACAATTATATAGTTGAGTGTTTAAATTTATCACTAAAAGATATTAGTATATTTGTCTTGGCTCCGACAACCCCAACGAACAAAGATGTCAAGCAGCAGGCGGACGACCCCGATCCGTCCGGTAGGGGGGCCTCGAGTCGTGATCAGTATTCAGTAGCGCCACCTGCAGATCATCCTCCCGGGCCTCGCACACGCTCTCACTTCCGGTCAGATATTTCGTGAACCAGGCTGGCGACGACAGGTGGGGGTTTTTACTGTGATTTATACTTTTTTATCTAAATTTTTGAATTTTGTCTGTTTGTGAGAGAGAGTACGAAAAAACACTCGCGTACGATTTTGATCGATATAGATGAAGCAGTACAATGTCTACTATAATCGACTTGTAGACCCTATTTTAAAAAGATACACTGTTTAAAAGCTACCTACTGTAGCATAAATTAAAAACCATACTTCTTAAGCAAAAAGAACCTAGCCCTAATCTATGATGCCTAAAACTTCTCAACTTCTCCTTTTCACGTGTTTCATCGTACCAAAATGATATTTAGTAGGAGTTTGTGCGAAGGAGAAGGTTCTTTCTAGTTTATACCATCATATATGCAAGCAAAATAAAGTAGTAACCCCCCTTTACATGGATGCACGCTCGTGCACACGTGAATGCGCAACGGGACACATTTTCCCCCCTTTTACGAAAGCGGAATTATTTATGGGTACTGATAAATATCATCCGGATATTTTCTTCATAACTATCATCTAGATTTGTGACCATTGGATTAGAGATCCAACGGCCGTGAATTCTCCCTCCAAAAAAAATCTCCCTCTCCTCAAAAAATGGGGCCATTAGATCTCTAATCCAACGGTTTCAAATCTAGATGATTGTTAGGAAGAAAATATCTGGGTACACTACTACAGAAAACCCTATTACAGACGGTTTAAAAATGTCATCACAGACGGTTTTCTGAACCGTCTGAATTTATGGGTCAGTGATAATCGAAGGTTATCACGAGCGATTCGAACAACCGTCAGTCTTGTAAATATCACAAACGGTTTTTAACTAAAAATCGTCTGTGATAGCTGATAATCACAGACGGTTTGTAAGTAAAAACCGTCTGTGATTATCACCTATCACAGATGGTTTTTACTTACAAACCGTCTGTGCTATTTTCTTATACCCCTAAATCTATTTCTGTTTATTGGCTAGCCTCAGGAAATGCTAGCCATGCTCTCTAAAATAAGCAGATCAACATGTACATGTATACATCCAATTCACATCTCAATTCATTTCACAATTATAAAACATCCATTTCGCAAATCAATTAATTGAAATGAAAATAAGCAAATATAGTATGAAACACAGTATATATTTTATTTTTATTAAGATTAGAGCCTACTATTACAATATCCCAAAACAACAAACAGGTTGTCCATCTAACTAACACAACAAGAACAGAGAAAAGTAAAGATCATCTATGCCTAGGCCTTCTCGCCCCTGATGTAGCGCACGAGCTGGATG
This sequence comes from Dendrocalamus sinicus, assembly GCA_036346575.1. NCBI lineage: Eukaryota > Viridiplantae > Streptophyta > Magnoliopsida > Poales > Poaceae > Dendrocalamus > Dendrocalamus sinicus. Next base: position 29,148,750 of record CM070671.1, read on the forward strand.
TCTTTGATGCCCACCATCGTCGACGTTGATTGAGCGCTGCCTTGTGCATCGTCTGCTTCGTGGGGCTATTATGGTATAGGTCAAGGAGGAGGAGAATAGCAAAGAGGAGGAGAACAGCAAGGAGGAGAACAGAAAGAAGGCTGGTGATTATTTATAGGGGAGGGAGTGCGAAATTTTTTAACGCGGGGACGGAGAGGCGGAGCTACGATCCGTGAGGTCAGGATTGGTGCATTTCTATTGGCTAGGATTGGGTTGAGGAGGATCGACGGGCCCAGCGGTCAGATTATCACAGACGATTGGTAGTTAGAACTGTCTGTGATGAATGAATATCACAGATGGTTCTATACGCCAACCGTCTGTGAATTAGAGTACAAAATTTTATATACCGATGCAATATAAACAACTAGTCTGAAAAGATAAAATAACAAAGTTTTATATGGCTTATATATACTCATTTGAAAGGTTTTGATGAGATCTACAACTTTTCAGTTGAAGAAAAATCCAAATTCCGAAAGGAAGACCGAGAAAAAGGGCAACAACAGAAACCAAAAACTTGCGACACAGGTTTAGGTCCAAAATGACCGATTTTCGAGGTCTTGGAGGGCGCCTAGCATAAGCTGGTCATTGTTTTTTATCGGGCTTGTCATTAGCTTTCCAACGAGTATAAGAACGTCGAAAACGGACACCGTATGCAAAAGTTATGTCCGTTTTACTGAAAGTGTCTCAAAACTGAATCTTACTCGAACTCAGGCGGGAAATTATGAAATTTTGGGGAATTGCAAGGCGGGAAACATATCACAGGCAGTTTTTAATACGAACCGTCTGTGATAACTTCATTATCACAAACGTATTAAAAACCATCTGTGATAATTCCAAATTATCACAGACGGTTTTAAATAAAAATCGTCTGTGATATTGGAATATCACAGACGGTTCATCGGTGAGAACCGTCTGTGATACTCGTTTTCTCTGACGCCACCAACACAGATGGTGTCCAAATTAAAACCGTCTATATTAGTGTCGGTCACAGACGGTTTTGTCAAACCGTCTGTGATTTGGCGTCTAGTATTAGATTTTCTGTAGTAGTGGTAATGTCTAGACACACCGACTATTTATATCCCTACTTGACCTACACATGGTTTGAACAGAACCCAGGCCAAACGCTTGCGAATTCTTTCAGGTTTTGTCCCCATCAGCGAGAACACATCCTGGTGAATGAGACGCTTGTTTAGGACGACCAAATGGCCAGTGCTAAAATCCAGTCCAGTCCAGCCGCCCAAGCCGACCGAAGACTTGGCTGATTTAGACGCGAGTGGTGAGTACAAATGAGAACCTGCATATATGTTGCATCTATGTACACACTTGAGCATACACCAAGCATTAGCGTTGTTCTGCCTCTCGTTGACGTGCCTTTGCCCACGCACGAACTAATACATCCAGTCCAGTCCATCTGCCCAAGCCTGGAGTAGGGGCAAGATGGCTAGCGACCGAAGACTTGGCTGATTTAGACGCGAGTGGTGAGTACAAACGAAAACCATCCTGAGTACCCAACACGGTTAGGGCAAAAAGGACAGCTCGGCCTCAGACGCATGTCTATCTATCAGTATCATGATACTTCTGTCTAAAATCGTACATAATGGTGCATTGTGCAAAGAAATTTACAAAGTTTGAAAAGAGCTATACTTGGAAATTGGTACGGTTCTACAGTTTGAAAAGAACTATCCTTGGAAATTGGTATGGTTCTACAGTCTAACGAACCCAGTGCTTTGCTTGACTTTTGGACTAACCACAGAAATACGTAACCCAACTTTAGAATTTTATACGTGTTGCTTGACAACTGAACCTGCATATATGTTGCATGCATGTATATAAACACTTGAGCATATACAAAGAACATAATATTAGCCACTTTTCCTCATGGCCAGAGCATTAGCATTAGCGTTGTTCTGCCTCTCGTTGATGTGCCTCAGCTCCGGTGCTCGGGTGCCTCCCTCTCCAAGGAGCAGCAACGCCACGGCCGACGAGCTCGCGCTCCTCTCCTTCAAGTCCATGCTGTCTTCAGGCCCATCCGGCTTGCTGGCTTCATGGAACACGTCCAGCCACTACTGCACCTGGCCAGGAGTTGTTTGCGGCCACCGTCATCCCGAGAGGGTCGTCTCGCTGCGCATGGACTCCTTCAACCTGTCGGGGAGCCTCTCGCCATTCCTAGGCAACCTGTCCTTCCTCCGGGAGCTTGACCTTCGCGACAACCAGCTCGTTGGGCAGGTACCACCGGAGCTCGGCCGTCTTGGCAGGCTTCAGTTTCTGAACCTGAGCACGAATTCTCTCCAAGGAGCCATTCCTGCCGCCATGGGAGGGTGCACCAGCCTCATGATGCTTGACCTAAGCAAGAACCAGCTCCAAGGTGAGATCCCTGCTAGGATAGGCACCTTGGAGAATCTCTTCATCTTGAGCCTACAAGAAAATGGTCTGTCAGGAGAGATCCCTCTGCCATTTGGCGGACTTGCCATCGATCGAGTTCTTGTTCTTCTACCGTAATAGGTTGTCCGGCGAGATACCGCCCGCACTAGGCAACCTCTCCAACCTTTTGCACCTAGATCTCGACAGCAACGCGCTGTCGAAATCGATCCCTTCGTCTTTGGGCATGCTTTCAAGTTTGTCTTGGCTCAACTTAGCAAATAACAACCTAAGTGGAGCAATCCCTGCATCCATTTGGAACCTTTCATCTCTGTGGGGCCTTAATATCCAAGAAAATATGCTGAGTGGCACGATGCCTCCAAATGCATTCAGCACACTTCGCAAACTCCGGACGGTATCCATGGACAATAACCGGTTTCATGGCCGTCTCCCAGCGTCAATATCTAATGCCACTGATGTGAGACTACTTCAGCTTAGCTTTAACTTTTTCAGCGGCACCGTTCCTTCCGAGCTTGGAAGGTTAAGAAATCTCAAATGGCTACTGCTTGCAAACACTTTACTTGAAGCTAAAGCACCCAAAGATTGGGAATTCATAACTGCATTAACAAATTGCTCCCTGTTACTACGTTTGGAATTGGGTTCTAGTAAGTTTGGGGGCGTCCTTCCTGATTCACTCTCCAATCTGTCCACATCAATACAAATTCTCTACCTTCCATACAACACAATTTCAGGAAGCATACCAAAAGATATTGGCAATCTTGTTAACTTACAATCTCTCGTGCTCGATAGCAACTCTTTCACAGGAACTCTTCCCTCGTCCTTGGGTAGGCTTAAAAATCTTCAGCTTTTCTCTGTACCAAACAACAAAATTAGTGGGCCGATCCCATTGACCATAGGAAATCTTACAGAACTAAATAATTTAGAACTCGAAGCAAATGCCTTTAGCGGTAGTATACCAAGCATGGTTGGAAAGCTTACGAAGTTGTTGGCACTGAACCTTGGTAGGAATAACTTTACGGGGCAAATTCCTACTGGAGTATTCAACATCTCCACGCTCTCCGTAATTTTGGATCTATCTCGTAACAACCTGGAGGGATCAATACCGCGAGAAATCGGGCATCTAAAAAATCTTGTAGAATTCCACGCAGAGTCGAACATGTTATCAGGTGAAATCCCTTTTGCCTTGGGTGAGTGTCAACTTCTCCAGAATGTCTATCTCCAAAACAATTTCTTAAATGGTACTATCCCATCACTCCTGAGTCAACTGAAAGGTCTAGAAAATCTTGACCTCTCGAACAATAAGCTATCGGGTCAGATACCCAGGTTCTTAGGGAACCTTAGCATGCTCTATTATCTAAACCTTTCATTCAATAGCTTTGTCGGTGAAGTGCCAAATTTTGGTGCTTTAGCAAACGCTACGGCAATCTCAATCCAAGGCAACGACAAACTTTGCGGTGGCACTCCTGATCTACATTTGCCTCCATGTCCTACAGATTTACCAAAGAAAAGGCATAAATTTCTAGTGATTCCTATTGTCATTTCTCTCATTGCAATAGTAGTCATTCTTTCATTCTTGTACAAGTTTCTTACAGCGCAAGAAAAGCAAAACAAATATTCCTTCAACAACTTCAATGCAAGGGCACCCATTGATCTCTTATCTGCAGTTGGCTAAAGCGACAGATGGTTTCTCAACAACCAAATTGTTGGGTTCAGGGACATTTGGCTCTGTGTACAAAGGAAAGTTAGATGGTCAAGCTGATGAAAGTACTGATTTTATCGCTGTGAAGGTGCTGAAACTTCAAACTCCAGGGGCGCTGAAAAGTTTTATAGCCGAATGTGAAGCACTGAGGAACCTGCGACATCGGAATCTTATCAGGGTAATTACAGCTTGCTCAAGCATTGACACTAAAGGGAATGACTTCAAAGCAATTGTGTTTGACTTCATGCCTAATGGGAGTTTAGAAGATTGGCTACATCCTAACGTGATTGACCAAACGGAGTTGAAGCACTTGGATCTCCTGGAAAGAGTGACCATACTGCTCGATGTGGCTTATGCGTTGGACTATCTTCATTGCCATGGCCCTGCACCCGTTGTACATTGTGATGTTAAGTCAAGTAATGTGCTCTTAGATGCTGATATGGTAGCCCATGTTGGAGACTTCGGACTGGCTAAGATTCTTGTTGAGGGAAGCTCGTTTTCCCAACAGTCAACGAGCTCCATGGGATTCAGAGGGACAATTGGCTATGCTGCCCCAGGTTAGTCTAATATGTTTGCTTTTCTATGTTTTTACTTGTTTGCCTTCTTAGTTCCATCTTTCTATCGAGTAAACCTTGCCACTAGAGAAACTCACAGAGGATTTGTAGAAGAACTTAGAATGATACTTTTATGTGATGCATCCCTTGGTTTTTGTCGATAATGTTAGAAACCTAATTTTAAATTTAGAACTGTTTTCAGAAGTCTAATATATTTTTTCCTTAAATGTTTGATGCAATAGAGTATGGCGCTGGAAACATGGTATCGACACATGGAGATATTTACAGCTACGGAATTCTAGTGTTGGAAACAGTAACTGGGAAGAGGCCCACCGACAGCAGATTCAGACAAGGATTGAGCCTTCGTGAGTACGTTGAGCTGGGTCTACATGACCGTGTTATGGACGTTATTGACAGATGGTTGCTTATGGACCTGGAAAATGGGCGTGAGGCCGGAGATGGCCATTCATACCGGAGAAAGATCGATTGTGTGGTTTCGCTTCTAAGACTTGGAATGTCTTGCTCTCATGAAACGCCATCGAGTAGAATGCTAACCGCAGAAATCGTCAAGGAATTGCATGACGTCAGGGAATCTCTCCTGAGGGAATACAGAATTGAAGATGGAAGATATGGCAATGTTACGTTGGAATGATCATGTGTGTGGATTTTATATTCGTGGATATTAAATGTTATGCTCTTATTTCTCAGTGTTTGCAATGAATCATCGATGGTACACTTGAATTTTCACAATTTCCACTGCTTGTCTGAGGATGTCACACCATTTCGTAAATTGTGGCCACAATTAGGTACTTTTGTAATTACCCTTTTTCCGTTATATTGTCATAATGAAATTTCCATGTAGGCCTCCCGTGTATGGTGATGGTGTTTCGTTAGTCATGCTAATAATGTTTATTTTCTAAGTGGAAAAACAATTATCTATAAATTAAACGGTGCGCACAATATTTCATAGAGTAGTTTATCCAAATCTCTTACATTTTTCCTCACAAAAAAACCTCTTTTGTTTTTCATGAGATGAGTTAGCTTGCTTGGGCTGCTTCGTTTGGAACAGAGAAAATCCATAGAAATTATGCAGGAATTATATTATTTTCTGAAAAATTACTGTGAAAGTTCTTCCTCTCTGTGCTGATGTGGTGGTGTTTGGATATAGGGATATGAGCGGTGGAAATGCGATATGAGAGGTGTGATAGATTTAGGAGAAAATCCACTCTCTGTTACTAAATAACTCTCGCTTTCACTATGTGCCATCGAATAAGTCATTATTCTCGCTACGCCATCGGATTTCAATTTTCTTCCCTCTGTATCATCACCGTCATCTCTTCATCTAACACCCCCCGTTAAGTCCTGAAAAAAGACTATATTGCCCTTGTGAAAACATGATTCCCTCCACGCCGCTGTGAAAAAATTGAACCACGAAGAGCTATATAATCAAGTTTTCATTAAGAGCAATATAATCTCGAGATGGCAATGGAGCAGAGGATCGCGAGAGAAGCCTCCATGGCCCCGCCCCACGCATCCCCCCTGCTCCGCCCCGCTCAGCCCCCCGGAAGGGATTAAAAAACTAAATTTATTTGGAAAAATGATAGTTAGATTTTATTTATTATTTTATAATTACTTAATCATTTTTTAATATAGCTTTAAAATATATTTTTTAACATATAAATTCAAATTTTAGTTGAAATATAAAAAAAATACAATCTTTCATATTAAAAAATTATAATCTATTATTAAAATATTTATTTTTATTTTTATCGGATTCTCATAGGCCCCGCGGAAGGACACGGGAGGATGATGACTCCATCCCTACCTGCTAGCATAGTGGGGCCGCCCTGTTCCCTCCACGGAGAAGATCATCCTCGGGCCCACCTGCATAGGAATATTCTCCGCAGAGCGTCGCCCTATGAGAGGAATTGCAATACCTAATATAACCAAGTTTTCTCAGTGGCACGGAGGAATCGCGTTTTCCCAAGTTTTCTGGGACCCAAAGGCAACCTGTATACCGGAGAAAGATCATCTCTGCTCCCCTCTATAGGGATATTTCCTGCGGAGCCTCGCTCCTACCAGAGGAATTGCCATCCCTAGTATAAAAGTTTTCTCAGTGATAAGAAGGAATCACGTTTTCCCAAGTTTTCTCAGACCCACCTTATCCCATCACATTTCCATTTCCCATTCCCATTTTCCACCCAAAGGCAACCTGTATTCCCCTCCTGGGCCCACTAGTCATTAATGGCAGAACCGTCACTGAAAGATGGGACCCAAGTGTCAGCGACCGCGGCCCCCGACGCCGACGAGCGAGGGGCCTCGAGGATTTTCTCCACCGATGCCACGAGCGAAGGCAGTCGGGCGATGCGGCCCCACCGAGGGAGCAAAGCAGGTGGAAGCTGCGGTGGCGACGGCGGCAATGGCCTGGGATCGGAATGTAGGAAACATTAGCATGCTCTATTATCTAAACCTTTCCTTCAATAGCTTTGTCGGGGAAGTGCCAAATTTTGGTGTTTTTGCAAATGCTACGGCAATCTCAATCCAAGGCAACGACAAACTTTGCGGTGGCATTCCTGATCTACATTTGCCTCCATGTTCCACAGATTTACCAAAGAAAAGGCATAAATTTCTAGTGATTCCTATTGTCATTTCTCTGATTGCAATAGTAGTCATTCTTTCATTACTGTACAAGTTTCTTACCTGGCGCAAGAAAAGCAAAACAAATATTCCTTCAACAACTTCAATGCAAGGGCACCCATTGATCTCTTATCTGCAGTTGGCTAAAGCGACAGATGGTTTCTCAACAACCAAATTGTTGGGTTCAGGGACATTTGGCTCTGTGTACAAAGGAAAATTAGATGGTCAAGCTGATGAAAGTACTGATTTTATCGCTGTGAAGGTGCTGAAACTTCAAACTCCAGGGGCGCTGAAAAGTTTTATAGCGGAATGCGAAGCACTGAGGAACCTGCGACATCGGAATCTTGTCAGGGTAATTACAGCTTGCTCAAGCATTGATACTAAAGGGAATGACTTCAAAGCAATTGTGTTTGACTTCATGCCTAATGGTAGTTTAGAAGATTGGCTACAACCTAACGTGATTGACCAAACGGAGTTGAAGCACTTGGATCTCCTGGAAAGAGTGACCATACTGCTCGATGTGGCTTATGCGTTAAACTATCTTCATTGCCATGGCCCTGCACCCGTTGTACATTGTGATGTTAAGTCAAGTAATGTGCTCTTAGATGCTGATATGGTAGCCCATGTTGGAGACTTCGGACTGGTTAAGATTCTTGTTGAGGGAAGCTCGTTTTCCCAACAGTCAACGAGCTCCATGGGATTCAGAGGGACAATTGGCTATGCTGCCCCATGTTAGTCTAATATGTTTGCTTTTCTATGTTTTTACTTTTTTGCCTTCTTAGTTCTATCTTTCTACCGAGTAAACCTTGCCACTAGAGAAACTCACAGAGGATTTGTAGAAGAACTTAGTTTGATACTTTTATGTGATGTATCCCTTGGTTTTTGTCGATAATGTTAGAAACCTAATTTTAAATTTAGAACTGTTTTCAGAAGTCTAATATATTTTTTCCTTAAATGTTTGACGCAATAGAGTATGGCGCTGGAAACATGGTATCGACACATGGAGATATTTACAGCTACGGAATTCTAGTGTTGGAAACGATGGCGGGAAGAGGCCCACGCATGACAGATTTCGGACAAGGATTGAGCCTTCGTGAGTACGTTGAGCTGGGTCTACATGACCGTGTTATGGACGTTATTGACAGATGGTTGCTTATGGACCTGGAAAATGGGCGTGAGGCCGGAGATGGCCATTCATACCGGAGAAAGATCGATTGTGTAATTTCGCTTCTAAGACTTGGAATGTCTTCTCTCATGAAACGCCATCGAGGAGAATGCTAACCGCAGAAATCGTCAAGGAATTGCATGACGTCAGGGAATCTCTCCTGAGGGAATACAGAATTGAACATGGAAGATATATCAACGTTAAGTTGGAATGATCATTGTTGTGGCTACTGGCCAAACAGTAAAGAAGAGGACTTGTAGAAGAGGAAGAAGAGAGTCAGGTCTGTGGGAGAGTTAGTAAGAATGAGAGGATGCCCCTCCTGGGGGTTTATATACATAAGTGGGGTAGAATGGGAAATCCCCATTCTACCCCTTAATATTTACAAAGATTGAGGGTACATTAGTATATTTACATGAGTATATTTCTCTACATTATCAGGTCTATTACATATTAGGCTAGTTGCAAGGCCTAGTTACGGGGGGTTGGGCCACCCCCACAACAATACTCCCTCGACAGCAAGCGCAGAGGTCCCGATGGGCGAGCTGACGTACCAAACTATCCCAGCCCCCCGTTCCCCGACAACAAGTGCGAGGGTACCGACTGGCAAGCCGATGCAACTAGTAGCTTGTTGCCCTCTGAGGCAATGCCTACGAAGAGGTCCGCGGAGCCCCACTCCGAAGCCGGGTCGTCCAGCCGAGGCAACACCTACCAAGCGGACGACGAAGTCCTGCACCAGAGCGGAGCCGTCCCACCGAGGCATTCCTACTAGGCGGACAGTGAGGTCACGCCGCCCCGCTGAGGCGAAGGCTGCAAGGCGGGCCGCGAGGTGCTGCTCCGAAGCCGGGTCATCCCGCCGAGGCAGTGCCTACCAGGCGGACGACGAAGTCCTGCGTCGGGGCCGAGCCGTCCCGTCGAGGTATTGCCTACTAGGCGGACAGCGAAGCGCTGCTTCGAAGCTGGGTCGTCCCGCCGAGGCAGTGCCTACAAGGCGGGCAACGAAGTCCTACGCCGGAATCGAGCCGTCTCGCCGAGGCATTGCCTACTAGGCGGACGGCGAAGCGCTGCTCCGAAGCCGGGTCGTCTCGCCGAGGCAGTGCCCACCAGGCGGACGACGAAGTCCCGCGCTGGAGCCGAGCCGTCCCGCCGAGGCATTGCCTATCAGGCGGGCGAAGAAGTCCTGCGCCGGAGCCGAGCCGTCCCGCCGAGACATTGCCTACTAAGCGGACGGCGAAGTCGCGCCGCTCCGCCGAGCAATGCCTACAAGCGGCGGCGGCGCTCTCGGCTGGGTTGTCCGCCGGCGCGTGCCTACAAGGCGGCGGCGAAGTCCTGCGCCGTTGCCGAACCGTCCGCCGAGGCATTGCCTACTAAGCGACGGCAATCGCGCCGCCCGCCGAGCGATGGCTACAAGAAGCGGGCGCTGCACGGCCAGTCATCCGCCGGGCGGTGCCTACCGAGCGATGACGAGTTCTACGCGGGCTGAGCTATCCAGCGAGCATTGCCTACTAAGCGACGGCGGCGCTGCCCAACTGGTCGTCCCGCGGCGGTGCCTACGAGCGGGTGACGAAGTCTGCCGAACCGAGCCGTCCGCCGAGGCATTGCCTACGAGCGGGCGGCGGTCGCGCGCCCGCCGAGGCGATAGCGACAAGAGGCGGTGGCGCTGCAACGGCAGTCGTCCCACCGGCGGTGCCTACGGCGGGCGCGAAGTCTGCGCGAGCGAGCCATCCAGCCAAGGCATTGCCTACTAGGCGGACGGCGAAGCGCTGCTTCGAAGCTGGGTCGTCCCGCCGAGGCAGTGCCTACAAGGCGGGCGACATAGCCGCGCCGCTCCGCCGAGGCGATGCCTACAAGGCGGGCGGCGCCGGGTCGTCTCACCGAGGCAGTGCCTACCAGACGGACGACGAAGTCCCGTGTCGGAGCCGAGACATCCCGCCGAGGCATTGCCAACCAGGCGGGCGACGAAGTCCTGCTCTGGAGCCGAACCATCCCGCCGAGGCATTGCCTACTAAGCGGATGGTGAAGTCGCGCCGCTCCGCCGAGGCAATGCCTACAAGGCGGGAGACGAAGCGCTGCTCCGAAGTTGGGTCATGCCGCCGAGGCAGTGCCTACAAGGCGGGAGACGAAGCGCTGCTTCGAAGCTGGGTCGTCCCGCCGAGGCAGTGCCTACAAGTCGGGCGACGAAGTCCTGCGCCGGAGCCGAGCCGTCTCGTCGAAGCATTGCCTACTAGGCGGACGACGAAGTCCTGCGTCGGAGCCGAGCCGTCCAGCCAAGGCATTGCCTACGAGGCAGACGGCAAAGCGCTACTTCGAAGCTAGGTCGCCCCGCCGAGGTAGTGCCTACGAGGTGACGACGAAGTCCTACGCCGGAGCCGAGCCGTCCCGCTGAGGAATTGCCTACCAGGCGGACAGCAAAGTCATGCTGCCCCGCCGAGGCGATGGCTACAAGGGGGCGGTGAGGCGCTACACCGCTCAGTCGTCCCACCGGCGGTGCCTACGAGCGGACGGTGAATCTTGCGCGGGTCGAGTCGCGTCCGCCGGCGATACCTACCAGCGGCGGCGAATCGCGCGCCGCCGAGGCGATAGCTACGAGGCGGTGAGGCATCGCTCGGCGGGTCGTCCCACCGGCGGCAAGCTTACGAGCGGACGGCGAAGTCTGTGCGAGCAAAAACCGCCGCGAAGAACGGGCGCAAGCGGCGTAGGCCGAGGGCGCTACGCACGTTGAGGCAGGTTATCCAGGATGATGCGCCGCTAAAGCGATGCATGCCCTGGTGGGACGCGCGGAGAGACGCGATATCCAGGTGGTGCGGCGCTAGAGCGGTGCACTCCCTGGTGCGACGTGCATGAAGGCTCGATATCCAAGTAGTGCGTCACTAAAGCGAGGCACCCCCTGATGTTTCGGCCATCGTGCGATTTTTATGCTCCATAGAGTGCATGCGGATGCCTACAAGGCGGGCAGCGAAGCCTGGCCACATCACCAAGGCGATGCCTACAAGGCGGGCAGCGAAGCCTTGCCGTCCCACCGAGGCGATGCCTACCAGGTCGGTGGTGAAGTCACGCCGCCCCGCCGAGGCACGCACACAGAGGTAGGGAGGTGACACTGCCGTTCCCCTACCTTCAAAAAACAGTGCCCACGGAGAGCGAGCGCTTGCGGCATAGGCCGAGAGCGCTACGCACGCAGAGGCAGGGAGGCAACACTATCGTTCCCCCACCTTCAAAAACAGTGCCTGCGGAGAGCGGGCGCTTACAGCGTGGGCCGAGGGCGCTATGCACGCGGAGACAGGGAGGCGAAACTGTCGTTCCCCTACCTTCAAAAAGAGGGCCCGCGGAGAGCGGGCGCTTGCAACGTAGGCCGAAGGCGCTACACACGCAGAGGCAAGGAAGCGAAACTGCCGTTCCCCTACCTTCAAAAAGAGGGCCCGCGGAGAGCGGGCGCTTATGGCGTAGGCCGAGGGCACTACGCATGCAGAGGCGGGGAGGCGAAACTGCCGTTCCCCTACCTTCAAAAAGAGAGTCGTGGAGAGCGGGCGCTTGCAGCGTAGGCCAGGGACGCTAAAGTGATGCACTCCCTGGCGCAACGCACACGAAGGCGCGATGTCCAAGTGCTGCGCCGCTAAAGCGAGGCACTCCCTGGTGTCTCGACCATTGCGTAATTTTTATACTCCGTAGAGTGCGTGGGATCAACATCCACGTCTAATTTATACTCCGGAGAGTACGCATAAAGACAACATCTATACGTGCGCGGGATCCGCGTCTTGTTTATACTCCGTAGAGTGCGCAGGGGCAAGATCCGCGTCTTATTTAAGAATTCATTTTCAGACACAAGTTTTTCACAACTTGACCTATATTAGTCAAGACATGCATCTTGCAACCTTAATCCAACGACTCAGGTCAACCTTACTAAATCCATGATCGAATTCCAAAATCCTCAATTTCTGCCCAAAACAAGTCCAGACATGGTATGATCTTTGCAAAACTAATTGACCACTTCACAAATATTACAATAGTTTATCATAATATTAACGTAGACCATCTCACATGGTCCTTCACTTTTTCTTTTCGTTAAGTAGTTCTGATCTCGGACGTGCTAGATCTGATTAAAAAAACAATTAGTCCATACGACACACAAGTAACCATAAAAAAGCTTCTAATTGGTTGGCTTAATCGGTATTCATCAAGAACAAAATGGACCCAAAAAATCAAGAGAGACCAAATACAGGTACATGCTAGTAATGTTTCTCGAGAACAACAAATATCAGTATTTAATGGGTAAATCTTGGGTGGAAAGCAACGGGCCTGTTCTTTCTAGCTTCTAAAAGCTGTTTTTTCAGTTTTTCTATAGTAATTAGCTTTTAAACGGAGTATCTTTTCAAAATAAGGTCTACTAGTTAATTGTAGTACATATTGTACTGACTTTATTTATATCGACAAAAACCGCACGTGAGTTTCTGTTACTCTGTAATCTCTCACACGAACAGTCTAAAAACCACAAGCCGCAACCAAAAGTCATAAGCTTCAGCCAAAAAGAACTGACTCAACAATACGTACCAATCACGAGTTTACAACTCGAGGAATTATACTTCTTTCGTTCTACAATATAAATCCTAAAAGCATCATTTTACAATGTAAATTTATTGTGGAGACTAAAGGTATAGTTATTGTAATATTTTTACCATATATTCCTCTTTTAATGTGAAAAAACTGAATGAGTAGTTGTAGTATATCATTTAATAGGGATATGTATGGTTCAATGATATTAACTCTTTCTTATATTTAGTGTCTCCTTGATCTGTATGTATGGTGGGTTTTGGACTTATAGTATAGGGCTAATGGAGTACATTGTTTAATTATGTGATGATTAGCAGGGGTGGAAAAAACTCGTTAGTGGGGTTCGTTAGCTTGGTTTAAAATTGGTTTAATTACACTTATTAATTGGTTAAATATTGAATGAGTCGATTTCGGGTGAAATTAAATTTTGATTTGAGTCAGATTGGCTCGGCTCGTTAGCTCGATTCTAAAAACACTTGCAAACTATTACTAAAATGATATCCAATTAAACTGTATTAATTTCAAAAAAGATGATAAAACATCTAACTAGATGTCCACCCTAATGATTAGGCCACACTTTATGTCTCATTCTCTCTCTATGGAAAAAGAAATTTGACTAATTAATCAATTTGGTGAGTATCGCTAGCGTACACGAAAAGCTCCATTTGGATTTGAATGCAAGAGCCTATCGGAATACCGTCATCTTGACAGGCCGGCAAGTTAATGTTCATCTTGACAGCCCGGCAAGTTAATGTTTATCTTTGAAGTTAGTGCCCAAGCTTTTCATTTAGCGACTAGCTAGCTTTTTTTTCATTTCCAAAGCGTGCGCTTAACGTCCCGATTATTTCGACTGAACTTCTAGCTTTTGATTTATTTTTTACTATTTATAAATTTTATTTTTTTTTAACTTTTGGCTTTTGAGCTTTTTTGCTGGCTCTTTTTTCCCGTATTCGGTTGTATTGTCCATGATGAGCTAGCATATTTTTTTTCTATTTTTAATTTTTTTTAAATTTAATTACACCAAATAAACCACCTTCAGATACAATATAATTTCAGTTAGTTACAGTATAATTTTAACTATAAATCACTATTTTCTAGCCTAACTGAGCGGGCCGGACGGTCAGAGAGTCAAGCAAGCGCACTAGCTAGCTTTTTCACCGCCAAAATCTACAATAAAGGCTGAGAATTAAGGTACACGCGCGAGCTTTTCTTGTGTGAAATGTAGAAAGGTAAAAGAGTGTACAATTTAATTTCGCCAGCCGTAAATTGGATACTTTCATTGATTGGACAACTGAACGACGCTTACAAACTATTTAGAACGCAAACAATTTAGCTCCTGCTCGTTCCAAGAAATTACAGTTCCACCATACAAGAATACATAGCCAGTTTGTGACCTTGCGATATGCAGGTCTGACAGGTACCCAGCACCTGCATAGACAATCAAATTCAAATTTTGATTCTTTCTATAGAACAATCCGAGGTTATTGCTTCCTTAGAGGTATCAGAAGATGTCCTTTATTTCCTGCCAATGCCTTTTGGTAGGTTCTGCACTGTACCTTGCTAACAGGTTCACGGCAAATACAATGTCCGGTCTAGTATAGTTTGCTAGATACATAAGAATCCTCATCAATTCTCCAAGCACAATAAAGCACTCAGCAAGCTAAGGTGGCTTTTGCTATGTACTCATCCTTTACTGGTCGATATCTAAGCAATGTTGATCCTTCAATCGATGAGGAGAAGATGGAGAAAAGAAGAACAAGAAGAAGGGAGGGCATATAACTGGATGAGAAGTTCAGAAATATGGCTGATTTGTCCCAATAAAATGAGGATGTTATCTAAACTGACCCGGCCGTGCCTGTCTCGGCAACATGCGTTCACGTGCGAGAGACCGTGGCGGCTCGAGCGGCGCATGCCGTGTGCGGCGTGTGAAGCCGCGACCGCATGCAGGGCTTTCTATGGGGGAGGGCCTGATCTCTAGAATTTGCTTACGGGCAAGGAGGCCACAGCTAGCGCGTTCTCGGAAGCAGACTGCACGCATGCCGCATGCGCTCCCCGTGCATACATTGCCTCTTCGCGTCTGCTTCCGATCAGCTCACTCCCGTACGAGTTCCAGCCCATAGCCTAGGACCGGGAGAACGTCGTGCGTTGCCACTATATATGGCGTTTGTTTCGGGAAGAAACCAGCACGTACCAACATAAATGCATCGGCGGCCGACGGCGATTCGGTACATATTCGGACCACACACGGTGGCCATGTCGTGTGCAATGAACAGATCGAGAATGGCATGTGGGCGAAGTAGCCTTTCATTCTAACATCATGCAAAAATGTGCGCAGAGCTTGCTTATCTTGTCACTGATCTTTCTCAGCATATAAATACAAGGGAGAGCTAGCTCTGGCTCTTGCATCCACTACCGTTCGGTTCCAAATTAAGTGGCGAGAGCAAAGACGCTGCTCTTCTTCTTGTTCTTGTGCCTCCTCTGTTCCCATGCTGCTCCGACGGCCCCCTCGCCGGGGAGGACCGCAGCCGATGAGCTCGTGCTCCTCTCCTTCAAGTCCATGCTGTCAGCGGGCTTGCTGGCCTCGTGGAACACATCCAGCCACCACTGCAGTTGGCCGGGAGTAGTCTGTGGCGGCCGCCGGCACCCGGAGAGGGTCGTCGCACTGAGCCTGGGGTCGTCCAACCTGTTGGGGCGCATCTCGCCGTCCTTGGGCAACCTGTCCTTTCTCAGGGTGCTAGACCTCGGCGACAACCGGCTCGTTGGTGAGATACCTCCGGAGCTCGGCCGTCTCAGCAAGCTCTTGTTGCTTAACCTGACCGCAAATTCTCTCCATGGAAGTATTCCTATGCCCATAGGAGTATGCACCAATCTCACGAAGCTTGTACTAAGCAAAAACCAACTCCAAGGTACGATCCCCCTCGATATTGGCGCCAACTTGAAAAATCTTGCCTATTTGGACTTTAGCAGTAATGGTCTGTCGGGTGAGATCCCTCGATCGCTGGCAGAGTTGCCATCGATCCAATTCCTGGATCTGTCATACAACAGACTATCTGGTGAGATTCCACCTGCTTTGGGCAATCTAACCCACCTCCGGCATCTTGTTCTCGCCAACAACAACCTATCAGGAGCTATCCCTTCATCTTTGGGGCAGCTGCTCAATTTATCAAATCTCGTTGTTGACTTCAACGAATTAACTGGGGTGATCCCCACTTCCATTTGGAACATTTCCTCTCTAAAAGTGTTTTCTGTCCAATCTAACATGCTAGGTGGTATGATACCTTCAAATGCATTCAATGCCCTTCCCCTTCTCCAGAAAATATACGTGAACGACAACCAGTTTCATGGCTTTTTCCCAGTATCTCTAGTTAATGCTTCTAATGTGTCAATAATTCAGCTCCATAATAACTTATTCAGTGGCGTTGTTCCCTCAGAGATTGGAAGGTTAAGAAATCTCAATTTTCTAAACCTATTGGGCAATTTGTTCAAAGCTAAAAAACCAAAAGATTGGGAATTTATAACTGCATTAACAAATTGCTCCCAGTTGCAAGTTTTGTACCTGGGAGATAATAGGTTCGGGGGAGTTCTTCCTGATTCACTTTCCAATCTTTCCACTTCGCTAGAATATCTTGGCCTTTCATCCAATACTATCACAGGAAGTATTCCTAAAGATATTTGTAATCTCATTAACTTACGTGCTATCGGCATCTCACAAAACTCTTTCACAGGATCTCTTCCCTCTTCCTTGGGAAGGCTTAAATACTTGGGCCTTCTTAAAGTATTTCAAAACAACATAAGCGGGCCGATCCCATTGACCATAGGAAATCTTACGGAACTAATTTATTTGCAGCTCAGCATGAACGCGTTCAGTGGTAGGATAACAAGCACGCTTGGAAACCTAACAAAGTTGTTGGGACTAGGTCTTTCGACTAATAACTTTACAGGTCCAATACCCATTGGACTATTCAACATCCAAACACTATCGATATTGTTTGATGTATCGAATAATAACTTAGAGGGATCAATACCCCGAGAAATAGGGAATCTCAAAAATCTTGTAGCATTCAGCGCAGAATCGAACAAATTATCAGGTGAGATCCCTAGCGCCCTTGGTGAATGTCAACTTCTACGGAATCTCTATCTGCAAAACAATTTCTTGAATGGTAGCATCCCATCAGCCCTGAGCCAACTGAAAGGTCTTGAAACTCTTGATCTCTCACGCAACAATTTGTCAGGCCAGATACCCAAGTTCTTAGGGAACATTAGTATGCTCCATTCTCTGAACCTTTCATTCAATAGCTTTGTCGGAGAAGTGCCAATTGTTGGTGCTTTCGCCAATGCTTCTGAAATCTCAATCCAAGGCAATGGCGAACTTTGCAACGGCATACCTGATCTACATCTGCCTCCATGTTATTCACAATTACGAAACAAAAAACTTCAATTTCCGGTGGTACCTATTGTTATATCTCTCACTGCAACACTAGCCATCCTTTCATCACTCTACATGCTTCTAACCTGGCACAAGAATAGCAAAACAAAAATCCCTTTAACAACATCCATACAAGGCCAAGGCCACCCAATCATCTCTTATTCGCAGCTAGTAAATGCAACAGATGGTTTCTCGGCAACCAATTTGTTGGGTTCTGGATCATTCGGGATTGTGTACAAAGGACAGTTAGATGGTCAAGCAGGTGAAAGTACAAACCCTGTTGCTGTGAAGGTACTGAAACTTCAAACTCCTAAGGCACTCAAGAGCTTTACTGCCGAATGCAAAGCCTTACAAAATATGCGACACCGGAATCTTGTCAAGATAATTACAACTTGCTCAAGCATTGATTCCAGGAGGAATGATTTCAAAGCCATTGTGTATGACTTCATGCCTAATGGTAGTCTTGAAGGTTGGCTACATCCTGACACAAATGACCAAGCAGAGCAGAAGCACTTGAATCTGCATCAAAGAGTGGCCATACTACTTGATGTGGCTTGTGCGTTGGACTATCTTCACTGCCATGGGCCCGCACCAGTTGTACATTGTGATGTTAAGTCAAGTAATGTGCTCTTAGATGCTGATATGGTAGCACATGTTGGAGACTTTGGACTTGCAAGGATTCTTGTTGAGGGAAGCTCATTTCTCCAACAGTCATCGAGCTCATTAGGATTTAGAGGGACAATTGGTTATGCTGCCCCAGGTTAGCCTAATCTGTTTTGTTTTCTTTGTTTACACTTGTTTGCCATTTTTGTCCTTAGTTTCCGTGGAATAACTCATGAAGATGAGCAGAAGAAATTAGTTTTAAATTTTGGAACATATGGTTTGTCTATAATATTACACCTTTATTGTAAATTTAGAACTACACGTATTATACAAGGTCTAATTTTTTTGTTTCCCAAAATGTTGAATGCAACAGAGTATGGTGCTGGAAACATGGTATCAACAAATGGAGACGTTTACAGTTATGGAATTCTTGTTTTAGAAACTGTAACTGGGAAGAGACCCACGGATAGCAGATTCAGACAAGGATTGAGCCTTCGTGAATGCGTTGGGCAGGCTCTGCATCATGGCATGATGGACGTTGTAGACGCATGGCTGTGTTTGGATCTTGAAAACGAGCTTCAGACCATGGATGATTCTTCAAGCAAGAGGAAGATTGCTTGCCTGATTTCGCTACTTAGACTGGGAATGTCTTGCTCTCAGGAAATGCCATCGAGCAGAATGTCAACCGGGGATATCATCAAGGAACTGCATGCCATCAAAGAATCCCTTTGGTAGGAATGTAGAATATGGAGAAGGAAGAAATTCCACTTTTATGTTGGAAAATGTTTCTTGTGTCGATGATGTGTTTGGAGATGATTCTTGGGCTGGTCATTTTCCAAAGTTTGCATCGATTGTAGGATAAGGAGCAGTGGTACACTGAAGTACTACTCTGTTATAATTTCAGTTGGAATCTGAACGGCCAAGTCCAAAAGCCTCATGTTTATGCTTCCGAGTGGAAGAGCAAATGTCTTAGCGAGATGCTGCATGTCTTGCACCTTGCATTCGTGTGTTATTCGTGCATGCATTCTTCTCGAGTCTGGACTCAAAACAATTAACGCTCTGGACTTTCGGCGCACCTAAGTTTTCCTATTTGAATTTGTATTTCTAGACTCTAACCAACTCTTCCATACACCAAGCATCAAATCCACACGATCCGACTAAAACACACTAGCAAATATCAAGTAGCATGGCTATAGTGCAAATTGCACAAATAGTACAGCCCTGGTTTTTTTATGTTACAGTTAATAGTTTTTGGTGTTAGAAATTGGCCTATATGAGTAAGGCCTATTTTCTTAGTTCCAAAGCATGTGTGGTTTAGTACATGTTGTGGCTACTGACCAAACAGTGAAGTAGGAGAGTAGTGGGATGGATGAGATGAATGGACAATGCTTGCCCCTTCCCTATGTCCAGGGCATGTATATATATTTCCATGAAGCGTATTTTACAATCCTGCCCTTACATTCATATATCCTCTATGGGGGTATCTATATCATTACACACATCCCATTTTAGGCTTTACAACTCTTTAACAAATTGGCTGGGCTTAGGTGTGGGCCACTCCTACCGCAGGAGCCTCTCATGGTGAAGGGCTTCTCACGGGCCGAAAGCATGTCGCCAAGCCCTTTGGCCCCCTCCATCCCAGCGGTCTGTGACCTTTCACGTGGTTGGGCGAACAAGACATTGACGTCACTGTGGTCCACTCGGTTTCTGCGGACGCCGGTTTGCGGGGCGGCCCACTGGCCCACGTTCCACAGTAGTGCGTAAAATTTTTGCTTTTTAGCCCAAATTTTGAAAGTTTTTTACATATGGACCCCTGGAGAAAAGATTTGCAAAAATGGACCCTTAACACGGCGCCAAATTATATAGCGCCCAATGTACACAGCACGGCGCCATATTCTTTGGCGCCGTGAGTGGCCACGTAGGATCCACGGTGGCAATGCTCGGCGCTAAAGCCCATGGCGCCGTGCTGTGTACGTTGGGCGCTAACGGCCGTGGCGCCGTGCTCTGGGACTTAGACCGTTTTCGGCAAGGCCACATATCACGGCGCCAAACTGTTTGGCGCCGTATGTGGCTCATGCGACGCCAGAATCTTTGGCGCCATGATGGCTACACCAGCAAAAACAGCAAGCTTTGCTGTTTTTTTGCAAAACATATGCACATACATATACAAAAAAGCAAACATATACATTCACACATACAACATCTGGAAACGCAAATGACAACATCGCATAATTATCAATAGTCTGAAAATATTACATAACATCACATAAGTATCAAAAGTCTCAAAATATCACATAACTGTCAAAAGTCTGAAAACATCAATAAGTCACTGCCTCTTGGCCTTTCCCTTGCCCTTGGCCAGGGCATTAGACCCTGGAGTGTACGTGCTCGGGGGACAGGCCGAACGACGAGGCCGCTGGGAAGCCTGAGTAGATGGTGCGTCGGGCATCTGCGACATCCCAATCTCATCGTGGGTAGATGCCTCCTCGTCCTCGTGCTCCTCCTCCTCGTCATCCTGCTCCGCCTCGTCGTCGTCGTCGTCATCGCCCTGATTGAAAGTCGGAGTGCGTAAAGAGCTCCTTGTGGACTGGCGCGTGCCGACGTGTGACGACGAGGCTGCAGCGGCACCCGAGCACTGGGAGGCCGCCGGTGGTGATGCGATGACCGTGCATGCGCGGCAACCACAATGAGCTGCCGCCCGACCGATGCGACATCTAAGTCTCTGCAAGTAATGATATGTCATTATAGTATACATGCTGAATGGCTCTAACTCAACGAATTATCTTCGAACCTGCAAGAAGTCCCTCAGGCGGCTCTCGCTGTCCGGGGCGCCAGCTGGGTAGGAGAGAGCCTCATCGATCTCATGCACAGAGGTCCGCAGAGAAGTCCCCTAAAGAAATAAGATCCACATAAGTAAGTGCGAGATAAACGTATTGAACCAAAGTATTGAGCAAATATCATGCTTTCGTACCCACTCGATCGAGAATCGGGGCGACCTCGACAACTGTGCCCTCCCTCGCACGCCTGTCGTACGCAGTGTCCTCGTCCTCGGACGAAGCGAGGTCCGCGTAGTCGACATCAGTCCACTGCTGCCTCAGCCTGTAGCAGGTGGCAGAGTGGTACTAGGACAAGTACTCCCGGAAGCTGGCGTTGTTGTGGGGGGTATTGTCCCACTCGCAGTTCTCCTCCATCCTCCTCCACCACTCGACGTACTGTCGGTGGTGATGAGTGAAGTCCGTCACCTTTCGTTGGCGGACCCTGTCGAACCTGTACATATAGTAGATGTCATCAATAGGTGTTAGAGTACGAACCAACAAAATTTAAAATAAAGCAAAAATTGGAACTTACTTGTGCAAATCAACAGAGGTCGACACCGCCTCAGGGGGATAGAACTGCACGAGGCCAAACTACCGCGCAACTCTGTAGGGGGGGGTGAATCTCTACGGCGTAGAAGCAAATCAATGGACACCTCATCCTCCAAAGATGAAATCTAAGCATTCATCAATCTCGCTGAAATCAAACCCTAAAAACATATGTATTTCTAAATCAAACCCTAAATCTAAACTTTCATCAATCTCGCTCAAATCAAACCCTAAAAACATATCTATTTCTAAATCAAACCCTAAAAACATATGTATTTCTATATCAAACCCTAAAAACATATGTATTTCTAAAATGGACCCTAAAAACATATGTATTTCTAAAAATTTAGAAATCTCGCTCAAACCAAACCCTAAAAACATGTGTATTTCTAAATCAAACCCTAAATCTAAACATTCATCAATCTCGCTCAAATCAAACCCTAAAAACATATCTATTTCTAAATCAAACCCTAAAAATATATGTATTTCTAAATCAAACCCTAAAAACATATGTATTTCTAAAAATCAAACCCTAAAAACGAATCTATACACATTACTACTCTTACATTACGCATATCTATTGAAAATCCAACCTAAAACCGAGCCAAATTGAAGTAATTTCATCTAGGGTTTCAAATCTTCCCACACGAAATGTACCTCAAATAATCCATATTTATTGCAAAAAAATCAAGGGAAAGGAGGGGGTTCACCTTGCTTACTCGATTTGGAAGTAAAATCGCGAGAAAAATAGATGGATTTGAGTTAATTTTGAGGGGGAAGGGAGTGGCGGCGGCGGCGGTTGCTTCGGCTCGGGCTAAACAGAGTGAGGGGGTGGGGGCCGGGGGCCGCGCTCGGGCTTAAGTCCCAGAGCACGGTGCCACGGCCGTTAGCGCCCAACGTACACAGCACGGCGCCATGGGCTTTGGCACCGAGCATTGCCACCGTGGATCCTACGTGGCCACTCACGGCGCCAAAGAATATGGCGCCGTGCTGTGTACATTGGGCGCTATATAATTTGGCGCCATGTTAAGGGTCTATTTTTGCAAATCTTTTCTCCAGGGGTTCATATGTAAAAAAAACTTTCAAAATTTGGGCTAAAAAACAAAAATTTTACCAGTAGTGCCTGATGGCGTCCACCAACAAAAATCCAATCCCGTATGGAAAAGAAGCAAAATTTTAGCCTTGGTTCTTCTTCCAGTTCCTGTGCACTTGAATTAGCATCTTCCCCTTCCTCCTTCCTAACCCTTGTGTCCATAACCTACTTGCTGAAGACAAGTGAATCCTACTCGATCCTTGGTGCAGTGTCCTGGATTGGTAAGTTTCCTACCACTAAAACCTGTTGCTCAACAGTCCATCCCCCAATCTGGACCTTCCTCCCATGAATGCAATGTACCACCTCATAGCCAGAAGCTCCTTCTTTGCCTTCGTCTTACCGGCACCACTACAAGAAAATTCATATCAAGTAGCAAAGTTTTAAGAACAAGAAAATCAGATCAAGGAGCAAAGTGAGCTTGTAAAAAAATCTATTTCTAATGTTTCCTGGGCAGGTTTGAATGAATGCACACAAACTTTTTTTTGTAAGAAATATTATTCTCTCAACATTAACTCCAACCAATCAGTATTCCTATCATTCGGACAAGCAATAATTCACAAGCAGTAATCTAGGCTGAAAAATCAAAAGCCTCAATAATTCAATATTATGAAGTCCTAGAAATCTTGTTCAACATTTGATAGTTCAGAAATCATAATACAATCACACATCAAATATTTTCAACATGGATTAATCTCTAACTAAGCACACTGTACAACAAAAAATAGCTACCTTTGCAAAAAAAAAAAGAAGAAGAAGAAGAAGAAGAAGAATGGTTCAGCTTCCAGAGTGCAAGTTATTGGGAGGAGACGAAATGAGATGTCGCGCAAGGTCAATGGACGAGGAGCGGAGAAATGCTTGTTCATGGGAGGGATGTGGCGAGTGGTTTGGCGCTATCCAAGTGACATGCAGGAGTGGGCTTTGATGTGTGTAGTTGCGTGTGGGCTGTGTTGGTTGCCAATATGGCCTAGTTTCCGGTTAGTTTATTGGCCTTGCAGCGAAACTATTTTGGCTGGCTACTAGGCCTTGTGTCTGAGTACTTGTGGGCTAGCACTTGTCGTCCAACACGGATCCCTGTATTTGCCCATACCTGTATTTGGTCGTGCTTGATTTTTGGGTCCATTTTGTTCTTGATGAATACCAAGTAAGCTAACTAATTAGAAGTTTTTTTGTGGTTATATGTGTGTCGTGTGGACTATTATTTTTTAATCAGATCTAGCACGCTCGAGATCCGAACTACTAAACGAAAAGAAAAGGAAAGGAAAGAAAAACACTTCGGGCTTGTTTGGTTTATGATCAGAAGTTGCCTAGCCACAAGTTAGGCGTGCCACAGTTTTTAGGTAACTGTTTGGTTCACTGACGTAACTGTGGTATGCCACACTTTCTTAGCACCCGGCCCCACGTCATAGACTCAGTTTCTTGCCAAACTTTGCCACAAATGTGGCTTCGATTTTGTTAGCCACACTTTCTGTGGCAGCCACATATTGCCTAAGCTTAGACATGGCAAGGTTAGGCACCAACCAAACAGGCGTTCATCCATCTTGATGCTATGCTTCCCACCAAGACATGACAAAACTATTCCGGTGCCTAACAACTCCGTGATACACAGAACCAAACCAATGCCTCAGCAAATCAAAATTCATACGGGCCTATTCTTTTTTGCCTCGGATGTCTTCTGGCTACGGTTTATAACTTTTAGGTTATTAATAAGAGAAAATACAGAGTAATAGAAACCCACGTGTGATTTTGGCCGACATAAATGAATTCATTACAGTGTATATTATAATCAATTTGTAGATCCTATTTTAAAAAGGCATTCCGTTTGAAAGCTAATTACCGTAGAAAAAACCAAAAACTACTTCTAAAAACTAAAAAGAAGAGACCTACAATCATCTTAAAAAAAGATACGACGCATGCAACGGTCGGCCATTTCAAAGACGTTGTGAGCCCGTGTGCCCAGGGGCGGATCGAACAGGGGGCAGCTAGGGTGGGAGCACCTCCTACCACCGGTCGGATCCTTGTATCCGTTAGCATCGCCGTCTATCAATCATTAGAAAAGAAGTGAGGTTTGAAGGTCGAAGAAAACTAGTGCGCTGGCACCCGGGGCCGCTTCGCGTGAATCCATCCACCAACCAGCCTCTCCAGCCATGTTATATACTAATTACTGATTAGTTTGATTAACTTCACGGCACTAATGTATTTTTGTAGCTACAAGACCGTCTATTCTCCCGAGAAATTTCTCCTCGGAATGGCTTATATATCTTGTATATATATATCGTTTTTCCACCCCTATTCCAGCTTGATTTTATCCCTTTCTTTTTGCGAGGTTGATTTTATTCAAAATTGCACTATAACTGTTGCCTATGCTCACTTTATTTGGAAGGATTATCGTTTTCTTGGTCACAAGAGGTAAGCAAACGGGCCGGATCCAACGCCCAGACCGCTCGGCATCGGCCCAATCTCGGCTGCTCAAATTGGTTAGGCCATCCACAAGGCGAGGGAAAATTGATGCTAGAAAGCTTCTGGCAAAGATGGGCAGTACCGATGCTAGCCATTGTAGACAGCGATGCCGGGAAGAAAATGCTAGGTATCTGGTAGTATCTAGTTGCTCACTTGCACTGGTTCCCAAAGCCAATAAAGAGTTATGGGTCCACTTGTGAAGTTTTTTTTTATAAGGAAACCTTGTCTTCCATTAACCATTGGCTCTAGGCAAATCGCCAGAGACCAGAACAGTTACAAAGGCGGGGACTTGGTTCATGAACAGCGCTGATTCCCAACTCAGCAACTCGACGTAGACTCATCAATGCAGCTTGTGCTTCGGCCTGCAAGGGACTCGATACTCTCTCCAGCCTCCCACATCGCCCTTCCAGAAATTCACCATTGTTATTGCGAGCAACAAAGCCCCATCTGCCATCTTGTGTATTGGCCCTAAAAGATGCATCTACGTTGATCTTGTACATGTCCATCGGTGGAGGTTCCCACTTCAAATTTTCTTTTACTCCCTTCTGGCCCTTTGTTTTTTTGAGCTTTTCAAACTCCTTCACATGGTAGTCGATTAACGAACAAATTTCTGGGCCCGAGGCTCTTCTTTCCCCTGCATTGACTTTATTTCTTGCTGACCACCATCTCCAAAGTAGCACCCAAACCTGCGTCTGAATCCCTGCATCAAGGCTCCAGATTGCCCTCACTGTTTCCTTCGCCGTGTTGCAGCTAACCAACCTGATTCGCACGTCCTCCAGGTTCATTAATCTCCAGCATTCCTTTACTCCTTTGCATTTCAGAAACAGATGGCCGTCGTCCTCATCAGCTCTATTGCACATCGGGCATATTGTGTCACGCTTAAGGCCTCTCCGTGCTATGTTCCTCCTAACTGCCAAACTGTTATGCGCAAACCGCCACGCAAACATCCTGACTTTATTTGGTGCTTTGAGCAGCCATATTCTCTTCCAATCAAAACCGGCATCGTCTCTCAGTCCCATCTCCGACCCCGAGGCATCTCTTGCTTGTTCATGCTCCCTTTTCCTTACTGCCACCTTGTAAGCTGATTTCACCGAGAAGACTCCTCTTGAATCAAACTGCCAGGCTGGCCAGTCATCAATATCTGCATCCGTCTGTAGAGCTAGAATGGTGTTCGCATCCGACTCCCAGAAAATGTCTTTCACTAAAGCCTCATCCCAAGAGCCAGTAGCCGGGTCCATGAGCTCAGACACCCGAGACAGCACCGAAGCACCTCTAGGGGTTACTGTTCTGCGAGTCCTTCCAACCGGTATCCACGGGTCAGCCCAAATGTCGAGCGAGTTACCATTCCCTACCCGCCACACCACTCCCTCTCTAAGCAGTTGAGCTCCTTGCAGAATACTCCTCCAAGTATAAGATATGCCCTCTCTTGCCCTGCACTGCAGAATGTTGCTATTTGGAAAATATTTGGCCTTTAGGACTTGACTGCATAGAGTTTCCGGGTTTGTTAGGATTCTCCACGCCTGTCGTGCGAGCATGGCTAGGTTAAAAAGGTGCAGATCACGAAATCCCAGACCCCCCCTCCTTCTTGCGTAAAGTCAGCTTGTCCCAGCTCAACCAGTGGATTTTATTCTCTTTGTCATTCTGGCTCCACCACCACCGTCCTATCATGGAATTTAGTTCATCACAAAGCCCTTTCGTCAGATCAAAGCACGACATGGCATATGTTGGGATTGCTTGGGCGACTGCCTTGATTAGTACCTCTTTCCCAGCCTTTGATAACAGCTTTTCTTGCCACCCCTGTATCCGCATCCAGATCTTCCTTTTTATATACCCAAAGGCTTTCTTTCGTGACTTGCCAATGGAAACAGGAAGCCCTAGGTATTTCTCATTTTTTTGCTTCCAGTGGAATGCGGAGTTCAGTGCGGACTTGATCTCTGTCTGCTTGGTTTGTGTTAGGGCTGAACAAAACAGAAGACTTGTCCCTATTAATCACTTGCCCTGACGCTTTCTCATACACATCTAGGATCCTTTGTAATTCTCTAGCGTCATCCTTCTGTGCCCGCATCAAGATAAGGGAATCATCTGCAAAGAATAAATGATTTATTCGTGGCGCCTCCCTACAGACTTTTATCCCCTCAATCTTTCCTTCCTCCTCCGCTCTCTGTAGCATGGCCGACAACGCTTCTGCACAGAGAATGAAAAGGTAGGGACTCAACGGATCACCTTGTCGTAGCCCCCTTTGTGGGATCACTCTGTTTGTGTAGTCATCATTCACTTTGATCCGGTAGGACACAGTAGTAACGCACAGCATGATGCGTTCGACCCATCTTTCATGGAATAATAATCTATGTGGTTGCGAAGTTAGAAACCTAAGCCGAAACGAGCGGATCTGGCCGGCCATTGCATGCATCGTATCCTTTCTTAGATGAATGTATGAGTTTTGATTTGCCGAGGCATTGGTTTGGTTCTGAGTATCACAGAGTTATTAGGCGCCGGAATAGTTTTGTCATGTCTTGGTGGGAAGCCTAGCATCAAGATGCACGAAGTGTTTTTCTTTTCGTTCAGTAGTTCTGGTCTCGGACGTGCTAGATCTAATTAAAAAACAATAGTCCAGACGACACACACACGTAACCATAAAAAAAAGCTTCTAATTGGTTAGCTTAATTGGTATTCATCAAGAACAAAATGGACCCAAAAAAATCAAGAGAGACCAAATACAGGTATGTGCTAATACTGTTTCTCGACAGCAACAAATAGCAGTATTTAACGGGTAAAACTTGGGCCGAAAGCAACAATACGTGCCGATCACGAGTTCACAACTCGAGGAATTATACTCCCTCCATCCCACAATATAAATCCTGAAAGCATCATCCCACAATATAAATTTATTATGTAGACTAAAAGTATAGTTATTATAATATTTCACCATATAATCCCCCTTTGATGCAGAAAAACTAAATGAGTAGTTGTAGTATATCATTTAATAGGGGTATTTATGGTCCAATAATATTAACTCTTTCTTATATTTAGTGTGTCCTGAATCTATGTATATGATGGACTTTGGACTTATATTATAGGACTAATGGAGTACATATTTAATTATGTGATGATTAGTAGGGGTGGAAAAAAGCTCGCTAGTGGGGTTCGTTGGCTCGGTTTAAAATTGCTCTAATTATACTTATTAATTGGTTAAACATTGAATGAGTCGATTTCAAATGAAATTAAATTTTAGTTTGACTCGAATAGGCTCCATTCATTAGCTCAATTCCAAAATTATTTTGAAACTATCAATAAAATGATATCTAATCAAAACGTATTAATTTGAAAAAAAAGATGGTAAGACATCTAGATCGATGTCCACCCCTAATGATTAGGCCACGCTTTATGTCTCATTCTCTCTCTATGGAAAAAGAAAATTGACTAATTAATCAATTTGGTGTGTATCGCTAGCGTACACGAAAAGCTCCAAGAGCCTGACAGGCCGGCAAGTTAATGTTTATCTTTGATTTAGTGCCCAAGCTTTTCATTTAGGGCATGTACAATGGTATGAGCTAGTTACTAGCTCTAAGATAACTTCTCCAATGATATTAACTTTTAGCACATAGCTCATAACATGAATAGTCCTACATGACATCCTCATATAATCTTGGAATGTGTGTATGAGCCTAGCTCTTGATCAAGAGCTAGCTTTTCTCTCTCTCTTCTATTAAAATATTGAGAGACCACGTGGAGGTCGCCTCATGGTTGTGATGAGTAATTGACTCTTAATCTAGTGAGATTGAGTTTGGTTTTTGAAGTTTGAGAGGAGAATGGGTCTCTCTGTTGGTTCCTAAGCCCTTACGACTTGCTTGGCAATAGCCTTACGACCACATTGTTTGTTGTCTTGAGCGGCTGGAAGTGTTCGACCACCGCAGCGCTTTTTGGCCATGGTCGAAGGGCACCAGAAGAGAGTACGACCGTTTTGGCCGTGGTCGAAGTCAGCCATGCTGTTTACGACCACACTGACAGCGGTCGGAAGCCGAAAACCTCGTTTACGACCACTTTGGCCCTGATCGAAAGCCTCTATGACCACATTGGCCATGGTCGGAGGTCGCCAGATAGCTTTACGACCACCTTGGGTGTGAACGGAGAACATCAGAAGAGGTTACGACTGGTTTGGTCGTGGTCGGAAGGCTGTACGACCACGTTGTGGCGTTTACGACCACTCTGGCTATGGTCGAAGGCCATCGGAAGCAGCTACGACCACATTGGCCGTGGTCTGTGGTCGTAAGTCGAATCTACGATTGCTGTGGTCGGAAGTCGGCGCTCGGGCGTACGACCACGTTGAGTAGTCGGCGCCCTACGACCACGTTGTGATGCAGTTGGACGGGCGTGAGGAGCGATCGGACGCGGTCCAAATGCAGCGGGACTCGGTCGGAAGTGCTCGGTAACGGTCGGAATCACTCGTAGCGCGTCGATCTGCATCTTACGGGTCGTGGCGGTCGATTGTGCCGAGATGTTTGAACGTGGTCGAGACACATGGGAATTGGTCGATGACCTCTAGGATCGACCATGTGAGCTGGGAATCGGTCGTATGGCTTTGTGGTGAAGTCGTAGACCTCGTGCATTTATTGGTTCATCATTTCGATCGGTCAGATGACAGAACGACTTGGGATGAGGTCGTAGACTTTGAGCGATAAAGTCGTAGCATTGTTGTGTGCGGTCGTAGGCTCGGTACGACTAGGTGATCTGCTTTACATCTTGGTAGTTGTAGCGATCAGGTGCAGAAGTCGAAGCCTGTGTGATCGGTGATCCTAGGCGACTGATTGGTGGTCGGCTGAGGCCGATTCGACTTGGTGACTGGTTATGTAGTCGTGGGATCGACTTGGTGGTCGATCGAGCTTTACGACTTGGTGGTCGTAAAGGCTCATGACTTGATGTTTGGCTCTACGACTTGGTAGTCGTAGGAGTTGATTCGACTTTGTGATCTTAGCGACCAGTCTTGGTAGTAAGTAGTCGTAGCTGCTGTGTGGTAATCGTTGCAAGCTTACAATGTTCGTAGCTTGTGTCTTGGCGGTCGTAGCAGCCTAGTGAGTGGTCGTAGGCTGCAGGAAGGCTCTTGTGAGCTGGAGGGTTTCTCTGTTCTATGCAACAGAGTGGTCGTATGGGGTATGGTCCTTATGCGATAATATCGTAGCGGCTAGCAATGGTTGTGGCATGTGTCCGCATGGTCGTAGTGAGCTGTGAGACGGTCGTAACGACATGTGTGGTCGAAGGAAGCAGGGAAGTGTTCGTGGCTTCACCATTTCTTGAGTTGTGCATTCGAGTGGTCGTAGGGGTTTACGATCAGGTTGTGTCTTTGTGACACTTGTTGGTTGTACCGATGGTTTGTCTGTTGTCTGGTGCGGTGCTATGTGACGTTTGCTTGTCTGTGAGGCTGCAGGACTTCGGAGCTATTTCATGGTGAGGCGTGGGAGGACCGGGACTAGGCACGGGAGGTGTTGAGGTCCGGACGGTTGGAGGCGCCAAGATGATCGAGGCCGTGAGGTGGTTGCAAGCCGAGGAGATGAGGAACCGGCCGAGCTGCCAGAGGACCTTGGAGACAAGTTTTGGTGAGGCTTGGAGTGGTCGGGACTAGACATGGGAGATGTTGAGGTCCGAACGACCGGGTGAAGCCGAAGAAGACTTGGGGCTCAAGGTGGTTGCAAGCCAAGGAGATGAGGAACCGAGCCGAGCTGCGGAGGATCTTGGTGACAGTCCAGCGAGGCTGGGATGGTCGGGACGAGGCGCGCGCGTGTCGGGGTCCGAACGACCGGGAAGCCAAGAAGACCTAGTCTTGCGAGGTGGTTGCAAGCTTGGGCGGCAAGGCGGGAGGAAGCTTCCGGGAAGGCAGCGGAGTGGCATTTTGGGAATGCGGAAAGCTGCAAAGGGAAGCCGTGTCTCGCCAATGCACAGGAGTTGTTGGCGCTAACGGACAAAGCAAAGGAACCGTCGGGTTTAACGGGTAAAGCATCGGAAGCTTGTTTTCGCTAGTGGGTAAAGCGAGGTGTAAAACCGGTGTTAGGAGGGTGTTTACTGTTAGCCCAGTGTGGACTAATGGATGGATCCATTAGGTTAGTCTCGGTGTGAGGCTATAAAAGGGAGAGGGAGGCACGAGTTTGAGTGGGTTGGCACTGGGCCTTGAGGCACCGCCTCTCCCTCCCATGGGAGTCTGTGAGTGTGTTCTTGGGATTGTGTGAGAGAGAGAGGATGAGTGGAGAATCCATGTATGAATAATCGAGAAAGAGAGAAAGAGAAGAGGTGTGAGCTCCTCTCTATGCTCTCCGGGCGTATCGGGATTCCTTGTACTCCTTGATGGTTGGAATGGAAACTCTGAGTTGTGTTCTCTGTCTTGTGTTTGAATGATTTGTTTGCGCTCTCTTTGTTCCTTCGTATATCTGTGTTCTTGGCTTTCTGAAATCGCAGTGACATGTGGGTTTTACTCCAAGCCATCTTGGCTATTCTAGTCCCACGAGCGGTTCTATTCATCAACTCGTACTTCTTTCTTTGAGTTGTGTTCTTGGTTTGAGTAGGCCTAGTTTTGATTTGCTCGAGCAGGAATCTGTCTCAAGGCTATTTGGCGATTCATTCCGAGAGCAAGAGTCGAATCGGAGAAGTGTTTGCGTCTCGCGGTTGTGCGCCG
The DNA here is from genome assembly GCA_036346575.1 of Dendrocalamus sinicus. Lineage (NCBI taxonomy): Eukaryota > Viridiplantae > Streptophyta > Magnoliopsida > Poales > Poaceae > Dendrocalamus > Dendrocalamus sinicus. Next base: position 29,180,367 of record CM070671.1, read on the forward strand.
AGTACATGCTCTGCATTCGCTACGACCACGTTGAGACTTTTGTGCATGAGTCGACCGAATTCTCTGCTTGGTTTCGACCACGCCGTTTGTCGAGATCTCAGAAAGAAGTTTTTCAACGCCTTGGTTTTTCTCTGTCAAAGGACGTGAGCAAACGTTGTCTAAAGTCGATACCCGATTGCTTTGTGAATTGCAAGATATTTGGAAATCAAAGCAAGTGGTCATGAGCTCGCTTGTCTAGTTGGTCGTGCGCGCCTTCTCTGTTTCGGTCATTCGTGCGGTCTCTTTTGTCGGTCGATCTCGGTTTTCGGTGGATCGTCTGTCTTACCGAGTGACTCGATCGACCACGAGTTGGCGTTCGATCTCTCTGAAACAGATGGTCTATCTCTTTGTCGAGTGATCACGATAAATCCTTTCGATCGCCTTGTTTTGTCCTCGGCGTGGCGATTCTAGTTCGGTGTCGATCGATCTTACATTCTCCGTTGAACATTCGATCTTCCTCTTCATAGCTTTGTAGCTATTGGAGAAGAAGATTGTGTGAATACTTGGAGAGATTTTAAGGCACCATTCACCCCCTCTGTTGTCTTTTCGGTCCTACAATTGGTATCGAGCAAGGTTTGCTCTATATTTGATCTTAACCGATCCGGAGCATGGCAACTAGTAGGGGATCTTGTGAGCTTTTCTTTGCATCTTGCTTGGGGTGTTTTGCCAATGATGTCCTTTGCGACAAGAGGCTGATTTCGGTTGGAGGGTGATGTTATTTGCAAGCACGATCCATCAGATCGAGAACGGCGGCGAGCGAGATTCGCAGTCTTTGGGACATGGTCATTAAGAGTTATGACCACGAGTCTCGGTGGCCCCATCTGCGACTACACTTCGTCGACTGGTGCTTTCCTCGGTGCACGACTCTCGGTACTTTGGTTTGTCTTGATTTACCTGTTCTCGACGGATGATGAAAATTCTTTGAGGAGAGGAGTGCAATGATACGAGCATCGCATCTTGAGACTTTGTCACCTCTTTCATTTAAGAGGTGGACCCTTCCTTGAGCATAGTTCTTTTGTTGTCGGCACTTGTGCCTTTTGCTTAGTTGGCTAGTGCTTTTCTTGTTGGCTCTTCTCGGTTAGTCCAAGGGATTTCTCTTTTTAAGCAAGGATGGTGCTTTGTCCTTTTGACCATGTTTCATGGAGGACACTTACATCAATGCTCATTTTGAGAGAAGGATGGACATCTTCAGCATCGTAGACTTGTTTCTTTTGTTGTTGCTCTTTGTCTGCGTCTTGACTGAGGAAGGACTTCCACCGCTTCTTAATTGGTAGACCTTGTTCGCCCAAATGAGGTGCGCACCTCTGATGAGAAGGTGTGAGTCTCCTTTGATGCTTTGGTTGGTTCTTTTCTTGGTTGTTCATGTGCCAGATCAAAAGAACACACGGATGATAATGCTAAGAGGGACGAACAACAACTCATCATGAGCAAGGTAAAATGTCAATATGACCTTGGCCTTGTCCAAGATGAATATACTTGCTCTTAGGGATAATATGAGTGCCTAGATGGTAAACTGCTAGATCGTTCTTGCTAGGTTGAAATCTCATTTAGCATGTATAGGTTGTGAGTCTTCCACTACAGATGGCAATAATTTAATTTCCCTTCTTGCATGTTAAAATCTAAAAATGAGAAATTAAAATTTTGACTCACCACACTTGTGTAGAGGAGCTTGTTTCTGCTAGAATCTGGTTTAGTAAAAGCCAAGTTCCTCTATTGTGTCGTCGTTGTAGTCGTAATGTCTTACGATCACAGCTTCGGCTTCTCGGATGTAGTCGTAGCTTCATACGACCACGTCTTCTGGCAGACACTCTTACCTGTCATCATGGTCGTAAGTCCATACAACTTCGTCTGCTGCTTCTTAGCACGTTGCTGCACGGTCGCCATGGTCGAAACTGCATTTTGATCACGCCTGCAATCCCCAATTGTGGCTGAAAGGCTTTACGACCCTGTCTCTCGGCTGTAGTCATTCAAGACTATGCCTCTTGTGCTACGGCCACGCTCATGTCTTCTCGGCCGTAGTCGTAGCACGTAACGATCACTCATTTCTGCTGAGTGGTCGTGTGTCAAAGTCTTGGGTTCTCAAGTAATTGCTTGCTAACTCTTCGAGACCCAAGACTTGGGCACTCTGTTCTTGTCATTTGTAGGTCTCTAGACGCTTGTTGGAAAACATGGAATTGATTGGAGTTTTAGTCTTCTGCCTCATCATATGACTAGAACATTTATTGGCTCTCCACTTCATGGCCTCCAAGAGACATATGCTCTCACGTTGGTGTCTTCACCTACTTTGTGAGCTATTCTTTACCTTCATGTCTCTATATACATGTGTTAGTCTTAATTGGCATGTTGTGTTTGTTCAGGTGCTCACTTATACCATACTGGCATGTTCTTTCTTCAATACTTTCATGTCATGCCTTATGTGTATGTTGCTTAAGTATCCATATATCTTGTCATATTTGTTAGATGCTTAAGCTTTGACCTGACTTCTTGAGCGAAGTAGAATGTGTATATTAGAAGTCAAGTATCATCATGACCTTGTGCTCTGTAGTATCTATCATGGTTCACATCTTGCTCCTTATGTTCATTCATCATTATTTATACATGTTAGCATACTTTTCATGATTCTGATTTGTCATGTTGTATGTCTACATGATGTATGCACATGTATGGACAGTATGAGCTTGAGTATATCTTGGATAGATTTTCTATGTCATGATGTTTTGTTTATTCATGCATTCTTATCTTTTCTGGTATACATGCTTATATCCATGCTAGCATATGCTTCTGTGATCTTTCCTTGTCACCTGCTATGTGCATGGTTGTGATTCATTGAGATGCATGTTTACCTTGATCTTTCTCATTCCGATTTTTGGCATGACATAAAATGTACAACACCTTGGTAGCATTAGTCTGTGCTTATGCTTAGACATCATGAGAACTGTGGATAGGTCACAAGCTTCTTCTAGTATTGGGTGGCTCTAGGCTCGCTGTTCTAGATGCTTTTGATGAGGGCTAGATTGAGCTTGTGGGGGGTGTGTTCTCATGCATTAATATTTGTAATGCTACTGTTTGTGGTCTTTTGTCTCGATCTCGGATCATGCACGTATATCATTTACCCCAAGACTAGGACACGGTTGTTCCTCGTGGTTAAACCGCAGTCGTGTGTGAGGGGAGACTGGTGCGACTTTACGACCACTCCTTTGGTCATTACGACCACGTCATAGCTACCACGACCATGGTCTGGACACTCGGCCGAACTCGTTTTATGACCTCGGCCAGGACGCAACGACCACGATCCAGACTCATCTGCGACTACGACCAAGACGCAATTACCACCACGACCTGGTTTCGTGTTCGACCACCCCGAATTGGACTACGATCATGAGCTGAACACATCTACGACCATGGCCGAGGCGACTTCGATCACTCAACCGAGGTCGGGACTCCTATACGACTACTACCAGGACTCTTCTACGACCACGACTACCAACCAAGCGACCATGACAGAGGTTTGTTCTCCCTTGTGATCTTTCAGTGTTTTGCTTCCCTCCACTTGGCTTTGCTTTGTTTATCTGTTCTAGTGGGAGGAAGGGTCCGATTGGTTAGACAGGAACCGACTCTAGGTGATATTGTCTCGATCACACTTCTCGTCCAAATGGTTCTCTAGGATTATTTACTACCTAGTTTGGGCTTTGGTTCTCTAGGATTCTCTTCTACCTAGATTGAACCTTTTCTTGGCCACTAAAGTCTTGTGCATTGACATAGTGTGCTTTTGCCCGTGGTATGAGGTTCTGACTAGAGATCATGTGGATAGGGTGTGTTTGGGAATCACCTCCTTGAGTTAGAACCCTCTTTTAGGTTTTTGCGCCAAATTTCCTGGTTCTTCTCGAGTTGCCTTCTCTAGGGGGAGTTGGAACCTTTCTATCTGTTCGGGCTAGCTTTCAGGGGGAGTTCATCTCGTGTGCATTCTTTTGTCTCATAATGCATAAAATTCACATGAATGCCTGTACAGTCTTTGGAGCCTTGTCTATTATCTTTATGTGACATGATATCATGCTTTATATCTTGCCATGTCTTGTGATAGCTTGATTTATCATGCCCTTCTATGTCTTTGCTTAGCTCTTGCCATACTAGCTTAATTAAATGTGAACAACTTAAAGTAAAACATGTCTTGTTCAATCTTGTGACTAGTCGGCTTTAGTGATCCTCTCTTGATTCAGCCATGTCGAATAGGCTAAGTTGAGTCTTGAATCTGTTTTTGAGGTTTAGATTGAGCTAAGTTAGTTCATTAGTGATGCATGAGTTAAGTTTTAACTCTTTGTTCATGAACTAACTCAAGTAAATGCAAAAAGATCTCTTTTGTGCGAAAAAACTGATCTCACCAATTCTTTCTCATGAGATGGCTTGCCATTGCACTAGGCATGAACTCAGGGGGAGTTTTGGATGACCAAGATCACCTCCTTAAGCTTATTGCTTGGAGTGATCGCATAAGGCTTGAGATCTAGCACATGGCTATGAAAACAAAACATTCTTGTGAAAAATGGTTGAAACCAACCATGAATTTCTGATAAAAGCCTAATGTGCTAATTTTACTCAACTACAAATCTTCTTCAAGTGGTATCCAAAGTGCTACAAGTGATACCTAGTGCTTGAACAATATGTCTCATTTTTGGGCTTGTAGCTCTCTAAATCAACTCAACTATAGCTTCTTGATTTCGCTTAGAATATTGACATGGCTTGACTCACGTTTGGATACCTTCTTCTAGACTATAATCTTGAGTGACTTGACATGCTAATTAAACATTTAATTCAAAGATCATGATTTATTTGGCTTGAGCTTGGCAATACATAGTTTGTTATGATCTAGATAGCATTGTCACCTTTTATGGCTTGGTATAATTTTCGTTGAAGCCGCTTTAGATAATCTTCATGGCTCCTCGGCTCTCATTGCCTTCATCAAATCAACTGTCGGCACTCCATTTAATTCATGCTCTATTTTTTCTTCCTTGCATCTTGATGACTCTATTGCCAAAAGGGGAGAAGGATAGAGAAAAGGCATTAAGGGTGCAAAGGCATTAGAATGGGAATTTGCATTAAGAGATGGGAGAAGGATTGGAAAAGGGCTTTAAGGGGGAGAATACTTGGTCGTCTTGCTCTGACAATGGTCATGAGAGCAACAGCTCTTGTCTCTGGACCATGAGCAAGATTGGACACTTTTTGCCAACATGGTCAAGGGTTCTGTCTTCACTTCTTTTAGACCATGTCTAGCTCATGCATCTCTCCTTCCTTTTCTTTTCAAAAACAAACTCATCTTCTTGCCTTTTTCTGTGTTTGTCAATATACTCATCAAGGGGGAGATTGAGAGACCATGTGGAGGTCGCCTCATGGTTGTGATGAGTAATTGACTCTTAATCTAGTGAGATTGAGTTTGGTTTTTGAAGTTTGAGAGGAGAATGGGTCTCTCTGTTGGTTCCTAAGCCCTTACGACTTGCTTGGCAATAGCCTTACGACCACATTGTTTGTTGTCTTGAGCGGCTGGAAGTGTTCGACCACCGCAGCGCTTTTTGGCCATGGTCGAAGGGCACCAGAAGAGAGTACGACCGTTTTGGCCGTGGTCGGAAGTCACCATGCTGTTACGACCACACCGACAATGATCGGAAGCGAAAACCTCGTTCGACCACTTTGGCCCTGATCGAAAGCCTCTATGACCACATTGGCCATGGTCGGAGGTCGCCGATAGCTTTACGACCACCTTGGGTGTGAGCGGAGAACATCGAAAGAGGTTACGATCGGTTTGGTCGTGGTCGGAAGGTCGACGACCACGTTGTGGCGTTCGACCACTCGCTATGGTCGAAGGCCATCGGAGCAGCTCGACCACATTGGCCGTGGTCTGTGGTCGTAAGTCGAATCTCACGATTGCTGTGGTCGGAAGTCGGCGCTCGGGCGTACGACCACGTTGAGTAGTCGGCGCCCTACGACCACGTTGTGATGCGGTTGGACGGGCGTGAGGAGCGATCGGACGCGGTCCAAATGCAGCGGGACTCGGTCGGAAGTGCTCGGTAACGGTCGGACTCACTCGTAGCGCGTCGATGCGCCTTACGGGTCGTGGCGGTCGATTGTGCCGAGATGTTTGAACGTGGTCGTAGACACATGGGAATTGGTCGTATGACCTCTAGGATCGACCATGTGAGCTGGGAATCGGTCGTATGGCTTTGTGGTGAAGTCGTAGACCTCGTGCATTTATTGGTTCATCATTTCGATCGGTCAGATGACAGAACGACTTGGGATGAGGTAGACTTTGAGCGATAAAGTCGTAGCATTGTTGTGTGCGGTCGTAGGCTCGAGTGCGACTAGGTGATCTGCTTTACATCTTGGTAGTTGTAGCGATCGGTGCGCGTAAGTCGGCTTGTGTGATCGGTGATCCTAGGCGATCGATTGGTGGTCGGTGAGGCCGATTCGACTTGGTGACCGGTTATGTAGTCGTGGGATCGACTTGGTGGTCGATCGAGCTTTACGACTTGGTGGTCGTAAGGCTCATGACTTGATGTCCGCTCTACGACTTGGTAGTCGTAGGAGTTGATTCGACTTTGTGATCTTAGCGACCGCCTTGGTAGTAAGTAGTCGTAGCCGCCGTGGTGTAATCGTTGCAAGCTTACAATGGTCGTAGCTTGTGTCTTGGCGGTCGTGCGACCTAGTGAGTGGTCGTAGGTCGCAGGAAGGCTCTTGTGAGTGGAGGGTTTCTCTGTTCTATGCAACAGAGTGGTCGTATGGGGTATGGTCCTTATGCGATAATATCGTAGCGGCTAGCAATGGTTGTGGCATGTGTCCGCATGGTCGTAGTGAGCTGTGAGACGGTCGTAACGACATGTGTGGTCGAAGGAAGCAGGAAGTGTTCGGGGCTTCACCATTTCTTGAGTTGTGCATTCGAGTGGTCGTAGGGGTTTACGATCGGGTTGTGTCTTTGTGACACTTGTTGGTTGTACCGATGGTTTGTCTGTTGTCCGTGCGGTGCTATGTGACGGTTTGCTTGTCCGTGAGGCTGCAGGACTTGAGCTATTTCATGGTGAGGCGTGGGAGGACCGGGACTAGGCACGGGAGGTGTTGAGGTCCGACGGTTGGAGGCGCCAAGATGATCGAGGCCGGTGAGGTGGTTGCAAGCCGAGGAGATGAGGAACCGGCCGAGCTGCCAGAGGACCTTGGAGACAAGTCTTGGTGAGGCTTGGAGTGGTCGGGACTAGACATGGGAGATGTTGAGGTCCGAACGACCGGGTGAAGCCAAGAAGACTTGGGGCTCAAGGTGGTTGCAAGCCAAGGAGATGAGGAACCGGGCCGAGCCGCCAGAGGATCTTGGTGACAGTCCGGCGAGGCCGGGATGGTCGGGGCGAGACGCGGCGGTGTCGGGTCCGAACGACCGGGGAAGCCAAGAAGACCTAGTCTTGCGAGGTGGTTGCAAGCTTGGACGGCAAGGCAGGAGGAAGCTTCCGAGAAGGCAGCGGAGTGGCATTTTGGGGAATGCGGAAAGCTGCAAAGGGAAGCTGTGTCTCTGCCAATGCACAGGAGTTGTTGGCGCTAACGGGCAAAGCAGTGGAACCGTTGGGTTTAACGGGTAAAGCACGAAGCTTGTTTTCGCTAGTGGGTAAGCGAGGTGTAAAACCCGGTGTTAGGAGGGTGTTTACTGGGTTAGCCTGGTGTGGACTAATGGATGGATCCATTAGGTTAGTCTCGGTGTGAGGCTATAAAAGGGAGAGGAGGCACGAGTTTGAGTGGGTTGGCCGGTGGGCCTTGAGGCAGTGCCTCTCCCTCCCATGGGAGTCTGTGAGTGTGTTCTTGGGATTGTGTGAGAGAGGAGGATGAGTGGAGAATCCATGTATGAATAATCGAGAAAGAGAGAAAGAGAAGAGGTGTGAGCTCCTCTCTATGCTCTCCGGCGTGTCGGGATTCCTTGTACTCCTTGATGGTTGGAATGGAAACTCGAGTTGTGTTCTCTGTCTTGTGTTTGAATGATTTGTTTGCGCTCTCTTTGTTCCTTCGTATATCTGTGTTCTTGGCTTTCTGAAATCGCAGTGACATGTGGGTTTTACTCCAAGCCATCTTGGCTATTCTAGTCCCACGAGCGGTTCTATTCATCAACTCTGGTACTTCTTTCTTTGAGTTGTGTTCTTGGTTTGAGTAGGCCTAGTTTTGATTTGCTCGAGCAGGAATCTGCCTCAAGGCTATTTGGCGATTCATTCCGAGAGCAAGAGTCGAATCGGAGAAGTGTTTGCGTCTCGCGGTCGTGCGCCGAGTACATGCTCTGCATTCGCTACGACCACGTTGAGACTTTTGTGCATGAGTCGACCGAATTCTCTATTTCGGTTTCGACCACGCCGTTTGTCTAGATCTCAGCAAAGAAGTTTTTCACTGCCTTAGTTTTTCTCTGTCAAAGGACGTGAGCAAACGTTGTCTAAAGTCTGATACCCGATTGCTTTGTGAATTGCAAGATATTTGGAAATCAAAGCAAGTGGTCATGAGCTCTGGCTTGTCTAGTTGGTCGTGCGCGCCTTCTCTGTTTTCGGTCATTACTGTGCAGTCTGTTTTGTCGGTCAGATCTCGGGTTTTCAGTGGATCGTCTGTCTTACCGAGTGACTCGATCGACCACGAGTTGGCGTTCGATCTCTCTGAAACAGATGGTCTATCTCTTTGTCAGAGTGATCACGATAGATCCTTTCGACTGCCTTGTTTTGTCCTCGGCCAGCGACAGTTCTAGTTCGGGTGTCAGTATGATCTTCTGTTCTCCAGTGAACATTCGATCTTCCTCTTCATAGCTTTGTAGCTATTGGAGAAGAAGATTGTGTGAATACTTGGAGAGATTTTAAGGCATCATTCACCCCCTCTGTTGCCTTTTCGGTCCTACAAATATGAAAAAAAAATAAGTTTAGAGCTAGCTCGTAAATCACCATTGGACATGCCCTTAGGGCATCTCCAATGGTTATAGCTAGCAACTAACTATAAGACTTCCACATCATTTATATAATACACACTAAAGCTAGCATTCTAAAGAACTATCTATAAGGATAGCTATTTGATGTTTACATGCATACACAAAAAATGACTATCATTTATAGAGGCTGCCTCGTTTTGCATTATAGACTAGTGCTTAAGGAAGAACTGGCTCGATTTTTTTTGCATACTCTCTTTCCTCCACATAGGATATATGCTGATGTGTACATGCATATAGCTAGCTGACTCAAACCATTGGAGATACCCTTAGAGCAAGTTTAATAGTACAGATAGCTGCTACCTCCAATACATTTCCATGTCATCAAAAGATAATGATGCAGTCAACTCATACAGTAAGCTGGCTATAAGTTGTCTCCACAAGAACTCTCAATCATTTAATACATACATGGGTATTGATAATTTAATACATGCATGGGTATAGCAATTAGTTCTATGAGTACATGCATGGATAATGCCTCTTTTCCTGTGCTATAACCTGACTCTTGCATGGGAGTCGGCTTGGCTCTCTCTCTCTCCTTTTCTCCCCTTGTAGTTAGCACAATCAGCCTTATTAAACTTGCTCTTGGAGCAAGTCCAATAATAGAGCCAAGTGTTTGGCTATAAGTCAAGTTATAAGAGCCAAGTTATACAATAATTTGTCTTCTATTTGTCTACAAAAGGTTTTTTATTATTATGTGGTACCATGTCTCACATTCTCTTTTCTATTCCTCCTCACATACATTTATTATCTTGGCCCACCACTGCATAGGCTCCCGTGTCCAGCTTGTTGCTTGCATGAGAGCCAAGCTCTCATCTCTCTCCTCTCTTCTCTCCTCCACATCAGCAAAAATGCTGATTAGCTTGACTATAAGACCATTATTGTACTTGCTTTTAGCGACTAGCTAGCTTTTTTCTTCATTTCCAAAGCGTGCGCTTAAAAGAGACGGTTAGAGAGTCAAGCAAGGGCCTAGCTAGCTTTTTCACCGCCGCAATCTACAATAAAAGGCAGAGAATTAATGTACGCGCGAGCTTTTCTTCTGGGAAATGTAGAAAGGTAAAAGAGTTGTACAATTTAATTTCGCTAGCCGTAAATTGGATACTTTTATTGACTGGACAACTAATCGATGCGCATACGGACTATTTAGGCCATTCTCAGTGAAGAGTTTCATGGCGTTGTTTTCAAAACTGCCATATCATGTAAAACGAAATGAAATATGGATGAAATATCCATCCTCAATGTATAGTTTCATTCTATTGTTTCATAGACATTTAATTTCATGACTCATATAGATTTGGTAATCGTGCCAAGAGAGTTTCATCTAGATAAAACTCACTTCTTCTCTCTCTTCTTAAAAATGTTGCTATATCATCAAAAATGTCTATGTGGCAGTCTATTAAATGCAGATGAAACTCCCAGTGAGACTGGCCTTAGGGCATTAGCAACTAACTATAAGATTTCCACATCATTTATATAGTACACACTAAAGCTAGCATTCTAAAGAACTATCTATAAGGATAGCTATTTGATGCTTACATGCACACACAAAAAATGACTATCATTTATAGAGCCTGCCTCGTTTTGCGTTATAAACTAGTGCTTAAGGAAGAGCTGGCTCGATTTTTTTTTCATACTCTCTTTCCTCCACATAGGATATATGCTGATGTGTATATGCATATAGCTAGCTAACTCAGACCATTAGAGATACCCTTAGAACGAAGGAATTTTACAGCAAACAATTTAATTACTACGTTAATAAGAAAAGGACTTCCGGCAGAAATCGAGCAGGAGCTCGACCCCAGATCTGGACAAACGCAAACTAGCAGGAGCGGTAGCCAGTGTATATCACCGTGTACATAATAATACATCAGCTAATCATGCACGAAATTAATTAAAAAAAAGGAAGCACAAAACAGTTCGGTGGTAAGCGTCTGGACAAAATGACAGCCGGTGGCGCATCCGGCCTGTCCAGATGAGATCCAATTCATTTTGCAGGTGGGGAAAACGACCAGGCTACGCTGCGGTGCACTGTTCATGCTGCTGGCTTGCGTCTCCTCGCTCTTTCAGTTCGCTCCGGCTTCTTGATGGGCACCAGCACCAGCTCGGTATGGACGAAATTGCCCTTGAGATTGGTGTCGCTTGGGGAATGCATATGGTTACGACAATTTAAAAAGGAAGCAAAGGTGGTTTTTTATTCGTTTTTGGTATGTGTGGTTTATGGCCTATCTTTCTCTACCAAACTTTGGTAAAAAATAGCTAGTCAGTTTTTTGACGAGAGAATGCTGCACCCTCGATTTGGTGAGAGAATGTCGCTGGAGGAATGCACATGGTTGCGGCAAATTTTTTTTTTGAACTGTGGTTGCGGCAATTAAAGAAGGAAGCAAACGTAGTTTTTTTTGCCGTTCATTCCAGCTACGACTTCAGAGTTGCTGAAAGTCGGAATGATCGTATCGTTTTCTTAATTTTGTTTTTTTGCTTTTTTTGCTTTTTTGTTTCTTTTTTCTTTACATTGTTTATGAAGATAATGATGTTTTTTCTTACTTTTTTATATATTTTTATTTAATTGAATAACTTAGAAAAGCTAATAATCTTTGCAATACAGTTTTAGCTAAAATTCAACAGCGAAAAGTCAGAAGTCACTAAAAACCAGATTAAACGGGGCCTTTAATTTACAAGCGGCATTTATCTCCATGACGTTGCCTAGATAGTCAACTCAAGGGTGTTAGACCCAGTGAATAACGTAGCATTAAATCCAAATGGTCGAAACATAGCCATGTACACGATCTTCCAAAATTGTACAATTTGAAATGCAACATGTATGTAGGACGGAGAAAGGTGAACTTCGGCCTCCTAAGGAACGACCTTTTACTTTTGACACGATTCTACAGTTCCGCCACAGAGACAAATAGGAGCAACGGCAAAACAGGCACGTGCTAGGAGTACAAGGGTTAGTGAGATTCTACCTCTAACCTACAATATAAGTTCCACATGTATATATACTAGTTGAGTATTCGTGCGTTGCTACGGAACAAAAACATTCAACAAATATAGATATGCAGAGAAAACACATGTCTGACAGTTTATGAAATATTAACAAAGGAAAACATTTGATGATGAACCAATTTATAAGAAACGAAAAAAGCATTGGCTCCGACTACTGGCTACGATCACGCACTACGACTACTAACTACAACCACTGGCTACGACCGCAGTGTTCGACCACGGGCTACAATCACGGGCTACGACCACTGGCTACGACAACAGTCTTCGACCACTGGCTACGAGCACGGGCTACACAACCACTGGCTACAACCACTATGGCTACAACCATTGGCTTCGACCACAGGCTACAATCATGGGCTATGACAACTGACTACAACCATAGTGTTTGGCCACTAGCTATGACCACGGGCTATCACCACAGGCTACAACCACAAGCTATGAACACGGTGTTCGACTATAGGCTACGACCACCGTTTACAACCACAGGCTACGACCACGGGCTACGACCAAGGGCTAAGACTACGAGCTACGACCACTGGCTACGACCGCATTGTTCGACCACTGGCCACGACCACCATCTACGACTGCGGGCTACGACCATGAGCTACGACCGTAGGCTACAACCACTGGCCAAGACCACTGGCTACAACCACAGTCTTCGACCACAGGCTACGACCACCATCTATGACCACTGACTTTGACCACAGGATATGACCATTGGCTATGACCACTGTCTTTGACCACTAGCTACGACCACAGTCTTCGACCACTCGCTACGACCACCGTCTTTGATCACTGGCTACGACCACAGTCTTCGACCACTCGCTACGACCACGGTCTTCGATCACTGGCTACGACCACATCACCTCGACAGCATCTTTGACCACATAGGTCTTCTAGCACCGAGGTCGACTGTAGCTACGACCACAGCGTACAACCACTGTAGCTACAACCATAGAGTACGACTACGGGCTACGACCACTGGCTACGACTACGACCACGGGCTACAACCATGGGCTATGACCACCGTCTTCGACCACAGGCTATGACCATGGGCTACAACCACTGGCTACGACCACGGGCTACGACCGCAGTGTTCGACCACTGGCCACGACCACCATCTACGACCACTGGCTATGACCACTAGCTACGACTACAGGCTATGACAACTGTCTTTGACAACTGGCTATGACCACAGTCTTCGACCACTCGCTATGACCACAGTCTTCGATCGCTGGCTACCACAGCACCTTGACTGCATCTCCGACCACGTAGGTCTTCTAGCACCGAGGTCGACTATTGCTACGACAATCGACCATCGACCATTATAGCTACAACCACAGGCTACGACCACGCACTACGACCACGCGCTATGACCACTGGCTACGGCCACTGTATACCTAACCAACACAACAACAAGTACAAACCTCACTACCTCAGATCCAATAGAGCAACAAAACAACGAGAGGGGGTTGAGCTGTACCAACTCGTTGGTGAGGAGATCATCATGGAGGCGCATGCGGGCGTTAGGGTGGGTGCCGTCGCTGATCCTGCGCCGGGCCGAGGCGAGCCAGCTGGTGTTGGGGTAAGAGAGCGTGAGTGGGAGCACTAGCGGTGGCCGCTGCGGCGGCGGTGAGGTGGAGGAAGACGATGGTAGCGAGGGCCGGGAGTGAGCCAAGCCCGTGACTCCAGCGGTGACTCACCATGGTCGCGCTGTGCGGGGAATGGGAGGATGGAGCCATGGAGGCCGTCGTGCCGAGGGGAGGGCTCTAGCGGTGACTCGCCATGGTTGCGCTTCTTACGGTGACACGGCGCCATCATGAAAGCATCACTCGGTGGGGAGTGGTCGTGTCAGAGAGAGAGAGGGGGATTGGGATTTTGAGGGAAAGAGGAGCGCGTCCAAGAGGGAGGGGAGTTGAGACGGGGGGGTTTGTATCGGCCCAGGTTTTTATTAAAATAAGAATGAATAAATAAGTAATATTAAAATAAAATTAAAATAAGTATTTTTGTTGCCTAAGTTTTATTTTTTGCTTTGCCTAGATTTTTTGTTTTTGAAAAAGCTGGATTTGAAAAGTAATTTAAGTGAAAAACCTAAAAAAATTATTAAATAATATGATATTTTAATTTTCTAAAAAATTCCTATGTCAAATTAATTATTTGGATTTATTTGGTTTCCTGGTTTTTCTGGAATTTAAAAATCTATTTTTGAAATTAAAAAGTATTTCAAGTATAAAAATATAATACCAACTTAAGTTGAAAATATTTTTATTAAGTCTAAAATATTCCCAAGAACTTCTGTGAATTTTTCTGGAATTTTTGAAATTTATTTCATATTTTTCTGAGCTTTAATTGATTTTCTGGTGTTTTCTGAAAATCAAAATCTAGATTAAAAATTTAAACTCCCTCTCTCCTTCCCGGGCTTTGTGTGGTTTAGGCCGAATCGGACCGTGCCGGCTTAGCCCGACCACTTCGTTGTGTCATGTCAGCCCACCTCGCTTTTGGCAAGGCTTAGACATAGCCTAAAGCACGATAGGCCGGTGCCATGCTGTGCTAGCCTGGTGTAACTATAGACGGCGAGGCGATGACGATGATGGCGGTTCCTTTTGTACTGTCTTGTTAAAATCTCATTTAAATTAAATTAATTGTGTAAAATATAGACTGGTAGAGGCGGTGTGGCTGGTGGAGACGGCCGGTGGATTGAGCTTTCGGTGGGGATGAAGTAAGAGGATGGGGAAGAAAGGGGAATAGGGGAGATGGGGGAAAAGTTGTTCAGGACTCGGGAGACCAGGCGCATGAACCACTAAGAAGTAAAAGGGAGGAGAGAGAAGAGGGGAATAAAACATCAGTTATCTTGGGCTAAATGCCCTTCCCTGGAAAAGAAAGACTGCTTGCACATATAGTGAATTATTGAGACATTTCAGGAGCTGGTTATTCAACTTGTACATCTTACATCCTTGTTCTAGCTATTTACAGGGAATGCTAAATAGAGATTCTAGCACCAGCTATTTACTCAAATGACTTTTCACTTGCGTGAATTGATGTGTGCACATAAGCACCAGTGAGACTGTGTGCATGTGAACAAATGCAAGTGCATGAGAAAAGAAGGGCGAATTTTCGGAGAGCGCGATGGGTCACAAACCTTATTGGAATGCAGAATATCAGCCAAGCCAGCCGTGAGCTTTCGATCAAGAGCGATAAGATGAGGAGATGATCTGGTTGCTTCGTGTAGGTCGAAAGGATTGTCAATCCAAACAGAAGCAGTAATAGTAGACTCCCCCGCTTCCACAAGGTACTTTATCAGCATATTGGCACCATATCCCCATCCAACACCCATTAGTGTTGTCCAAGGTCTCTTACTGTTTATAAAGCGTATTGCTGTGCAGATATATCTGTCTGCCGCTGTAAATAACCTACATAAGCAGGTAGTTAGAAGCCCTACAATTTTAGAACAGATATCCATCACAGCCACACCTCAGAACAGGTATGCATCCAGCACGAACATCTTGATGCCCCTCTCCATGCTCCCCTCGGGCGTGCCCAGCACGATAAACACCGTCGAGTCAAGCCCATGCTCCTTCGAGTCTCCAAATCCAGATTTTCGGGCCAATCAAGCGCGATCACCGTCGAGCAGCACGCCCCCGTCCTCGAATGACACGGACGGGCACCGCAGCAGCACGCACCGATTGAACGGTGTCGGGCTGGTGAAGAGGATCCACTCGCCGGTGACATCCCCGCATGCCTCACCGTAATCCGAGTCCGGGGACGGCGGCGGCGGGAGGCTGCTCCGGAAATAGGAGGAGGAGGAGAGGGAGGAGGCGACCCCCTCCGCGGCGGGGCCGACAAGCGCGAGCGAGGCGGGGAGGATGGCGAGGAGGTCGGAGAGAGAGGCGCGGAGGATTGGGTACGGGCGTTGGCGCCGTCGCTGGCGGTGCCCGAGGATGAGGAAGAAGGGGGCGGCGACGGGGAAAGCGCTTCGGCGAGCGGCGGACAGGTGGGGAGGAGACGGGGCGGAGAAGCATCAGCGGAGTCTACGGCAAGGCTTCGCACTTCCAGAAGCTGCTACGATGGGAAACGGAGGCCGGAGGCCTGCACCGCCGCCGCGCCCGCCGGGCCGTGCCGCCCAACGGACAGGATTTCCAGGTCCGGCCCGCCCCTCGTTCGCATTGTGCCAGTTCGGCCCGCCATGTGTCAGGCTCATCCTGTGCTTGGGCCGTATTAAGCCGGCCGGGCCAGCCCGGCCCGACTCCCACCTGTAGTTGGAGCTTAAGGACAAAGCAAAATGTATGGGTGTGTCAATGGGTCATCCGGTTCTTTTTCCCCTTGCTAATCCATGCCATTAATTTGTCTCCGTTTTTCAAAAATCATTAATTTGTCCTCTTAGTTTGGATGTCAAGCCATCAGTGAGCGCAATGCATCACAAAACTCATTGGACGTCAAGCCATCGGTGCGCACATCCATATCTATTAATACGTGCATGGAGACTTATAGGTCAGTTTCCTTGAAGTTCTCTGTAAAAGTTTTAGTGGAGACTTCTAGGTCATTTTCCTTGAAGTTCTCTGTAAAAGTTTTAGTTGAGACTTCTAGGTCAGTTTCCTTGAAGTTCTCTGTAAAAGTTTTAGTTCCCACTGAAGATAAGAAAATTTATGTGGCGATAGGGATTATATTCATGGTAGATACCTCAAAAATTGATGCGTCCATGAGGATCAACTCACCACCTGCCAAGCTTGATTTCTTAGGTTAGGATTTATTTAATTACTTCTTGGTCAATTTTTCGGATGTTTGTTGTATATGTTTTAGTTCCCACACTGATTGTGTGAAATCTACAGAGCGATCGGGACATGCTTACAGGAGTAAGCAATGTCAATACAGGGTAATATTAGCGCCGTTAATCTATGCATGTTTCCTTCTTAATCCGGCTTGGAATAATTTTGAAGAGGGAATGAATTCTATGCTACTTTCTTCAGAAGTTCGATTGTAGAAGTGGCGATATATATATGCATGAGTTGTGAGTGTGATGCATGTCTGCTAGGACTGAAAGGTAGCATTCTTATGGCCTTTTTTTGTGCGTGTTATGCTAGATATATGCAGTCTCTTGAAGGATGACTCACGTAATGTAATTGCGAATGATCAAATTGAGGAACTACGTCTATGCATTGATAGAATGCCCCGGAAATTGAAATCTCATCAGGTTTGATTCTGTTATGTTGTTCTTTTCGATACAAACCTATCTTCTTAATTAGAGCTACGGTAGGTTAGCTCTTTGTGGATAAGGCAATTGATGGAGATTGTGGTAACCCGGCCAGCTAAATCAGTCATCTGATCCTTGACACCAGGATTTCTTCTTTCAAATTAGAATGCACACATATGCTTATATATATAGTAGAAAATATGAGTTCACATATACGCGTGTCCGTGGTTGATTGGCACCACTGATTGCAGGGCATGTAGATTAGCTTTTAAGGAAGACAAATTTTCATGTATTTTTATTCAGATTGAGATGCTTGATAGGAGAAGAGTCTAGCCATGTAATATTTTAGGACCACAAATTCTCACAAAATAAGAAAAACAATTGTTTTTAAATTGTCTAACTTAATAATATATTTTTGGATAACAAACAAAAGCTGCTAAATATTGTTGTTCATCAGTTCAAATAATCTCTAATTATTAACATAAATTAGGTGCGAATATAAAAAATTATATCTTAAGGAAAAAATTAAGGCTGGCCACGCAGATGCGTGGGCAACTTCGCTAGTTACAGCAAGAATGTAACACCCCTCCTTTTATTACCACATTGTCTGTTTACATTGAGTTATACATGCATATAATACATATTGGTACCAGCATACGTGCTATCTTATATGGGGCCTGCGCTATTAGCGAATTTTGGGCCGTAAGGTGTTACAAAGAAGTTTTTAAAAAAACTTTGACAAAACTCCCAGAGAATGGAGTTCAGCATGTTTTGCAGGCCAAAATATGTATTCTAACTAGTCAAGGATATGAGTACTAAAAAAATAAGTCCAGCAAAATATTGGTTTGGAATTTGAGTTTTGGCAAAACTGTACACATATCAAACTATACAAAATTTTCTTTAGCAATTGTTACAGTATTTTGTACAATTTTGGAGTGTAAGCCTGCATTTGCGTTATGCGTGTGGAATCGAGTAGCCTTTCTCCTGGTTTAACATGTCCTATGCTCAGAATCTTGCTCGGCGTTCTCATAATTGCAAGTCGTCGGTCACTAGTCATCTTGCCACCTTTCCGGTCTTCGTCACTAGTCATCTTGCAAGAGCTTCAGTGCTGAATGTAAAGCCTTACGAAATATGCGACACCAAAATCTTATCAAGATAATTACAGTTTGCTCTGATACAGAGGGAATAATTTCAAATCAATTGTGTATGACTTCATGCCTAATGGTAGTGTAGAAGGTTGGCTACATCCTGACACAAATGACCAAGCAGAGCGGAAGCACTTGAATCTGCATCAGAGAGTGATCATACTACTTGATGTGGCTTGTGCCACTACAGGACGGTAGGGAATTTGGGGCATGCTAATCAGCCTCGAAATGTAGAAAAATCAGCCTCAGAATATATATTGAGGCTAACACAGCCTGCCTCGGATACCCTTGCCTCAAAATAAGCATATTGAGGCAACCACTAGAGTTAGCCTCTAAAAGCTAAATTTGAGGCTGACACGGTGTGCCTCAGAATTTGATTGAGGCAGATTGCCTGCCTCAGCTAGGACGACTAGCCATGAGGTCGCAATGTCTGCTCAAAGAATTGAGGCAACTATAAGTGCCTCAACGTTACAAGCATCAAATTACAATTATTTTCAGCATATACATATATTTTCTCAATAATTATTATCAAACACATACATCTCATCACTATGCACACAAGATAATTGAAACAAGAATAAATATAGCCTCCAAATCTCTTCATTCAATAGATTAAAACATCACACCACATGCATATTGAGGAGAGAAAATATATAGCATCTCATTTAGTCTCCAAAAGGTCCTCTCCATCGCTTGACAAATGTAGCATTCAACTATGCATACAAATATAGTAAAATTCTCAATAGCATAGCTAGTCGGTGGACACATGTTTGAGCCATCAATCGTATAGTAGCTATGGGCTAATAAAATATATCATCTATACAAAATTTGAGATAGTAAACTTCTCAAAAGAGTAGACAGTAACTGCTTATGACTGATCAACCATATAGTAGCTACGGGCACATATTTTGTCATCTTTACAGAAGTTGTCGCCAATTTCGCATGGTTGTGCCTGGTGGCGCAAGAGAAACCCGACCACCTAGAATTAAATTTACAAAATTCGATCAGGTCAGTGCCTAATACAAAAATATCAGGAACAAAAAATAATCCAAAACATTTGGATCAAGAAAGTAGCCACAGCTGTTTGTATGAATCACATGATGTTTCATTTCTATTTATAAACAACACAGTTCAGTTCATGTTTCATTTCTATTTATAATTTTATCTATCTATATTTCGCTCAATGGATCACATGATGGTGTAAATAATTTTTATGTCATACCTAAGCACTAAATATTTTATATGCAACATAATGACATAAGTACCTGTTTTTGTTACTTCACCATTCTGCCTGGGTGGAACTTCTTCAACCTTAATTGTGAGCATTCATTTGACATGTTAGAATTATATATCATGCTAATAGCCTAGTGCCTAGCGGAGAACTAGATGTCGAAACCTGAACATCAGAAGTAGATCAGAAGTCATAGACAACTCAAACAAAGCAGTTGGCAACCAATTTATACCTAAAATTAGGCATACCATAGCATAGTAAACTAAATCATTAATCCCTGAAAAAACAGCCAAGCCAAGTGATTTGGACAGGGTATGCCTTGTTTAAACTTCAGATATCACCAAAACAATATAAAATTAGACTAATGCAGTCCACTCAATATCAAAACAGTGGCTTCAAACATTTGGCTACTAAGCTTTCAGATGCTACAGAACTTTCTCAACCAAAACGATTTTAGGGCTTTCGTACACAATAATTAACTGATGTGAGAAAGCTATAATAGGCGAAATAGATATTGTTTGTTCTTGATCCTTAGAATAAGCCTTTTCATATGGCATCAGTTCAAACGCGAATGGAATTCTGATCCTTAAGCTGTAGGAAAAGGAGACTGAGGAGCTATTAAGATTTGTTCCCTAAATCTTATTCAAAGATAAATACACATAACACAACCTATAAACCAAGCGTTGGGGGACAGCTACAACAAACTACACCAACAATGTATTGACTAAGACTTGAAGCAGCTAGAAATAATCGTAGTTGCCACTAACAGAAGAAGTACAAAACATGCATAATTATACACCTCCTTACCTTGTCCTGAAGCTTAAATTTCCCAGAAAAGGTGTTCCTTTTTCCTCAGCCCACGATTTACCTGCAACAAAAAGAAATTGTAAATTTATGGGGCAATGTAGTGTATCTGTCAAGAAAAGAGCCTTTTAAGTTGCGTTTGATTTTGACGGGTCCGGACTCGGGAGCAGTGGCGGACCCAGGAAAAAAATATAGCTAGGGCAGAGTCAAACATGAGTAAAGCCACAACTGCAATTTGTATGCAAACAACTACAATTCACATAAAAAATAGAAACAACAACTAAAATGAAAGCTTAAAGTGAAACACAAACATATGCACATAAACGAGTGCGCACATCAGGGTTCATGTGAAGTTAGGAACTAAGTAGATAAAGTACTCATATTAAACGTATAGCTCACCATATGCATAGACCAAGAAAGCACTAAATCTACGAAAAAGTTAATGAGAAATAACCATACATATCGCTACTAAATGACATATCACAACCACTTAATCTCTTACAAAGCATTTGAGTAGGGATAGAGAGTAAAAACATTACAGTAACTACACTCTTGATTCACTTAATAGACAAACATTGTAATAGCTACACCTTTGATTCACACAATGGAGAAACATTTTGAAATGGAGGCTCTTGAGTCCATGGACGAATATAGTGAAACAGAAGGAGTACAAGTAACTTTCACCTCGTAGCTTTCATTTGGGGATCATACCCATTCATAAAAATAAAATGCTCCTCTAGAAAAACCGTGACTCCCTTAAATATAAATTGATTTGTAGTTGAAGAATTTTTTTTCTGAGGATAACAGGCGTCTACCCAGGTTTTAGTTCAGCATAACTCTGACCTCTAAGATGTGATGTCGCTTAGAGCAGCTGCCTGCATTACACCATAACAGTTGCAAAGATACCTCAAGGGAACAATTTGGCCATATGCAGTGTGCTGATAAATGGATGATAATACTTCATGTTCAGATGAAACCTGGATCCTGAATAGGTTCCCTATAAAAAAATTGAGACATCATTAAACTAGGTATAAAAAAAGCCTTCTAATGATGAACTCAATAGGATATGCATTTATATTTGCCAACTTGAGTTATGATTTGAGAAACCAAGGGTAACTGTCCGCAGATATTGAGACACAAAATGGTAGGATCTTCAAAATGAACTGCTATGATTTGAGAAACCAAGGGTAACTGTCCTTAGATATCTTGATATCTTGACTCACCAAATGGAAGGATGAGAAGATACGGAGCAAGGAATTGACCAGACCATTCACCTCACCAATAGTCCCTGCATGAGCAAAATCCGTCTTTGAAACGATGGAATCTATTAGCACCTCTCAGTATGACTTCCCGAGAAGTTATCTTCGCAATCAATTTTATAGCAGAATGGGCTTCACTTGCTCCTGGGCAGCCGCTTAATCGCCACTCCTGCCCGGCTCTGGAGGAGGAGGGGGTCTGCGGTCCACCGGTGATGAAGCTCGGGCGGCCGCCCGACCATGACCGAAGGGCGGGTCCGCCCCTGCTCGGGAGTCGCGGCGGCGCCGAGACGGGTCCGGACTCGAGAGGCGGGGCGGCGCCGAGACGGCCGAGGCGGGCGGCGCCGAGATGGGTCGGGAGGCGAGCGGGCGCGCCGGATGCGGGCGGGCTGGGAGGTGCTGGATCTGCGCCGGAGGCGGGCGACGCTGATCTGCGCCGAGGCGGGCGAGCGCGCCGGAGGCGGAGGCGGCGGCGCGCGCGGAGGGGAGGCGCGCGGCGGCGCGACCAGCGGTGGGGTCTCAGAATATTGTGGCTTGCGGTGCGGCTTGCGGTTCCGCCCGAAATCGTGAAGGGCAGATGCTTGGGCGCATGGGGAATGGAGGATGGGCAGGTGAGAGAATAGGCAGAGAAATGGTGTGGTGAAAAAAATTGGTGAATAGGCAGGGAATAGAAAAGAGAGAGAGGAGGGAATTTTTCACTGCTCCCGCTAATGCCAATCTCACCTAACCATTTGAGGCTTGCAACCACTAGGCAGCCTCTAATTCCTTGTTGAGGCTGACTGTTAGCCTCAGATTAATGAGGCTTATTGGTTTACCTTGATTTTATAATTTGAGGCAGAAGTTGCTGCCTCAGAGAATATTTTGAGGCAACTATCTTCAGTCATGCCTCAAAATCTTGCCTCAAATTTCCCACCGTCCTGTAGTGTGCGTTGGACTATCTTCACTGCCATGGGCCCGCACCTGTTGCACATTGTGATCTGAAGTCAAGCAATGTACTAGATGCTAATATGGTAGCACATGTTGGAGCCTTCGGACTTACTAGGATTCTTGTTGAGGGAAGCTCATCTTTCCTACAGTCTACATTTTTGTACAGTATTTTGTACAATTTTGGAGTGTATTTTGTACAATTTTGGAGTGTATTTTGTACAATATGAGTTTTGGCAAAACTGTAGACATATTAAATTATACAAAAGTTTCTTTAGCAATTGTTACAGTATTTTGTACAATATCAGTTTTGGCAAAACTGTAGACTTATTAAATAATACAAAAGTTTCTTTAGCATGTTGCTCTTTTGGGCTTAAGCTTCTAGCTTTTTAATTTCATCTTTTTCTAGTTTTTTTATTTTTTTTTGTATGTTTCCCCTTATTCCTTTTGTTGTCCCTTATGATATAACCTTTTTTATTTTTTATTATTTTAAAAATTAATTACATTAAAAAAGCTACCGGTAGCTACAATAAAAAAAACTACTATATACCAAAAAAGCTAACATGTCCTATGCTTCAAAAACTGCTAGAAGCTTTAGCTACAAAGACCAAATGAGCACCCCTGAGCCTACATTTGCGTTATGCGTGTGGAGCCGAGTAGCCTTTCTCCTGGCTTAAGGGCCTGTTTGGATCCACCCAGATTTTAAGAATCTGGCTTTTGGAAACTGGATGGGATCCAAACAGACCAGTTTTTGGGGCAGTTTTTAAAATCTACCTACCCAGATTCTTAAAAACCAAGAAGCTGTTGATACCCAGCTTTTGCCAGTTTTTTTTTCACAAATACCCATTTACCCTCATTAAAGACTACGCATGGCTGTTTAATGTGCTGTAAGAGCAATAAATGTAAGGGTATAATAGTCTATTAGCACCAATCATAAATGAAACCAGCTTTTAAAAACTAGGGGATCCAAACACCCTATCAGTTTTTGCTTAGAAACCAACTTTTAAAAACTAGAAGTAATAGCTGGTTTTTAAGAATCTGAAACTGATCCAAACAGGGCCTAACATGTCCTATGCTCAGAATCTTGCTCAGCGTTCCCATAATTGCAAGTCGTCGGTCACTAGTCGTCTTGCCACCTTTGCGGTCTTCGTCTGGTCTTCGGTTGGATGAGGTTCCTGGTCTTCTCCTGGCCTTTCTCCTGGTTGGATGATGTTCCTTTATTTACACATATTCGTATACAAATCATTTTGTAATTTATGGAATTATTAATTCCGAATTATTATATATATGGAAATATATATATTCACATACAAATCAATCGGTATTTCCTGGAATTAATAATTCTGAATTTCAGATTTAATATTCACAACTTGTACTTGGCATGGAGCTTTTGTTTTGACATGAACCATTATAACTCGGTCCTACAACAGATAGATGGTCATATCTTTTTCCTTCTTTTCGATTAACATGGGAATTCCCTTATCATGGAGTTTTCATTTTGATTTGAACTGTTATAACTTGATCCCACAATAGATATATGGCCATATCGTTTTTCTTTTTCTCCTATTAATGTAGGAATTTACACAGTGTGTCTAATTAGTATAGAGAGCTATAGATAGCCATTTCCAATATCTATTAGTGCTCAATGGTTTGTCCGACCTGTGTTTATTTGTATGCCAACAAACGGAGCTCAGCACATAGGTCTAATCTGGCTCATGGAACTTCCTAAATAAAATATAGAAATAATGAAAGAAGTTATTAAATAAAAGATCGATCCGTGATATTCTAAAAATCGGCTATGCCTGGCCATCCTCAAGTCCAAAGCAGAATATTCTCGTGAATATTCCTCTTGTCATGAAGGCTTATTGACATCTGTCTCGGGAGATTTCCCTCCTTCATCCTTCCCTTCACTCCAATCTCATTTGACTCTGTCAAAACTCCATGCCCAATTAACCTTGCCTCAAACACCCATTAACACATAATAAAGCTAAATTGAGTCTATTTGGATTTATTTGGATCTTTTGAGTTATTTGCATTTATTTGGATTCAATTGTTTAGCGCGTACTTAGAAATTGGAGTCCTGAAAAATCAAGGGATCAAGCATGATCGGAGCAAAGTGAAGATAAAAACCAGAAGCTCAAAAAAAAGCATTATGTGAGCTCAAGACCGCGGTAAACCGCGCAAGGCGAGTCAATACTTTGATTATGTTGAACCTACATTTTCTGCAAATCTACTTTTGTTTAAATTATCAAATTGCATGCTGTTATTTCATATGCAAATATATGTTTGTTTGAAGATGCTAGTTATATACCCATTATTCGACTTGCTAGTATTATACCTCCTTTAAAATATTTGAATATCTGAGCCTTGTCACCCTAGCAAAATTATAATGGTAACTGTTGGACCGAAATGGCGACAGAGGGGGGGGGTGAATGTCACTCTCTAAAATTCGTCCCCCACAAATACCCACGAGGCAATCTCCTTCAATAGCTATGAGAAAAAGCTATGAAGTGATTGAAACAAGTTCTCTGGAAGAAATGCTAACCAAGGAGAAGACCAGAGCAGAGAAAGAGGGACTGCAAGCAACAAACAGAGAAGTCAATAGCCAAAATCCCACCGGGCGGTCAGACCGCAGTACATGGGGCTGTCAGACCGCATGCCTGTTGCCGGTCTGACCGCCAGCCTATAACCGGTCAGACCAGTTATCTCTGTCGGACGAGGCAGTGAGCAGAACCCGAAGATCAAGGAAACTGAAAATATTCAATTGAAGGGAAAACAGAGAAATTGATGGGTTTCTCCCACTCCTTTTAGACCACAAACACCAGACCTTGAAATAAATACCTGATAGAGTCCAAGAGACAAGGGAAATCAACAATAACACAAGAATTTTAGTTTTGAGTCCAAAAACTGAAAAATATCCAGAGTGCACCGCAAAAACTTAAATTCCCATCTAACCATAAACTCTTTGGCCATGAAATTTTGCAGATAGCTAATCAATAGCCTCTGGATTCTATATGCCAAACTTCAAGCCATCTCAAGAAGGGAATCCCAAATTGCACTAAAACCCTAGAAATACCAAAACCTGAACAACTACAGAGGCTTCACCAAAATCCAAGTTTCTCACAAATCCTTGATTCTCTGGCCATGAAACTTTGAGAATATATTGGCAATAACCTCAGGACTCAAAACCCCAAATATTAGCCTATCTTATGAAAGGAATCAAGAAGTTCATCAAAACCCTAGAACAGGAGATATGAACAGAGGAGGCTGAAGGGGAAAATCTGATATTAGAATTGATTTGCTCTTGGGGAAACCTGACCAAATGGTCTAAAGATATCATCCCATCTCAGAGCAACCCATTTTGGCACTCCCCAGCAAGAACCGAGCAAAAACTCAAAAACTCAAAAATCACACATGGAGAGCATCCAAGGAAAAAATCAACAGAGAGACAGGAGCCTGATCAACCTCAAACCAAATCATCTCAGATTGATATTGAGGAAAGGAGATACATGATTACAATGGAGAATCAACTCACACCCTCTCTACTTCCCCATACATGCTTGGAAGATCAAGAACCCATCACCTATCCTTCTCCCTGGCTCTCACATCACAAGAACAACACACAGGAAGGAGACCACGAAGGAGACATAGCTCTGCCCCTCTCACCAACTTCCAACCACTAAAGACTTTAGGGGGTGTTTGGTTGCCAGCCACAGTTTACCACGCCTAAGGTTAGGCAAGTTTGACCAACTTTGGGAGATGTTTGGTTGCAGCCACAGTTGTGGCAAGATTCCCTTCTAGCAAACTAGGTCCCACGCGTCAATGACTCAAAAAAGTGTGGCAAGATTCCCTTAGGCTTGCTAAGGTGTGGCAAAGAATTTAAGCACCTCAACTTAGGCAAGTGTGGCAATTTTTGTTGGCAAAGTGTGGCTAGCAACCAAACAGCCCCTAAAGCCAAAGCAACTCTCTAAAGCCCATTTTGACCAAAGCAAACCCTAACAACCCCTCACAACACTTGGAATGCATGCAGCCACAAGGAGGCACCTCCTCCTTATATAGCCTTCGGCTAACGGGTCTCCAACCTGTTACGCCCGCCAGACCCGAACGGAATCGCTCCCGCCTATGCAGCTTTGCGTTTTTTACCGAAACGCCCCTCTTGCACCTTCCGGGAAGCTTCCGCGTTCCTTGTTGTCCACGACTCGCAACCACATCGAATCTCCGTCGTCTTCGACACATCCGACCGTTCTGACCTCGACACCGTCCGTGTCTAGTCCGGTCACCCCGTGTTTCGCCACGATGTCCTGCAGCCATCACAGACAAGAAACACATCAAATAGCGCCGCTCGATACATGAAAGCACATCAATGAACCATGTTAAGCATGAAATAGCTCAAACCTGACAAGTCGACATAATACGCATCCTAATCATTTTGACCAGGTTTGACCAAGTCCGACCGAGCCCGATTGCACCACGCAACGTCAGGGTCCGAACCAACCAAATCAAACTCGACTCTCCTAAACCGATGTCAATTACTCATCACACACATGGGGTCTCAACCACATGGTCTCTCAGTAACCTTTCGAAAATAAGTCCATAGTTATACGCCATGCTTAGTACTGCTTTAATAATCGGGGGCGCCAAAAATGCCCCAAAGCATCACTTCGAATCGTGAGAAATTAGTTTGGGCAATCATGATGGTAATGACTGGTATATATTGGTATGAGTATTTTATGTTCTCCAAAAACCCCAACTTGCTTACTCATCTGGGCGGATGGCTCGAGGGTGTGTGTTGTGGTGCAGTGGAAGCACAAAGTGGATAGTGGTAGAACCGCCCAGATAACCCTATGGACTGAATCTCGTGATGACCTCCCAGTGTACAACAGTACAACCACAAGCTGGCAAAGTGTAGGCAGGGTTAACTAATTTGTATGGCTCTAAGGTGGTTACGTGAAGGTGTGAACACGAGCAAAGGGATGGATGGTCTCATCCCCGCCTTTGCCCGTGATGGCTCACGAGGGAACCTTCCCGAAGGATGCGCATCCTACGGAAGATAGACCTTAGCGGGCGTAACTACAGTAGAAATATGCATTGTAAAGGCCATGTGATAGTCTACTCAACCGCATGGATAAGGAATCATGTGGGGCAACGAGCATATTTATCTCTTGTGGGTAAAGTGTGCAAACTCTGCAGAGTAGAAAACTGTTCGAATAGCCGTGCCCACGGTCAAGGGCGGACATGGGAACGAAACTGGATATATTTCTATTTCAAAAAAAACTTTGTGGGTGGAATTGGTAAAGTAGAGGGCAGAGAAAGGCCCTGATTTGTGTTGTCCTGGGTGTCGCCCCAGTGATAAGTTAAGCGGTTATGACGTTGAAGGATTAAGCATATGGTGCAGAGGCCATGTAACGGTGGATGGAATCTGGATTGCTATTACTATTGCATTCTTTCACATATTATGTTTTAGTTCAAAATGCTAGGTCTCAGGGCATTTCTATGTATTATATTTCGAAAGCAATTTATGGCAAATAAAATAACGTGAGCCTTTTTTTGATAAGCCGTGCATATTATCTAATTGCATCATGTGTATTAGCTCGCGGAGCACAATGGTTTGTGTTCACCCTCGCTCTTACAACAATCCAAAATCAGAATTCAAGTCGCTACGCTTCGACAATACAAATGGACATGATGACGAAGATGATGAGGTGTTAAGAATTAGGTCACGAACCTCCAGCTGGCTGTCTGTGGGCATGTCCTGAAGGTCCCACCTGGGTGCTTCGTTTTCGCTGCATCATTTTATTGATTTCGGCCTCATCGGCCCGTGAGTAAGTCTACTATTAAATTTACGCTTCCGCATGATATGCATTTTGATATTCATTTCTATATCTGTGAGCACTATCTACTGATCCAGGGAATAGTGCGGTGGAATCACAGAGGATTCTGGATGTTAAAATCTGGGTCCGACACGGTGAAGGCCATTCCACAGGTGGACAATGAGCAGGCCGATGCCCTCGCCAAGGCCACCAGCCAGCAAATCCCCCTCCCCGCGGAAGCATTCTACGAGGTCTTGCCCATGCCAGCCATCAAGCAAGACAACCGTGATGCATCCCTCGTCCATCAAATCGCCCAGCAGGGCGACTGCGAGAGCCTATCTATGGCTTCTTGCATGGCATAGTCGAGCCAGACGACCCCCTTGAGCTGTGATGTTTACAACACTACGCTAGGTCTTTCCAACTACTGGACGGCGTTCTATACAAGTGGGGAGTCTGCGCCCCACTCCTGCGATGCTCTCACGCAATGAGGGAAAGTGCCTCCTCGCCGAAATCCATGTAGGGCTCTGTGGCTCGCATATTGCGCTGAGGTCCCTCGTCGGCAAGGCGATCAGGCAGGGCTTCTACTAGCCAACGGCCCTCCTGGACACACAAGACCTCATGCGCCGGTGTCAAGGATGCCAGTGGATGGGATGGGTCATCCACAAACCTCTGAGCAACTTACAGCCCATTCCACCGGTATGGCCGTTGGCGCGCTAGGGCATTGATGTCATTGGACCACTCCTGTGTGCCCCAGGGGATCTTCAATTCATCGCAGTTGCCCTGGTATATTTCTCCAGGTGGCCCGAGGCGGTGGCACTGGCCAGACTAACCTCTGTAGCCATGCAGCAGTTTCTCTGGCAAAACATCATTTGCCGCTTTGGAGTCCCTAGGGAGATCACTGTTGACAATGGTTTGCAGTTCGACTCCACGCCTTTTAAGGCATTCTGCGACTGTGTGGGGATCACGCTCCGCTACTCCTCAGTTGGGCACCGGCAGTCCAACAGAGCAGTCGAGCGTGCAAACAGCGCCATCTCCGCTGGAGCCAAGAAGCTCCTCATTGGCCTGCCAAAGGGCAAGTGGTCGGACGAACTTCCCAGTGTGCTCTAGTCCCTTCGCACGACAGTAACGTGTCCAACGGGGTTCACGCTATTCAAACTCCTCTTCGGTGACGAGGCGGTCATGCCAAAAGAAATCAAGGCCGGCTCGAGAAGGATTCTCACCCAGGCTCCAACAGACGAGCGTGCCCCATCCCTGGACCTCCTCGATGGCGACCGAGCTCACGCCACTGAGCACGTCGCGAAGTACACTCGCCAGGCAGCATGCGCCTACGACCGCACCGTGTACTCATGAGAATTCCAGCCTGGGGACCTCGTCCTCAAAATGGCACTACACGCAGCCACGGTGGAAAAGCTGGAATCCAAGTGGGAGGGCCCATACATTGTCATAGCCACTATGCAGCATGAAGTGTATCGTCTCGTGACCTTGGAGGGGCGTACTCTCCACCACACGTGGAACGCAGACTGCCTGCGGAGATATTATGCATGAAGGCGAGGGGGCACTCAGCATGTCGCTGGCACCCCACCCCTTGTAATAGCTCACCCGCGCAAATGCGTAATTAGTAAAGCACATCGTTCACGAAGATATTGTCTCGTTCTACGTAAGACACGCGGAGGCAAGACTCCGCATGCACTCTTCAGAGTCTAAATAAGACATGCAGAGGCAAGACCCCGCGTGCACTCTTCGGAGTCTAAATAAGACACGCGGAGGCAAGACCCCCACGTGCACTCTTCGGAATCTAAATAAGACACGCGGAGGCAAGACCCCGCATGCACTCTTCGAAGTCTAAATAAGACACGCAGAGGCAAGACCCCGCGTGCACTCTTCAGAGTCTAAATAAGACACGCGGAGGCAAGACCCTACGTGCACTCTTCGGAGTCTAAATAAGACACGTGGAGGCAAGACCCCGCGTGCACTTTTTGGAGTCTAAATAAGACACGAGGAGGCAAGACCCCCCGTGCACTCTTCGGAGTCTAAATAAGACACACGGAGGCAAGACCCCGCGTGCACTCTTTGGAGTCTAAATAAGACACGCGGAGGCAAGACCCCGCGTGCACTCTTTGGAGTCTAAATAAGACACGCAGAGGCAAGACCCCGCGTGCACTCTTCGGAGTCTAAATAAGACACGCGGAGGCAAGACCCCGCGTGCACTCTTCGGAGTCTAAATAAGACACGTGGAGGCAAGACCCCGCGTGCACTCTTAGGAGTAAATAAGACACACCGAGGCAAGCCTCCACGTATACTCTATGGAGCACCAAAAAATGACGTGATGGCATCGCGCCTCGTTGTACTCTGTGGAACATAGTCATCCCGGGCAACTCTACGGAGTATAAAAAATCGTGCGACGGCCTCACGCCTCGGTGAACTCTACGGAGTATAAAGCACCGGGAACATAGCCGTCCTGGGCAACTCTACGGAGTATAAAAAATTGCGCGATGGCCTCGCGCCTCGGTGAACTTTGCGGAGTATAAAGTGCCGGGAACTTAGCCATCCCGGGCAACTCTCCGGAGTATAAAAAGTCCTCCACTACCGCCACTTCGAAGGGTAAGGGACGAAGCGCTCGCACGACTACCTACTCTAGCCACCAGCTCCGCTGCCACCACTTCGAAGGGTGAGGGATGGAGCGCTCGCGCGACTACCTAGTCTAGCAGCCATCTCCGCTACCGCCATTTTGAAGGGTGAGGGATGGAGTGCTCACGCGACTACCTAGTCTAGCCGCCAGCTCCGCTGCCGCCACTTCGAATGGTGAGGGATGGAGCGCTCGCGCGACTACCTAGTCTAGCCACCGACTCCGCTGCTGCCACTTTGAAGGGTGAGAGGACAGTGCGCTTGCACGGCTACCTAGTTTAGCCGTTGGCTCCGTTGCTGCCACTTCGAAGGGTGAGAGACGGAGCGCTCGCGTGACTACCTAGTCTAGCCGCCGGCTCCGCTGCTGCCACTTCGAAGGGTTAGGGACGGAGCACTCCCACGACTACCTAGTCTAGCCACTGGCTCCGCAGACGCCACTTCGAAGGGTGAGGGACGGAGCGCTTGTGCGACTACTTAGTCTAGCCACCAGCTCCGTCGCTGCCACTTTGAAGGGCCGTGAATGGACAGTGCGTACCTATTAATGCAGAGAGAGGAGGGCCGTCTTGACCCTTCGCTGCTGCCCTACTCCACGCATATTGCGTACTATGTACTAAGAGCAAAGCCAGTGATACTCGCTTCACACCTGATGTCCTACTTGTCGGTCGATTTCCTAAACACTCGCCATGACAAGTGATATTGAAATGAGCATAGTCATGAAACGAAGGTGGGGCACATGTTTGCTTTGGTTATTGCTTTTATTAAATGCGTGAGGGGTAACGTTTACAAGTGCATTCACTCGAGTAATCAAGACCACTAGTCTAATTCTTCCATTTTAATGTATTCCCATTTCGAAGTATCCCCCGTCATGTGCCGCATTTCCTAGAAGCACAGGGAATCCTCCACCCAGCCCTAGTGTTGGAGGCGCCGTCGGACCATAAGGTCTGAAACTAGCAAGCGGCCCCTATCAAGCACCTGCTCGTAATAAACAGCACATATGAGCAAAAGACTTTGACAATTTTCCATTTCATTCCCAAAAGGTGGGGCCGTGCGGTGCCGTTTTACATGACACAACTACGGGATACATAGTGATGCACGCGCACAAGTGTGGGACTTCGGCATCACACCTGTGGATCAATGCTGCACTCCGAGCCAGTAGTGCCACCCTCGTCCCGTCGCGGGACTTCGTCAAGCCAGGCCCCGAAGTCCACATCACCCCGCAGGCTTCGCCGCATCGCCACCTTCACCTCAGCTTCACCGATGTAGTCCCAAATCCGCTGGTGGAAGGCCCATGCGGAGCGGCGGATGACATGTACGGCACCAGACATGACCCCGCCTCCGGCGGGCAGCTCCACCTAGGGGGTGGCCAGCTCACCAACGTGTAGGCACCCACGGTGGTGGAGGAGGGCAAGGAGGATGTGCATCATCACCATTGAGCAATGGTTGCCAAAGGAGCACGCGGCGCTTAGCGCAAGGGCTGAGCCCTCTCCGACCCACCGGAGGGTGCTCGATAGATCTTCGGGGCCGAAGGTGCAAGCAGGCACAATGATGGAGAGGTCAGAGAGGGCACTTTCTAGAGCTTCCATAGAGATCCAGGCTACCACCGAGGAGTCGCCCAGTGCCTGGTTCCTCTCCCCGAGCGTTGCCATCAGCTCGGCCTTCTCCTCCTCCAGCGTCGAGATCTGTTGAAGTAGCCCGTCGAGCTCCTTGGAGGCCAGCTGCTGCATTCGCTTTGCGAGTGCTTGAGTGTCAGCGATCGCCTTCTTGCCCTCCATCTTGAGGAAGTGGATACACTCATCCTTAGCAGCATTAGCCTCTTCGGCAGCATGGAGTTGCTTCTCCAGCTCGTACCGTTCATGAGCTCTGGCGCCTGAAGGGCACGAGCGAGGGCAAGGGCCTGCATAGCGCACCTCTCAATGAAGTCCTATAACCACAAACATAATCAAGTGGGTGCACTTACCCTCACCTCTGTGGCTTCCAGTGCTTTCTAGGAGCTCTGGGCCGCACGACGATAGCGCCCGCTAGTCTAAACCAGCGTCCGCATAGTCTATGGCCCCTTGTAGAGCTCGCAGCATCTTCGGCCGAGGGACAAAATTGGACACGGTCAGGCACTGAATCTCTAGGCCAGTGGCTTCCATGGTAGTAGGGGTCAAGGTTACATCTAGGGCGGGTACGCCGGACCCTTCATGGCCACTCCCGTTGCTCGAACCTTGTCCGCGCCCCAGAGATCGTGTCCCAACTGATGTCGACGATGGTATCAGGGAGCAGATCAGAGAAAGCTTCGTGAAGTCACAGGGAGAGAATGAGTTGTGCCTACCTTCGTCGCATAATGATGAGGATCGTCGAGATGTCCGGCCCGCTTCCGAATGAACCGCAGGGACGCCACCCATATACTGCGTGGTGGTGTCGGTGTCGGGCCCAACGGCTTCTGCTTCGGAGTCCGGCTCTGACATCGCTCCCACTGCCACTTCGAATTCTACTAGTACCACTCCGAAGGTGTTTCGCGCTCGGTGCCTCCGGGGCCGCTCCGTCGTCCTCTACAGTTGGTGCAGGCGACGAAGCCTAGCCTTCCATGGTGTCCGTGGTGGGCCCTGACTGTTCGTGCCCCTTGTCGCTTGGGTCACTCACGGGCCCCTTGTCGCCAGGTGCATCGCGAACTGCCTCTGCCTCCAGATTGGAGTTGGCGTACTCCGCCAAGTTGGAGCCGGTGACTATTGTGGCCTCGCCACCGTTGGGTTCTTCAAGAGGGGAAGCCGCCGGGCTAGATCGGGTGGCGGGAGACCGGGCCCTTCACCGAGAGGGAGACGCCTACTGGCCGACGGTCAACACGGTGCGCTTCAGCATGGGGATGCCCAGAGCTTTGCACACACGGTTTACCCGCCCAAGGTTCGCCGTGACTGTCTCTCAAAGATTGTGTTCCTTGGCCACATACGGCCCAAGGAACATCGTCGCCGTGCGCTCCGCATCCTCAAGGAGTTCTGCCAAAAAGAAGAGTTAAAACAGCCTGCAATGATAATTTTGTGTGCAACATGTGCGGTCGAGGACTCACGGGGATTGGCGGGCCTCGGTAGCGAAGCTACTGATGGGCGAATCCCGTCGGAGCGAACGGGGCCGGATTGAATGTGCCACAGTTGGGCAAGCAGGGCCACGCTGTACATCAAGCACTCCTCCACGAGGTCCCGCATGTTGAACCGGAGTGCAATCCCCACAAGCCTCCGTGCCCGCTGCTCATCGTCGCGATCCAGGGCCACCGAGGGGGGCGTGTTGAACTCCATCGAGTGACCCGTCCACCTAAGGTTGCTGTCGCCTGTCACGCGGTGGTAGAACCAATGCTGCATCCAGTTCGACTCCCACTTGGCTCGAGTCGAATTCGTAAGGAAGATCTTCGTGCACAGTGACCGCAGCACAAAGTTGACGCTGCCAAAGTTTGAGTATTCCCCACCGTCCAGCTTTTTCGGCTAGCATCGCACGTCGTGGAGGAACGCGAAGAGGGGGGGCGCTAGGCCAGACAGCCTTCATCCACGATGCCCAGCAGTAGACCGCCAGGCGCACCAGCGCATTCGGAGTCAACTGCGCCAACTCCAGCCCATACGTCCTCAAAACCTCGCCGATGAACATGGCCGACGGAAACCGGAGTCCAGCTTCCAAATACGCAACGAAGATAACCACCTTTGACTCCGTCGAGTGTGGCTCTGTCTCGTCGCCCGAGCACAGGCGAACCGCGCTACAGTCTGATAGCTTCCCCTCGCGCAGAAGAGACCGGATGGTCTCCTCAGTCACAAGGCTCTGCCATAGTGCATTAGAGCATATGCCGCTCAGCTTCTTCTCCGCGCTCCAGTGCTTGTTTTTCAGTGATTGGTCGCGCCCCACTAGAGCGTACTCCATCTCCGTCGTCTAAGAGCTGCGCTAATGGGAGGAGGCGCCGTGGCTTGACGATGCACCACCACTTGGCCGGCAAGAGCGGTATCACATCGGGCCATTTCGGAGGTGCTTCATCTCAAAGTGCACGGCGGAAGGCACAAGAGTAATGGCGAATGGCGGTGGAAAGCAGTGCGAACGGCGGCAGTGTGCACGAGAGCAGGGAACAAAAAGCAGCGTTAGGGTCAAGCGTGAAGGACAGCGACGTGACAACGACCACTCTTTTAAAGCCCGTTCAGTTGCCCCACGATCGAGAAACCCAATCAGCAAAAACTAACGCCGCACGACCTCCTGATCGTGCTCGCACACGTCTCCCATGATGCCTCGGGTGCGCGCACGACTGCGTTCAAGCGCCCACTGACATCGCACGATGTGCCAATACAATTTGGCCATGTGTCCCACTCTGTCCAGATGCTACTTCGACTTCGGTGTCAACATGCCAGCTGACCGCGGTCAAGCGCAAACTAACAGCGCACGACGCGCCAATGTAGTGTTGCTGCGTGTCCCACCACGCCCGAAGGCCGCATAGTCTTTGCTGTATGGAGGGACGTTAACACTTCACGTGGGTCCCGAAGTTACATGGGCCCACACAGCCCATCACAAGTCATCACAGGCCGTAAGGACGGAGGGGGCCAATGGGCTCGGCGGCATGGTTTCGACCTGTGAGAAGCCTTTTATCATGAGAGGCTCCTGTAGTAGGGGTGGCCTCCACCTAAACCCATTCGGCCTGTTTAGGGAATTGTAAGGCCCAATGTAATATAATATATATGTAAGGATGTGTATGCCCTTCAGGGAAACACATGATTATGAGGGTAATATTATAATCATGTCTTATGAAGATATATATATATATATATATATATATATATATATATATATATATATATATATATATATATATATATATATATATATATATATATATACACATCTGAACTCATGAAGGGCGAGGCATTGTTCACACACTCTCAACACTCCACTACTCTCTTACTTTCTTGTTTGGCCAAGAACCACAACAGTAGTGATGTTGCTATAGTTCGTCATTGTAAAGTTGTCACTACTAAGATATCCCGTGAAGATATAACATGCAGTGGCGGACCTGCCCTTCGGGCGAGCGCGGCGGCCGCCCGAGCTCCGGGCGCTGGCGGAACCCCTCCTCCGGGCGCTGGCGCTCGGCTGCTGCTGCCGGCATCTCCTGGCAGCTAGCTCCTGCGTCGTGGCCCATGGGAGGGGCGACGGCCAAGGTAGAGGACTCCAGCGGTCTGGCCCACTTCCTGGCCCCCTGGCCCAATGGAGAGACCGACACCGAGAGAAGCCAGTGAAGCCCAAGGCTCAGTGCCTCAAATCGAGAGTCGAGATCGACACCAAGAGAGCCAGAGAGGCGATTGGTGAGTGGAGAGCCAACCCTAACCCTAGCGGCGCCGGTGGGAGACCGGAGAGTCCTAGACGCCTGTGCCTGCGTCTCGCTGTCCGTCGCGCCCGTTACTCCGGCGAGCTTCCCCCGTCCCGCCGCCCGTCACTCCCTCCCTCCCTCCTCCTCACTCGCGTGGTTCCTCTCGCCCAGATCGCCGCCCTCATTTCCCAACGCCCTCCGTTGCGGCCGGAAGCCCCCCGTGCTCATCGTCCTCTCTCGGCGCTGCCAGCGACCTAGGGGGCAGCGGCGAGATGAAGAACCTGAGGCTGGTGACCAGGATCATGCAGCAGCTCCAGCTCGATGGTGATACCCTCGTCGTCTCCGCCGTCGAAGCCGAGCGCCGCCGCACCTTCTTCGCCTCCTTCGTCAACTTCCTCTACTCCGTCCACCTCCCGGCCACCACTCAGGTACAGCTTTTCCACTCACCAATTCCATTACATTTGGCGGCAACTGCTGGTTCTCAATAGTAATAGCGGTAGCAAATTAGCAATAGCATACTCAATACAAGACGGATACACGCATTTGGGTGTTTATTTACTAGTTGTATGATTGTGTCGAAGGATTCATCTTGTATGTATTATCAGATTCTAATGGTTTGTGGACTAGATACACTCGTGCTAGACTACGAAATATATGCTGGCAAAATACTACTAGTTCAAGCTGAAAATTACACATAAAAAACTCTTCTTCATCTTCGATTTACAATGGTACCACTACACTGCTATCATAAATATTAAATATATAGGATTTTGTTTTAATCTAGAAAAGATGTCGGTGTGGTGAGTACGTCTGCTTTGCTAGTATTTTCTGTTTTGTTGATCGCCCTGCTTTGTCCCTCATAGCAACCACTGCAATGGAGCCAAACTACTCTAGACTCAGATGTGGAGGAGGTTGTTCTTGAACCTGGAGATTGCATAGTTGCCATGGATTATCTAATGGAGAAGGAGTCTCTAATCCTTGCAGAAATCAAATGAATTATTGAAATGTATTGAGGTATTGTCATTACTTGTTGTTTGATTCGCTAGAAATGGATTTGAAGAGCTATTTTAGCAAAGTTTCAAATATATTGAAATATATTTTTCTGAAGTCTACATGCGAATTGTAGTTGCTATTTCTATTTTAGATAACATAATTTTATTAGTACGATTGCAACGTAGTTTGATCATGGATTGTTTTGCTTTTAGGTAATAATGTTTGTTTCACACTTCCGACTCTGCCCTAGCTCTATTTTAATCCTGGGTCCGCCACTGATAACATGTGGTCACTATTTGGAAATGAAGTAGTGATACTTGATCAATTCGGCTTAAGCTTCTGGC
This sequence comes from Dendrocalamus sinicus, assembly GCA_036346575.1. Classification (NCBI taxonomy): domain Eukaryota; kingdom Viridiplantae; phylum Streptophyta; class Magnoliopsida; order Poales; family Poaceae; genus Dendrocalamus; species Dendrocalamus sinicus. The sequence goes on from CM070671.1 coordinate 29,218,011, forward strand.
TTCCGGCTTATTTTTCACTATTCACAAATTTCGTCTTTTTCTGAATTTTTGTCTTTTTTGTGCTTTTTTGCCGGTTCTTTTTTCCCGTATTTGTTTGTATTATACGTAATAGGCTAACATATTTTTTTATATTTTTTAATTTTTTTAAATTTAATTATGCTAAATAAGTCTCTGTCAGCTACAGTGTTTTTTTCAGCCAGCTACAGTGCTTTCAGCCATAAGCCACAAAAAAAACCCCAACTGATCACCACCATATAGCTTGTCACTATTACAGTATCTTGTGTCGATTTATTATTTTGTCTGGTAAAGTAGTGAGGAAATTTTTTTGTCACCATAAATAAGATTAATAGTGACAAAAACAAGCTTTCGTCACTATGTTCCGTCATTAAATTGTGATTCCTTCTAGTGAAATCAACTCACTCCCGTACCAGTTCAAGCCCATAGTCATGGCGTTTGTTTCCAGGAAGAAACCAGCACATATATATATACCAACATCCATGCATCCAACGACCGGCAGCTTTCTGGAACATATTCGGACCGCACGCGGTTTGCCATGTCATGCGCACTGAACATCGAGAATGGCGTGTGGGCGAAGTAGCCTTTCATTCCGACATCGTGCAAACATTAATACTGCAGTAGAAAAAAAAAAGATCTTCCTCGGCATATAAATACAAGGGAAAGCTAGCTCCTGGCTCTCGCATCCACTACCGTTCTGTTCCAAATTAAGTGGCGAGAGCAATGGCGCTGTTCTTCTTCTTGTTCTTGTGCCTCCTCTGTTCCCACACTGCTCCGGCATCCCCCTGCCGGGGTGGAGCGGCGCCACCGCCGCCGACGAGCTCGCACTCCTCTCCTTCAAGTCCGTGCTCTCCGCGGGCCCATCCGATTCCGAGGGCTTGTTGGCCTCATGGAACACGTCCAGCCACCACTGCAGCTGGCCGGGAGTCGTCTGCGGCGGTCGCCAGCACCCGGAGAGGGTCGTCGCGCTGCGCCTTGGGTCGTCAAACCTGTCGGGGAGCATCTCACCGTCCTTGGGCAACCTGTCCTTCCTTACGGAGCTAGACCTAGGAGACAACCGGCTCGTTGGTGAGATACCTCCGGAGCTCGGTCGTCTCAGCAAGCTCCGATTGCTTAACCTGAGCGTAAATTCTCTCCATGGAAGTATTCCTGTGGCCATAGGAGGATGCACCAATCTCACATCGCTTGACCTAAGCATTAACCAACTCCAAGGTACGACCCCCCTCGATATTGGCACCAGCTTGAAAAATCTTGCCTATTTGATCTTTCGCAGTAATGACCTGTCGGGAGAGATCCCTCGATCGCTGGCAGAGTTGCCATCGATCCAATTCTTGGATCTGTCAGACAACGGACTATCTGGTACGATTCCACCTGCTTTGGGCAATCTCACCCACCTTTGGCATCTTGATCTCAGCAACAACAGTCTATCAGGAACTATCCCTTCATCTTTTGGGCATCTCCGCAGTTTATCATGGCTCACGGTAGACTTCAACAACTTAACTGGGGTGATCCCCACTTCCATTTGGAACATTTCCTCTCTAGAAGTGTTTTCTGTCCAGTTTAATAAGCTAGGTGGTATGATACCTCCAAATGCATTCAGTGCCCTTCCGCTTCTCCGGGAGATATACGTGAACGATAACCAGATTCATGGCTTTTTCCCATACTCATCACTAGTCAATGCTTCCAATGTGTCAATAATTCAGCTCGATTCCAACCTTTTTAGTGGCATTGTTCCCCCAGAGATTGGAAGGTTAAGGAATCTCAATCATCTAGAGCTCGATGGCAATTTGTTTGAAGCTAAAGAAGCAAAAGATTGGGAATTCATAACTACATTAACAAATTGCTCCCAGTTGCAAGTTTTGGGATTGAGATATAATAAGTTCGGGGGAGTTCTTCCTAATTCACTTTCCAATCTTTCCGCTTCGCTATACTATCTTGACCTTTCATTCAACACTATCACGGGAAGCATACCTAAAGATATTGGTAATATAATTGGCTTACGACATCTCGATCTCTGCAACAACTCTTTCACAGGATCTCTTCCCTCTTCCTTGGGAAGGCTTAAAAACTTGGGCCTTCTCTATGTATTACAAAACAACATAAGCGGGTCGATCCCATTGACCATAGGAAATCTTACTGAACTAATTTATTTGCGGCTTGGCATGAACGCGTTCAGCGGTAGGATACCAAGCACGCTTGGAAACCTGACAAAGTTGTTGGGACTAGGTCTTTCGACTAATAACTTTACAAGTCCAATACCCAGTGGACTATTCAACATCCAAACACTCTCAATATTCTTTACTGTATCGAATAATAACTTAGAGGGATCAATACCCCGAGAAATAGGGAATCTCAAAAATCTTGTAGCATTCAGCGCAGAATCGAACAAATTATCAGGTGAGATCCCTAGCGCCTTTGGTGAATGTCAACTTCTACGGAATCTCTATCTGCAAAATAATTTCTTGAATGGAGCATCCCATCAGCCCTGAGCCAACTGAAAGGTCTTGAAACTCTTGACCTCTCAAGCAACAATTTGTCAGGCCAGATACCCAAGTTCTTAGGGAACATTACTATGCTCCATTCTCTGAACCTTTCATTCAATAGCTTTGTCGGAGAAGTTCCAATTGTTGGAGCTTTCGCAAATGCTTCTGAAATCTCAATCCAAGGCAATGGCGAACTTTGCGATGGCATACCTGATCTACATCTACCGGCATGTTATTCACAATTACCAAACAAAAAACTTCAATTTCTGGTGGTAACTATTGTTATTTCTCTCACTGCAACACTGGCCATCCTTTCATCACTCTACATGCTTCTAACCTGGCACAAGAAAAGCAAGACAAAAATCCCTTCAACAACATCCACACAAGGCCACCCAATCATCTCTTATTCGCAGCTGGTAAAAGCAACAGATGGTTTCTTGACAACCAATTTGTTGGGTTCTGGGTCTTTTGGGTCCGTGTACAAAGGAGAGTTAGATTGTCAAGATGGCAAAAGTAAAGATCTTGTTGCTGTGAAGGTACTGAAACTTCAAACTCCTAAGGCACTGAAGAGCTTCACTGCTGAATGTGAAGCCTTACGAAATATGCGACACCGGAATCTTGTCAAGATAATTACAGTTTGCTCAAGCATTGATACCAAAGGGAATGATTTCAAAGCAATTGTGTATGACTTCATGCCTAATGGTAGTCTTGAAGGTTGGCTACATCCTGACACAAATGACCAAGCAGAGCAGAAGCACTTGAATCTACATCAAAGAGTGACCATACTACTTGATGTGGCTTGTGCGTTGGACTATCTTCACTGCCACGGGCCCGCACCTCTTGTACATTGTGATGTTAAGTCAAGTAATGTGCTCTTAGATACTGATATGGTAGCACATGTTGGAGACTTCGGACTTGCAAGGATTCTTGTTGAGGGAAGCTCATTTCTCCAACAGTCATCGAGCTCATTGGGATTTAGAGGGACAATTGGTTATGCTGCCCCAGGTTAGCCTAATCTGTTTTGTTTTCTTTGTTTATACTTGTTTGCCATTATTGTCCTTCATTTCCATGGAATAACTCATGAAGATGAGCAGAAGAAATTAGTTTTACATTATGGAACGTATGGTTTGTCCATAATATTACTCCTTTATCGTAAATTTAGAACTACACGTATTATACAAAGTCTAATTTTTCCCCAAAATGTTGAATGCAACAGAGTATGGTGCTGGAAACATGGTATCAACAAATGGAGACGTGTACAGTTATGGAATTCTTGTTTTAGAAACTGTAACTGGGAAGAGGCCCACGGATAGCAGATTCATACAAGGATCGAGCCTTCGTGAACGCGTTGAGCAGGCTCTGCATCATGATGCCATGATGGACGTTGTGGACGCACGGATGTGTTTAGACCTGGAAAACAAGCTTCAGATCATGGATGATTCTTCAAGCAAGAGGAAGATTGATGGCCTGATTTCGCTACTTAGACTGGGAATGTCTTGCTCTCTGGAAATGCCATCGAGTAGAATGTCCACCAGGGATATCATCAAGGAACTGCATGCCATCAAAGAATCCCATTGGTAGGAATGCATAATATGGAGAAGGAAGAAATTCCACTTTTATGTTGGAAAATGTTTCTTGTGTCGATGATGTGTTCATGGTTATCCTTGAGCTCCCTGTAAGTGTGTTTGGAGATGATCCCTGGACAAGATGGACTTGAAGGAGAATAGCGCACATTCGTCGGCCATAGCGTTGCTGCTCCCCTTAGAGGGAGGCACCAGAGCATGGGGGCAGAGGCACAACAACGAGAAGCAGAGCAATTTTATTGCTCTACAAGAATTCACTTGTATACGTTGAAGCTTTCAGATAGAAGCAAATTCAGTTGTGAATTGTAATTTACACAAGAAGTTAGAAGGGTGGTATAACTAGCAGAGGCAGTGCTATACCTGCCACTTATGAATGTATATGAAGCCATGTTCAGTCTAACTGGAGTGTTGGAGGAAGGTCTTCATGCCACCTCGAGCCCTTGATCACCCCAAACGGTGACACCTGTTGGAAGGTCTACCCAGAGCCAAGCTCGGGGCCAACCCTAGGTAAGGTGCGCGAGATCGACCCTAGAGGGTTCGAAGCCGACCCTAGCGAGGTGCATGAGGCCAACCTTGGGTGAGGTAGGTGAGGTGCGTAGGGATTAACCCCGAGCGGAGTATGCAAGGCCGACCCTGGAGGGGTCCAGGCCCAGCCCCAGGCTGACCCTACGGTCCCAAACATGACAAGACCCATATAGAGCAAATGACAAGACCCATATAGAGCAAATGACATAGATGCCCACAGGAATAAGCTACACCTCAAGGGCAAATTTGTAACTTCAGTCGACTACCCCTGTCACCCTATAAATAGGATCCCTTGTAATAGGAAGGAGACCACTTGGTAACCTTAGAACACCTATATTGAATACACTTGGTAGTTAGGTGCTTCTCCTTGGGTCCCTTCATATCCTCGGTGGTTTTTATATCCGACCGGGGTGCTTCTAAGTTTACTGTCCGGACTCGTACTGATGACGCCGTCCATGGAGATCGAGCAAGAAGCCATGCTGCCTAAAAAGGAAGGCACAGAAGGGCGCCGAGGTGGGGGTGTGAATCCCCTCCAAGGTCGAAGTCGAGCAAGATCGTAGCCCATGTCGCCCTTGGGCCGAAGGCGCAACCCAACCTCTCCACAGAGGCCCAAGTCACTGGAGAGACCATGGCCTCCCGATAGGCCAACCCTCCGAATGCTCGCGAGGCGGTGGAATGGGAGTTGGAGGATCTTCGAAGGCAATTGAGGGAGTTGCAAGCTGAGGCGTTGCAGTAAGCCACTAAGGCGCGCCAAGCGGGCAAGCTCTGGGCACAACTTGAGAGGGCATGAGCCGAGGTGAGGACCCTGCCCCTGCGGGAGCTCGGGAAGCCGAAGAGCTGAGTAATTAGCTAGAGGAAGCATGCGCCTTGGCTCGTAAGGCGACGCGTGTTGAGGTCCCAGAAGTTGAAGACCTTTGGGCCAAGTTGGCTGAAGTCCGCGCCGGGGCGAACTCATGACACTCGGCCAGGGTCCAACAAGCCAACGACCTCCGTGCGCAACTTGACCAAGCACGGAGGGAGGCCCTCGCCTCAACAAGGGACGTGGGGACGAGTTAGACACACAAAGGGGCTGGCCTGCCTCAGGCCACCCAAGTACAAGACCTCGCGCCCAAATCCACGCAGGATCTCCCTCGCGCCCCCACACCCCCAAGGGGCTCCTGCCCAAGATGTGGTTCACTTCATTGACCCCTTGAACCCGTTGAGCCCCAACCTGCAATCCACGCCATGGCCGACACATTTCTGGATGCCGAAAGTCACCAAGTACGCGGGAAGCTTTGATCCGATGGAGTTCATCTGCGTGTACGAGACCAACACTTTTTTACAACTTCTGGTATAGTTTTGGTTTTAAAGTAGGACTAACAAATTACTCCATGTATACTTGTTTAGAGACACTCTAAACCTATTTTTTTGCCTTATTGCGAAAAAGAGCAGCTTACACTATGCAAGTTGTGCAACTTCTCATTTAACAGTTTTTCAAGAGCCAAAGCCAACTCCCTAGCTAAAATCACAAGTGTGGCACAAGTTAAAACACGACATACATTAAATTATGACAAATTCAGTGATACACAAATTAAAGCTAATAATACATCAATAAGGTACCATCAATCCGCAACTTGACGGTTTTCATAGAAAATACTAAGGATTACAAAAAACAGAGAGAAAACCAGAGAAATAAACAGAATTCAGAAGAAAAACAAATGCATGTTTTGTACATGATTTTATTTTCCCTTTTGGTGTTTGATGGATTTTTTGTGTAAATAAAGGAATTTTTTTTGTGTAATTTAAACAAAGTTTTCGACAAAAAAGGCCATTTGTAGTTATTAGTGGAGACCAGCCACATAGCTGTCACCCAACAAAACATTTATTGAAAAAGAATATGGTTTTTTTCCAAAGAGGCTATGTGCAATCATTAATCACTCAGCTTTGCAATCGTCTACTTTAGCTATCCGCTGAAAGCCCGAGCTCGGACAACTAAAGTCGTTGTAGGATGAGTTCGCTTACACATCAAAATTCAATAGTGAGCTTCCCTAATCTCACAGACATGCAGCCTCTTCCCAACCAGTTAAATTCCACATGCATAACCAGACACTAAGTATCACAGTAAGCACAAACACATGCACATTTCATGTAATGTAACGCATTGCGAAAAAGCCAGAAAACAGAAAGCAGCTCAGCCAGTGGCGGACCCAGAGAATTTGACGAGCCTGGGCGAAGAACAGAGTCTAAATAACAAGCGCTCAAAAACATAGATCATAATACAAGCAAAATATGACAACCACATTAGATTGCTCCGATTCCAACTGCATCCATCAGGGCAAACATGCAAATATGGAGTATCAGAACATCCAAATATGCCATGCATTCCATGGAACTGCCATGCATTCCATCAGGACATCATAATACGAGCCCGGGCAGGGGCCCAGGGTCGCCGGGCCCTGGGTCCGCCAGTGAGCTCAGCATACAAAAGCATCGCCTTTCTTGGGGTGGTCGAACTCTGTCAAGGGCGTGACAATGGACTGGAGCCTCACCCAGCCTCCATGCTTGTTCTGACAACACAAGAACGCAATAGTATTAGCGTTTGGCACATGACAATAGTGATGGCTTCTCAGCGCCACCCACAATTAAGGGGACAACGGAGGTAATACATTACCTGGTAGGCTGGTACGTCATGAGCTTCTCGGCATGCTCTCGCTCCTTGTCGCTTGATTCCTTAAAGAAGCTGAACATACAAAATTCGCAGAGGTAGTGAGGATAATTTTGCTAGGATTTATTTAGTGATGGTTAATTGAGGTGCTGGAGTGATGACTTACTTGGCAAATCCCATGAGAGCAACGTTGTCATGGTCGAAGTAGGCGAAGAGTGAGTGGTACGCGTACATTATACTCCACACTGCAATGAAAATTTTAGGCTTTAAATTCAATTCCAGAAATTATTATGATGGGCGACTAACCAAAACCAAAATTAGCCAAACACAGTCTTTTCTCCCAAAATTTGCGTCCATTTTGGATTGAAATTTTGTATCCATCGGTCCGGTCCGTGCACAACAAAGTTGGGGAAATAGTGCAAGGTTTAGCAGGGAAGGAAACTCAGCAGACAAGAGAGAAAATTAGTGGAACAACACGTTACGAAGGGGAAAAAAAGAAGCATCCATTCCATCAAAGCCAAATCCCAAAATTCACTGGAACGCGCAGAAGTCAAAAAATAAAAAAAGGTACCAAAAATAATCCAAAAAAACATCCAGAGCGAGCGAGCAGAGCACAGACTTAGGGGGTGTTTGGAACTACTCCACAAACTCTGCTCCCCAAACTCTACCGTGGAGCAGCTCCACAAAAAACCTAGAGTTTGTGGAGCACCCCTTTAGGTGCTCTCACAACTCCACCTTTTTTTTCTCGAACAGAGTACGTGGAGCTGAACCTGTTTGGCTAAAAAACGTGGAGCGGAGCTGAAAAACGTGGAGTGGAGCAGTCCCAAACACCCCCTTAATCAGCTCGTTGATGGCGGCCCCGCACTCGTCAATGAACCTGCACCTTGCCACCGATTAATTGGTCCTCCTCCGACGGCCTGAGCGAGAAGCAACACTGTACAGGAAGAAAGCAAGAGCCCTCCAGTCAATCCAACACTGTACAGGAGCATCATTGGAAGCTTGAGATATTTGGTCAATACCCGACCTGACATTGCATATTCGGTTGGGATAGTTAGTCGGTTCATGGAAAGTCCAACAGTTGAACATATGACTGCTGTGAAGAGAATCCTCAGATATATCAGTGGAACACTCAATTTGGGGTGCTTCTATGGAAGAGGAAACAGCAGTAGTATGGAGTTGATCGGGTATAGCGACAGTGATCTTGCCGGAGATGTAGACGATCGCAAAAGTACCACCGGTGCCGTGTTCTATCTCGGTTCAAGCCTGATTGCTTGGATTTCGCAGAAACAAAAGGTGGTAGCCTTGTCGTCATGTGAAGCTGAGTATTGCAGCGACAACGTCAGCTTGTCAAGGCATTTGGATGGCACGGTTGCTGAGTGACTTGTTGAATCAGGAGCAAAAGAAGTTCAAACTGTTAGTTGACAATAAGTCGGCCATTTCATTGTGCAAAAATCCCGTACACCACGACAGGAGTAAACACATTGATACAAGGTACCATTTTATTCGAGAATGTGTGGAGAGTGAGAAGATTGAAGCGGAGTATGGACTGAAGAACAGCTGGCCGATATCCTAACTAAGTCACTTGGTCGTATAAAATTCCTTGAAATGAGGGAGAAGCTTGGTATGGTGGATACAGCAAAAGGGAAACAAGATTAGGGGGTGATTGTTAGTGCTAATCTGTTTCAGTCTTGAATAAGCAGTCTGCGCAGTTTTCAGTCTGTGCTGGTTTTTCAGGTCTATGGGAGTCTGTAGCTGGGAGCAGTCCACAAAGCTTCAGAAACCAGTTCGGCAGATTGCAGATAAGTTTGTTTTATGTTATGCATAAGTTGTAAGGTTGTGATCCGGGTTATTAGGATCATAGACCAGGGTAGCGTTTGCAAGTTGCTAGTTTTTCGGGTTGGCAGTTGAGGCCTGAAGAGAGTCGAATTGTATTGCTCGAGTCTGTTGTTTTTCAGAATACACTGTAGCGCGTATTTGCAGTCCAGAAGAAAACAGAGAGCAGTTTCAGAGTTTGCGTGAAAAACTCTCAAGTTCAGAGTCAATTATCTCTTGCGTTTCTTCTCCATTTGTGTCCAGATTTTGTGTGATTGCAGATTGAGGCATCCTGATCCAACATCGGCGACGGAGACCGAGTCGCCGACGACGATGGGATTGGTTCTCGTGCCCTGCTCTCTGCCGCCATTGCGCCGGCCAGCTCCGCTCCGTCCGCCCGTTGCGTCGGCCGGCTCCGCTTCACCCGTCCACCTCACCGACCGGCTCCGCTTCGCCCGTCCGCCGCGCTAGGCCAGCCACGCCCTACGCGTTCACTACACGGAGTCTCCACTTCACTTCCCCATATCTCCACTTTGCTTCGCTAGGTGCGCCTCCAGACCACACCCCACGCCGCTCGCCGCGGGACGCCGCCTCCGTGCCGCATCGCTCCGAGGCACCTTCCTCGGCCCCTTGCGCCCTCGAACTTCTCCGGCCTTCGCGCGCGCCCTCCACCACAGACCTCTCCCGGACCGCACTTCCCTCTAGCATCTCGGACCCCTCCCGAGCGGGTTGGCTTCGAGGTCTCGGGCACCCCCGGAGATTCTTTGGTTTCAAGGCCCAGGGCGCCCCGGGGATTCTTTGGTTTCGAGGGCAGCGGCTTCGAGGTCCTGGGCACCCCGGGGACTCTTCAGCTCCAAGGTCCCGGGCACCCTGGGGATTTTTTGGCTGAGGGCTTCAAGGTCCCAGGATTCTTCAGCAGAAGAAACACCCCAAGAAGCGCCTTTTATAGTTTTGATCCATAATGGCGTCTACAGAGTTTGGGGGAGCCGCGGACTCGCTAGCTAGTGGTGGGCATTACAAGTTTTGGGCAGGCTCTTGGCCAGGAAAAGGGCTGTCGCAGCAAAGCTTGGAGGGCCCAAAGCTCATCTGGCTTAGCATCAGATGAGAGTAGCACACAACAATAAAAATCAAGTACAGTTGAAGCTTAAAGAAATGGTGAACGCTGTCGCTTTAATCAAATCCTTGTTCATCATGCCGACGGAGGACACCTACATCTTGTTTCGCATCGAATTCCTGGTGGTAGTCTCCACAGTGTTGTTCCTTGGGGTGTTCGTCCTGGACATATCTCGCGACTACTTCCACAGCGCCACCATCCAAGCCATCTTGAGTATTGTTGGCAATGTATCCGACTCTAGTGATATACCTCATTGGGGGCCACGCAAGCAGCCCCGTTCGAGAATGAGCTATTCCCGGTCTGGGCCATAGTGCAAGTCGGTTTCCGTCACAACATCGACTTCATCTCTGGGTATGGCATTCCAGGCCAAGAATAGGTGACGTCTTACCGAGTGAATTGAGTCCATACAGCTTTTGGGAGTGGCGTTCTTGAACAGAACACGCGGTTCAAAGTTCGTCTATCCCCTTTGGTCCCTTTGGGGTCTGCAGATAGTGAGGAGCTGCCACACAATGCTCGCACGCTATCTGGCATTTGACTCCGTCTGGCACGGCAAGAGCTCCGAACTAGTTTCAGGGTACATGCGGACTGAGGCACGCTGTGATAACTTCGAACTTAAGGACGGCGAACCTGGGCCTATGGAAGGATGCAAAAACTTGGCCTACGGTGAAACAAAGCAAAACATCATATTAAAGAAGCCTCGGTTGCTCTGGTGCTTACTTGAAGACATGGTCTTAGAAAAAAGGCTTCTTCCAGATGTTTTCTTTCTAACTATTATCTAAAAGGTATTGATAAACATCATTCGGATGTTTTCTTTCTAACTATCATCCAGATTTATGACCGTTAGATCTCTTCTCCTCGCCCCCTCCAAAAAAAATCTCCCCCTTTAAAAAAAAGAGGCCGTTAGATCTCTAATCCAACAGTCCGAAATTTGGATGATTGTTAGGAAGAAAATATCCGGGTGATATGTATACACACCCCTAAATTTGTGACCCTTGAATTAGAGATCAAGAGGCTATTTGTTTTTAAATTAGAGAGATTTTTTTTAAAGAGGAAAGGGTAGAATTTAAGGGGGGAGAATTTATAGCTATTGTATTTCTAATTCAACAGTTTTAAATCTGAATAATAGTTAAAAAATATATATAGATGATTTTTAACAAAATCCAAGAAAAAATCTGGTCGAGGATGTGAAGCTCGAGATGGCATTCCTCAATGACCGCTTCAACGCCCGTTACCCTATGGCCTTCTGGCGCGGGTTTCCTTCGCCCCCACTTCCGTCTCGCTATGTCTGATAGCACTGTAGTGCCACTGTTCACAGCTCACCCCGGTCAAAGCTAGCCTGAGCGGAAAGGGATGGGACTATACGACTAACACCACTCGGTGGTACGATCGAGGATACAACTAGTGGCGGACGTAAAAATTTTAAAATAGCTATTCAAAGTTGTAAAAATATTTTTCAATACAAAATATAAAGATCTATAGTAACAATAGTTAACATATAATTGTTCGTACTGGGGATAATATCTCAAATAATATAAAGAAATTACAAAATAATTGCAAAAGTTCACAAATTAACTCAGCGATGCTTCATGCCTAGAAAATGTGATATAATGATAGAAACTTGATATATCAGATTTCATATAATGCTAATTGAAACAATACTTAATCCTTTTTTTTGGACAAGTCCATAGAGTAGAAGCTATTTGTGTATTTTTTTTGTTGCTTGTCTCTTCTGTTTGACAACACCGCCCAAGTGATTTGTTCTCCTAATGTAATTAACCTGCAAGGCTAAGCTCTATATAACACACGTCCTCCTGTGTCTAGCTGATGAGGAACATAGGCAACCAAACTCAAGGAAATTGCAGGCAAAAAACTTCTTAGGGAGCTGCTGCCGGGACCTCGGATTTCCAAACCCGGATCCTCTGTGTATTACAGCACTAGTCTCAGATCAAAGCTAGTGCACACAGTTAAACAGAAATGATTACATCACCATTAACGATTTATTACAATAATAAAGAGTATTGACCGAAAGGTCTCATTATTACAACTGAGGGTTTCAAGACCTCACATATACGAAACACAGCGGAAGCAAAAGATAAATCCAGCGAAGACCCATCAATACGCCACAGGCAATTCACTGGGGAAGTGCGACCTAGTACTTCGGGAATCCTTCATCAAATCCACAAGCGAAGTAGTCGTAGTCTCCCTCTTGAGCTTCGTATTCTTCTGAATATTATTTTTGAGTGCAGCATGTGAGTACATAAAGTACTCCACAAGTCTTGGGAAAAATGCAATAGATGCAAGGTTTGACAAAGGAAGGCTATATGGTTCTTTTGCACAAAGCAATATTTGAAATCTCAATTACTACTAATTATTTTCGAAGGCATCAATTTAATGAAGTAAATGTTTTAACAGAAACTATCATTAATTCTATAGTGAAGGTTCCATCTACAACACTAGTTTAACCAATTCTAACTGATCAAGTTTAAAACTGCGGGTTACATCCACCCTTTCTGGCTCCATCTGCTAGGATACCCTTCCAAGAGTTCCCTCCACTCTCGGAAAACAAAAACTTTGATTTTAAAACCAAAACCAAAAATCTACCATGTGAATGCATTCCTTGCCCGCCCTTGACCGTGGGCACGGCTATTCGAATAGTTTGACACTCTACAGAGGTTGTACAACTTTATCCCCAAGAGATAAATTATCTTAACAGTCACCACGCTTCCTTTGGCATGAGATACAGATAAAATATCACAAAGCCTTTACCTCACTCTAGACTAGCTAGACACCACCCGCTGAGGTTTCACCGCAGGAGGGTTAAATCTTCCAAATCTGAAGCCCCCTCTTGCGCCATATGAGTACAGTAAATTCCTGTCCCTCACTGTGAATAACCAGTAAATCCCTGGCACCCACTTTCCACTGGTGGCACCTAAACTAGACTATCATGAGTTGATCAGTTAGGTCGTACCCATATAGACTTAGGGTTGTACGGTAATGCTCAGTCTAGACAATCACAAGCATCGGTCCTTAGTTGACTAGGGTGGAACATACACTTTACAAGATCTCGTGCTTGCTGCACCAACCCAAACCAACCATCCACCCTAATCTAAACCAACTTCCACATTTTACTTTATTTTTAAAAAAACAGTGGCAACTCCAATCACCACTAATTTATAAACACAAGGTTATTACAATAAATCGTAATTTCCCCTTTTTCAAGATTTCTAAGATATTAAATAGCATGACTAAGCATTATACTGTCATTCTAATATTAACAAAGAATTGTATAATTCTCATTGTTGAGACAAAGGGAATTCTAGGGTTACAAAGGTACATGGCAATCAATTCCAATTGAGGGCATAACAAAGTTGGAGTAACTAATACCTTAAGATTTGAACTAATGTTTTATGTAAATAGCAATGCACATAATTTAAAATAATTAAAACATTTCAAAATCATAGGTTCAAGATGATCAAAGCAGACTTGCCTTCTTGCACACTCTCTGGGTCTTTTTGCTGCGGAGTGGAGAGATCTTCGACAACGTTGGATTCTACGCGCGAAAAGACAGAGCAACAAAACAAATAAATACAAATAAAATCAAATAAAATTCAAAAATTCAAAAATAGGCCATATTTGTATAGATTATGATTTTAGACGAATTTAAAAATTTGAATGGCTGAATTTGGAGTTAAAACGAGGAAGTTATGCTCATTTGAAAATCTCAATTTGAATAAATCCAGAAATTATGAAATTTCTAACAGGTGGGGCCCACTGGCAGTATTTACTTTTTTAATCTTTTATTTTTATTTCTTTATTCTGAGTCTATGACAAGTGGGACCCACTGGACAGTGAACCCATTGTGCTGGATTCTGACATGTGGGACACACTGGACTCTGGGCCCATATGTCAGAGTCTAACGTAGACAGGTGGGGCCCAGGCGGCAGTGGCCAGCGCAGACCGGCGACCGCTGACGAGTGGGGCCCATCTGTCAGTGCGGAAAAACGAAGAAAAGACTCAACCTCAGCGTGCGGAGTCGGGGGCTCGAACGCGCGACGAGGGAGCCAAGGGGGAGAAGGGAGAGCGGTGGTAACGATCGGGGCGGGGCGTTGCCTACCCATAAAGGGTAGGTAAACCCTTTGATGGTTACCTGCTGGAGGGACCGGGCAGAGGTGGCCGGAGGTGACGGTGCCGGCGGCGAGGGAGGGCCGGAGGGGTTCGGGGAAGTTAAAAAACGGGGTCCTGGTGCGGAGTAGATGACGACGGCGGGGTTCGGCAAGGAGCGGAGACAGCCGGCGATGAGGAATAGCGGCGTCGCAGCTCGGGTCCTTTGGTGCGACGGTGCTCCGGCGGCGGGGAGGCTCGGCCGAGGCGTCGGGGAAGTTCGCACGGCCACGGGGGTGCTCGGAGTGGCGGTGGCGGGCTTTGGGGAGGATCGAGGCGGCAGCGATTGCTCGCCGGAGAGCGGCGGAGCTCGGGGAGAGAGGTGGCACGGTGCTGGGGTGCTACGGAGCTCGGGGAAGAGAGCGGAGGGCAGAGGGCGGTTGTGCGGAGGGAGGCGAAGCCTAGGGGGCCTTTTATAGGGGGCGGAGAGGGGACACGGCAGCGGCAATTGCTCGCCGGTGCTGGCGGCTGGAAAAGGAAGGGAAAGGGGAGGGAAGGAAATAAGGGCCGCAGAAGGAAGGAGAGGCGCGGAAGCTCGGGGATTTGGTCGCGGGGTTCCAAAACCGGAGGAAGCCGAGGAAGGAAGGTGGGGATCCGCGGGGGAATCGGTCGCCGGCGCAAGAAAGGAAAGAAAAGGGGGAAAGAAGGAAGGTGGCACGCGGGAGGAAGGGGAAGACCCTGACAGGCGGGGCCCGCGTGCAGCGAGAGAGAGGGGAAGTGAGCGGGCGGCGCGGATCGCAGCCACGAGGCTTGGGGGCGGATCGGGCGGTGGGTGCGGTTTAAGTGGGAGGGGACGGCCGGATGGCTTGCGCGAGCGACGTGGCGCGCATCGGGCCGGCCACGCGTCGGCCCGAGGGGAGGGGAAGGCGGAGTGGCTGACGGGCCGGGCCCGCTTGGCGGAGAGAGAGAAGTGCGGCCTGGATTGGGCCGGGCGGCGACGTGGGCGGATCTGAGCCGTCCACGTGTCGGCCGGAGGGAGAAGAGATTGATTTTTATTTTTGGAATTTGATTTTTAATTTCAGAAAAGGCTAGGAAATTATTTAGGCCTAAGAAAAATATGAAAATACCTCCAAAATTTCCAGAAAAATTCACAGAAGCTTCTAGAGATATTTTGGACTTAATAAAATTATTTCAAACTACTGTTGATATCTAATTTTCATACTTTAAAATACTTTTAAAATTTTTAAAAATAGGTTTTAAACTCCAAAAAATTCAGAAAAGCCAAATAAAATTCAAATACTTTAAAATAACTTATTTGAAATTAGATTTTTCCAGAAAGCAAATTTTGGGATGTGACAATTGCCATTTTGAATTGGTTTTTGTTTTCTATAAAACATATTGGAACATTAGGGAGACCTTGGGGCAGAGATAAACTTAGGCATATTCTATACCAGTTGGTGAGTGATATGGGGTTGAGGAAACTAAGGAAATTTTCTTAAAAGAATGCTACAACAACTGTTGTCAGTAAAGTTATCACAAGCATGTTTACAACTCTGGAATCATGTCGTGCTCATCTTCTATGACAATGTCATTTTCAGAGAACATAAGCCTTTTTGAGGGTGAACCTACTAATCATCATGAATGAAATACATCAACTAAGCATCATAATAGGTGTCTTCCTCTTCAAAGCTTAAAACTCAGCCTCATGAAAGTGCAAATTCAACTACCAACACCGAAGTACTCACCAGTCGCCGGAGGCCCGGAGCCGGAGCGGCGGAGCACCACTGCTGCTTGCTGGACGTAGGCCTGGAGCCCAGATCTAGCCAGAGGGCGGAGGCGCGGTTGCCGGTCGCGGTGCCAGCGGAGTGGAGCGCCGGAGGTCTGAGGCGCGGTCGCCGGTCACGGTGCCGGCGGAGCAGAGGGCCAGATCTGGGATCTGGTAGTGTCGCGGTCCGATCGGCCGGTCGTGCACCGCGGTGCCGCCGTGCCGAGCTCGGCGGGCTGCCAACGGAGGCGCGCGGCGAATGGCCGAACCGCCAAAGGCGTGCACAGTGGCTGGTGCGGTCGCCGGTCGTCTGCCGTCGTGGATTGCGCGAGCGAGGCCCGAGCGCGGGCCGAGTCCCGAGGGCAGGCGAAGGTGGCGAGGCGCAGTCGCCGGCGAGCGCGGAGGCGGAGGTGGCAGCGCGGCGCAGCGGCGTGAGGCGGAGGCGCGCGGCGAGGCGGGGCGGAGGCGGCGAGGCGGTCGCGAGAGGAGCGAAGGTGGAGGCGGCGAGGCTAGGGTTAGGGTCCACGTGAGAACGCAATGGGGATTGGGGGAGGGGGGACCGGGACCGGGGGAAGGCAGGCCGCGGCCGCGCGGATAGAAAATGTGCTGGGCCTGGCTTCACGCACGGACGCGCCATCGCGGGCTGCTGTGGGCGGCCGAATTGGCGAATTGTGGCTTTAAACAGTTTATTTGGCCCAACTATACATATACATATATATATATATATGTATTATATCTCATATATACTAGTTTTTGGTCAAAAAATTTGGGTGTTCAGCTGAACACCCATGAACCACTGTAGATCCACCCCTGGATACAACCAATTTTCTCTTGTTCCTTTAGCAGCTACGTGTTGTCTTCCAACGAGCGTAGCATATTCACTCGTGGCGTCGAGCGTTGCCGGGGCACCTCGGAGCAGCGACACCCGTTGAAAGGTTTACTCTGAGTCAAATCCTGTACCAACCCCAGGCAGAGTACGCTGAATCGACCCTAGGAGGGCCCAGGGCCAACCTCGGACGGAGTACGTGGGATCAACCCTAGGGGTGTCTAGGGCCAACCCCGGGCATATTATGTGGGATCAACCCTAGGAGAGTTTGGGGCCAACCCCGGACGGAGTACGCAAGACCGACCCCGGAGGCATCTAGGACCGACCCTGGACGAGGTGCGCAAGACCATCTGTTAGAGTGTAATCTTGTTTTTAGACGTATTTGAGTCGTATATGTATACATATATTTGCCGTATACGTAGAAGTCTAGTCCGTTTGCGAGTCGTATTTGAGTTCGTCGGTTTGCCGTATACGTATACGAGTTGTATACGGCTTAGTTTCCGAGTCGAGTTTTGTTGCCATTTGCATGGCCGTATGAGATTCTGAGTCGGGTGTGCATAGGTTTTATAAAGCCATGCAAGACTTGTAACGTGAGGAGAGCAAGGAAAAGTGTGAGAAGAAAAGAAATAAAGAGAGAGGGGAAGCGTTCCCAGAGGCAAAAAGAGGCAGAGGTGCTGAAATTTAAGCTTGGTGTTGGTGTGATGTTCTTCTCATGAAGTCCAGGAAGAGATTACGGAAACAGCCAAGCTCCATCTGGTGATAGACTCGCATGACTTCGCGGGTCCCACGGAGGTAACAAGCTGCACTTTTGTGTGTATGCGCAGGAAGCACAGGAGGAGTCCCGGGGAATCCAGACCAGCGGGTCCAACGGCCGAAGGCCATAGAGATTGATCCAGGAAAAGTTGCAACAAGTGGTATCAGAGCATGGGTGACAAGTTGAAGGCTCAGGGTGGGTTAATCTCCCTCTAGTACCCTCTCCTGATGGTCGACAACTACCCGGTGTGGGCAATGAAGATGAAGGCAAACATGCGCGCACAAGGAGTCTGGTGCGCAGTCGATCCGAAGGGGAAGGACAAGGAGGTGGAAGATAAGATAGATCAGGCGGCTTTAGCCCTAATTTACCAGGCGGTGCCGGACACGATGATGCATCAGCTCATCGGCAAGGAGACGGCACGAGAAGCGTGGGAGGCGCTTCAGACGATGCACGAAGAAGTTGATCGTGTCAATGAGGTGCGGCTCCAGAATTTGCGGAGGGAGTTCGAGAATCTGAAGATGGAAGAAAACCAGCCGGTGGACGAGTTCGCCGGCAAGTTGAGTTCATTGTACAATCAGATTAACTCTCTTGGCGACAAGATGGAGGAATCTGTGGCGGTGAAGAAGTACCTACACGTGCTTCCGGAGAAGTACATACCTGTTGTTACAACACTTATGTACTCCCCCGATCTGGACAAGAAGAAGATAGAGGAGATCACCGGATCTCTCAAGGCGCATGAGGAGTTACTGAAGGGGTTTCAATCGCGCAAGGAGCAAGGATCTCACAACGAGCAGGTGTTGCTAGTAAGGGGAGACCGGAGAGACAGTCGTGGCTCTTCATACAACCGCGGGAGGTGGCGCGGTCGTGGTGGCCAGAGGAGTCGAGGCGGCAGGGGTGGCCGTGGAGACAATGTTGGGCAAGGAGGTGGTGAGAGATCCTATGATTTGTCACATGTCAAGTGCTTTGAATGTGGCAAATACGGGTATTATGCGATACGATGCTGTAGCAACAAAAGGTGCTTCAACTGTAACAAGCTTGGGCACTTTGCTTTGGATTGCAAGAGCAAGAAGAAGGACGGGGAAGTAAACCTTACCAAAGACGAAGAAAAAGATGACGGAGAGCTAGTACTTCTCTCCTCATATGTTGAAAAGGAGTCGATCATGGTGGAACTGAATGAGGAGAACGTAGTTCCAAAACTACGAACGAAGGAAGGAAGTCATGATCACACGGATCAATGGTACTTGGATAATGGAGCAAGCAACCACATGACGGGAGACCGTTCCATGTTTCACAAGCTCGATGAGAAGGTTTGGGCCAAGGTCAAGTTCGGCGACGGCTCCACGGTGGAGATAAAGGGTAAAGGGACGATGATGCTGCAATGCAGGAACGGGGCTAAGAAGTTGTTGACAGGAATCTATTATATACCAAGCCTATGTAATAACATACTAACTCTCGGGCAGATGACGGAGAGAGGGTGCAAGGTGGTGCTGGAGGATGAGTTCTTGCGAGTGTATAACAAGAACAGAGATTTGTTGATGAAGGCAAAGAGATCTCCAAATCGGTTGTATAAGATTCCTTTGAAAACTTGTAAACAGGTTTGGGTGGAGAGAGGCACAGATGGACGAGGTGCAGAGGCAGCAGAAGGAAAGCCTGGCACACAAGAAGTCGTAACAAGGAAGGAGACCGAGTCGGCAAAGAAGCAAGACGAGGCAGAAGGCGCAGTGGTCGAAGCGAGCGGCTCAGGAGGTGTGCACAGGCATGCAGCCAACTCCAAACGAGCGCATGCAGGTGGAGAGAAGCGGAGCGACGGTTCGAGTGGTCGGCACCGACCACATGCAGCAGGTATGGTCGTGGCGAGCAAGGGCTTGGGAGGAGCTCTCACGCAGTCAGCAGAAGGAAGTCGGAGATGGGTCCCAAGGTGGCAGGAGGAAGCACAGCGTGGAGGACAGTGGTCGAAAGCAATGGCACACGACAGGGAGAGGAAGTGCTCGTGGAGGAAGCAGGAGCAGGTGCTCCAGCCCAGGCAGGCATGCAAGGAAGAAGCAGCAGCAAGAGAGAAGGTCAACATGATCAAGAAGGAAAATCAAGATTAAGGAGGTGATTGTTAGAGTGCAATCTTGTTTTTAGACGTATTTGAGTCGTATACGTATACGTATATTTGCCGTATATGTAGAAGTCTAGTCCGTTTGCGAGTCGTATTCGAGTTCGTCGGTTTGCCGTATACGTATACGAGTTGTATACAGCTTAGATTCCGAGTCGAGTTTTGTTGCCGTTTGCATGGCCGTATGAGATTCTGAGTCGGGTGTGCACATGCTTTATAAAGCCATGCAAGACTTGTAACGTGAGGAGAGCAAGGAAAAGTGTGAGAAGAAAAGAAATAAAGAGAGAGAGAGAGGGGAAGCGTTCCCAGAGGAAAAAAGAGGCAGAGGTGCTGAAATTTAAGCTTGGTGTTGGTGTGATGTTCTTCTCATGAAGTCCAGGAAGAGATTACGGAAACAACCAAGCTCCATCTGGTGATAGACTCGCGTGACTTCGCGGGTCCCATGGAGGCAACAAGCTGCACTTTTGTGTGTATGCGCAGGAAGCACAGGAGGAGTCCCGGGGAATCCAGACCAGCGGGTCCAACGGCCGAAGCCCATAGAGATTGATCCAGGAAAAGTTGCAACACCGTCCTTAGGAGAACCCTGGGCTAACCCTAAGTGAAGTACACAAGACCGTGCCTTGGAGGACCCCGGGCCGACCTCGAACCGCGTGGAGCAAATGACCAAAATACCCTCAAGAGTACACCAAGCCCTAAAGGCAAAGTTATAACTAAACTAGCCTCCCCTCTCCCCCTATAAATAGGAACCCTTGTAATGGGAGAGAGGAGGCTATTTTGTAGTCTTAGAACACTCATATGAAATACACTTGGGGGAGGGAGGAGGCCTTCTACAAGGACTTCGGGGTTGTGTGCTTCTCTTGAGCCCCTTCGCACCCGCAGACGCACCCGCAGCAGTCTTCGTATCCGTCCGGGGGTACTTACAAATTTACTATCCAAACTCGTACTTATGACACAGTCTATACCTTACTCTAATGGATACTATGCACTAGCACAAATGGGGCATAAACCTAGTAAATAGATGAGGTAATCCACCTATATCTAACTTTAATGTATACTATCCACTAGCACAAATGAGGCACCCGTTAACTCCACATAATACAGATTTTGTATTTACACTTAACTTATGTATGTTTTTCAAAGCACATATGTGAGTTGCATGGTTTTTACATTTGGAGACTTAAATTAAATGGTATTAATGTTTAAGTGAAGATTAGACCCCAACATGAGTGAGGGAGCAAACCTTTTTCGTTTCCGGCCCAACTGAGCGCAGCTGGTTTGCACCCTTTCTTGCAAGTTGTCTGCTCTGTGCGTGGGGCAGTGATCGCATTCCCAGACAGATTTTTCAGCGTTACCTTGGACTTAAGGAACAATAGAAGAGCCCCAGTTTTCCACCGTATACTAACATACTGTAGACTAATGGTGGGTCTGGTACTCTAGGCATGTCGACCTCGATCCACCGCTGCGTTCTTCGTTGATCCTCTAGAAGCTTTAGTTGACGACGTCGTGGAATGAGTCGTCGGAATTGCCTTCCCCTTCTCCGGTGAATTGGTATATAGCACTTGTAGATCCCATTTAAAAAAAATGTACCACTTAAAAGAAATCGAAGATAAAAATAGATTAAAAAACTGAAGAGAACAGCCAATATCGAAGGTGATCCTCCGGTCCCTACGACGCGCTCGCCTCCGTCGGATGGGAGCAACGGACGGCGCACCGCCCGGCGCGCGCGAAACAGAAAACGGCACGTGTACGGGGTCGGATTTCCTAGGCTCCGACGTGGCCTTTAAATAGCGCCTTCGGAGGCCCCCTCCCCTGCATAAGCCACTCGTAAAATTCCCAAAGGAGAGTGAGGAAAAGGGGAGGGTGCGTGCGTGTGTGCGTATTGTCCGCTCGATCTGCCCCGTTCCTCCCCCAGTTCTACCACCCTTCTCAGGTACCCGCAGTAGCCTCCTGTGATTCCTTCCCCGTATCACTGTTTCGTAGATTGTTTTGATTCGTCGTGAATTGGTGTGGATTCTGCTTCGTTTGATTCCTACATGATCTGTGTTTGATCTCTTGATTTGTAGATTCGACTCGATTTGCTGGTTGTTAAACCAGACAAACCTGTCATTCAAACAGTTTCAATGTGTGGTCGTATGAGGGACCAACGTGCATGTCCTACTAGTAAATAACTTTTCTGGGTATAATTTGTTCTCTGATTGCCAGGTCGACAGAGAGAGAGGGAGACTTGGTTCCTCAGTTAAACCCTTGAACTCAACAGTTACACAAAGTCGGCCTTGGCCAATTGTGTACACACACACGTACTGGGCTTAATTGCCTTCCTGCTGCTTCTTCACTGACTACTCTGTCTCAAGACTTTTAGCTCATCTTAATACGTTATACTCTAACTAATGACCGGGGGGCCGCGGGGGACTTCTATTCATCTTGTCTCCGCTTTGCTTGATGTTTTCTTCTCCATTGCCTCCAAATAATCTCCTCGTGTACCCTACTCCACTACTGATGCTATTTGATCATCGCCGTCACTTTGTCACAATGGTGGAGATGGCTGGGTTGTTAGGATATAGATAGGCTATACAAATGTAAAACAAATTTTTCTATCGTGTAAACTAGGAAGCGTAAACTAAGAAGCCATAAAAGTAAAAGATCATAAATCATCACCACTAGACACATAGTATAGCGGAAAAATAGTTAGAGTAGCCTTGTCTAACATCACACACGTCGATGTAGTAGAAGTAGTTGATCATCTAATGTCCTTATCCGCTGATCATCTCCACCAGCAGCTCTTGCGTTTCTCACGTATGTCATGGATTGTCCTCGATCAGCAAAATAGCAACCACAGCAACGTATCTATGGTATCCACATGTCCAAAGGTAGAACGTCGTGTATCGGTGTGGTAGCACTAGCCCACATGGTAGGCTTTCAGTGAGGTGGTGCGATGTCCTCGCAAAAGCCCCATGCCTCCCGTTATAAAGAGCCCCTTCAATAGAGCCTTAGGCTAGGGCCTCATTAAGGTACAAAGCCCATACGAATGGATTCTATCTAAACTGATTTGTTTTGGCCCATTAAATGTATGACCTTGTAGGTTCATATGTACTCGGCCGTGACCCGAAAACCCCTTTCCGATCACAAGTTGGTGGTGGTTCCTAACAGAACATAGCGACATCCAAATACACACAAAGATTATATCGGATGAAATTATATATTGCTTATGTGCTGATTACTTTGCCTCGCAATACTAGATCGAACTCAAGACACGATGCTTGCCATCTTTTGATAGCTCGATCTTATAGTGGATTAATTAGCTGTAGTTGACCGCTCAACCACATTCGGCATGTCAATACACTTCCCTAATCCAACCATATCGAGAGGCCTAGAAATATCTCTCTTATTATATAGAACGAGCAAATTCCATCTTACCCACTCACAATCCTCCAGATCAATACATGTGTTGATCTATTAATCATAACTATATCACATAATGATATAAGATTAGAGATATTTAGAATAATATCATAGCATAAATAAAGAGTTTTACAAATAAGTCACATACTTGTTAATCAATGTAAATGATAGTTCATTCAAGAGATAAAATGTCATATTATTCAATAGTTCATAAACATAAAAAAGTAATACAATCATCTTCATGTTGTCTCTAAGGCATATCAGTAACATGGGTCTCTAGTCGTTGGCGAGGAGGTCAATGGGACCTCATCCTTCCTCATCAGCAAGCGCAAGGAGAGGTAGGCTAGTACAAGCGATAGCCTCTAGAGGCTGGAGATGGTGCACATCAAGATGGAGGCCATATAGAGGTGTCCACCATATGGCAGGTCACCAAGATGAGGTGTGCTGTTGATAAATGCACCCCCTGTTCCACTGGTTGGAAGCAGGCTTTGTTTGTGGTATTTTTTGGTACCAAGCACAGACTTGTGCTATATATGAAATTTTCTCAAAATTTAAAACATGTTCTATTGCCTGGCCAATGAATAGAACAAGACACTGGTAGGCTGGAAGAGCCAGTGTTCTAGGAACTACATAGTTTTCACAACCCTTTTATTTCTCTCTACTTGATAACATCAGGAAAATGCAGCCTAAGAAATCTCAAGTACTCTGAGTACAGTGAGTAGTTAAACAAAGCTGACACGTGTGGCATATGCCAATCTAAAGCACACTACTATAGAAAGGGTCATCACAGACGGTTCGAAACTGTCATCACAGACGGTTTTCTGAACCGTCTGAATTTATGTGTCAGTGATAATCGGAGGTTATCACAGACGGTTTGTGAGCCATTGTGATAATACAACATAGATGGTTTATAACTAGAACCGTCTATGAAAAATACTATCACATACGGTTTGAATGAAAAACCGTCTGTGATACTCACACATCATAGACAGTTCTATCTACTGTCTGTGATGGTCGAGTATCATGGATAGTTGGTAATAGAACCATCTGTGATACTTTTCTATCACAGATGATTGGTAGATAGAACCATCTGTGATATTCGAGTATCACAGACGGTTTGTGATTCGAGCTATCTGTGATAGTCCTTCATAGACGGTTTATACCACAAAATTGTCTGTGATAGTTCATTCTATACCTATTTTTTATTTTTTGGCAAGTCTCAAGAAATGTTAGCTATGCCATATGAAAACAAGCAAATACAACAGCAAACACAGCAGTACATTCTATTTCCATTAAGATTAGAATCCACCATTATAACATCATAAGATAACGAGCAGATTACCCATCTAACACAGCAAAAATATAGCAAGAACACATCTTCTAATCCTACAAACCCTACTCTTAAGCATGGCAAAAACACATCTCCTAATCCTACAAACCCAAGGCAAAAACATGGAAGAAGAAGAGATCCTAGCAACGTGCGAGCTGGATGTCCCTGACACCGACTTGAGCATCATCTTGGTAGCCAGTTGCTTCCGCAGTGCCTTGCAATGAAGGAGAGGCGGCGGTAGTGTCACATTTGTGTCACGACGGTGACACTGGACAAGACACTCTTACGATACTTACAACAAGAGTGTCTTGTGTAGTGAACAGTGGTGCCACAATGGAGGCGCTAGCTTATGGCGGTAATCGGCGTCATCGAGGGGAGGAAGCAAGAACAAGCTAGGAGTGGATGAACTAGGAGCAGCCAGTGGAACTCACGCATCTTGGAGTGAAATTGAAGAAAAGGGTGAGGGAGAGTAATTAATAAGGGGCGATAGGTGGGAGAAATCGGTGCCTGCCTTGCGATGCAGAGAGAATGGACAGGTGAGATTAGAATCATGGGAGAAATGCTACAGATAGGTGTCATGGCATTATTAGAGACGGTTTGTTATACGAACCATCTGTGATAATGCATATATCAGATACGGTTTGTTATATGAACCATCTGTGATAATGCAATCATAGACAATTTGGTATACGAACCGTTTGTGATAAGGCTTAAAATACGCGCCCTACTCCCGCCTGTTAATATTTCGATGCAAGCAACCCTTAAACTTCCACATGGTTGGCTTTATGTGCAACGTGGTGTACAATTCCTTGACACCACAAACTCAATCTCTTTTAAACTGTCCTCTCTCTCTCTCATCTTCTTCACCAAACTCAATCTCACGCCCTGCTCTCCTTCCTCGAGTCACTTTCATCTGTTAGCTGGACCTCATCATCGCCGTTGACGGACGTGTCTCCTTGCTGCTCAGGAAAGGGAAACCACCCTCAGCCTCGTTCTTCTCTTCAATGTGCGCAAAGCGGAAGAAACTCTTATGGTAGTGGAGAGACACATAGATAACCTTGTTGATCAATTAGAAGCAGCCGATTTTAAGGAATCTTATCATGGCATCCTCTTTAAGATTATGGGCCATGCTAATAAATTTGAATTCAATTTGTCTTTTGTAAAAGTGACTGGTCACACTTACCTGTTCCAACTGATCAGTAGCTTCTGTAGTTCATATGACAAAGGACAAAACATAAACAGTTGCAAATAAAAATCGTCTGTGATAGTTTCATAGACGGTTCTAACTAAAAGCCATATGTGATAATTGCAGACATCACAGACGGTTTTTAATCCGAACCGTCTATGATATTACATCTTCACAAACGATTCTTAGCATTGGCAGCAACACAGACGGTCTCTAAACTAAAATCATCTGTGATTGTATTTAATATAGATTATTTTGGAGAACCGTCTGTGATGTGGTGTCTAATATTATACTTTTTGTAGTAGTTGCAATAGTGACAAAAAAACCAATGCTCTACAAAACCAACAGATTGGATAGTTAACTAAAGCCAAGATTAAGATCTACATAGCTTCTTTCTTTCTTCTTTCTACATTCATTTATTTATGGACAAAGAGGGAAACATTATATTCCTTACTGTCGTAGCTACAGACCAAACAGTATATGAGGGGACTAGGAGAGTATGGGAATAAATCGATCTGTCCTTCCCTGCTCCCCCTAAGGGGTATTTATACATGACCATAAGACCTTATTACAAACGCACCCCTACCCTAGGGTACTATTACAAAGGTATTCACGTCTTTTTATATCCCCTATTGAACCTTCCAGCTCAACAGGCCAAACGGATACGGTAGGGGGCTATCCCCACAGCATTTACATTCATTTGTATATGTCGAAGTATCAATGTGTTAGTATCCTCATTGCATGTGGTTGTAGATAGAGATAGATTCTGATCAAACACTCGTACATCTGTAACTATTCTGTCGTTGATCGGTTATTATTCACCGTAAGACAACGACATGGCTATATAAAAGGAACCGAAGCACGCTGCACATCACACGGTTTTTGGTTTTCCATCTATCTGTGAAACTTTACACTATATTTCTTATATGCCACTGAAAGTTTCTCTTTTGCCTAATCTGCCAATCGAAAAAACTATTTTTTAATTTAGTTCCAGTATTTTCCACCTATCGTCAAGTATTGAAGTCCAACTGTTCCTCAAATTTCATCCCGGTTCCCGTGTCGCTTATTTTTTTCGGAGATGGGTGTCAGTGTGTCACATCTTAACAGCAGTTCTCCATGAATTTTCCTTTTAATTTTCTTTCTTTAGCGTAGCCATGACGGTGTAATTCTTGACTATTATTTCTCTGAACTAAATACAAGCTTAGCCACTTTCTTCCACCAATACAAGCTGTTTTTAACGACTGCTGTTGTGGAGTAAGAGACCAGACAAATGAACTTTATGGACGAAAAATCGAACACAGAAGGAGAAACGTAAACTCAAGAGCCATGATTGCCTCTCTTTTTCTTAATTTTCTCTCTTTTTTCTCCTGTCCATTAGAAAGGGTGGTACAACTTTCATGAAATTCAACCACTGGTACGTTCTTACTACAGCCAATAGTCAATAGTCTTCGCTTATGATTTTCTAAAAGAAAGATTTTACCAAAGGGAGAGATTTGTCGTAAACTCAATAGTCTTACTTTCTCCTCTACAGGAATCCAAGTGCTCTGTATATATAAGTAGTCTTACGATAGGATGTTTATAAGAAAAACCAAGTGCTTTGTATATATAAATTACTGTCTCCTCTGCAGGAATCCCACTAGTTGAATCCTTATTTATGGCGGAGATGGTCGGCTCTGCAGTTATCAAGGAGATAGTGAGCCAAATCGTATCCAGTCTGATTGACAAGCAAGGGTGCAAATCAGACGACGAGAACATGGAGAGATTGGAGATGGCACACATCAAGCTAGAGGTTGTTCTTAATAAATCCGACAAGTGGCAGATCAACGACACGTCGTTGCTACATTGGCGTAAGAAGCTGAACCGTGCAGCTGAAGAGTGTGAGGAGACACTGCACAATTACAAGTAGAGATGCAAACGGATCGAATACGGATGGATAATAACTCTACCATATTTGTTTTCATATTTTTTTTCTCGGACGTGGGTACGAATATGGATACTTCGGATACGAATACAAATACGAATAATATCGAATACAGATACAGAGTGAATACGAATCAAAACGAATGCGGTCACGAATATTTATCGGAACATGAAAACCCCTCAAATTATACATCTAAAATCAATAAAAACACATAAATAGTTTATTTTGTCAAAACATTTATGAAATCTAAACAAGCATAAGTATTTTTATCCACAATAGTCATACCATTGTATAGATTTTAAATCTTCAAATGGCAATTAATTTTTCCTAAAGTCCTAAATAATTCTTAATGGATTTCTACCATTTACATGTGACTAATAAATTAATTAAGTATTTAAATTTGCATCAAAATGATTTAAATAACAATACATCAATTTAATCGATACAAATTTTAATCTACCAATAATACTAAATTTATTTTTAATAAACATAAATATTTGCTAGTGGTGTTTGTAATTTAATATGACTAGAGAACCTAATGCCTAATGGTAATGGAGGTTATGACTTGGTTGGGCTAGTGGGCTGGTGGCAGGGGAGATAGAGAGGTTGGCTTGAGCTGGGCAATGTTGGGCTGAAATCCCGGATATCCGATTCCATATTATCCGGATAATCTGTATTCTCCGGATATGAGCCCTACTGTATTCGTATTCGTTTCCGACAAAAAAATACGTATTTGTTTCCGATCCAAGAATTATCCTAAGAAAATCCAATCCGACACAATCTGTATTCGTTTTCATCCAGATCGGTCGAGCACTATCCAATCCGTTTTCACCCCTAATTACAAGCAACGTGTTGTGGAAGACGAAGAGAAGGAGCAGGAGGTAAGGAACTCCTCCTTCCCTAGATGGCTGGCTCATGCCACCAAGTCATTCGTCTCCTCATTCTTGGAACGCAATAACAAAAGCATCTCGAGTAGCTCTGCCATTCGAAGGTTCGAGCAGTTCGCAGATGGTGCTGTGAGTTCCTGAGGTTCGTGGAGCTCGGCGGCACGCCACGGCAATATATGTTCTTCGATCCTCTTATTGGGCAGCTTCTAGCCAGTAAAGAGCTACGGTATAGATTTGTCCAGGGAAGCCAATACCATCTGTTCTTTGTCCGCCCCATTAGTTTCGATGACCATGGGCTGGAGGCCGGGCTTCGCTTCATTTACAAAGACGACGAGGCACCAGATAAAAAATTGTATCTAGGTTCGATACTACAGCTTTCAGAAAGCACGGACATAGTTGGAATCACCATTAAGTGCTTTAAGTTGGTCACCCCTCGCTTCAAGTCCACTGCTGAAGCTGTTAGGAAACAACTCGCACAACTGCCAACGCAGGACTTCACCTGGGTGCCATGTGTTTATTATAGTGACAAAGAACACTAGCACTGTGACTCAGTGGTTTTGCCCAAACCCACACTGCTGCAAGCAATATGAGCCCAAGTCTTGTAGCAACAAGGCAAGCACACTGAAACTATCAGATTTTTCTCTAGAAACCATTTATTGAAGTGTCCTTGTAATGCCACATCCCACTATCAAAGCACAACATGCAGAGAAGTACAATCGTCCAAGGAGAAACACATTGTTTAAATGAATTGCCACATATTAAACTTGGGATTGTC
Source organism: Dendrocalamus sinicus (assembly GCA_036346575.1). Classification (NCBI taxonomy): domain Eukaryota; kingdom Viridiplantae; phylum Streptophyta; class Magnoliopsida; order Poales; family Poaceae; genus Dendrocalamus; species Dendrocalamus sinicus. Next base: position 29,247,232 of record CM070671.1, read on the forward strand.
TTCTCACCGCATGGCTCTTCAGATGACCTGATGCCTGCTGTTGAGAGTTCTGCGATCGAGGTAATCGATGGCAAAAAGCAGAGTGGCATGCACACAAATATTAGCCTAGAACAACTTGACGAGGTCATGCTTCCAAAGGCAATAGATTGCCTTTACCAGAAGGCTGAAGTGACGGTGTATCAGATGATCTAGAAGTTGAAACATGGCACTGCATACCTTCAAGTTGAGAAGACAGGCTTGATGAAGATGCCACCGAAGTAGATTAGAGAGGCTGGGAATAGGAGGTCAGTAATCCAGCGATGCCAAGAACCAAAGCTAGAGAGATGGAAACAGATAGCCATAGGCTTCCTCAATCTATGGGTTGCACATGCACCTGATAGGCTATAGGGCCCAATCGTGAAATGGCTTCAGTAGGGGGATGAAATGCAGTTAGTGCAGCGAGGTACTCCTTGATATCGTAGTTCTGTAAAATAAAAGCTTGTAATATTACAATGATATTTTACTATGTATATTAGCTGGGTGGTCAGTACTGTTGCCCTCCTAGATACGCGTTTGGAGTGCATTACTTCCAAACTCATATTATTGTAACACTACGAATTATATTGTGCTTCCTGTTATTCCAAAGCTCTATCAATGATGATAATACAGACAATGTTCAAAAGGGTACACAATTGAGTTTTCCATTGACAATGCGAGCATTCAATCTACAATTCGCACGTTAAAACTTCTAGACACCTTTCCAATTTCATAGATTGTCCAATGTCCCTACAAGTTTGACTAAGTCTGGAATTCCATAGATTGTCCAGTGTCCTACAAGTTTGACTAAGTCTGGAATTCAATTGCATATACTCAGCTAGACACTGCTGGCCAAAAGGTCTTCTCTTGGTTGGTCATCCATCCAAAAGTACACTGAAAATTACAAAAGCAAGAATGCCCTCATTACTACAGTTTTGTGGTCAGTCTGGTTAGCAGAACTAGAACATAATGCCTTCAATCACCTTGTGGACTACTATAATGTTCTCACAGTGTTACTTGGAATAAGATTGATACCATTGTCAGGACCTGAATATGCAAATCTAAAGTCTCCTGTGAATTCTGCACCAGTTCAAGATCACACTACTGCATACAGTGAAAACATAGATGAAATATCGATTATGATCATGATCAACTATGAAAGACTTAAATATTATTAGTTATTAGAGTAGCGACCTTATGGCCAAACTTACAATAATAGCCTGAAGGGCTTTAACAAAAACTAGCAGCGGACCAATGGAAATAAGCATAGCAGTCATTCAACATACACATAGGCAATCGACTGGGAGTGAAGTCCTAATTCGTAAAGTCGTTGAAGAATTCTCCTTCAAATACCTGTAGCTAATATGATTCTCCTTCAGCAACTGAGCAACAATGGATATAGTTGTAAGTATATAGAGTACTCAGTAAGTCGTTTATAACAAGATGCAATATATAATGATGTAAGGCTTACCAAAAGATGGCTGAATGATTATTTTGTAGAAAATAATAATTTGAAGTAAATATAATAAATAAATTGAAATGCACTATTGGAAAGAACATAATAAGTAATTAATGAATCAAAAGATTGAATAAACCACAAGTGAACTAGTCATTCACTTCCCAATGAACTTACGTCCCAACCAAACCAAGTTTTTATGAAAAAAACTAACCCTAGTGTGAAATCATCGGGGACACGACTATTCAAATAGTTTTACACTATAGAGGTTGCACAACTTTACCCACATGATATGATGATCTTCCGTTGTCATGTAATAGGCACGTTTCCCTAGGCATACAGCTAAGGACAGACAGAGGTATTTTTCAGCCAAGAAATATTTCACCACAACATAAAAAAAATATTTAAAGAGCATAATGCAGACTGCAAAGCCCATTCGATATTGAACTGGGTTGGAGGTTTTACCTGCTCCTCATGGAATTCACTCTCAATGAAGTCCGTTAGTTGAGAATCGTTGCGCCTTGATGCTGCCTGTTAATTTTGGGTAAACACTTATTACAACTTCTGGTGTAGTTTTGGTTTTAAAGTATGACTAACAAATTACTCCATGTATACTTGTTTAAAGACATTCTAAACCTATTTTTCTGCCTAAAAAGAGCAGCTTACATTGCGCTGGTTGTGCAACTTCTCATTTACCAACTTTTCAAGAGCCAAAGGCAACTCCCTAGCTGAAATCACAAGTGTGCCACAAGTTAAAACATGAAATACATTAAATGATTAGATTGTTATAGATACAGTGATACACAAATCAAAGCTAATAATACATCAGTAATGTATCATCAATCTGCAACTTGACTGTTTCGATAGAAAATACTAAGGATTACAAAAAACAAACAGAAAACCAGTGAAATAAACAAAATTCAGAAGAAAAACAAATGCATGTTTTTACATGATTTCATTTTCCCTTTTGGTGGTTGAGGAATTTTTTGTGTAATTTAAACAAAGTTTCCAACAAACAAGGCCATTTGTAGTTATCAGTGGAGACCAACCACATAACTGTCACCCAACAAATCATTTATTGAAAAAGCATATGGTTTTTTTTTTCCAAAGAGGCCACGTGCAATCATTAATCAATTGGCTTTGCAATCATCTACTTTAGCTATCTGTTGAAAGCCCGAGCTCAGACAACTTAAGTTGTTGTAGGATGAGTTCGCTTACACATGAAAATTCAATAGTGAACTTCCCTAATCTCACATGACATGCCCCCACCAGTTAATTTCCATATGTATAACCAAACACTAAGTATCACACAATAAGCACAAGCGCACGCACATGTCATGTAATGTAATGCATTGCAAACAAAGCCAAAAAATAGAAAGCAGCTGACCATACAAAACATCGCCTTTCTCGGGGTGGTCGAACTCTATCAAGGGTGTGACAATCGACTGGAGCGTCACCCTATCTCCATGCTTCTTCTGACAACACAAGAACACAATAGTATTAGCATTTGATATTAAACTAGGTTGCAATGTAGTGGGGGCGGATCGGGGCACATGGGAAGCGGCGCCGAGGTAGAGCAAGTCGACAGAGGGAGGCGGGGCTGGAATTGGGGTGTGATGCAGCGAGGGGCTAGGGTAGTCCAAATCGGCAAATCGTCGGTGCCACCGCAGCAGCCAGGCGCAGGCGTGCAACCAGATCCCACCCGTGGCCTGCAACAGTGGCTTCTCCTCTCGGCCTGCGCCCCCTCCCCTCCTCGTCGCCTCCTCACATCGCCACCCCAGCCTCCTTTCGGCGCTCAGCCCGTGCCCCCTCCTCTTGTGCTATGGCAGTGTCGCTGCGATTGCATGTAGCGGGGGGAGGATTGGGGATGGTCCTACATGAGGAGAAGGGGAGCACTGCACGCATAGGATGATCGTCGAGGATGCTGACACCCAGGCTCGCATGTGGGCGTCGAAATTTTCTGAGTGGGTAGGGTGAACAGGGGTACTCATGGCCTACAGTTCAGCATCAACTTTCTCTGTGAGGAGCACAAAAGGGAAGAACACATCGACGACCACTAATTCGTGTTTTTAAGCGCAGAGATTACACCTTAATTTACTTGGGTGCCTTATGGTGAACTCCTCCTTCCCCCGATGTCTCAAAAGTGTGTTTTTCTCTTTTTTTTTAAGAATCTAATACCCTCTAAAGATACTCATAGTAAAATGATCAGTCCAACTCGATTACATACAAAAACATTTCTTTTGACTGCATTGTAAGGGTTGATCTGTTGCAACTCAGAAGTTATTTAAGCTGCAAGAAATTCTGAGCTGACCTGAAATCCAATCACTAGCTAGGCTCACACACACGACCGGCTAGTTGACATGATAACCATATGGGATATGGCACTACATGTAGCAAGCCTATCAGTGTTCAGTACAGACCAGTATTGAAGTTATGGTACGCAAATCTGATTAATAATACGATTCATGACAAACTTTCAAGTTGACTAACGATTGACCCATATAGTAATGGGAATCTTAAGACCTAAAATTAATGCCAACCAAAGGTGGCTACTGATGACCAGCGGCTTACTGATTTAGACGCGAGTAGTGGAGCCCACTGAGCATCCTGAGTGTCCAACACGGTAGACGAAGGAAGAGGAAAGGAATACTCCACTCCACACGCATGTCAATTATGACAAAGTCTCTTCTAAGCAATAGTCATACCTATCACGTATAGGTACATCAATAGCTTAGCACCTATCGGTAAGTCTTTCCCGCCTCGGTTTCACTGGACCACGTCTTCTTTGGACCGATCAAACCACTTGGTGCACCCTGTCGCTCGAACCTTTGCTTCAATATTTCGTGCCTTTCATGTGCCATCCATGAGCTCAACCATCTCACCCATCATCTTTGACTGTTCTGGACCTCTACTCTTCTATAAGCTTAATCTCGGTCCTCACCGTTGACTATAGTTGATTCGAAGCTTCCCTACACATCCAAAGATAAACAACTCATTTCTGGCCCTAGATGGTTAGGATTTAATCTAAATTAGTCATCTCCCTCACTCACACAACTTTGCCACTTGCAAGATCAAGAAATGGAGACAAGAGACAAAGAATAAGAACAAATTAACTAGAACAAGAAGGATTCATCAGAGTTGAACAAACTTGATTGTATTGCTACTTGAGGATGAAAGTTTTAAAGACACTCTATAGGAGGATAAGAGAGTACACCACATCACTCGCTCTTCTCTCTAAAATTCTAATCCTGACTCTTGATTGGTTTTAATGGCTATCCACATGCCTTCATCCCTAACCCAGTAAATAGATGAGGTAATCAGCCTATATCTAACTCTAATGAATACTATATACTAGCACAAATGGGGGCACCTATTAACCCCCCACATAATACGGATTTTGCACTTACACTTAACTCATGCACGCTTTTCAGAGCACAAGTTTTCGTCCATTGATCCACTTGATCTTCTCAACATTTATTTGACCTAAGCCGCTTTCACAAGCATCATGATTTTGATCCAACGAAGTTTTTGGTATTTGGCAAACTATTAAAATATCCTTGCCTTGACTCGGTATTCATCTCCCTTACAAGCAATCATCATATTTGCCATATGTAGGTACACCAATGGCTTACCACACGTAGCCAAGTCTCTCCCGCTCTGGTTCCACCAACCATGTCTTATTTGGACTGACCAAACTATTTAATGCACCTTGTCTCTTGAACCTTCCCTTCAACATTCCTTCCCTTTTATGTGACATGCTTGATGTTTACCATCTCATCTAGCATCCTTGACCATTCTGGACCTCGCCTCCTCTAGTTCTCGCCATTAACCATAGTTTACTCGAAGGTTCCTTGTATATTGAAAAACAAAGAAATCGTTTACAAGCACAAGTTCTTCATAATTTCGACACACGTTAGCTCAGACATGCTTTATGTAACATAAATACACTGACTTAAGACCGAACTAACCAAACCTCGGAAAAAACCCATAATCCACACTCACTGCCGAAAATCAGACAACCCTGGTCAGGTCTTTGCCAGATGGGATGGGGACTTGAAGAACGAAGAACCAACGGGACTTCAAGAACGAAGAATCTAGTTACTAGTTAGTGCCAACCAAAGGTGGCTAGCGATGACCAACGGCTTATTGATTTAGACGCGAGTAGTGCAGCACGGTAGATAAGGAAGAGGAAAGGAATACTAGCACTTCACACGCATATCAATTACGACAACGCATATATATGGCGCAAATTAGTTCAGTGTGAAATCGTACATAACACTACAAAAGAAATAACAAAATTCCAAGAGACCTTTTTTTCTGGAGTTTGGTAAGTTTGCAATTTTGCCTGAATCACTACTCAAAATCATCCTTTGCTTGACGTGTGTTGTTTAGTCCTCGTATTCTAGCTTGGTTGAGAAAACGAATTTTGGCCAAATCACAGAACATACCTACCTCAAATATTCTAACATTTTCAGCGTACATATATTTTTTATAAAAAAAATTGCAGCACGTTTGGTCGATGTTATATAGAGCATTTCTTGCTCCAAGCTCTTCTGACCACCAGATTCTTCGACAGCAGTCAGTTGGAGAGGAGGTGTAGGGCGTCGAGCTGACGTTGTCTTCATCGCCGTCTTGGAAAGCGGCTCTGCTCCAATAATCAGCATCTCCAGCAAGCCTTCTTTTTTGAAGGCCCGAGCAGCAACGAAGCAGAGAACAAGCATAGTAGCCGCCTCCTGGTTTCACCGGACAAGCAGTAACAGATTGTGTAGTCAGTCAAGAGGCATCTGGCGACATGTTAACACTCCAATCCGGGAATGCAAGCTGCCCTCACCAAAGCACGAAACCACGCTTGTTTCGAATGACGATAGAAACTGCAAACTTGCCTCCAATAAAAAAGACGGGACCCATCAGATCTGCAAATTTGGCACCAGAGTAATGTGGCAGTGACGTGGCAGGATTTCAGGATTTTATTCGTAATTTCGGACAAAAATTTTGAACTTCATTTAAATTTTTGGTGAAATATAATCAAATTTGGACAAAATTTGAACAAATTTTGAACGAAGAAAATTTTGGACAAAATTTAACCGAATGATTTCCTTTTTGCTGGGTAACGAAATAACCAAAATTTCATTCAAATTCGTCCAAAATATTTAACCCTGGTCTAATCTCATGATATCATAGCTCAAAACATTGTGTAACTCCACCAAAAGAGTCAAAGAAGTTAACTACAAACTTAGTCTTATATCTAAAAGCTTGCAAGACTGGTGGCCTAGCTTTAGCGACACTTATGGGTGAAGAAACCCCTCTAATGGACCTCAAAATATGCATCCTCTTTTTTCTCTCTTACTTGACCTTACGAAAGCAGAACTTAACAATGTGACTATTTTTTTTTACAAAAGGTGTAATGATACTTTTGAGAGGTCTAACTGTTGAAGTAGAAGTATCTAACTTACTAGAAAGAGTTTGGACAAATCCAGTTGATCTAAACATAGTCTTTCAAGGTTCGTGGGTTTTAACCTCTAACTTGCAACTCTCTATTTATACGGTTATACCACCCCTTCTAACCTGACTGGAGGGAACCGACAACGGAATTTGCATATATGTTGCATCTATATAAACAGTTGAGCAAATACAAAGCACACACTATTAGGCACTTTTCCTCATGGCCAGAGCATTAGCATTAGCGTTGTTCTGCCTCTCGTTGATGTGCCTCCGCTCCAGTGCTCGGGTGCCTCCCTCTCCAAGGAGCAGCAACGCCACGGCCGACGAGCTCGCGCTCCTCTCCTTCAAGTCCATGCTGTCTTCAGGCCCATCCGGCTTGCTGGATTCATGGAACACGTCCAGCCACTACTGCACCTGGCCAGGAGTTGCTTGCGGCCGCCGTCATCCCGACAGGGTCGTCTCGCTGTGCATGGACTCCTTCAACCTGTCGGGGCGCATCTCGCCATTCCTGGGCAACCTGTCCTTCCTCCGGGAGCTTGACCTTCGCGACAACCTGCTCGTTGGGCAGGTACCACCGGAGCTCGGCCGTCTCGGCAGGCTTCAGTTTCTGAAACTGGGCACGAATTCTCTCCAAGGAGCCATTCCTGCCGCCATGGGAGGGTGCACCAGCCTCGAGACTCTTGACCTAAGCAAGAACCAGCTCCAAGGTGAGATCCCTGCTAGGATAGGCACCTTGGAGAATCTCTACATCTTGGACCTACAAGAAAATGGTCTGTCCGGAGAGATCCCTCTGGCGCTGGCAGACTTGCCATCGATCGCGTTCTTGTTCTTGTACCATAATAGGTTGTCCGGCGAGATACCGCCCGCACTAGGCAACCTCTCCAACCTTATGCACCTCGATCTCGAGAGCAACGCGCTGTCGGGTTCTATCCCTTCGTCTTTGGGCATGCTTTCAAGTTTGTCTTGGCTCCCCTTAGCCAATAACAACCTAAGTGGAGCCATCCCTGCATCCATTTGGAACCTTTCATCTCTGTGGGGCCTTAATATCCAAGGAAATATGCTGAGCGGCACGATGCCTCCAAACGCATTCAGCAAACTTCGCGAACTCCGGTGGGTATCCATGGACAATAACCGGTTTCATGGCCGTTTCCCAGCGTCAATATCTAATGCCACTCATGTGAGAATACTTCGGCTTAGCTTTAACTTTTTCAGTGGCACCGTTCTGTTGTAAATAATCTTGTTTAGAAGTCGTGTGTAAAGTTTGGTAGTGAGCGAAGT